>OY293304.1:47926816-49167745 GCA_958502075.1 Orchestes rusci
AAGAACAAACATCAACAAAAACAACAACAACAAAAAAACAAAGAAAACAACACAAAACATCAACAAATTGTGGGTTTTCGGGTCGATGAAAACTCCAGAATTGATTGAAAACTTGTGCCTACGTTTTGACCAAAAGGGTTGTTTTTATGTAGCCCTGATGAAGGTGTTATGTACAGCAAAACGTTAACACAAGCTTTCAATCAATTCTGGAGCTTTCATCGACCCGAAAACCCACAATTTGTTGATGTTTTGTGTTGTTTTCTTTGTTTTTTTGTTGTTGTTGTTGTTTTTGTTGATGTTTGTTCTTGTTTTCGTTGTTTTGTTTTCTTTTTCCTTGTTTTTTGTTGTTGTTTTTGTTGTTTGTTTTCTTGTTTCGTTGTTTTGTTTTCCTTTTCCTTGTTTTTTGTTGTTGTTTCGTTGTTTGTTTTCTTGTTTTGTTTTCTTTTTCCTTGTTTTTTGTTGTTGTTTTCGTTGTTTGTTTTCTCTTTTCGTTGTTTTGTTTTCTTTTTTCCTTGTTTTTTGTTGTTGTTTCGTTGTTTGTTTTCTTGTTTTCATTTTTTTTATTCAGCATTCACCTGAGTTTTATTAAGATGTTAAAAGTTAGTGAAAGTAATGGTTCGACTGATACCATGTCGGAAAAAGGGTGAGAGATAAATATCTGCTTTAGCACCAAGCATTTGAATAATAATTAGTATAACCATGATCATTTGACAATATATTATGTGATTAAACATCAGTTTTCATTTTCACCACCACATAAAATAATTTTTATGATTATTATTTCAAAACCATATATTATTATATTTTGAAAACAGTTGTTGTTACGATAGAATCACAATATTTTTATTTTGAGTTTTAGAGAGAAGAGTACTTTGACTTTTAAAGACTTCGCTGCTGGAGACAAGATATGGATGACTGTATCGATTTCATATTGTTGGAAGATGAAGATTGATTTAACAAATAAAATAAATATGATTTTGGTTTGGAAGGGTGTCAAGATGGTCCTCCAAAAAGGATCACATCAACAACAAAGAAAATATACTGAAAACAAGAATGAAAAATAATAATGTACAAGGCAAGAATTTTGAATGCGGCTCCTATGAACTCTATTTAATCTAATTAAGACAATCTGCTTGAGGAAATGTTAGAATTTTTTTGCAGTCAGGATTTCAGGATTTCATATTTGGGGTACATGTAAAAATAGTTAGCATGTTTGTGATTTGTGACTTTATTTGCAAAGTAAAATTAGCGTGAGTTTCGAACTATTTTGGCAAGTGTGTATCATACCCCCACTATTCAAGTATATATACATATATATATATATATAAATAAGTGTACTGTTAGTAAGGAGACTACTGATGTTTCTGAGTTTCGTGTAAGTAATGGCAAGAGTAAGTGATGTTAGTAATGTGGAGGTTGATTTAGAAAAACGGGTAAGCTAATGCTCATATATTTTACCATCATACATTCAAATAACCATGATCATTTGATAATATTTTTAAAAAGTGAATTAACAAGATGTCATATTGATACAATATAATACAATAGCCTTAATACTTTGAAGACAATGGGGACAATATGATCTGAATTTAGACATTTTCATTTTAAAATTTTTTGGAAATTGCAAGTACATAATTCAATTTTAAAAATTACAGGATGTTGCTGTCCAAGTTAAAGGGTGGTGGTCTCCGATGGGGGATGAAACGCTAGGTGTCTGGGGTGAATCGGAAGAGAACGGGGTAGTGATATTATTATTCAAATTATAAAATTAAAATAAATATAACGATTTACAGGTTGAGATGATAGGGAGGGGGTCGAGATGGATCTCAAAGCGAAATGTAGATTCTGAGGTGCAGGTCGGCGGGGTGTGTTCAGACGTTTCAATTGATGCTAACGAAACCCCCTCGGTGAGAAATAATATGGAATCATTTATTATTATTTATCATATATGACATTTCAGTCTAGAAGAAATATTAGAAATCTGAAAATAGTAACAATATTCAATTTCTCTTTTGAGATGTGTGTGAAAGACGCCCCCCAACTGAACCTTCCTTCACTCATAGACTACTCCTGGGATGAGGCTGAGCCCTCTCCGACATACAACCCCATGGAGTATGTGATGTCCAACCTCATTATAAGGATTCCACCTCCAAATATGTCAAAACGGAAGAAAAAGTTGTTCAGAGAGGAAGAGAGGGTTAGGATAAAAAAATTGATGTCAGAAAAAAAATAAAAAACATTTTGATGGAAGTGGCGTTGTTTTAATGCGACAACTAACGGTAATATTGGTATTGAGAAGCTTTGGAACAAGTCATAAGGTTTTTTTAAAAGAAGAGTAGTGATTGTAAAGGGGGTCAATGATATTTTACAAGCAGATTTAGTTGAAATGCAACCATATTCAAAAATAAACAAAGGATATAGATATATTTTGATAGTAATAAATGTGTTTTCTAAATTTGTTTGAGCAATCCCAATCAAAACAAAGACTGCTAAAGATGTAACCAACGCAATGGAATCAATCTTGAGCAATGTTGAAATCCCACCAAAAAACAGATGGCGGAAAGGAATTTTTTAATACAAATTTTCAAATATTGATGGAAAAATATAATATTAATCACTATAACACTTTTTACAACATGAAAGCAAGCATTGTAGAAAGAGTAAATAGAATTCACTTAAAATAAAATGTGGAAACAGTTTAGTTTGCAAGGAAATTATAAATGGTTGAAAATATGACCTGATATAGTGATAGAATACAACAATACCAAACATTCTGTTCTGAGATGAAACCATCTCAAGTTACTAAAAACATGAAATGCAGTTGCTATCAAAAACTTATCGTCATATGAAAACAGTGAATCCTTCCAAAGATGAAAAGGGTGACTTTGTGAGAATAAGTAACTTTCGTGAGATGTTTTCAAAAGAGTATACACCTAACTGGTCAAATGAAATCTTTGTGATTAAAAAAATAAAAATCACAAATCCAACAACCTACATATTGGAGGATCATAGGAGTTGAAAAAGTTGAACATTCTGACGTGTATTTGGTAGTAAAGATTCTAAGACGGAAGAAAAATAAAGTTTATGGTAAATGGTTGGGTTTGAGTAATTCACAAAATTCCTGGATTTAAAAAAAAATATGTCTTGTAATAATTGATAAAATAAAACACTTGTTAGTAGATAATTCTTACATTTCTATACAAATATACTCCTAAAATGGGTAACACACTACAAAAAATGCAAAGATTGATATTTAATTCTACAAAATTGATGCACTCGAATGTAGCAATAATAAGTACATTCCAGTTGCTTGTTACGAAATTTCTATTCACAAAATAAAGTCTCAACTTATACTCTTGATTGAGTCATTATGATTGGATGATACACATGAATATTTCTTACACATCTAAATCGATTTAAAAACAAAGTTTTATTCAAAAAAGCACTCAAGAACAATACTCTTGTGGTAGACATGCTGCTAACATTGTCGTATCTATATAGTAAACAGTTTTCCTGAAATCACTATTTATAACTAGACATATAATTTGGTGACTACATTATATTAAATCTTTTGGTTTATACATATTTCCTAATTTCATGTTAAAAATTGAATTCTATTATGTCTTTTTTAACTGTGTAAGTTAATCTTGTATGGACAAAGAATTATTTTTCAACAAATTAACAATTTTTCATCATCAATCTCTTCCTGCAATATGTTTATATCTTTATTTCCCCATGCCAAAGTTCGAAAATGTGTTGGAATTATGTAACGTTTATCATCCTTATAAGACAATGCAACTTTATTTTTCATTTGTGTGTACATATCATGTTTTTTTGATTTGAAGAGATTCATATTTCTATATTAAATTATGGAATTCTCTATCACATCACAATAATCTGTTTCACTGATTTGGGTTAAAATTAATGCAATTACTTTACCTTCACGAAGTCCTTCAATTATAGACACTATTTCATTATTATGACCCGTATGACCAGCTCTCATAGAAGCTATTATTAGTCTTAATCTATCAACTAGTTCGTTGATATTATCCCAATAAACATAATCTGTATTTTTTGTATTAATCTTCCACAATCCTTTTCCTGTTCGCGTTCTCGTAGTTGTTGGTGTTGTTGTTGGAGGTTTTGGTTTCCGAACTCTACTGCTTATTGGTGGTTTTGGTTTATTGAAACGAGAATATAATGGCTTGATGTGTCGTGTTTTTGTTATACCATGTTTTTGTAGGTATGGTCCTATTATGGTTATGTATTTTGAAGATCCACTTCCTTGCACTCGTTCCTTTGGATCAAAATTTCTTCGATATGCATTGGTTCTAGCCAAAATATCCATATAATTATCCAAATCTTCTGGTTCATAGTCTTTAAGATATTTTTTAAATAGTAATTCGTACAATCCTTTTGTACCATCATAAATTTTACCATCTACTTTTATATTTTTTTCAATAATTTCTACAAAATTGAGTGTGGTTCCCAAATAGAATTTATCAGTTTCTAGATCATGTACTATTCCATAATGATGATCAAATTTATGATTAACATCCTTCACACTAGCATCGATATAATCTCTTGGCAGTGGATCAAAACTTTGTAACCATATTTCATATGGTTGAGTGTCGATTAAATCTTGAACCGATTGCCTTGACTGTTCCAATATATCTGAAACATTTAAATTATCCGAGGTTTCGGCGAGGTTGGTTTGAGCTATAACACTAGTTTCTAGTATAGTTGGTAGCTGACTACGTTCTTGTATAATGGTAGGTAACTGAATAGGTTCTTGTATAGATGGTAATTGACTAACAGATGCAAGGCTTGTATCAAAAAAATGATGGTGTTTCCATCGGTAGAATGGGGGTTTTACCAGTTCTCGTAGTAGTAGGTCTTGTAGGTGTTGATGTCTCATAAAATAATCTTGAACTTAAACTTGGTTTAGGTTTTTTAAATGGTGTTGCATAATACATAGAAGTTTCGGGTTCTTCTTTTACTTCTTTAAATTCTTCTTTTATATCCAAAGGTTCATTTATTCTCGAAATTAGTTGATGTAGTGGTTGCGTTATTGGTCTATACGCTTGCTCCAATTGTGATTGTGTTGTAATTGTAGCTAATTTTAGATTATTGTTTTTATCCTTGACAGCTTTTCTCGACTTTACAATTCTCTAGCTAACCGCTTATCCATTTTTATAAATATATGAAATAATCAAAATTTTTCCTATATCTACCGGAATTTAATTCACAATCTTTATCAATAACCAGAAATCTATAATGATCCTTCCAACAGTGTGCACAGATTTGTTTAAATTGTTCAAATGACATATCCAGCGTACAATGGTCGTTATATATATGTTTTAAACTCATAGAATCCTGTTTAAATAGAATGAGTAAATTTGTGTTTTCACGTATAAGCCTTTTCAGAATTGATGAATAGCCTTGAAATAGAAAGAAACAGTCTGTATTTTTATGCCTCCCGTGAGTAAAAATAGTCTCTTATTATAAATTGATTTCCACATAACATATCATCAAATATAATGATTCAATTTGGCTCTATTTCATTTGGTAGAATAATATCTTCATCATCATCATATTCGAAATAACCAATCTCTTTCACTGATGCCAACAATTGTCTTAAATATTTATACTTTGGTTGATATAATAATTTTGAATATAAGTAAACATTTTCAAATCTTATACCGTTGGGGTGCTCAATTAGACTTATCAAAACATTCGTCTTGCCTAAATTAGATGGCCCAACAATAAGACATCGTTTCGATGTCCCACCAAATAAATTACCATGTTTCTGAATAATTGGTTTTGTAATATTTTTTTCATCATAATTTAATACGGGCAAGGAAAACTGTTGTTTTTTCAATTCGCATACTTGACACCATAAACAAAGAGTGACATATCATAAAGTATTTATAGTAAAACTACCTAATAGTGTATGGTTTAAAAAATGCAATTTGAATTCATATCTCTTATAAAATTCTAATGAATATCCACAGTCCGATGATCTCAGAACAAATCCCTCATACTTCAACCATATGGAATGCATTTTAGTTGCAAATAATCACCCACAGACTGAATCCAAACATATGATGAACCAACGTAATTTTCACACAGAGTAAATCCCCTATATTATTATGACTCATCAACCATACGGATTGCTATGCAAATTTTTTATACCATTATATTGATATGGAGCATAAGTTTTAGTGACAATTAATTTTATGAAAATCAAACCATATGGCGTGCATTTTAGTTGCAAATGATCACCCACAGACTGAATCCAAACATATGATGAACCAACGCAATCTTCACACAGAGTAAATCCCCTATATGACTCATCAACCATACGGATTGCTATGCAAATTTTTTATACCATTATATTGATATGGAGCACAAGTTTTAGTAACAATTAATTTTATGAAAATCCAACCATATGGCGTGCATTTTAGTTGCAAATAATCACCCACAGACTGAATCCAAACATATGATGAACCAACCAAGTAAAAATACTAATTATTCAATTTATTAATTCACAAATACATTCAGTTTACAAATATACCATCCATTATTCGGATCTATTATAATACACATCAACAATACACTTTTTATTCATCATCATCAGCATATTCTTCTACATCCTCTATAAGGTAATCAGAATAAAAATTCAATATTTCCAACACACAACAAATATTAAAACTATATTGATTTTTTGTTGGTGAAATGAGATCATACACTGTTGTAATAATATCTCCTGTTATCACTGACATTCCACTTATTATTGTGTAATAGTATCTTGAAAAATCCTGAGCCTTTAGCAAATCATAACGATATTTTATCAAATTCACCAAACTGAACAATTCACTTGAGGATTCACCACTTAAATATAGCTCATTTCCGCCATCTTGAGTAATTTTGATCACTTTCACATCATTTATAATTTCGAAATTAATTAGATATCCATCTCCTTGCATTGGCTGCCATCCACTTTTGTTATTATACAGATAACTCAATACAATCCCTTGTCTATTCAGAAAGGATAACCATTGCACTTCGCTGAATATCACACCACCTTTCCTCGATCCACCTAACTTGATGACTGGCTCATATCGTCTTTCCAGGGAAAACCCAACACTTACCCATTTGCATTTGGATTTATTCAAAAAATATTGGGTTTCACTTATTAAAACACCCACTCTGTTTCTATCATTATTTAAACAATTTTTTTAATATTCAGCATGATTAATCTGAACTGAACTGGACAATGTATGAACGACAACTACCCACTTAAACTTATATACTACCCACCCAGAGTGGAAAAGTAGAGTGGGAGGATACAAAAGTGGTGGGGGGATACAAAATGATACTAAAAGTGGATTGGAAACCGTACATATTCCCTACTGACCCTGTTTGGGGGGTTGTGCAGAATACCCTTACTCCAGGTTCTGGATGAGGTAGAAGCCCTCTAAGTGCTGGATTCCAAAGGCCGTCAGCGCTGGTTTTCTTGTGGTGGTTCTCTTTGTTTAAATCTATTTTGTTATTCCATGTGGAACTTATTTAACCCGTCATTTTTCGAGGCCACCTGGTGTCTTACTTTGTAAAGCACTCATTAGCGTAGTACGCTATAGTACAACCCGTGTAATGAGATCGGTAAAACTCATTCCCTGTAGTTTGGTGAGTCTAAAGGAACAAAGGGGTGAAGGTTGGTATAGTTTTGTCCTATACTAGACCCCCTCAGTCTACTCACTTCTTGCTTGTTCGGATTTGTCAAGCACTGGGGTTTTTGCCTGGCCAGCTTTTGTAAGACCGGTACACAAGGTTTCCTCAGTCTCAGTGAGGTTACGCAATGCCCGTTGGGGATTCCTCATGACACCGTCGGAATTTCACCCTGCAAAGGTTGGATCATGCAATTCTCTAGGTTTGGTAGGTCTGGATCGGTGAGGTCTGTTATTTTTTCTTGTGTTGTCCTTAGACAATATTCTTCCGCGATTTTTGTTCAGTTTTCTTCATCTCTCATATCATTTTCTTTTCCGATAGTTTTTATTCTTTGGTTACAAGTATGGGTTAGTGACGCTCATCACTACTTATCGTCGGTCAAGTCTTTCAGGAATTTTCCATCCTATCGAAGGAGAGGGGGAGTTTGTCACGGGTGAAATTTTCACTACAAGTTACTATGGTTTTATTGGATCTTTTGTTCGTTTTAAGCAGTTGATTTTCATTCATATATATTCATTGTTCACCTTTGATTCGAGTTCCATTCTCATTCCTTGCCAATAAGTTCGGCTAGCCTGTTTTGTTCATGGATCTTGCTCTCATCATTTTTCGTCTTCAGCAATCCATTTTCACCTAATTCAATTAATTCTTTTGATTAATTGTTTATTTACGTTCTTCTGACCAATGATGAATGTCATTCAACATTCATCAGGTTATCCTTTCAGCGTGACAGTGTTGCCGGACATGGGATGACCTATTTGGTTTTGGGAATTCTTTTCTTTTGGTGAAATTATCGTTCTCGTACCCACATCAACTGCAATAAGACCCAGTAATGCCTTGTAATCGCTATTCTGTTTACTCCGCTCAACCCGGTGTAGTTTTGTTGGCTTCTTGCAATTGTCTTTCTACGGTTTTCTACACCCGGGGGCAAACGAGCATAATGGTAACCCGTGTCAACTGACCTACCTTCGCTTATGTCATATTATCTTTGTCATGATTGTCATGGTCAGCTTTCGAAGGCCATTCTGATATTGAATCTCTCACGGTCAAAAGGGGCTCACAACTTCAATCGGAAGAAATTCTGGTCATCTTTTGATGGATCTTGTTGTTAGACACCTTATTCTGGAGTGTTTAGTTGTGTGGAATCAGTTTCCGTTTTGCCGTTACTCCAGAGTTGTGCCTTTTTGGGGATTTTTGACTAGAGGTGAGTCGGATTGCTCTTTTTGCATGTGACCATGCATGACTTAATGACTATTTCTTGGGAATAGATTCAATTGTTGGGTCAAACCATCGTAACATCGAGGTGGACTGACGTACCTGCGGCCAGAACATCACTGCAGGAAATAGCTTGAGAAAAATACCCTTATTCTTATAAGGTAAGCTCATTATACCCATTCGTCCATCAATTTTTTTTCAATACCATAACATTCGACAACCTACCTCACTCAATACCATTTGGTTTTCAATGGACAATTTGCACATTTTTTGAAAATATGAAAAATATAAGGATTAGTAAGTACTGATGCCATTGATGTTAAAAAAATCAAGCTACGACCTCTAATAATGTAGTAATCACCGATTAAAGAGCGTCAATCAGCATCCACTACGTCACAGAATACACTATCTATCGCCGTCTGACGTATTAACTGAGATGACTCTCTCTCTCTCGGATGTGTAATATGGCCCCACCTCTTTTGCGATCATGCAGTGAAATTCGCGTTTTCTTTTTCATTTATTTAGTATATTTTTGGGTATTTCGGAGAAATTTTTTTGCTAGTGACTTTCAAATAATGTCTAGAAAACGTATATAAAATTTCAACTCATTTGAAAATGTATGCAAATTGTCCATTCTATTTTTAAAGTGACATATTTTCATGTACTTTTCGTACTGTTTTCTTTCAAATTCAATTTTGGTTAATGAGTAAACTTTTTGTAATGAACCCACGTTGTAACGCTTCACTATCAATATGTTATGCTGTTTCAATACATAACCTACACAGTTGATATCAAATTTCCATCACACTTTAAAGTGTTGACTGTGAAAATCATTTAGGAAAGACTAGCTGTTAGCGTTGCAATGTTATTAATTATGATGATAATGTCATTTTCTTCATAATCTGGTGACTGTTATGGAATTTATTTTATTTATGTTGTATAAACTGTTTTTTATACATAATTCCTGTAGGAAGTTATATCAGTCTTTACTCCTGTAGGGTTTTTTTTTGTGTACGTGGCTCAATTTGACGTTCCATGTCGAAACAATTCGACGCTACAAGTTGAGATCTTTGTGAATGGCCACCGGTTGCTGAAGTCAACTATCAGTCAACATTAGCCAACCACTGTATGTATTGGTTCGTGTAGCCGACCATCCACCTTGTTCATTTTGAACTGAACACATACCGCCTGTGGTAACGTTCAAGTAGTTTATAAGGATTATTAGTTTTATTGATTTAAAAGTGATCACTTAGGGCCATTCACCATATACTTATAGATTATTGATCTGCGACATACTAAATTTGATTTGACTTCAATCAATAAACTTGCAGTCAGTCACATCACATATTTTGTTTTATTTGGGGTGAAGTCACAACATAGGTAAGCGAGATTTTTTTTGTTTCGTTTCTTTTGGAGATAGTGATGCTGAAATTTAGTTTCCAAGGACATCTTGGGGATTTCTGACTTGGTCCGTTACAAGGCAGTGGCGCTACCCCTCCCAGCTCTCCGGGTCTTTTGAGCTTGGGCACATTTGCACGCTCACTCAACAACTTCATTTCAGCTGAATCTACTTTCGAGAACGAAGGGTACTAAACCCTTTTATTAAATCAAATTCCTATTTTTGGAATAAAAAAAATCAGCTTTTTCTTAAGGGGGTTCAATTTGAAAAACACATGTTAGCTTCATATCTTTGGAACGCGGACCTCAATTGGTTTTTTAATAAAGCAGTAGAAAGCTTTTTGCTACCTACAACATTTGCCTCCACAGTATTTTTCGTATCTTGACAAATAACAAAGTTATAAGAGGTTCGCGTGACCACCCTGTACATTGAATTCACTCGACAACTGCAATGTGGTCTAAATTTTTGATCAATCTTTTAGATAAATCTTAAGCAAACTAACGTGATTAGAGCTCTTGATGATTTTCTGTTGCTCAATTTGATATTTTTTATCCAAGAGTCACTGAAAAGAAGTCTTCATATAAGTCACCCAATTTGATCATTTTTCTCAAATTCATTTATGCCAATTTTCCACAGCCGTCGTACTCTCTGAAACTCGTTCCAAAGGAGTGGAAACGGGATTATATACATTCCCACTTTCCAAACATGGCATAACTCTTTTGCGTCTCGGGAAAGGGCAGGTGTTGCCTACGGTGCCACTAATTTTGCAGTTTTGAAAGCGAATTTAATACTTTCCAATATTTCCACGCTAAATGGTTCAATTTAGAGTTTTAAAAAGAATTGGTTGGAGTTGGATATATGGATCTTGAAATTTTGAATTTACACCGACAAAAAATTAATGACATGATTTTCAAGACTGTCCTTATTTAGAAGTGTTTCCGCATAAAATTCTCAAAAACTTCAATTGAATAATCAAGGCAATAATAATTGAACATCCCGAATTTTCTATGCATGCTCCTTATCCCCATCTCTTGGTGATTCAAGAAATAACAATTTCATTAATTTTAAGTTCGAAATACACTGTTAAAAAAAACTAGAGGAAATCTTCTTTGTATCACCTCAACTTTCATTGTGGAAACGATATACCTACATATAAGACATTCAAATTCTTATCAAAGTTACATTATGTTATCCTAATAGAAGCCGGTTGTACAAGACCAGCTTTAGGATGATTTAACGTTGAACTATTCTCGCTATATCCTGATAGCTTTGACAGAGTAGGGCCATATTTCTGCTGGCCACTAAATTGTGTTTTTGTTGACAAAATCGTGAGATCTAACTGGCAAAATTGAAAGGACCTACTTTTGTGGGGCTTCTTCTATTTCTTTAAGTAGTTCAATATTTGCAATAAATGGGTGAACACTTCTTTGGGTGGATAAAATCGATAGATTTTAGAATAAGTATGAATCATAAGACTAACCAGAATAAAGCCACAGTTTGTTCAATCCTTTTCGCGGTTCCGTCACAGTATTAGACGTTTGCCAGTATGTCGTAGATTGATCGCAAAAGTGGCCTACCAGCATCCCTTCCCATTTAAAAATGATAAATCTGGTTTAAAATTAAAACTTTCTGTTTAGTTTCACCAGAATGCATTGTGGAAATGATCAATAGGTTGTCGTCCAGATTCGAAAATTTGAAAATGATCGACATTTATTATCATAAAAACGTGACATTTGTCAAAAGTCATTAACGGCGGACAACTTTGACGTCTAGTTAAGTCAAGACATACGTGAAATGTTTGTGAATGTGTAAGAGAGAGACGAAGAACTGTGACGTAGCCGTAGATTAGCCTTGAACTAACAGTATATCGGTCAATGTTCATAAGAATTGGACAAACACAAAAATAATATAGGTAACTTTAGGGGGGCTGAAAACACAATCTTCAAACATTTCTTCATCGGTAAACATCACTAAGTATATTATGGAGACTTTTCGAAAACAGATATTTTAAGATTTCAAATCAGTTATATTTTGGTTATATTTTTTTTTCAAATTCACTTATCAAAACTATTTCAAAGCTTCATATGTAATGACAGAAAAAAATAATACACATGCACTTTCAAAAACCACTCTTCTGGGTGTAGGTAGTTCTATTATACAGTGCAAATATTCAATGCTCCTCCTCATATCCAACTTGTGAACCGTTTTTGTATAAGAACGAAATTTGTACACACCATATCATGTGGGAACGTTCTGCATTTAATCATAGTAGTGACAGCTGAAAATGGCAAAATAACCGAGTGGCATTTAGAAAGAAAAAATCATATGGGCACGTTCTGATTTTCCAAGATTTTTTTTTTCAAAAAAGCACCCAGTTGTCATTTTAACATTTTCAGCTGTCACTGTACTGAGAAATGTTATGCTATATAATTGAAGATCCGAACCTCATTCTTATACATAAAACGATTTCGACTTGTGGAAGGAGAGACATTGGAGAAATACACTGTTTATTATTCAAAATACGGAAATTGAAATGGAGTAGATAGTAAGTAATGTTCTTGTTTCGCACGTTGGCTGTCAATCACCCTTATAGGTATGAAAAACCTTTTGACAAAAATGGGTTCTTAAATTGGAACTTCAGAATCAAGCTTTTATTGGAGCAGCAAGGTGTATTACATGTGTTGACAAGAAAAGTCTTATTGGAAACATCAGATGAATTTTTGCCATTCATGAATAGTGATGTGAAAGCCCAAAATCTCTTTTTAGAATGTCTGAATGATGACATACCAGAAATGCTGAAGGAAAAGAAGCTGGCGAAGAAAATCATGCAGTGTCTGAGTGCAACGTATGAGAAGAAAGGAATCTCTACCCAGGTCACATTGCAGAAAAAATTGAGGAGCTTGATTTTCAACGAAGGTCAGTCTCTAAATGATTTTTTTCTGTCTTTGCGAAAACTATCCATGAGTTGAGAGCTGCCGTCGGAAATATTGACAATAAAACATCGACACCCCACTAATAATTATTGTCAAGTATGCCTAATAGTTTTCAAGCTGTGACAACAGCTATTGACGCGATGTTTTGTCAGAATCCAGAACAAGTCACATTGGATTTTGTCAAAAACAAATTGTTGATGGAGGAGGCTCGTCAGAATAAAAATGAATCATTTGGAGGAAATGACAATATGACTTTTTCAACAGACTACAGAAACAGACGATCTGAAAATCGGGGTAGAGGATATTTCAATCAATTGAGAGGACGAAGGAAAAATTCCTGATGTGAATAGAAGTTTTCCTCGTAGATGCTATAACTGTAATCAAGTGGGTCACAAACGGGCACAGTGTCTCAGAAATCGGAAAAGGTCTGGTCAATCTGGAAACGGAAGAAGAACTTCTGGCAATCACTATGTTGCATTTGCACAACCCCTCAACGTCAAAAAGAGCTGGTGAACAAGAAGAATCAGGTGTAACATTTCTATCAGCAGTAGAATCTGATATTGTGAACGAGGATGCATTCATAACTTGTGACAGTAGCATCTAGCATGATAAACTTTGTGATTGATAGTGAAGCTACACACCATCTAATAGGTGCTAATTACAAATGTTTTTATCATTTTATGATAATTGCGAGGAAGTCAATTATGCAATTCGTGTTGCCAAGAAGGAAGAATCAATCAATGCTACCGTGCAAGAAAATCTACATGCGGAATCTGATACTGGAAAAAGTCTCAATATTGAAAATATCTGGGTATGCAACAATCTAGCGTACAACTCACTGTCTGTGAGAAAGATGGAGGAAAGTGGTCTGGAAGTAGTGTTGAAAGATAAAACAGTCCAGGAATTCAAGAATCAAGATTCAATATAGAAAGGAAGATTGAAAGGAGATTTATACCTACATCACAACCTCCATTGTGAAACCAAAAAAATGTCAAAGTTTGATGATTTTGGATGTGACAGAAAAGCAAAGGCATTTACATAAAGAAATGGGTCATTAATCATGGATTACTGCACCAGAACTCTGTGAAATCTGTATCAAGGCTAAGCAATGTCGTGGAAGGAAGAATATGACCAGGCAATGAACCTTCTGATTTCAGACACCTTGACGTATAGAGAAATAACATTAGACCCAACGAGCAGATTTCAAAAACAAGCCAACCAACTCTCTGATGAGCTCAAAGATTGTGGTATTATTACAGATTTTGAGGTGAAGAAACTGTAGAAATCCAACTGTATCCCTCCGCAAATATATGGAATGAGAAAAACACACGTAGCAGGTGACAATCTACGACCAGTGGTCGGCTGCATCAATGCCCCCAGTTACAATATTGCGTCATTTCTTCATGATACATTGAACATGGTCACATCTACTTTCACACATAACCTGAAGAACTCGTATGAGTTCGTTACATTCTACGACTACGGTTACCTTACCGGAAGATCATGTACTGGTATCTTTGGATGTGATATCTCTTTTTTCCAATATTCCCAACCAACTGTTTCGCAATATCATCCACAAAAGATGGCAACACATCACTGCTTACACTGACATTCCCAAGGACCTGTTTATGGATATGGTGATGTTCTGTTTCCAATCTAGTTACTTTACGTATAATAAGAAGTTTTATGCACAAATTGAAGGTAGTGCCATGAGAAATCCTGTAAGTCCTGTGATAGAAGATTTTGTCATGAATGATCTGATAGAATCCGTGACAGCGAACTCACCATTCAAGTTAGGTTTTATCAAACTTTACGTGGATGACACATTGTCATCGGTCCCACGAGACCACCTCCATGATTTGTTGATATATTTCAACCAATATCATGAAAAACTACAATTTACCATTTAGGTGGAGAATGATCACAAGATCCCGTTTCTAGATATGATTAACGGGACGGACAATGGCCAACTTCTCACTAATTGGTATATTAAGACTACCAGTAACAACAACGCGATACTTCAGGTTTTCTTTCATTCCTGGTTTATCAAATAAAATACAGCAATGTTTCAAAGACTGCCAGTTTGTTTTTCATAATATTAGAACGGTTAAAAGTCTTTTTTCACCACTGAAGGACGAACTACCAGCTAATTACGAATCCAATTTTGGAATTCCCTGTTTGGATTGTGAAGACACGTTCTTTATAGGTCAAACGAGACAGAATCTCAGGGATTGGGTACGTCAACATAAAAATGATTGCAAGAAACTCGATAAACTGAATACAACCGCTCTCTGCCTTCATCATATAAGTAGCGGTCACTTATTTGATTTTGATAATATGATCGTCCTGGCCAAAGACAAGAATTTTCTGAAAAACATATTGATGAAATGATCCACATCACACTGGACAAAACAGTGAATTTCAGAACAGATACCAATGATCAGGCAGCAGATTATTCCGATATTTTGGATAAGTACAAACAAATAACACAAAGTTCTCAAGTCCCACAACGTCCATAATATTAATAATTTATTTGTTGTCGTTTTTTACATCCATCGTTGTAAATTGTGTATCATGTACTTTAGTTCCTATGTACTTATGTTTTTCGGGATGACTATTTTTAACGAGTTGCAATACGTCTCCATAAGTCAAATGTCAACATTTAGTGTAAATTGTCAATCTCAGATCTGCGTGTTTTGGAGAACAATATGTTAAATAATGCTATCATAGGTTCAAGAACCACCTAGTTTTTATAAGACAAGAGATTTTTGATCGTTCATTTATGGGTTAAAAAAGTTCTTTGTCCTCGTTTGTTCGTTGGTGATTGAAGGTAAATGTTAATGAGAGTGTCATTTGTCATTTTATATATATTCTTTTGGTTTTCAACTCTGGACTCTCTTTTAATAGATTATAGACCCTTGAAAAAGTTGTCATTCGCCACGAAACGTTGGGAGACAAAATGGAATAGTGTTTTTTTTTGCCTGCCCTCATCCCGCAATACTTCAAATTCCTATTGACCAGAATGGGCGAAACAGTACAACAGTATCCACATTATTATTTTTTTCTTACAATGTCATTGATTGAAAAGATTCAAAACATCTTATTGAGCCTTCATTCATGAACACAATATCAGAAAATACTTACATCGCAATTGGAAAGAAAACCAAATTGTCATTTCTATATCATAAAAGAGTCGGATTTCCCAATGCACAAAACTGTGGTGAACTGTGAAATAAATTTCTCGACAAAAGGATATTGAATGTTATTGTTCATTTCTCGGAATACAAAATGAAAACCCGACTTATTTGTGCAATGAGAAAGTATACTGACTTGCTGAACTATTCTATGTATGTGATTCAGTGAGTCTTATTTTAATAACTGGAGATACACGAAAGTCTGTTTACTCTATCTTTAGTTGTGAGGCAATTAAATGATTATTTGATTCACAGACTTGGATGTTTGAATGACTAGACCAGATAATGTATTAACAGACAGTAATAAATGAGGTAATTATATACGTAGTGAACGGAAGTCGGACTCAATCCATAATAGAATTATTATATTATATCAAGAGCAAAATGTACTCTGATTAGTTGGACAACACACCGGGAGTTCATGTGATAGGTACGGATGAAGAATTTGAACTTCTGATTTTATTCTGGTTACACGGCGTTTTGGTCCATAGTATCTTTGATGTCTTAGAAGTGTGAAAAGAAGAGATGTTCACTCAAGTTTGATACTGAGAATCCGATAAAGTGGAGATCTGCAGTTATTAGTCATATTGATTTTTACTTCTTTGCCCAAGATACATAAAATAGACGCAATAATATGACATATGAGATTGAAATTTTCCTATTATTGGACCGGGAGATAACGACCATTTCTGGGTATCGTTTAATGCCCGTCTACCGAGCTGGGGTATGGTATATTTGAAGTCGATCAAATTCTGAAGAAATTTTCCCCCTCCGTGTATCAACTCCAACAGTTGATCAATAATTTGAATTCTTCTAAGAAATCCAAAAAAAAGACCGATCGATGCCCATCTGCCGTTGTGATTTTATGATTGTGTACTGAAAAAAATCCATCGGTAACTCATCAGCAGACAGTTTCAAGTGATGGGTTTGGCAGGAACCTATCACATGGAATTGTTGTTGAAATAATTGTATTATTTTCGTGACAATGTATGACTATGGCAGACGGACATTTGTCATTTCTTTAGACATGAAAATTTAACAAACAACAAATTCGCAATGATTATCGAGTATATGTCCTTTTTGTCTGCCGATGGATTTCAAAGGTTTCCTTTGAACTTTTAAACCTACCTTTGATCCGGCAGACGGGCATCAATCGTTTTTTTTTCATTATTCTTCACAACAGTTTCATAGTGAGGTCCTGCAAAACCTATCACTCGAAACTGTCTGTCGGTAAGATACCGATGGAAAATGACAACGGCAGATGGGCATAGATCGTTTTTTTCACAATTTTTCAGTACAATTTCGATTATTGCTCTTGGAGTTGGTACACGGGGAAGGAACAATTTTATTGCATTGCATGACTTAAAATATTGAAATATACCTTACTCCAGCTCGGCAGAGGGGCATTGAACGTTACCCAAAAATATTCGTTATTTCCCGGTCCATAATGACAGTACCCGATTTCCGTGTAATAAACCCTATCAATAGTTAATGAGTCGTTTATTTTCAATATTTTTTTGTCACTGTTTAAACCTCAAACAAAACACGAACTACTTGCAAAACTATGATCCACTGATCAAATGAAATGGATTTTTGAAAAAGTTATCGCTCATCCTACACTACATTTTGCTTGTTCATGAAATGTATACACCGACCTCTTGCAGGAACTGGATCCCTAGCATCACTCAAGGATACATCGGCATCTTGCTGGTAAAGATCACCAATTTGAGCAACACACTTAAGCATCAGTCTTCCATTGTTGTAATGCGAGGATGTGATGGGAAGTTCAAGGAATGATTCTGTCTTGTAGAGATCTTTCACAGGGATTTTTGTAGTAACACATTCTTCGCAAAGCTGAAACGATAGAAAATAATGGTAATAAAATTTTATTTGTGATTTTCAGTAAGCTGATGAGTATTTTGCAATCATGGAAGCCAATATGGAACATCATAATAAATATGCTCTGTAGTTTTGTGGCGCATAAAAATAGTATAAAAATAGTTCCTGCAGATAAAGGTGATGCAACAATAATTTTAGATAACACAAACTATGAAAATAAAATAATGTCTCTAATAAAACATGGAAATTACACAAAACTGACTAAAGAACCAACAGAACGTTTTGAAAGACAAATATATTCTAAACTTCAAAAACATATAAGATTTTTTTCAGATAATGAAAGATCTAAAGTGACACTACATAATAGTAGAGCACCTCATTTTTACGGTGTACCCAAAATACATAAACAGAATATATCATTAAGACCAATAGTCAGTAATATTAACTCACCAACTCGTACAATAGCAAGATTTTTATTAAACATACTCACTCCTTTATCAGGCAACACACAATCATACATAAAAAATTCACAACATTTTTAAGAGAAATTATCAATCATCAATCATAATCCCAATAATCTTCTTGTAAGTTTTGATGTAAGTCTTTTCACTAATGTACCTGTTGATAAAACATTGATGATCATAAGAGATAAACTTGAAATGATATGTAGATGATATTTTTTTTTAAATGAGTATTATGAACAAAGACTTGATGATTTTTCAATTCACATTAATGATAAAGAACCCACGTTCAACTTTACAATTGGAAAAGAAGAAAATAGTGAAATTTTCTTTTTTGATATACTAATAAAAAAAGATTTCAAAACCAAAATTCACAGAAAACCAACCCACACAAATAGGTAACTTAGTTTCAATTACAATCATTCATTGAATATTAAAAAGGGCGTGGTCTATATGATAGAGCAAAAATAATTTGTGATAATGACAATTTTGAATCCGAAAAAGATTTTATAAGAGATGTTTTGTCAAAAAATAATTATCCCATAGATTTTATTGAAAAGTGTTGTGATAGTTTTAAACACACTAGACAACGAGAAAAGAATATACCTATGACTAATTTAATTATTCCATGCATACCTGGAATTTCTCATAAACTGAAACGTCCAGGTCAAACATATAATATACTGACCATTTTCGAAACCAATGACACAGTTCGCTCTAATTTAAGAAATACTAGACCTTATAATATTGATGAGTCCACTAAAATATATTTTTAGTGTATTTATAAAATCTCTTGTGAATATGATAAATTTCATATTGGAGAGACCTCACGAACTTTAAAAAAGAGAATTGAAGAGCACAAATCATACATGAAAAAAAGAAAGAAATTTCATAGATCGGGAATTTGTCCACATGCATTTGATGATAATCATAAAATAAATTGGGATAATTCAAAAATCTTGGCAAAGGAGAGATGTTCTAGAAAACGTGAACTCAAAGAAAGTGCATATATTATGTTGAATTCTAACGAATGTGTAGCAACTTGCTCCGTAAATCCAAGTAATATATGGTTACCTTTATTGAGAAATTGAACATAGCCCAAAAAATTAAATTATAAATACTGAACATATAATTTAGTCAAACAATCAACACCAAAGACTTCAATGTCAGTAAGAGTGACATTTTGTGCCAAAAATACAAACAAAAGCCAATTATACTGCAAAATCACAAAAAGACGAACAATATTTTAAAAATTTGAATCAATTGTTTCTATTTTAGGTCCACTGACGACGCGACGGAAGCAGATTCGCTTTCGAAGCGTTTGATATTGATAGGTTTTATTCTTCACCAAAAGACTTTTTTTTAGGTGATATAGGAGATCGGGTATAATAACACTAGTGTGTTGGTTTTTTGATAGGGTGTGGCGAAATACCCAAGAAAATCTGGTAAATCATGGAACATTATGTTCTTGAGATAAACGTTGCACATGATCAAATCAGAATAAGTTACTCTGAACTGGAATATAAAAAGACAACAGTTGAAGTATCATGATTATAAATAGATATTTTACCTGCAACTCAGAGAATAACTACTATTTACGCTATTGGCGAATAAATAGTAAATTAAGTGAAAATCGAGAAATAATATCTGGACAATATCAAAATAGTTAGTAGTGATCCATCACCACACTCCAATTTAAACTTGTAGCTTAGTACCGTAAAGTGGGTGTACTTTGCTCTTTCAGGCGATACTTTGCACCAGAGATGTGAAGCTTCACAAATTTAATTGTACCACCCCTGCAAGTTTCCATTGCGTGAAATCAGTTCCGATGTATAGACGATAGAACCATTTATTGCCCTGCAAGCGTTTATTCCTCACCTCCTCTGAATATACAAGTTCAGAAAACATTGAGAATTTATACTTGAAAAATTCGTCGATCCACGCAAAATCAGAGATTGCCGAAAGCAGAGCGACATTTCTTCAACTACTGTATTAGTACATTTGATGAATCTAGTAGCAAACCCTAACCTTGAATATATTCTAAGGATTATGATGTGCGATTTGTTTTTTCTTATACCATTTTATAGAAAATGGGGATACATTGCACATGGCGCACAGTATACTCACAAGGTTGTTTCTCAGAAAATAATATTGTTTTGCCACTCACACTCACAAAAAAATATCAAAATAGGGTCCCTTTTTGCGTCACTGCAAAAATGAGAAGAGTGCATGAAAGGAAGCCTGGATCTTGAAGATACTTTGATTATACCCCAGAAACCCTGGAAAGCTGTAAGAAGTGAAATGACTCAAAGAAAAGCGGAAGATTCAATGTTTCAAATCTCAAAAGTTTTCATGGAGAACTATCCTGAATAAATTGAAAAAAAAAACATTCTCTTAGGTCTTAATATACACACATATTTACTGCAGATGAAAAGGACTCCTTTGTGTCATGTATACAGTTAGCCAGTTCATTCGGATTTTCAGTGGATAAATTTGATCAAAGATGCATTATTGAAACGTACCAACAGTGTCGAGGGAGAACAGTTAAACGCTTTGCAAATAATTTACCTGAAAAAGAATGGATACATTTCCTGAGATGACATCAAGAACTTATAGTAAGATTTGCGAGCAATAAAAACTGCAGTCTAGCCTCCGTAAATAGAGAAACATCAACGGAATTTGTTGAAAATCTCAAGAACACTTTGGATGACATCCCACCGGAAAGAATATGGAACTACAATTGTACAAATTTCACGGATAATCCTGGTTCTGAAAAAAGCGAGGAAGAAAGTATCCAGCAGAAATACGCAATTCTTCAAAATCTCTTCGCTTTCTCTAATGATGACAGGAAATGCTGCTGGTGAACTCTATTCCCCGTACACCGTGTACAAATGACCAGGGCTCAAAGGAAGCCCGCCATAACAACACATCTTCAGTATGGTTTGAGTTACAGACGTTTTCAGACTGGTTTGAATCGATGCAGTTGCCCAGGCTGAGGAGATCTGGTGACAATATCCAAAATGTCAAGTCATTTGGAAATGTATGCAAATTGTCTTTTTGTCAGTTCACATTACTGTTGAAATCCTCGAACATTGTAAACGGAATGATATTGCATCTGTAGGTCTGCCTGCAAACAGCACTCATATGACTCAGCCACTTGATGTTGCTTTCTTTGGTCCAATGAAGAAAGCATGGTGAAAAACGGTCATCCAGAATGTTTCACCATGCTTCCTTCATTGGGCCAGAGAAAGCAATATCAAGTGGCAAGCTTATCAGGCCAAAATAGCAATTCTCTAGACAAATAGTGTGGATGATGAATTGTCCAAGACATCCTAAAAGTGGGGTTTGAAAAATGTGGAATTTACCCTTGTGACATACGGCCTTTACTGATAACTGATTACTGAAGTACAGGCGCTACGAGTTTCGGACTGTTGGCCCCGACACCGCAGCCTCTGGTTGGGCTTATTGTATCTTCTCTGTGCCTGTCTCTCAGTCGAAGAGCTCCATTGTCCGAATAAGGTTTAAAACTTGTTCCACTGTTTCCCTGTCCGTCCTTTGAGGAGTTGTAGTGAATCCTCCATTATCTCTTTTCCACTACTCCAGCGCTTCACATTCGAATAAAATGTGGGAGGCTGTTTTCTCCTCCCCGTTGCACAGCCTACATATGGGTTCCTCGTTGAAAATACCCATGATATGCATGTGTTTCCTTAGAGTGCAGTGTCCAGTTAATACACCTGTTACTTTCCTAAGCTGATTCCTGCTGAGTCTCAGTAGGCTTCCAGAAATTGATGATTCGATCTCGTCTACCATCAATAATTTACTGTGTTTAAGTCCTGTTGATTGATTACCATGGCCTTCTTTGAGATGTGTGCTATTCTGTAGATTTTCTTATTTCTAAGATTATCATGGATGTTGCGGACTGGCAATGCATAAAAAAATATTGCCTTGGCTCCTGTACTGTCGATCCTTCATATACTCTTTAGCGCATTCTGATCCTTTGGTGTTAGGCCAAAGAGTATTGATATACAACAAGAGGAAAAGGCCTGTCAAGTTTGCATATATCCGTCTTCGTCTCTTCCGCTGGGGGACATGAATCGAATGGACAAATAGTGCTCGCTCACATTGGATGCGACAGTCGATAGTCTTGGATCGATACCAAAATCACTAAGCATTGCGTATTTTATCTCAGTGTACATACAGGGTGTCCGGAAAGTCAACGATAATACTGAAAGGGGTGATGGACCAACTCATCAGCATCCACAATGTCACAACTGCCAGGCGTTTGGGCATTCGCTCAGTTCTTGTAGGAGCGATCCGGTGTGCCACAAGTGCGCCGGACCGCATTTCTATCGGAACTGCCCGAAGCCCAGGAAGGCGGTATTGGTGTGTTGCCATTGTAGAGGGCCTCACGCTGCAAATTGGAAGTATTGTGAAAAAAATCCAAATTTTATTCGTCAGAATAAAATTCAGTCTAATTTGCAGGCGAAAATCGGTGTCGCGACTGTTCCGGCTGTTAGTCGACAGGCCCCATCTCCACTCCAGACCACAGCCAAAAGACGTTCTTTGGCTGATGTAGTGATGAATCGTGTTGCAAGCAGTAATGCAAGCATTGCTGCTAATTCGTCTGGCAACTCTGAATCCATGTTCAAGCGGTTGCTTGATCGTTTTGACTCTTTTGATAGGGAGTTGAACCTGATCAAGTTAACTGTGAAGGACATGGTTCAGAGTCAGACGTCTATGCGCACTGATTTGTCAGCACTATCAGCTAGAGTTGACGATCTAGTGGTGAGTGAGGAAGACGAAGAGGAGATGGAGTGTGCTGATGACCGGTCGGAGGAATCTGTGGCAGGATCCCCCTCCCGTAATGAGTAATACACCAAATACCGACTTCCATAATTTTGGTTTCAAAATTTTATCTTGGAATTGTAATGGCATTAGTAAAAAATCGTTCGAGCTCCAAAAATTTATGGAAGAAAAAAGGTATGATATTGTGGCATTGCAGGAAACGTTCCTTGGCCCCTCTTCAAAATTCAACATTCCAAATTACTCCTGCTATCGGAATGACAGGGTCTCCTTCGGTGGAGGCACTGCCATTTTGGTCAGGAAGGGTTTAGTACACAAGGTGATTCAACTTGATTCAGCGTTTGCTTTCGAATGTACTACTTTGCAAATTTCGGTTAAAAATTTGTCTTTCATTTTTTGCTCAGTCTATAAACCACCGCAGGTCAAAATTCGCAACTCAGATTTGGATGTCATTTTCAATAGGTTTGCAATTCCAGTTCTTGCAGTTGGCGATTTCAACTGCAAGCATGTTTCTTGGGGTTGCCTGTCGAACAATGTGAGTGGCAATAAACTATACAAATACTCTTTATTCAACCCAGTCAAGATTTGCGCTCCGGACGGGCCCACTCATTTCGGACATGGAGCCGGTAGGCCCGACATTCTGGATTTGGCTATTGTCTCAAATTTTGATCCTTTTATGTCTGTTGAAAGTTTGTTTGAACTTTCATCAGATCATAATCCGTTGGAGATAATTTTGAGCCAGGTTGAGGTTGAGAAAATGGTACACTTTAAAAAGTGTACCAATTTTCGTCGATTCCAAGACCTGTGTAATAGTTCAAAATTCGATGATATACCACTGACAAACAAATTGGAAATTGAGTGGGCAATTACTCACTTGACTGACAGTATTACTGAAAATTTACAAAACGGCGACTTACAATATACCAACAAACTCACAAAACGCATTTGACTTACCCTCAAACATACGACGTCTCATCAAAACGCGTAATCGTTTGAGGAGACAAGCCTTTAGGAACAACGACCACATAGACAGGAAGATTGCCAACCGACTTACCAACAAAATCAAGTCGCTCATTTTTAGTTATAAAAATGAGCAGTTTCAGGATTATTTATCCTCTTTATCTTCAGATAAAGATGGATGTAATGATCTTTGGCGACTTAACGCATTGTTTTGCGGCAAACGTAGGAAACATGCTTTGCCTCCAATTAAAGACAATGGTGTCACACACTTTGAAGATGATGCCAAAGCTGAGATTTTTGCTAAGTCGCTATGCAGTCAATTTTCTGTCAATAATGACTTGGATTTACCCGAGATTGACTCTTGTGTCGGTGATTTTTACCGGGATTTGGAGAATATTGAGTCTCGCCAGAATATCAACATTGTTGATATTCGAGACTTTGTTTCTCCAGAAGAGATTCTGGAAGAGATTAAATTCTCCAAGTCCAAAAAGGCTCCGGGAGTTGATAACATTGGCAACAAGATCATCAAAAATTTGCCGTTGAACTACATCACTTTTCTGGCAAGAATATTTAATTCTTGCCTGTCGTTAAACTATTTTCCTGATGCATGGAAAATGGCCAATGTTGTCGTTATTCCAAAAAAGGGGAAAGATTTGTCTATCGCTTCAAATTATCGACCTATTTCACTACTTTGTTGTTTTGGAAAACTTTTTGAAAAGTTTATTTTGCGAAAAATTAAAATTCAGTCTGAAAAGCTCAAGATCATTCCTAAATTCCAGTTCGGTTTTGTGGAGGGTCTTAATACGGAGCTTCAGATTGTCAGACTTGTTGAAGGTCTCACAAGAGGGATACAGTCTAGGAAAGTTTCCGGGATTGTATCCCTTGACGTGGAGAAGGCTTTCGATAAAGTCTGGCATGAAGGGCTCTTGTATAAGATGGCTAAATTTGGTTTTTCGAAAAATTTAATTTTATTAATAAAAAGCTTTCTGAATCATCGCGTTTTTCGAGTTAAATTAAATTCGGTTTTTTCAAAATTTTGCCCAATAAAGGCTGGCGTTCCGCAAGGGTCAGTGCTTTCACCGTTGTTATACAACATCTTCACTTCCGACATTCCTCAAAATTCAAAGACAAATCTTTCTCTTTTTGCGGATGACACCCTCCTGGTGTCTACGCACAAGAGCTACATTGTTGCCAGAAACCGATTGCAGAATCACTTGAATCTCCTTGTGGATTATTTTAACGGATGGAAGATTAGGCTTAATCCGGAGAAGACACAAGCTCTCATTTGCTCAAGTGGGAATTGTGGTAATCCGGTTAAGCTACGTCTTTATGGGATTCCCATTGCTTGGGGTAAAAGTCTCAAGTATTTGGGAGTCACCATTACATCCAAGTTGTCTTGGAATTTGCATTTGCAGCAGAAATTCAATGAGTGTAATGCCACCTACAGTGCACTGTTTCCACTCCTCAAGTGGAACAGTAAATTAAACATTAGGAATAAAATCCTTTTGTATAACACAGTTATTTTACCCAAATTAATATATGCACTGGGTTGTTTGAATTTAAATTATTCGTGTCTTAAAAAACTTCAAGTTTTTCAAAACAAATTTTTGAGAAGACTTGATTATACGCCATGGTATGTCAGAAATTTTGACATTCATCGTGATTATCAAGTTGAACCAGTTCAATTTAAAATTTTAAATAATTATTTTAGAATTAAAAGAACTATTTTGGGTCATCAAAATTCATTCTTGGCTAAACTTAAAGGTAATCAAAAATTTAAAAACAAAAAATCTAAAATTGAAAACTTTTGGCACAAAAAATCAGTATTTGACAACCTCAGCATGGGTTTTTCCTATATCCCTCCACCACCTCCACTTCCAACATTTAATCTTTAATAAAAAACCTTAAATAAAAATTTCCGTTTTCAACAAAACTTTCAAAATTCTTGATCTTAATAAAAAACCTTCAATAAAAATTCATTTTCCCTTTGTCAAAATTTTTCTTTCTTTCTCTCTTCTTGTCATTTGATTATTCCTTGGAATAATTCATTTCTTAAAATCTTCTGCCCTTTCTTAAGGGTGACTCAGTTGAATTATTGGGAAAGAGTCCATATGGTACTGGTCCCGAACAAACGAAGAACAGGAGGTAACGTGAGAGCTTGCATATACGTGAGAAACGGAGTGCAGGCTCTTAATATTAAAGAACTAAATTCCATGTATAATAGGTATGGACGCCAACTCGCATCACACCATCTGGGGGAGCAGCGATATCAAGAAAAGAGGTGAGTCTTTATTGGATTTTATTATAACCCATGATTTGGAGATTCTAAACAAGGGCAACAAGCCTACTTTTGCAAACCGCATACGGTCGGAAGTTATTGATGTCACTCTGTCCACCTCCCGTATTAATCCCGATATCCAGCGGTGGCGCGTATCCGATGAACCATCCCTGTCGGACCATAGGTATATACTGATGGAAATCAATAGTATTGACAAGCCGTCAGAAATGTACCGCAACTCACGCAAAACGAACTGGACTGAATACCGGGAGGAGCTGGAGGCGGGGTTGAGCGGGATCAAGGAACGTATGCGTAACAGATTTGATGTTGAGGTGGTAGCAGAACAACTACAAAACGCTATAATTTACTCATACCATCAAAGCTGTCCGCTAATCCGGCGTTCTTCATGCAAGGACACAACCTGGTGGAACGAGAAACTTGACAAGATGAAGGGGGAAACACGCAGACTCTTCAATGTGGCCAAGAAAACCGGTGAATGGGATGAATACCACCATACTCTGACGAAATACAACAAAGAAGTAAGGGAAGCTAAGAGGAACTCCTGGAGGAAGTTTTGCACTGAGGTCGAAAAAACCTCGGAAGGCGCACGCCTTCAGAGAATCCTAGCTAAAGACCCCCTTCCACCAATGGGAACACTAAAGAAACCAAATGGGGAATACACGAAAAATGGCGAAGAAACCATTGAGACACTACCCAGGGCACACTTTCCAGACTCGACCATAATCAACTCGCAACAGGGAGTCAACTCCCTATCTCCTGAGATCCTCCGGATGAGAGGATCAAGAGATGATTGGGTCACAGCCCGACAGATTGTGACACCAAATAGAATCGAATGGGCCATAAACTCATTCGAACCATACAAAGCACCTGGATGCGATGGGATAATACCGGCACACCTGCAGCAGGGCGAAGCCCAACTCATATCGATGCTTTGCCAACTATTCAGAGCAAGCCTGGCAACGGGACACATACCCATGATATGGAAACTCTCACGAGTGGTCTTTATACCGAAACCCGGGAAAGATAGCTCTCAGCCCAAGGCATTCAGACCAATAAATCTCTCGTCGTTTCTACTCAAAACGATGGAGAAAGTGATTGAAAGGCACATTAGGGAGACCTCCCTAATAGAGAGGCCACTACACAAAAACCAAAACGCCTATCAACCTGGTAAATCATGTGAAACTGCTCTGCATGAACTTGTTTATAAAATAGAGCAACCACTGAACAACCAAGGAGTTGCCCTAGCTGCATTCCTTGATATAGAAGGAGCATTTGATCACACCTCCTTCGATTCAATGACCACCGCAATCAATCGGCGTGGAATTAAAGACACAGTTTGTAGGTGGATGAGAAACATGCTGAAAGGTAGGAGAATTCAAGCAACTATGCTTGAAAAAACTGTAACTATAGAGGCAGCTAAAGGCTGCCCCCAGGGTGGAGTCTTGTCCCCTCTCCTCTGGAACCTAGTCGCAGATGAACTACTGGTAGAGTTATACAGCAAAGGTTTCTACGCCCAAGGCTATGCCGATGACGTAGCAATACTTATCACTGGCAAACATACCAAGACAATATCAGAATTGATGCAGACAGCTCTGAAAATCGTGGAAGATTGGTGCAGGAAGGTGAACCTGAAGGTCAATCCTGAGAAAACCTCCCTGGTCAGCTTTACGAGAAAGAGGAAGACAGCGGAATTATTCAAACCCATGTTCTTCGGACAAGAACTGCAGGTGGTAAGAGAAGTCAAATACCTAGGCATCATCCTGGATGACAAACTCACATGGAATTCACACCTACAGAAAATAGTGAATCGAGGTAAAGCCACAATAATGGCAACAAAAAGAGCGATAGAAAAGAATTGGGGCATAAATCCGCGCATGGTACACTGGCTCTACTGTACCGTGGTAAGACCCACCCTTGCTTATAGCTCTGTTGTCTGGTGGCCGAAAATCGAGCAGCGACAAGCAGCCACGGAACTTGCAAAAGTTCAGAGGCTAGCATGTCTCTGTGTAACGGGAGCCATGAAAACCACTCCAACACTTGCCATGGAGGCCATGCTTAACCTACCTCCTTTAGATATCTATATCAAAATGGAAGCAAGAAAGGGAGCATATAGACTTAGCAACACCGGGAACTGGAGCCACTCAAACTCCCAAGGACACACTAAGATAACCAGCACAGTCACGAACCACTTAGTAACAATGAGGAGTGATATCATGTTGAAAAATATCAACTTTAGCACGTCTCCTAAGACCAAGCTAATATGGGAAGAGGAAACGGTGAAACAACTCCGGATGGCTAATGGGGCAATATGGTACACAGACGGCTCCAAAACAACCCGGGGAACTGGTGCCGGAATCGTAGGTGAAAATCCAAAGTGGGAAACATGTGAACCACTCGGGATGTACGCTACAGTTTTCCAGGCAGAAGTACATGCAATAAACGTATGCGTGCAAGAAAACCTCAGGAGAGGCTACAGAGGAAGGAAAATCCTTATCCTTAGTGACAGCCAAGCCGCAATCAAAACCATCTCCTGTCGGGAAACCAAATCCAAACAAGTCATGGACTGTCAGCAAAACCTTGTCACACTGGGAGTATCTAACGATGTTACTCTTGGATGGATACCAGGACACTCAGGGATAGCTGGGAACGAGCGGGCGGATCTACTAGCACGGAAAGCTGCAAACACACCACTTCTGGGTCCAGAACCTGCTATTGGTATTACAAAATTCTCTGTGAGAGGTTGGCTGAACTGTTGGTCCAGAAAACAACAGAAAGCTAGATGGTGCCAATCACCAGGTCTGAAACACAGTAAATTAATGATGGCAGACGAGATCGAATCATCATTTTCTGGAAGCCTACTGCAACTCAGCAGGAATCAGCTTAGGAAAGTAACAGGTATATTAACTGGACACTGCACTCTAAGGAAACACATGCATATCATGGGTCTTTTCAACGAGGAACCCATATGTAGGCTGTGCAACGAGGAGGAGGAAACAGCCTCCCACATTGTATTCGAATGTGAAGCGCTGGCGTACTGGAGAAGAGATAATAGGGAATTCACAACCACTCCTCGAAGGACGGACAGGGAAACAGTAGAACGAGTCATAAACCTTATTCGGGCAATGGAGCTCTTCGACTGAGAGACAGGCACAGAGAAGATACAATAAGCCCAACTAGAGGCTGCGGTGTCGGGGCCAACAGCCCGAAACTCGTAGCGCCTGTACTTCAGTAATCAGTAATCAGTAATCTATTTGTTGATGTATATGTTTCAGATCTCTCTTCAGGACTTGTGGTTGAGCAACGTCTGCTGGAATGTTGTGGCCTCAGCACGAATTTTTTATAGCTTAGTACTCTAGTGAGTAGATGTGAAATTTTGCCTTTATTCCTTTTTCTTGTTTGTCTAGTGAGTTACCAGTGGCGTGCAATGATTGTTAAGGTAAGGTAGGCACATAAAGTACATATTATAGAAAGTTTAGATCATCAACGTGTTGAGAAATGTCAAGATCATTATCATTCATGTTGTACTGAAACTGGGATATTCAATAAAGATCGTTCATAGAATCAAATAGCCATTTATAATTCTCATAAAACTTGATATTAAAATACCTTTTGTGGTATAGATTGCTGAATTAGTTTTAAAGATGGCGTAAGTCGGCCCAGTTCAACCATTCTCTGTTTTTTTATCAAATTCACGAGTGTGAAACGGTGTTTTTTTCAAACTCCGGATACAGTTATTATTGTCACTAACATATTCACACAATACCGATTACCGACTCACTAATTATTCTCAAACTCAGTCAAGTCAAGATGTCAGAAAAACTTGATCCTCATATAAAACCAAATGATGATAATATGTAATCAAAATCCTGAAAATTCACATATCGATCAGCTCACCAGTTTATTGTTTATGTTTGTCAATTGAATGAACCGGCTTGTATCTAGAAATCGATATCTGCATGCCAAAATAAGCTGTGCATTTGAGATCCATGAGAAACTGTATTGACCATTTAAAATTTCCTGATTTTCTTTTTATATGGGATGCTTACTCACACCGGACGGCGCGATAGAAAATGAAATAAAACCACGGAATGTGCACATGACTTCGTCAAGTCATCACGTTATTTTGTTATTATTCGAATTATTGTTATTATGGGTTCTGGTAGGACCAAGATAATACAGAGTTGATATAATAAATGTGCCTTAATAATTTTTCTAGGGTGGACATTGCTTTTTTGCTTCTATTGGTTTCACGCCACCGATCTTGTTTTGGATCTCTTTTACCTTTTTGTCTTAGTATTTCATAAGAGATTCAGTATTTCAAATGCTTGTTCGATGAACAACTCGTATTCCTTGTAAGGTTCCGAATTTTCGGAAAATTGTCAAATCATCCGACAAACCCCTTGATATTGAATCTATTTTTTGACTCATATTTCTTTTTTTAAATTGTCGACCAGACTAAGCTTCTCTATTGTAGCTACTTCGTAAGACCAGTTAGTTCAGACCCTATGAAGTCTAGAGATTTCTTATTTCTACACGACTCTTCTGTTTCTGCCTCACGGATCCGGCACACCAATTGTCATTGAGCATTGCAAAGTCCCTAGAGAACGCTAACGACCAGACAGTATAATATGGTGTATCATCATACATTCAGACGCGTTTGTGCTCTGATATTTCTTTGGCAACGGTGTTGTGTTATGCTCCTCAATCCAGCTCGTTTTTAAGCTGATGGGAATGATCGCTTCGTGAATGGTTGTATTTGGTATCTGGAAGAGGTTTCCAATACGCTCCGGTGCTCATCTCTACATTATAGTCTTCAGCATTGTCACCTCCAACAGTCCAACATTTTGAATATTAACGGAAAGCAAAAACTCTCAAGGAAAATGATCATCATTGATATATTTTCTTGAATTGGCTATCGTGATAATTATAAATAATGTTTCGCATATTCTTCCGTTAATCTTGGCGATATACAGGGTGTCCCTGAAATGACTGTAACGCTTCACCATAAAAATCCCTTAATACAAAAAAAGTCGTTCTATGCAAACTTACCTATATTCAAAATAGCTTCGTTAAGTCTACAGAGGGTGTCAAAGATCCAAATAAAAAGAATTTCCTTCATTTTTCAAAAACGTGCAAATCTATTTTGATGATTTTTGGTACCTAGCCTTGGACCATAAAATAACTTTTTTTGTTTTTATAGCGACCGATTGTAATTAACCGGAAGTGATATAGAGGTGGCATCATTTGCAGTTATTTGTTTTGTTTTTTTTTAGATGGACTTCTTAATAATCTAGATGTTTTTATCTGAAAGTCTTATGTATTGGAGAGTTTTTCTCTCTCTTGAAAAAATTTGCTGGGATAAGTGGTTGTAGAAGAGAAAAAATATTCACAATTTGGTACACAGATATTTCATTATTGATTTATTTTTTTCAAGCATCACCACTTATCCCAAAAAATTTTTTTCAAGAAAGAAAAGAACTTTCCTAAACACTGCGTTATTAGATAGAAACATCTCAATTATCATGCAGGAAGTCAAGTCCATGAAAAATCATATGCATTATTTTCTTTTGATTTTTTATGGAATTGACTTTCTGATGATTCATTTTTTTACCTATAATGTTGACAATATTCTTTAATAATTTGACGAAGAACCATGAAATTTTGCTTTTGTCTGAATCCATGATTTCAGCAATCACTCCGACTATCCCTTTGTAAGTAAATTATGGGTGAGAAAAGCAAAAATGTGAATGTTCACTTATTTGTACTCTTGCGATAGCAACCTCAAAACTTCTCACAGTTTCTTTGTTTAGAACATTCGACCATAACACTTTCCAATTCTTCTACCACACATTGTCAAAAGAAAAGGCTTTTTGGCTATCGATACCACAAAAATAACGTTAAGGCATGTTTTTCATTCACTCAATAGGAAGACATTCTCAAAATTTTCTACAAACGGAGAGAAGCTCATGTCGGCTTATATTTAATGAATTAAACTGCAAAATTTGAAAATGTATCATCAATGATCATGTTGGTTGAAATTATCACACTTTATTTGGATGTAAAATAATGTCAAATTCAAATGAAACATTAAAAATTATACATACCATGATCATAAAAATCATGAATATTTTATATGAATGCATGTAAACCTTATGAAACCAACCCAACTTTTATTTGACTTTTCATTTCACCACACAAATGCTCAAACTGATTCACCATCACTTCACGTACTGAGTAGAACCACCTATTCAAAATAGAATTTTTGATTCATGTTAATTCTGTTTCTGGATGTTCCATACAACTTGTATAAAATAACGGATCATTCCATTTATTATGACATTGATTTTCTGTGACATTAGGAGCGTTCCGTGATTTCGTTAAAATAGAATAGTGACCAGGGAAAAGAAAGAATAAGGATTGGTTGCGAGGTAACGAGGGATAACAGGTAGAGAATTTGGGGGCTTTTCGATGGATGGCAAGTAACACATTTTTTGGGATAATTGTAGATTTTGAAGGTGAATAATTGTGAATTGTGGTTGATAATCAGATATCTGCAGGTCAGTAAAATGAAATTTATAATAATGTTGATTATCCAATTTGTACTGATGGTTTTTGATTTATTGTTCCGTAATTGCATTTACTGTATTTAATCAAACTGTTTCATGCTGTGTGAACAACTTTGATTTAAATTAAAGTCAGACAAAGAAATTGCTCTTTCCGTACTGGAATTTTTGTCACTACAATTATTGCTGCTTTATGCTTTCTGCATGCTTTATATTGACTGGACTGATTTACTAGAGTTGGGTTGCCTCCCGTAGTTGAGGAACCTCATGTATAGGCTCTAGATTTGACATTTTATCACCCTGACGAGTGAATATCCTAGTAAAACAACAGATCTTCTAGCCATCATCTAGAAATATTGATTCAATTTACCAACTATAATTGGGTTGCCTCCCGTACGGGACCTCAGTATCCTCAACAAACAATCTAGAGATATTGACTCAAATTGCCTGGGTTGCCTCCCGTACGGGACCTCAGAGATTCCCTGATTTTGACCCCATGTATATTTGCTTGAGCGTGGAACTTCAAGTTTCGATACGGAAAACGAGTATTTTATTGATTGCATTAAAAAATACAAAACAGTTGTACAGCATGGTTCGGTTTTTGGAATTGTGATTGTGGGTTTCTCTGCCGTGCTCTTTCCCCGCATGAATTCCAGGCTGAGTACGGCACTATTTTTTTTCACCATATTTTCAATAAAGTAGGGTTTCTGACAAATGTGTGTTTAATTTAATAGTCCCACCTTCTTACTCAAACCTCCCAAATTATTGTTTTGTCGGGCGCATTCGAGGTAAGTAGCTTTATGCAAATCACAACGTAGGTGTCTCTTCTTTTGATCAAACTCACCTCATTCAACTTTGTTGAACGGACCCGGGGTTGTTATACTACAGTACTTTTAACGATAAATGCCTCTGGTTGTTGTGGAATAACTGCATGGAACGAGTTCTGCTATACTTATAATAACCGCAATAACAAAGCGTGAATAATATAGGATTTCGATCAGGTAAATACAAAATTTGCAGAATATGCATTTTCACTCGAATTGTTTGACGCCTTGCATATATTTTTTTCAGAATCAACGTTACCGGAATTCATCGACCACTCCAAACTTCACATTCAGATTTTATCAAAATGAAAGAGGATTTTTCACCAAAGAGAAAATCCATAGAACAATCGGAAAAATCGACTTCTCACTCCATTCTGCCGTATTTTGAATCAAATCTATATATAATCCCACTCTAACGGCCGCTGAAGTCAATGCCTCTTACGATGTGACTTTGGAAAATTGGCGCATTTGTTTGGCTTCACTCTCGGACATCGTATACCCATTTACCTATCTATTATTTTCAAGCATTTTCAAAATGCCTCTTGTGAGTTGAAATTGATGTACCTTTCTGAAAACTGTATTAGCCTACAGCTTTCTGATGATGCCATGTTGAGAAAATTATGAAGCAATGAAATATGACTGATTTCTATAATCATCATCAGTTTTCAATATTGCAAGATTTCATATCTCTCAAAGGGTACCTAACTGAATCGCATATTGTGGGTTTTTAAGGCCACATTGATGATGATAAAGTCAAAACAAGATTACGATACTGCGAAGCTATTTGGTAGTTTTATCACAAAACCCTTTGAGAAAATTCAGTAAATTTTGTCTTCCACTTTTCCAAGTTCAAGAATTGATGAAAAAGCATGATAACAAGAGATGACTAAGAAAGTCCTAGATTGAAGTTTTCAAGCTCGAATTGCAATACCGAGTTATGCTCATAGCTATGGAAAAGCATTTTTTACTTCAAAAACCCACAATTTTCTGTAATGCAGATGGTGAATTTTCATATGTGCATGCAAGAATTATGAAGAAAGCACGTTAGTTACTCAATTTACTTTTTCTTAAGTTTTTTTCTGATTCTTCTTTTTTCATTTACACAGGTGAGACGATCAAAACTTTGAACTCGGATTGGATACCATTTTGGTATCGAAACTAGCCTCAAAGCTATTGTTCTTTGAAAATTTCACTATATGATCGCAAACGGCCGTATTACCCTCCCGAAAGAGAGAGAGTCATCTCAGTCAATACGACAGACGAAGATAGATAGTGTATTCTGTGACGTAGTGGATGTTGAATGGCGCTCTTTATTCGGTGATTACTTCATTATAAGAGGTCGTAGGTTGATTTTTTTAAACATCAATGGCATCAGTACTTACTAATCCTTATATTTTACAAAATATGTCCAAAAAATGTGCAAATTGTCCATTGTCACAGTTATAAGAGAAATGGGTTTCGGACAAATCTAAATTCACCACCAGTTAGCTTTAAATCCTGGGATTCTATAAATCCGTATCAATCGCAAGGTTGGCAAATTTATATAGTAGGTATGTCGAATTCGGTAGTATTCTATAAAACATTTTCATACGATATTCTCGTAAGCCAATTCAGATTTAAATACGTTTGCGACTTGACGGTTTTATTGAAGACAGCTATTAATAAAATAATAAATCTCTAATAAAAATATTTTGTAACGATCTCATAAAGTTCTCTATAAACCTTAAGAAACCAATTATACAACAAATTAGACTTGAGAGTAATAATTCCTTTTATAAAATTGGTGCTATATTATGCTATAAGAATTCAATTTCTCATGTTTTATAAAAGGCTTATTAAATGGTCTTCTAGAGAGATATATTACATGATTATAACACTTTTTTGTCTCTGAGAGTATTTTGTGTCACCTAGATGATACAATTGTTATTGAGGGACCCTGATTTATCACTTATATAGCATTTTAGTTTAATAAGGCACAATCTGTGTTAGTTGGGTGGACTGTATTGATTGAATGATTATAACAATTATAAAATAGAGAAACTTCAAATTGATAACTGATTAATTATAACTGACTGATACTGTCTCTCAATGTCTACTCTCACTACATGTCGGCGCGTTCTCGAATCAAAGGATCCAACATATCCAACAGGGGCCGGATTTTTGAAAACCGGGGAGTAGAACAGCCGAGAGAAGCCTACTAGTTATAGCCTACTTTCTCTCAGCTGTTCTACTCCCCGGTTTTCAAAAATTCGGCCCCTGATGGTTAAGAACGATGAGGAGAACAGTAACCTAACCTAAGTGATTTTTAAATTTTCCAAATTGGAAGACTCCTGAAGCATTGTAAATAATATGAAAACTATTTGCCTCTTTTTATTCTGCCCTTAACAGCTGTAACAAAACAGCTCAATGCCGGTAACAGATCCTTTTAAATCAACATTTTCTAGGTACATTTTCATAATACTTCAAATTTCATTTGCACAACGACCTCCATCACACTCGCTCCACAAGTAGCAAATCCCATCTCTTGTTCTACTTTCGTATACAGGTACATCATCTTGAGTAATAGAGCAGCATGCTTACTCCTTTTGGTGTATTTAGGACCTTTTGAAAGTCGAAACTAGCGCAAATTAATTTTGGGCCAACTGATGCTAGTTTTGAAACTCTTCAAACAAAATGTTTGCTTCATCTTTCACTTTCAAATGATTCAAGTAATCAAAATTTTGTTCCCCTTCTGAATTGTCAAGACTATTTATCTTTAAACTTCAACAAACAGCGCACTTATCTGTTTTTGGTGCGTGCAATCCAATATTTAAATCATTATCAAAAATCGATCGAAATATAGGTTCACTAACAAGAAGTTCCTTCTCGCACTTTGTTAGATAGAGTCGGTATAAAAATCGAATATTTGGGAGATCTTGTGGTTGCTACTTCTTTGTCGAGTTATACCTACAATAGTGTGATCTCAATGCAGGAAGTTTCCTTATGAACTTCACTACAGGATGTCGTTTTTATTCTGCAGTTTTATTTTTAGGGACGTGACGACCTCGCTGGTCTTGGTTTGTAATACTGAAATTTGTTGAATTTAAGTGAACGATATCAAGCATTTTTATAAAAAATTGTATACATACAGTTCTTTTTTCGCCTTGAAACGGAATTGCATGATGAAATGCTCTCGACCTACGGCTCGCTCCAACTACTCGTTTCCGTTTAACCACCTTATCTTCAACACAAGACAGTAGCCAGTTTTGTTGTGTTCGTAGGTCTTCGTTTCCAATATTGATTAAAAATATCCATTCTATTTTGCTCTGAGAAATTTGTACATTGTTTGCTGCACTCTCCTTTAATGCAAGGATTTGCTCGCAATCTTTTTTTTTTCATGCATAGCATTCTCTCTTCTTTAAGATTTTTTCCATGTTCATTTTTTTTTTCCCTGGCTTCCCACGGCCCCGGATATTACAGGCCTAGCCGCGCCAGCTTGCGCCAACGCAAGGTGGGAAGAGGTCTAGTCCGAGCATATCTGTGGTGGCTCGTTCTATCCGCCGCAAGTTGGTAACTTCAAAAGCCCGATCTGGCGCGACGCGAGCATGCCTGTGGCGGCCCGTGGAAAAACGGGTATTGTCCACAAGAAAAGATGTATTGACAGGTGAAAACTTGTTGTTTGATATTCGTTGGTATCCGTGCCAGTCATGGAAAAGGGGATTTTTTTTTCCTATGGTACCAGTGCTAAAGTGGCTTCCTTTCTTGCTCTCAGCTCATCTCTCGCGTCTCGATTCTTGCGTCGCTTGTGAGGGAACTGGAAATTAACCAGCAAAATATCACTAGTTTCACGGCGACTATATATCATTGCAGAAAATTCGGGGTCTTTCGACAGATAAATAAACAATTTTAGAAAAAAAAATTATTACTTGTTTTATAACGGGAAAATGGAAAAATGACTCGAAAATCACGGCATACGGCAAAATAAATTCGAAAATTCTTCAACGAACTTTTCTACTTCGTTAAAAATTAAATTGAATCGCAGTAGAAAAGCAATAGAATAATCATAACATGCCTTTCATGAGGTAATTCTCTTTTCTTCCTATTTCAATACAAACTATGTTATTTGTTAAAAATTGAAATATAGCTTTATTGAACAATTCAAACGAATTTTGAGTGAACATCGGGCGTGGCACACCAAAAACTTTTCGTGTGCCTTTTCCATCCCTTTTCCTTAAAGTCTGGACACGCCACTGCATCAATGAGTCGAACACTGGTGTAGAAAAATCAACTTTTTCAAGAATTGTTCATATTCCAATTTTACTGGAAGTTTTATTCTCAGTTGATTTTAGGATAGTGAAAACATTGATGGATGTCTGTATGTGAACCGATGGTATTTAAAAATTCCTCAGAAGGCTTAGTCAAATCCTTACATTTTAATGATGTTGTTATCCATCGAATGAGTAAGGCAATCTTACCACCAATTATCTAGGGTCTATTATTGAAAGTTAAGTTGTTGCCTGATGTAAAGAAAATGATCCGGAGAGCTTTTCACAGTGAATTTATGATATTATGAAGAAAGAAATTTTAATGTAAAATAATTCTAATTTCAAAGGTCCAAGTGTTTCGTCTGCGACTTAGCAACAGCAAGAATACTAAGTCGGATCAAAGAGTCAGGAAGTAGATATTAAAAAAATATTCTATTGGCATATCACAATGATACTGTCAAAAAACTACTTATTTCATCACAAACCGCCAGTTTTTTTTTGATGCGGTTCATTAAAATATCCACTTCAAAAAAAATACCTGCGATTATTCATTCCATAGGCTACTACACTCACCGACAATGAATTTGGGACAAAAATAATTTGAGTCAAATTGATATCCTTATAACATTTTTATTTGTTGTCAGATTTTAGTGAAATTTATACCAAAATGTAGCCCTATGTCTTGAGATATCACTCTTGATTTCGGTGTTGGAAAAATATTGATGGCTTGGTCATTGTACAGGGAGGAACAGAAGCTACTTTTTCACACATTCATTGTCCAATATCGACAATCTGCAGCATTTTCTTTAAACATCTGCATCTTCTCTAAAAAAACAGATATTGACATCGCCAAAAAAACATTTCGTTGAGAAAAGATCGCAATTCACAACAGAAAATGATGGAGCTAGATTTTGTCGACAGGGTGCTGAAAACTTGAGGGTAAAAAAGTAGCTTCGAGTCCTCTCTGTATAATGACCAAGCTATCAGTATTTCTCCAAATCCAAAATCAAGAGTAGTATCTCAAGACATAGGGCTACACTTTTGTACAAATTTCATCAAAATCGGGCAACAAATAAAAAAGCTATAAGGATATCAATTCGACTCAAATTATTCTTGTCCCGAATTTATTATCGGTGAGTGTAAATCAAAAGTCAACTTCTATCATGAAACTTTACATTCACAAATTTTGCAATCTCTACAAATTACTTACCACGATATTATTTAATATGAAGGTGAGACTGGCAGCTGGTCGAGATTGCTGGGAACTACAGTTTGCTCTTAACACATCTCCAACCTCGTAGAAAGTTTTATCCGTAGTTAGAGTTGGCGGACTCCTCGGCAAAACTACAACAAAGTGTATAATTTATCATGTTATACCCGAATGTAAAGTTTCGATAGTTTCGGAACAAACTTTCGCGAAAAATTGTCGACTGTATTGGCGAATATACAGGCATTATGTGGTTGCTTGGCCATATACGTTGAAATAACACGATTCAAAATCCTACTTTATTCCACAATGCAACGGAAATGGTTTTTTTCCACTTCACTGTAAACTCCGGAAGTAATATCGATCATGTCGCACATGAAGGTTGTGTCATCATTAGGTGGTAATCTTTGGATAAATCGTATTAAAAATTGTGAAAGTGGTTTGAGTTTGGCTGGGTTTCACACACTGGATAATGGTCCTGGAAATATTTGAAAACATTGCTGCTTAGTTTTTTTTGAAGTAAACTTGGTTGATTCGTATTTCAACGGATAAAGTCTTATCGATATCATGCTGGGAAAAGACATCAAATTTGAAACTATTTCTCTCATAGTCGAGGGCCTGAGATATCTCGAACGTATGAGTCTTCACTTTTGGTCGTCAGATCTGTTAACTATTATTGCTGGAGGTATAGTATTGAAAAGATGCTCGGACCCGGCTAATTGTGTCTTAGAGAAGAGATCTATTTTCACTTTCGCAGCCTCATCTCCTGAGCGGTGGTAAGTTTTGAAATGTCAAGAATCGACGGGTCCAGGCGTTTTTTTTTTTTTCTTGGAGACGATTATTTGGAGTGGATACTTCAGACTTTGAATCCCTGTATATTTGTCAAACTTGTGGCACTATGGTATTTTTCATTGATAATATTCATAACAAAATCTGTGAATCTTTTTTTTCAGAACTCAGATCATAAAATATGAAAACGAAATATGATCTGTGTAATCTACGACTTCAGGAATATTGTGTACATGAGATACTTGAGCAGGTTGAAAAGTCAGAATGAAACAGGTACCATATTTTTTCAATAAAAAGAAAGGTAGATCGACCTAGTTTCATACATTTGTTTCAACGTTTTCTTATTTCAATAAGTCATGTTAAGAATACAGTAATTCATCAAATAAAAGAAAACGTTTATTTTATCCAGTGAGACATCGTTTGACCCAAATATACCCCATCGAGTTATTTCTTGATGTTTGGAAGTTTTACAATCACAAGATGCCAAATTTGGAGAGAGCGAAGGATGGAGATGCAATTTGATGTGCAATTTAAGTTTGCTCAACTTTCAATAATATTCAATGGCGCAGGTTTTTTGAATAAGGCTGGTTTTCTAGTTTTTGTTTTTCAATGTGTGTGAAAGTTTTACCCTTCTCATGATAGTTGAAGAATCTCATACTTTGTGCATACCAGTCGACAGTATTCCAGCTGATGCAACGCAACAACTAATTCGCTTTCTTTTGAGAAATTGAACTGGCTTCTACCTATTGCTTTGATGGTCATTTTTATTCTGGTTTCCTATAATTGATTCATTTTTCATCATTTTTCATGAAGCGACGTGAAAATTGAGTTGGATTTTGTTGAAAAAGTCATTCGATTTTTTTTTTGTTATCAAACCTGGCATCAAGTTTGCTGACAGATTTTCAAATTCAAAAACTTCATTTCAAACTTCTCGTCAAAATAAAGAACTTAACAAGCTTTTGCCAATATTCAATAAGTTATAGCTTTGAAACGAATAAACGGATTTTGTCGAGTAAAGCATTTTGAAGGTCGAATTTCGACCATTGGATTGACATTTGAAGATCTTGTGGGAGATAAGGTACTGTTCTTGGTCCAATATTGTTTTCATTATATTATAATGATATAGTCCAAGTTGTGGATTTCTTAAATGTGCAATTATTCGCTGAGGACACGATGGTATATGTCACAGGCAAAGATATGGGACAGTTGCAAACACTTATAAATACTGATTTGGACTTAATTTTTAAATTGCTGTGTTTAAATAATCTCAGTGTCAATGCTCTTGAATGTAAGTTTTGTCTATTTAATTAAAAAAAAAAAGTTGTCTTGTATCAATGTTAATAGTATAGATATTAGTATAAATGGCTGTGAGGTGCAGATTGTCGAAGAAATGAATATTTTGGGTGTTATGTTGGATAATCATTTTGATTTTCATGCCCATGCTGAATACATAATAAGAAAATTTGCTAAAAAGTCAACTCCATCGCGAGAATAGGGAAAAAAAATGTCAACAAACATCAAACATTCATTGTATAACAATATAGCGGCACTACACTTGGAGTTTTGCAGCACCTTATTTTACAATGTTCCTAAATATATAATGCAATATTTCCAATTGATTTAAAAGGAACTTCACGAGTGATATTGAAATGTGATAGGTACACCTTCATAAAGTCAATTTTAGCAGCTTTAAACTTATTGTCCGAAGCAAACAATCGTTTTTAATGTGTTTGTCTTCATTCACAAAATTAGAAATATACTTTTACCGGCATTTTCATGTGATAAAGCCACAGTTTTTGAAAATATTCATCAGTATAATAATAGGAGAAATAGAAATGATTTTATGATAAGTGCATATCTAGTCAACTATACAGATCTATTTAAAATAAGGGGCTCCATGAGTTAAACTTCTTACCAACCATATTGAAAGACTGTCATAGTTTATTTTTATTCAAGAAGGTAACCCGTGAATATTTTTCAGTCATGAAATTCCAAGAAAAAAGACTATTTTCTTGTGATCTACTGCTTCTTTGAGTACTTTTTTTTTTTCCAGTCGTATTTGTACAGGGTGTCCCAACGATAGAGTAAAGTAGGTTTTTGCATACAGGATATGAAAAATATCAATATCAATATGCGTCACAGGTTAGGGGTGTAAATAGCGCACATTCTGAAAATATTTGGAAACACAGGATGCATCACAAAAGTATGGCACGAAAAAGTATGATTTTTTTAAATAAAACCCCCTGTATATTAATTGATATTTCAATTCTTTCTTCAATTTGGAACAAAAATTGTGATACAACTAATGTTCCTAGATTCAACCGTTATCGAGATATCGCGTTTTAAAAATGGCACTTTTGCAACTTTGACATGCTATAAAACTCAAACTATTCAAGTTAGAGGAAAATGGTTTGCACTTTCCCATCTTAACTTTTCAAGAGCTCTTCTGTCATTTGGATAGAAGGTAACGTCAACTGTCAACTTTTTTCAGCACATTTTGACGTTTTTTCACAATAATGGATTTAATCTCCTTGAATAGCTCTTGAAAAGTTAAGATAGGAATGTGCAATCCATTTTTCTCTAACTTGAATAGTTTGAGTTTTATAGCATGTCAAAGTTGCAAAAATGCCGTTTTTAAAACGCGATATCTCGATAACGGTTAAATTTAGGAACATTAGTTGTATCACAATTTTTGTTCCAAATTGAAGAAAGAATTGAAATATCAATTAATATACAAGAGGTTCCATTTAAAAAAATCATACTTTTTCGTGCCATACTTTTGTGACGCACCCTGTATGTTTCCAAATATTTTCAGAATGTGCGCTATTTACACCCCTAACCTGTGACGCATATCGATATTGATATTTTTCATATCCTATATGATAAAACCTACTTTACTCTATCGTTGGGACACCCTGTATATTTACATTATCCCATCAATTTGACAAATAGCAGAAAATAATTCAATATAATATGATTGAGTCCTCCTAGAAAACAATGCCAAAGTGCTGGCCGTGTGACGTCATCAACCCAAAGTTTTATTCTTGGGGAACACTATGATCATTTCCAGAACAGCTGACTTTGACCGCAGCTAGGTGGCAAACAAATTGTCATTAATAAACTTTTAAAAGTGTTTTTAGGTTTAGATATTTCATTTTGCCTATCATGAATTCTTCAAAATTATGCTTTTGTGATAAGTTTTTTTCTGAAAATGGTTTGCAGATTATCATTTGATTCTTAGTAATGATCTGACGTTCTAATATGGCTAGAAAATCAAAATTTTAGACAATATCGATCCCCTACACTTTCCCAACTGGAGAATATTGTATCGATCTGTGTACATTTTCGGTTAGTCTGGATAATTGATCTGAAAGATACCAACATTTTCACTACTAGAATGGAATATGGATGGTTTATTAGAGGTATGCAGTCATGTTGCACCTGTTTCGTTTTGTGTACAGGGTTTTTTTTTATATATTGACACTCCCCTCAACTTTTTTGTTTAACGTTTCTGAAAAAAGTTTCTTAGATAAAAGTTTGATGGTTTTCAGTAAATTTTTTGAAAAACTTTATTTCGCATATACAGGGTGCCTCAGAAAGTCTGGGCCCTTCTTATTTCAAATTAGAACCTTATTTTTTCATTTGATTTTTATATTCTCCTTAAAATTCTAAACAGTTTTTGTAAAGCATATCCTATACCTAAATCTAACGTATAAACAGATATTGACCGCGGAAAGTTTTTTATGTAGCATACCTAAATTTGACGTATTAATAATTCGCAATGTTGCTTGGTTACCGTAATTGTTTAAATCTCTGACATATTCGTTGTCTAAGACGATAAAAATGCCTTACACAGATGAGGAAAAATGTGATATTCTTCGAATATTTTATCAAAATGACAAAAATGCATGTGCAGCAAGAAGGGAATATCGGCAACTCTTTCCAATGCGAGCGCTCCCAACGCGAACAACATTCAAAAATGTTGAACGTGGGTTTAGGCAGCGAATGTCCGTAAAAAGAAAAAAAAAAGCTAGCCGTTGTCGATCAGGAGGAAGACCTAAATATTTTATTGTATTTTCAAGCTAGGTAAATAGAATGAGAGTAATTCAGAAGCAATTTTCGTTACAAAAGGGCTCAAAATGAATAAGGATCTTTTTTTTAGAGTATTCAAATGCAGCTTTGAAAGATGCATCAAACTTTTTCGATAAATCAATAAGCAAAATCTATTATACCCTAAAAAAACATGGTTACCATCCCCATAAAATAATGCCAGTGCAAAAATTAACTCATGAGCAAAAGGACAAAAGAATTATGTTTTGCCAAGAGATGTTGATATCAAAGGAAGATCACAATTTTTTCAAAAACATATTCTGGTCAGATGAATGCATTTTCAGTACTGCAGGAATTCATAATCGAAAAAACGTGATATTTTGGGCAACTCAAAACCTCCGAGCAACGAGGGAAACTGAGGTTCAAGGTCGAAGTTCCTTGAATGTGTGGTGTGGAATCTTGGAGAATAAAATTATTGGGCCAATTTTCATTGACGAGCGCTTAAACGGCGAGAAATATTTGAATTTATTGACGAACGAGGTAGAAAATTATTTGGAAAACTTACCACTCCGTCAATACAATCAAATAATTTGGCACCAGGACGGAGCTCCACCACACAACGTTTTTCCGGTTGTGAATTATCTCAATGAGAAATACCAAACGTGGATTGGTCGCACTGGACCGATCAGATGGTCGCCAAATAGCCCGGATTTGACGCCACTTGACTCTTTTTTTGTGGGGTTTTCTGAAGAACAAGGTCTATGAAATACCGACCGAAAATGTAGAAGTTTTAGGAAATCGGATTATTGAGGCCATTCAAAAGACCAATCAAAATAATGCTCACTTTATTGTTAATAGCATAAATAAAATCGAGCGAGATTATACGCAGTGCTTAGAAATGGACGGTGGACATATCGAGCAGTTATAGTGTTGTGTTTAGTTTGATGAAATATAAGATTGTTTTTTATATTTGCATGTTTTTTTGTTTCTATCCAATTTCTATGAAACGTCAACATTCAAAGGTCAATATCTTTTTATACGTCAAAATTAGGTATAGGGTATGCTACATAAGAAATGTTTAGAATTATCACGAGAATATAAAAATCGAATAAAAAAACAGGGTTCTGATTTGAAATAAGAAATTTGGACCACGCCCAGACTTTCTGAGGCACCCTGTATATGCAAATTAGAGTTTTTTGGAAAATTGACTTAAAACCAATGAACTTACTTCCAGGACACTTTTTTCAAAAACGACAAATAAAAAAGATAAGGGGGGTGTCAATATATAAAAAAAAACCTGTACATGCTCGTCAGTAAGTCATCAATTATTGAGAGAGCTTTTATTAAAAGCAGCAAAAAGTAAACATAGAAACACGTCATATCTCAAGAACACCTCATTGAATGAATGAACAATAGATTAATCTTCATAATCTGAATAGGGGCCAAGTCAAGATTTCCATAAGTTTCTCCTTGAACATTTTCTTTCTCATGGTGTTTCCATTGTTGTTATTTTTAAATATTTTTCTTGGTTTCCAATTTTTGGTGGGCCATATTGCAAGGTTTATGTTGTATTGATGGATTAAAAGCCAAAGTTGAATGAGATTTTCACACTTCGCTCATGGTACTTGCAAAAAGTTTGTATGAAGGGGTCTTCTCGATTAACAGATTTGATATACCTGCCTGAACTGCTCGCTCCTTATTCACTGTATGTGTGAACTTTGGATTGGTCTTTCCATGTTTAAAAACTGTTTTCCAGTAAGTAAGTAGCACACATTCTTTGTCGGAGGAAGACCTGCTGGACATCTTGCATCCACTCAATATTCTTTTCAACTGTACCAACGGAACCAACCAACGGAAAAACCAGCAGCAGTGTTCAGCACAAAAATCAGGCGCTGGATAATCTGCTTTCTTTCTGATTGGTAGGCCTACAAGGATACGGAAATATGATGAATTGATAAGGGCCCACATCTGGGCCTACATAGGTGACACCCAAATATTTTGTAAGCACTTAGTCCTTATTATATAAAAGTTGTTGTAAAGTTACATAATTAGAAAAACAATGTTTTGGTTCTTTTGTTAAACGTACCTATAAGATGATCCTGAATTTTTAGTACAAAATTGTGATACTCAACATCACCAAACTTTGGCGATCAAACTGGCAAACGTAACCCAAGTCTACTGCGCCTAATCCTCCGAGTTACCTGGTATTCCTACGCGCAACAGCGCATCATTTGCTTGAATAACATAAATAAGAATAATAATAATATATTATATCAAATATCTTCATTTGTATTTATTAAAAGGCCCACATACTGACGTTAATTTTCGACCCAAAACCGAGGTGTGTCTGGAACACTGTCATTTTCTCTGTCGAGCAAAACCGATCAAGAAAATCTGGCTTGCCCTGGTTTCCGGAACACCCTTAATTGCTTTTCTACCAAACAATCGACAAATTATTCAAACCAACCAGTAATAGAACAAAGCGCAAGTCTATAATATCACCGCGACTTCCACCTTAATATATCAAGGACCCGGCTTTTAGCTGGGAAGTCGAAACCACGTCAGATCATTGATCTGCTGCCGGGGGTTGAACATACCAGCTGCTTTCTGTCAAAACCACGAGGTAGGACTTTTTGCCGGTTTATATCACCTTCTCTCAAGTCCACCGTGTTTAGTGGAGCAATGAACCGGGTTTCTCAAAACAGTGACTTCCATAATTACCTTTTCTGGCTATTTTTCTCGTGGTTTGTGCTGTTTTCCGACGACCGATATTCGAAATTCTGTTACGCTGAATTTTCTGTGGACCTGTTTAAGCGATTTGATACCTGAATGGCCAGGAGTTATTCGTTACAGAAGAGATGTTCTAGTTGATAATACCTACTTTTCATAAGTGCACCTTATAACAACAGTTATGATATCGCTGACCACTTTTACGCAAAATCAATGTCGTTAGATTTCATATTCACTCGTGAAGTTCCAATATCGTTCTACCAATTATTATTGAAAACACCAATTATTGGTTATCGTGTTGGTTGGGTCAATTGGGAATTTGAGAAAACATAAAGAATATTATAGTCGTCATGGGTTGATATAATATCTAGTAGCATCCTGAGGCTCTATGCACGTTTCCAAAATTCTATACTTTCAAAGGTATAAGTCCTTGATAGCGTATGGAAAAAAGTTGATTACCATCAAGCTGTAAGTTCGTGTATAGCCAACAACTCCTATATAATAAGGACTTAGTGCTCACAAAATATTTGAGTGTGACGTCTCCATGTAAGCCCAGATGTAGGCCCTTATCAATTCATCATATTTCCGTATCCTTGTAGTCCTAGCAACCCAAACAAATATGTTTGTTTATGTTCTTGTCAAAACAATTTCAAATGTCTTTCAGTTTGAATGATTTTTGAGCGTTGAAGGCTACACACAGAAAGAAAGCAGATTATCCAGCGCCTGATTTTTGTGCTAAACACTGGTGCCGGTTTTTCCGTTGGTTGGTTCCGTTGGTAGAGTTGAAAAGAATATTGAGTGAATGCAAGATGTCCAGCAGGTCTTTCTCCGACAAAGAATTTGTGCTACTTACTTACTAGAAAACAGTTTTTAAACGTGGAAGGACCAATCCAAAGTTTACACATACAGTAAATGAAGAGCGACTAGTTCAGGCAGGTATATCAAATATGTTAATCGAGAAGACCCCTTTATACAGACTTTTTGCAAGTACCATGAGCGAAGTGGGAAAATCTCATTCAACTTTTGGCTGTTTGCTCACAATCCAATACAACACAAACCTTGCAATATGGCCCACCAAAAATTGGAAACTAGAATAAATATTTAGAAATAACTTTGATGGAGACACCATGAGGAAAGAAAATGTCCAAGGAGAATCTTATGAAAATCTTGACTTGGCCTCTATTCAGATCATGAAGATTAATCTATTGTTCATTCATTCAATGAAGTATTCTTGAGATATAACGTGTTTCTATGTTTACTTTCTGCTGCTTTGAATAATAGAGGAGATTTTTCTGAAGCTCTCTCAATAATTGATGGATTACTGACGCGCTTGTACACAAAACAAAACAGGCGCAACATGACTGCATACCTCTTATAAACCAGCCATATTCCATTCTAGTAATGAAAATGTTGGTATCTTTCAAATCAATTATCCAGACTAACCGAAAATGTACACAAATCGATACATAATTTTCCAGTTGGGAAAGTGTAGGGATAAATATTGTCTAAAATTTTGATTTTCTAGCCATATTAGAACGTCGAATCATCACTTAGAATCAAATAATGATCTGCAAGCCATTTTCAGAAGAAATTTTATCACAAAAGCATAATTTCAAAGAATTCATTATAGGCAAAATAACATATCTGAACCTAAACACACTTTGAAAAGTTTTTGAATGACAATTTGTTTGTCACCTAGCTGCGGTCAAAGTCAGCTGTTCTGGAAATGATCATAGTGTTCCCCAAGAATAAAACTTTGGGCCTACATTGATGACGTCACACGGCCAGCACTTTGGCCTTGTTTTTTAGGAGGTTTTGGTATAGCTCAACCGTGACGAGTCCAAATTCTTCTTGACGTGAAAAAACTTTGACCGTGGAAGGTTTTTCTTCGGCACATCGGAAAATATCTTGTCGGCTTCATTTCAGGTTATGTGATAACCAGCAAAGCAATAATTCCAGGATATCTTGACTAGGTGTGGTCATGCGTCACCACAACATTGTCCGACACAAATATTGTGTATGTTCACTTTGTCCACCATCCCAAACATTGAACATCTTTAGAGTGGGGGACAAAGTGAAAATACCCAATATTTTTGTCAGACAATGTTATACTGACGCATGACTACACCCAGTTAAGCAATCCTGAAAGTATCAGCTTTGCCCTCATAATCTAAAATCATAAAGTCAAAATATTTTCATTTTTCTCTTTGAATTTGCACATAAGGTTTTTTTTACATTTAAAGGATTAATTAGCGAGTATTTTCTGCACGGCTAGGAATAGATATGGACTATTTTATACAAACTAGCCTTTATTATGGTGATTAATCAAAATCCGTAACGATATACAGGGTGTTCCATTCAACATTCCCGACTAATTGGTGATTTTATAGGTCCCGATTGGGCTCAACCTCTGACATCACCCTGTATAGTTCGCAGCCATTCTGACCAATTGTGAATATATATCACACTATTGTCTATTGAAAAAAAATGGCAGAGTCACGAAATACTATGAACCTTTTTTTTTCACTACTTGAAATGTTGTCTTTTTTGCAAAAAAGAATGAAATCACTATTATATCCGGAACTATTGAAGACACGTTTAGGACATCTTATAGAAAGTTACCTTTATTTTTTATCAACAATGAAATCCTAAAATAATATACAGGGTGTTCCATTTAATTTTGAAAAATTAAAAATCGCATATCTTCCGAAATCAGGAAGTAGAGGATCTTAGATGGGACACCCTATACAAACTTTCCGCCAACTTTCCCAAATAATTCCTTCAGAAATATCCCCATTTTGTCAATGTTAAGTGACGAGGCTTATCTAATGACCAAATTATGCTGCAAATAAAAAGATGTCTTCCTCATACAGCAGATGAAGCCAACTACAACCGACTTATACCTTACTTACAAAGAGTACAACAATGACGAAATAACTAGCATAAAAAAGCATAATCATGAAGGTATCAAGATTCAGAAAGTCAAGCACACAAGTAAAAGTTCAGACAATTTATTAGTTGCTCGGCGGTAGTTCGCTCCAGCTGCTAGAAGCCGATAAAATCAACACTGTACATACATTCCACATGAGATGATAAAATGCTTGTTTTCGGACTTGAGATCCATATTTCTTGAAAAATGTCAGACCAGAAACGTTAGAGGAACAAAAAATATTCTCAAGGGAAAAATTAATCTCATGAAGCTATTATTTATAATCAGTTGACTTACCGACGACCAGCATATCTTTGACAACTGTGACGGCTGCAATTGACGGTTCTTCGGTAGTGACTTCACAGCTGAAGTTTCCAGATAAATTGAAGCCGATGTTCTGTAATACAACCTGATGCTCATTTGATTGGCTTTCCTGAAATACATAAATTAGCTAGAGCCAGTTTGATCTATTGATATGAGAGAGCAGTGAGGTTAAATCCACAATCAAAAGAGGTTGGAGAATAGAAAGGATGGAATGAATGAAAAGATAATATAACCATTTGTTTCTTGATAATTGATATTTTATAAGGAACGTAAACATCCATTCTTGTTCACAGGAAGTGAGAAATATGAACTTAGAGTATCCCTGATTACTCATAATACTACGTTTATTGTTATACGTGCGTATCTGATACTTGAAAAAATCCCATATTTAAATGAAAGACAGGTAGACATGAAGACTTGAAGTGGGCTAAGGACGATTGAAGTAATTTTTGTCAAAAACCCCAAGATGCAAAACAACATTTCGTATCTTCAATGCCGGGCATATTGATTGTGCCATGTCTCACAGACATCAGTAGGCCAACACGAATGTGTGGTTGGTCTGTTTGTGGGGAATCGATTCGGTGTCACATTGTTTGGAGTTTGGGGCCGAGCTAATTCACCCTCTCGAGAGAGACAGAGACATAAATGATGTATTCTGTGACATAGTGGATGTTGATTGATGCTCTTTGATCGGTGATCACTACATACATAAAGGTCGTAGGTTTATTTTTTGAATATCAATGGCATCAGTACTCACTTGTCCTTATATTTTACAGTACAGGTTTTTTCACAACTTTGAAACGTAGGGGGTCTCGCAAGTTGTTGGTGAATCTGACTGACTGACTCTGGGGAATTGATATATGGCCTAAACATAACCTTTTGTCAAAATATGAGCTTTATTAAAACTGTTGCATGTTTGGTCCATCATCTCTCCGACTTTTGGAATTGGAATCAATATTAGAGTAATCAATCAATCAATCAAAAATTCTTTTTTTGGTCTAAATGTCACACATTCTCTCTTGAACCAAGCCAAATCGAGTTTATTGAGGCGCAAAATGATATATTCCATGTCATTTTCATGAGGTCCGGCTTATATTACTGCTTCATTTATTATACTACTACAATGATCACCTTATATGACAGTCTACGTCATGTTGTATAAAGACATTTGATATTTTGTATAATCACAGTGTGTCGCAGATAACACATATCATTCAAAATATATAGAAAACTTAAATGGGAGCCAATGTGAATAAAGCTTCAGGCAACCAGTTGATCAAGTCGGATTTGTTTAGAGGACTACCCGTTGGATGGCGCTAGAGACGGAGGTTTTCCTTAACAACGATTGCTATAAATAACAGATTCCTGACCCTAGATGTCATAGTCATTTCACGTGTAATTTGAATTTTGTGCCAAAAGATTTTACTTTTCAGTACCTAGATCATCATGAAGTTTGTGTTTGAACTATAATGTAGGCTCACCGTGAGTTCCATCAGAATTGTATCGTCTCCTGGATATGTGGATATTCTCTACAAAACACATCCTTCCCAATAAAAGTTCTTCCACTCTTTCAGAAAAATTGGTTCAGCATGTTGAAAATCCGATTTTCAACAACAAAACTGAAGCACAACTAGGTATACAAGTCCTTTAAATCTTTTGGTTTGAACTTTATAGATTCAACATTCGAGATTTAATTTAAATATCGATTCACATGGCATATCAAAAGTTATAAACTGAAAAATATGCATAAGTTGTATCTGTCCAGGACATAGTTTTTAGACATTATACAGTGTGTCCCAGATTCGTTTCTCTATGAAGGGATCTTGTCTCCTATTATACCTATATCAAAGGTTAAATGGAGAAAGTTTTGGAGAAAACTTAGTGCATTCGATATCTAGATCCAGATTTACCATCGGTCAATTGGTTTTGGAAATATCGGCAAAAAACCAAAAATGGCGGATTTTGTTTTTTGCCAGTGAATCCGAAACGGCTAATTTGGCAGCTATGAAAATGTGACATTATCTGGACACCTTTTTGAGACGAATAAAATGGCGTGCATGACATGTCTCAATCGTCTTTTGTTTTCCCGCAACCCGGCTCATCTTTCATTTTTCTTATGGCCGCCATATTGGTTTTTTCGATTTTTGGAAAGATTGTAAAATTTCCAGTCTAGTGATGTCTTACAAGTGCATAAAAGATTTGAGTATCATCAAAATTCAACACTTCGTGGTTGAGACTCAGTCTTATCTAAGGAGGCCATGATTAATTTGTCGCAAGATATGAATAGGTACTGCATCAGCTTGAGGTCAACGCATTAAGTGTGCAGCAAATGTGTTGAACGCCTTGAATTTTCAATAGAACATGGGCATGCATCGAGACATTTTTGACAATTAGCGACTGTTTTTCGTACAACCCTTACAAGTTTATTTCTGTTTATAGTTGACCAAATTAATCACGGTTTTTCTAAATTGTGTTTTATGAGGCTGATGTCGTTCGAAATACATCTCCAAATACCTTGACCTTGCTGAGGTAATGCCGACATTTCTATGTGACAGCAAGTACAGCGCTAACATGACTAGCTTTTCTTCATTTGAGAAGAGAAATAGAAAAGATCGGATATTTTTAACAGGTTTTGACAATTTCATTTAGGTATTATTTTAATTTGAAAAGCCTAGGTACTCGTTATCAAAATATACTGTCATACTAAATTAATGAACGACAGAACAGAGCCTCCTTCAATAAAAAACAAAACTTTTGCTTATAAACCAATTTTTAGACAATTTTCTTTTAAAAGAAGGTCATGACATAACTACGAAATGTGATATTTCGATGACACTTGAATCTTTTATGCAATTGTGAGACATCACTAGACTGGAAATTTTACACTCTTTCTAAAAATCGAAAAATTAAATATGGCGGCCATAAGAAAAATGAAAGATGAGCCGGGTTGCGGAAAAACAAAAGACGATTGAGACATGTCATGCACGCCATTTTATTCGTCTCAAAAAGGTGTCCCGATAATGTCACATTTTGACAGCTGTCAAATCAGCCGTTTCCGATTCACTGGCAAAAAAATGAAATCCGCCATTTTCGGATTTTCGCCGATATTTCCAAAACCAATTGACCGATAGTGAATCTGAAGCCGTATATCGAATGCACTAAGATTCCTCTAAATCTTTTTTCATTTGACGTTTGCTGTAGGTATAATAGGAGCCAAGATCCCTGTATAGAGAAGCGAATCTGGGACACACTGTATAACGAGTGTTTTTGAAAAATTGTTATGCATTTTTTCAGAAGCACTCTTGATATACCATGTGATAAATATTTGAATTATAATTTCGAACGTGCTTTAAATCCTACTTTATCCAATATATGGCTCCACCGTATGCAATAAAAACAGATTTCTTTACGATTTTCAGAAAAAAAGTCAAAAGTACGAGGACTACTTGTTGTAGGGCGCTGGCGAATTTCATTTCAGACTATTGTATGGAAGTTTTCTATATATTTTCAGTGATATGTGGCAGATAAGATGAATACACACTTGTATTTTCCTTGTTTGAAAAAAATGCGTTTCGAAATATTGCACAGTCATACATGTCTGAACCCCACCTACTACGTCTTTGAAAAAGGGCCAATTCTCAAAACTTTGCTTCGCGTCAAAGATATCGAAAGAAGTTACGGAAAACAGTTTTTCTAACTTATATCATCACCCTAGATACCAAGTATCAGAAAAAAATGTATTCATTTTTTTCCTTCCACAACCTTGAAAATCATTTTTGAGACGCCATGACATCAATATTGTTACAATTTTTTGACTAAAGAAACACGTGTCCAACTTTAACCAATCAATTTACTAACAATTATAAATTTACTGCCCGTTCACAATCAATGCAACGATCGCTAGATCACAACTGATCTTGCTTTCCCAAATGCCGGGCTTTTATATCGTCTTCCATCCCCCGATAGATGGCGACAGTTCTTCAATATTCCAGCTATAGGCAGCCAGGAAATACTAGATCATTATGGAAAACAGTGGTTCGGACATGTGAGAAACGGGACGAAAGCCGACATATTCAAGAGAGACATAAAGGTTGAAGCGTTGTCTCTGCTGTCGGCTGCCTTGGAAGTTCTTACCGCTGGGCATGTTTTGTCACATTGCTCTCTCCTAAGAGCAGTTCGTCCCGAAATTTCTTCATGTCGGTATCGGCATTTGTCCCCCAACAGTCTGAAGTGTGGTGGAAATAGCAGTCCACTGTCCTCTGGTTCTTCCTCCGGGAAGCATAGCAGCACACCAGGATGTCAATGCCAATGTCAATGAGCCCTCGGTTTTTCATGCGGTGGCTTCAAAACTCTGTATACGACGTCATTGATCCGCTCCTGGACCTCATATTGGCCCTCCACAGAACTTTTCAGATTCGGAGAAAAGTCACGTCGACTCTCGACTCTGTGGGTTGTGTAGTCAAACCAAATCCCCAACCTGGAAACCGCTTTTCATGGCATTCAGCCTGTTGCTGGCACTTAAGATGTTCAAACGGACTCGTTGATCTATATCGTCCATCTATCTTCGAAGATCACTTGCTTGATCTTCCCCAGCGACGTCTTCACCAGTTGGACAGTCAAACTTTAGATCACAGGGCAGCGGAAGTTCACGATCCATGATGATTCTTGCTGTTGATTCGTGAACTGCAGACCGGTTTGTCGGAAGAAATAGTTGAAGATGTTCGTCCCAGTCTCTTTGAAGGTCAGAGACAACTTTGGCCAAGTGTCAATTGATTGCCTGGTTCGTCCGCTTCAACATTCCATCCGATTGTGGGTCCAGCGCAGTCATCCTCGTCTTCCCGAATATAAGGACATTGCACACATTCCAGGACAACGCTGATTCAAAGTTTCTGCCATGGTCCAAATGCAGCTTCAGTGGAACACCAAAACGGCAGATCTATTCCTTGACTTCTATATCAGCTACAGTTGCTGCTGCTTGATTCGGCAAAGCATTCGATTTGGCCCACTTCCTGAAGTAGTCTATCACGACAAGGAAGTCAATTTTTAAGCCTTTGCAAATTTAAAACGTATAACAATTGTGCAATCAGCATTTGGAATAAAATGGTGATCGCATTTTTGCGCGTACGTTTCAAATTTGCGAAGGGTCGAGAGAATGTATTTGTTTTCTTTGCCTGACCCGGGAAACGGTCCAGCCACATCTAAAGCGATCCTTACGAACGGGCTTCTAACGTTGTACTGGCGCATAGGAGCTTTTGGGCGTTTTTGTGGTCCATTACTTGCAGCACATGCGGCGCACATTCTGCACCACTCCCGGATATTGGCCTGGCAGTTGACCCAGTAAAACCTTTTTTGCAGCTTTCCCAGCGTCTTGGTTACACTCAGATGTCTACTCGTGATGCCATCTTAGACCTCCTTCATTACTTCTGCCTGTCTGTTTCCAGGAGCGACTATCTGCCTCCGATCTTTCGTGTCATCCAGATATCTCACCAATCTCATCAGGATGACGTCGCTCATAACCAGTGAGCCCCATCGAGCCCAGTTAGATTTCACTGTAGTTGAAAATCGTGCGACTTCCTGCCAAGTTGGTCGTTGGCCTTCCTGTTTCCATTCAATGATGAGTTTCAGATCTAAATCTTTGTCGTGATTCTCAAGGAGAGCTTTGATCTGCCAGGAATCATTTAACACAGTTATCCTGCGAACGCTCGCTTATTTTTCTTCATCTCTGTGACAGATCTTCGCATTCCTTAACAAGGCATTGCAGTTCTTGATGCATGAACTGGCTCGATGTTCCACATTTTCCGAAGGCAACGAAGTCCGAAATGCTTTTTCACAGTCGCTACGAATATGCCCAGGTTCTCCACAATTACAGCACCGTAGCTCCCTTGGCTTGGAGGACTGTACTACTTTGATGATCCTTCTCACAGTTTCTTCGAAGGTGTTTTTCTATGCGGGATACTGTTTATCCATCCTTTGTTCGAGCGTAGAATGCTTGCAGCACTGCTTCGAGTTCCAGTGCTTTGACCAGCGCATTCACAAGATTGCCAGGGCGATGAAGAATCGAGGACATCTGGACCAGTGGTTCATCGAGCCTTCATCACATTCTCTGGCGTAGTTCGGTAAGCCAGTCGTGCAAGGCGAGCAACATTCGCTTCTAACTCCTGCAGGGTCTCGTTGGTCTTCTGAGAGCAAGTTTTCAACAAAGAGTCGTAGACATGCTCCAAGTGAGTCTGTCCATATCAAAAACCAGTAATCCATATCCTTCACTAGTAAATCCTGAGTGTTCAGCGACTACAGAATTTTTGTCGCATCCCCACGAAGTGTCAGAGTTAATGCATTTGCCCTTCCTGCTGCCTGGAACCGGCGATGGTAATGGTTCCAGGACAGCTTGCCATCAAACTCAGGGGCTCTCATGTGAATTCCGACGGTATCAGCCTCTATCTTAGCACTCGCATCTTGGCTCTCGAATGTTTCTTCTGATTGTTTCCTGATCACTGCCACTTGCCTTTTCATTTGCTATTTTTCATCATCCAGAGTCTTCACTGTATCTTCTAGATGTTTCTCGATTTCTTTTGTCACCTGATCCTTCAAGTGGTTGTAGTTGTTTGCCAGCTGTCCCTTGATTTTGTCCTCCGTAGCTCAAGAAGTTGTTTCGAGCTTCTCTTTCAATGCCTCTTCCATAGCTCTATAGGATTCTTTGAACTTTTTTTCCAAATATCTAGAAGATTTTTTCAACTTTTCCAATTTCCTCGAGTTCTCTTCATTAGCTCTAGAAGATTCCTTGAACTTCTTTTCCAATTTTCCCTCCATGGCTCTAGAGGATTCTTCCAGCTTTTCTTCCATAGCTCTGGAGGATTCTTCGAGCATCTCTTCCATGGCTCTGGAGGATTCTTCGAACTGTCCCTTCATTTTCCTAACAACTGCATTGGGATCAGAAATAACGAATTGGCACGTATCGGGATCAATGCCATTTTCTATTGAAGCCTCACGAAGCCGTTGCTGTGGACCAGCCTTCTTCCCAATTGTATCCAAATCACGCTCATCAAGCTTCCTCTTGTACTCGGCATCCTTCAATCCGATAGAAAGCACTAGTTTCTTGGCCATTATAGCGAATATCTATGTCCGTTTCTATAGCACACAATAAATCCAACTTCTGACACCAATGTTACATTTTTTTTACTAAAGTTACACATGTTCACCTTCAAAAAACCTATTTACTGACAATTATTCATGTACTGCTCGTTCACAATCAATGCAACGATCGCTAAATCAACTGAGCTCCCTTCCTCAAATGGCGGACTCTTGTTTCGTCTTCCATCCGTCGATAGATGGCGAGAGTTCTCCAATGTTCCAGATATAGGCAACCGAAAATACTAGATCATTATAAAGAACAGTGGTTCGAACATGTGACAAACGGGACAAGACCCGACATATTCAAGGGAGACATAACGTGGTCTCTGCTGTCGGCTGCCTAGAAAAATCCTACCGCTGGGCATGTTTGGTCACAAATATTGGAAAAAAGTCACATTTTGATTGCTTGTCAATAGCGGGCTTAGGACTTAGGAAATCAAACTTTGATATTTCTCAAATTGCCGACGTTTCGATTATTTATTTTGATCTTTTTCAAGGCTACAATAAGAAAGAGAAGTGTCCTTCCTCTTTTTGATTCTTTATTCATATTATTAATCGATGCAGTACTATTTTCTTTCAATAAACTTTACCTCAGTAACGTTAATGCTCTGATTTTTGACTGGTAGATTGCAAATTAACATCTATAGTCTGTTCATGGCTTTCTTGCGGTCACGTCATACTTTTCCGTCTCTCTCTTACACATTGAAAAAAAATCACGTACGTCTGGACGAGGGTCTTTCGGATCAATTTGACAAATGTCACATGTTTAGCGATGAATCTACGACATACCACCAAACGTCAAATACTGTGACGTGACCTCAGAAAAGCCTTGAACAAACTGTATGTATACTCTGTGCACTAAATGTGCCTATGCTCACATATTGACGTTTTTTCTCAAGTAAACTATATTGCCACATGTCAAAGCCCTTGATTAAAGAGGATCTGAACATGCTTAGCCTTGTAGTTATGCGAGTGAGCTGTCGTTGATGTTAAGAGATGATTTGATGTTATTATTGTTTTTTTTCCCGCCTGAAGGCTATGTCCTCAGAGCACGATAGGTGTGGGTCTAGTCGAAGATTGTAGAAGCCCTCATCGTGAAACTAATTTTGACCTGGTAGTCAAGGCCCATTTTTCCGAGTCATGGATAACAGGCCAATTTTTTGATAGCAGCTTACTTTTACCAAGACGTCCAACTTTAGTTTTTTTTGAAAATTCTGATAGTTATCCAACAAAGTGGTGTACACAGGGTGATTCATTTTCAGCGACAGGGTGCCAGTTCTCGGGAACTATTCATCGTAGAGGCTTGCGGCAAACAAATTTATCACTGAAACGGCCAAGAGAAAAACCTGGAAAATATTTTCAAGTTTCTGAAATGGTCGCTAGGGGACGTAACAACCAACACCAAGTAGAAAAATATGCTTTTTATGGATTTTTGTCCAATGAAAATATATCGATGAGCTCATTTTCGGATTTACTGACTATTTACCTACACTTTTTGTCAAAATAGTACATTTTGTATCAAGGGCGAAAAGTAGATGATTTTGACGAGGGTATAAGTAGCAGCACGAGCGAAGTGAGGGCAGATATTAGCCGAGTCAAAATCAACTTTCGTCCGTGGTGCAAACAGTTATTTTTGTACAACCAGTTTGAAATCAATTAAAAAAGAATAATAATGAAAATCAAAAATAAATTATCGATACACTGCACTACACTGCAGACAACTGACAAGTGACAACTGTCAATCATGGTTATATAGGTGTGTTCCCGTATTCTTTTGTGGTGCGAATTCATTGCCACCGAGATTGTCACGTGATTAGTTGGGATCCAAGGAACCGTTGCTAAGCGACCTACTTTTGCGCCCGCGGGCGCCAAAGTACTTTTAGGCCCCGTTGCCAAAATAAGCGACTTTCCGCCTGCTTTGCATGCATTGAAAAGTGAACTTCACGTGTAGGTTGTACAAAAACGTTTTTTTCTATCTATCATAATAAAGTGGTGTGGGAAGTTCAATTGTTTTATTAAACAAACGGAGATTTCTCCCGTTTCGCTTGACCGATTTTAACGAACTTGGGCTCATATGAAAAAGAATAGTCTGCGCTATAAAATGCTCATTTGCTTTTTGATTTTTAACATTCGCCGTCGCCGCTAGATGGCGTTAACTGAAATGGTAGCATATTTTTGAGTTTTTTCCAAAAAAATGAAATGTAATGGTATATCTATTTTCATATATTTTGAAAGAAGATACATTTTCGTATAAAAAAAATAAATAAAAACAAGAAAAAACAATAATTTTTTTTTTTTTTTCATGGGAAAATGTATCCCCTTTTGAAATACATAACAATGAATATACCATAACATTTGATTTTTTTGGAAAAAACTCAAAAACATGCTACCATTTCAGTCAACGCCATCTGGCGGCGATGGCGAAGGTCAAAAATTCAAAACCAAAAAAGTTTTTTGAAGTTCAGATAAACGGGAGAAATCTCCGTTTGTTTAATAAAACAATTTAACTTTTTCCACCACTTCATTATGATAGATAGAAAAAAACGTTTCAGACAAAAAGGTTAGGTAAATAGTCAGAGAATCTGAAAAACAAGAAAGGTGTTCCAGGGCTGAGAATATGAAATTCAAAGTGTCAAGATCTGTAGTTTTTTCCATATATTTTTTTCATTGAAAGCGTCTGCGGCTGTAGCAGAACTCCCTCGCAAAATATAATCCATGCAATGATTACCTCCATAAACCTGTTATGGACTCGAAACGTATAATTGATTGTCCTTAGAAAAAGCAGTGAATGGGTAGGATGAGGAAACGCTGAGACTGCTAAGACGATTCTACATTTCAATGAGTTATTTGACAGTATATAAAAAGCGAAAAAATTTTCTACTTCATTCTCTAAAAGCTACTCAATATTTGCCGCATGTAGAGGGTTATCGCTTATATTTCACTCAATAGATCGCAGTTGGAGTATTTTTCATGGGTATTTTGAATCCGGTACTAGGAAAAGCAAGAATGGTTCGGATCACGTGAACATTTTGATAAAAGTGGAACGTAAAAGAAATGAAATTGCGCTATCACTTGAAAACAAATGATCATCGGATAAGAACATATGGGTTTTTTACATCGTTTTCGTGTGATGTAAATTAATTATACTTGTAAAAACTTTAACTTGCAATGCGGGAAATAATAAGATATCTTATCGCCACTGCCAGGGATCACCAAAGAAAATGACAATTGTTACTCATATCAAGTACTTTTTCATCAAATATTTTTTTTCCCTGGGTTTTCCATGGTTTTCCAAAACGGTTGCGATTAATTATAGCATTATTCGCCCGCATTGCATCTTCACACTATGTTATTCAAAGTGAAATAACTCAAAAACTGCTAGTCCAAACATAGGCAGACTATGTATTTTTGAAAAAATGAAAATGAGGAGATCTTGAATCTGTATTGAGATATAGGGCATTCCATTTGAAAAAGTTAAACTTCTCCACATTTTTCCGATTTCCAATAGTAATATTATGTTCTTTCGTATTATAAAATCTTCTGGAAAAATCATGCAACTCTCTGTTAATAGGGTTTCTAAAGGGGTGGCAGATTATGAAGGAAAGCCCTGTACTCATGAGTTAATATCTTTCATTGACAAATTGATGTTTGATTTTTCAATCATGCTGTATGTTAGTTTTTGTTGAATGTTTTTGATCACCTAGTATAAAAAACTATATCAGCCACTTTTTCTACGATTGGTCTACGTCTTATATCTGTTAAACATCATCAAAAATTCTCCCATTTGTCTACATATTTCCCTATGTGGGAAAAAGACTTAAGTAATTTGGAAGTAATCAAAAGGTCTATAGGCTGAAGGTGAATAAAGGAACTGTCAACCTGTTTTACGTCAAAATGTGGGAAATCTGGGAGTAAGTTGGTCCTCATTGTAACCTATTTTTTACTGGTTGGTGAATAACAATGACAGGCAAAATAGACTTGCGTATTAATGTGAGATGAACAAGGATACGGAACTATGGCACCGTCGCGTACATGTGTTAATAATGTAGTATGGATTTTGTCACGTGTCGAAGTGAAAAAATTACTATGGCGTCTTACTTGGTATGATATTTACGTAGTAGATTGGAAGGAAATGTAACTCAAAAGAAACTTTTCTGCATAATAACGGTAAGATACTTGCAGAAAATTGATGCGCCCTAATCACATGTCCTTTTCAATACAATATTACCAGAGCTTGCGAAATTTTGAAACATAACCTTGAATGCTAAATAACTTTGATAGCCTAGGAATGAAGAAACTTGCTAGTGGTTGCAATCATCTTTGAATATGCGAATATCCCCAAAAGTAGTCAGAGATTCAATGAAATTCGGACATAACACATTGTTTTTTTTAGATTCTGACATTGAAACATGGCCGCTTTCATATGTTGTGTTTTATAAGTTGATTTTTTGACTTTCATGACATTATTTTTCTACTAAGGTCAAAATTGACTAGATATCGACCTTTGTTATAACCTGATAGACGGGTAGGGATAGAGTTAGAATTGTGGTGATAATTTAGTAATATTCCACCTAGATTCAAAGAAAATAAAAGTATTGTGCTTGGAGGTAACTTTTTGGTGGTTTTCAAGTCATTTTAGACTTATTCTCACACCTTACATATGTCATGATTGTATTAGAGACAATGCATGATTATCTTTTTCTTTTCTTCTGGTCAAGAAATCTCAGATTATTTGTTGGGACATCAGCAACGGCGGCTTTACAATAGGGTCAAATGGTCATTGACCTCCCAAATAGTCATCAAGATTTTATATCAATTATTAATCTACTTTGATATATATAATTGAGAAAAACTCCCATTATTAAATCCCATGATGCGAGCAGGTGAGAAGATCCCCACGAGCACATCTCAATTGTCGCACAGATTATTTGGGTCAAAATTCAGCTTTGACCAAGAATCGCAGCCATATTTAAATGCAACATCATCACGCATAAGCGGCTGGACAAAGTGGAGAGAGAAAAAGTTCATTTTTTATTTAAAAATACAGTGACAGATGAAATGTTAGGCTAAAGGTTGGCAAACATGTTCTATTACGATAGTCATAGATTGAACTGTGTTTAATATGTTTTCGCTATGTTCAAAATCTACTTGATTTGATAAAAAAAGACGTTCACGAATAGACTGTGATGATAATTTTCGAATTGATGATCAAAATCCTTCCTTAATCGAGAGAATGAAGTTCATAATCAATCATTTTTCTTTTCATCTCTGCTAGCCAGCACTTTATGGCATTTAATTTTTTCTTGCCAACCTTGAACCACCAAATTTGATCTGTCACTGTAACTTTAAATAAAAAATGAATTGTAAGTGACTTTCGTAAGATCAGCGTGTCAGAATGAGGTAAAATATGTCTTTCGGCATTGATCAAGGCCCTCCCACCGTGATAGGGATAATTCGCGACCTACGCTTCCGTTTTTGAAGGTCTTTCTTCTTCGTAACACATTCAACTGCATTCCTTTTACATGCTGGAGCAGCTCTGTGTGACTCCGGGGCCGCTCTGAGCGACAAAAAGCTGTTCCGGCATGTTAAAATGATGTGAAAGAAATAAACTGTTCATGAGAGGATGTCGAGTAATGCCAAGTCAGCTGATCTGATAGATTTCTATTGATTTCATTTTGCCGCCAGATTGTCTGCATCCATATAGTTTACATAACATGGGTAATCGGTGGTGATTTTTGTTTTTAATTTGAAAAACGCCTGGAATTCAAGTTAGTTTCATGACGGTTTGAACTTTGTATAATGAGGAATGATTCTTACTGTATACCTATTATGAATGAATAGGTAGGTTTTTGAAATTTGCCGAGCCTTTATACTGGTTCTTTTTAATTTTCTACGCTCAGTACGATTAATTTCAATTATGTATTTTCTTGCCTTCGTTTTTTTTTATATTTAAACATGAGATACTGTGTTAAATGTTAGAGGTGGGGTTGCTCTTGACATTTTCTCTATCTCCGAATGTTCGCGTTGTTTGACCCCACAAATCATATCATTTTGACCTCCCTATTGAATTAAACTCGAGCCGCCACTGGACATCACGTCAATATTTGAAATAATTTGGCCAGCCCATTGATTTGAGCGTTTGAGGTTATCCATAAAGTTGACCGACCTTTGTTATAAACCCAACAGACAGGTGGCGATGAAGACAGAATGTTGGTCATAACTATGTAGTAATATTCCACCTTAATTTAGAGCAAATATATTCTTGTCCTTGAAGGCAATTTTTTTAAGAATTTTCAACTAGGTTTAGACTTCTTCGTATACCTTATATATTTTGTCATCTTTGTACAGGGTGTCCCAACGGTAGAGTAAAGTAGGTTTTATCATATAGGATATGAAAAATATCAATATCAATATGCGTCACAGGTTAGGGGTGTAAATAGCGCACTTTCTGGAAATATTTGGAAACATACAGGGTGCGTCACAAAAGTATGGCACGAAAAAGTTTGATTTTTTTAAATGGAACCCCCTGTATATTGATTGATATTTCAATTCTTTCTTCAATTTGGAACCAAAATTGTGATACAATTAATGTTCCTAAATTCAACCGTTATCGAGATATCGCGTTTTAAAAATGGCATTTTTGCAACTTTGACATGCTATAAAACTCAAACTATTCAAGTTAGAGAAAAATGGTTTGCACTTTTCTATCTTAACTTTTCAAGAGCTCTTCTGTCATTCAGATAGAAGGTTACGTCAACTGTCAACTTTTTTCGGCACATTTTGACATTTTTTCACAATAATGGATTTAATCTCCTTGAATAGCTAACCCAAACTAACCCAAACTAACCCAAACTTACCCAAACTAACCCAAACTAACCCAAACTAACCCAAACTATTCAAGTTAGAGGAAAATGGTTTGCACTTTCCTATCTTAACTTTTCAAGAGCTCTTCTGTCATTCAGATAGAAGGTAACGTCAACTGTCAACTTTTTTCGGCACATTTTGACATTTTTTCACAATAATGGATTTAATCTCCTTGAATAGCTTTTGAAAAGTCAAGATAGGAATGTGCAATCCATTTTTCTCTAAATTGAATAGTTTGAGTTTTATAGCATGTCAAAGTTGCAAAAATGCCATCTTTAAAACGCGATATCTCGATAACGGTTGAATTCAGGAACATCAGTTGTATCACAATTTTTGTTCCAAATTGAAAAAAGAATTGAAATATCAGTTAATATACAGGGGGTTCCAATTAAAAAAATCATACTTTTTCGTGCCATACTTTTGTGACGCACCCTGTATGTTTCCAAATATTTTCAGAATGTGCGCTATTTACACCCCTAACCTGTGACGCATATTGATATTGATATTTTTCATATCCTATATGATAAAACCTACTTTACTCTATCGTTGGGACACCCTGTATATGACACAATTTATGTTTATTTTTAGTAACCTGTAACAATATTGAATAACTTACAGGAAAATGATCTAATAGAACATTATTTATGTCGTGAATAAGATATAGTTACCCCTAGCTGAATAGCTAATAGCTGTTCATGAAATTGAAGTTGAATTGTCAGGTAAACGGAGGCAGTTCTATACCAAATCAAGACATTTTCCTCATCTTCTAGTCAAGAGTTCTTGAATTGTTTGTTGGGATATAACTTGGATACAATGAAAGTTGTCAATAGTTTCAATTTCAAGGCCAAATAAATATGTTCCCATTGACGCAATGGGGAAAACAAGTTTTTGTCGCATCTCATTGTTACTTTGACGTCAACGTTGAAGAGAACAATTCAATAAATATTTTAGTATCTATGACTTCTGATCACAAAACAAAAACGGAATCATCAATGTTTTACGAAAACTATAACCCCAACAAGGCAAACATATAAATTTGGAAGCAGAAAAATGGGCATCAAATTAGAAAAATAAAATTCATCCAAAGACCCCATCTTTTTAAAAATGTTTCTGAATGCCCATACAAAATACCCACCAATCCCACCATCAAATTTTCTCATTTGATTTATTTTGCAAAACCAATGGGACATCTATTAAGTGAAACATAAACAATCATCCAGTATTCAAAGGGTATTTCATGATGAGATGCCATTTATTCAGTGTGTAGATCTTTGTAGATACATGTGCATCCAGTGAATCGATAGCACTTTCGACTCTCTCCCTTGAATCATCCAAATTGTAGTAATAGCAACAGCGATCTGGTAATACAATGACACCGCTATTTGAACGGAATTATCTCAAAAAACCGGTGGAAAAAATGTTAACATTATTATACAGGGTGCATGTCTGGATACGTGTACGGAGAGTCTGAATTTTACGAAAGCGTAGAAGGGCCACCAAGAAAATTTTTACGAAATGACTTCGAAGTCAGAATTCCGACTTCGAAGTCGTCATTTCATGAAAATTTTGTTGGTGGCCCTTCTACGCTGTTCAGCAGCAATCCGATGGATCGGAAGTATTTTCATACTATGTTTATTTGACTTTGTGAGCTCCTTTTATCCTCAAAAATGACAAAGGACATGATGATATGTTTCCATAGTCTCGCTATTTTCCAAAAGAATTGGTTCAAATTAGATATGCAGGTACAATTTTGAATTCGATGAATAAAATTGAAAAAAAATGCATCAGTGAGGTTAAGTTTTTTTGAGAATTTGAGATTTGTTCAAGAAATTTGGAAAAAATGCATTAGTGAGGTTATGTTTGCATAGCTTTTGTTATTTTCCAAATGATTTTGTTCAAGTCAGGTATGTAGGTTCATTTTGGAATTTGATCAAGAGATTTGAAAAAAATCATTTTTGAGTTTATGTTTGCATGTTTTTGTTATTTTCGAAAGGATTTTGTTCGAATTAGATATGTAGGTTTTATTTGGGTTTTGATCAAAAAATTTGAAAAAAAATGCATCAGTATGAGGTTATGTTTGCATAGTTTTCTTATATCTCAAAGGACTTTTGTTGAAATTAGATAATATGTAGCTTCTAATTGGGGTTTGATCAAGACATTTGAAAACAAATGACTTGATCCTTGTACCTTGCTGGGGCTATGTTTACATTTTTTCATCATTTTCCATTTTGTTCGTCATTTTCCCATGATCTTGTTCAAATTGGTTATGTAGGTTCTATTTGGGATTTTATCAAAGAATTTGAAAAAATTACTAAGTGAGGTTATGTTTGCATAGTTTTGTTATTTTCCAAAGGATTTTGTTCAAATAGAGTGTGTTGCAGGAATGTCGATTCCGAAAGTTTTCCTAATCCCGGAAAAAGATATCCTTTTTTTACCAAACTCAAACTAACCCAATCCAAACCAAACAAACCCAAACTCTAAACTAACTTTGTCTTACTCAACATTAGACACACATTTACTACATTGTTACTTTGGCGATCACTATGGCAACATATCGTCGGCTAAATGCGTTAACCTGCTAACCCCATGTTTTACGATTTTGAGGTTTTTCGATATTCGGCAACTAGATGTCACCTTGCATCGACCTGTGAATCGTTTAACTCTATATACAGCTTAGAAATGCTTTGATTCATCGTAGAGAATGTTTCTTCTTGCCCCTTTAGCTTTGTCGGTGATATGTTTCAACGCGTGGATCGTTGTCAAACCCTCCTCATTGGTTTTTATTGAAGCCTTCCCATGAGTCGATCTCCTTTGCCAGTCTGATGTTCACTTTGTTCTCATATATCTTAAAAATGGTATCTATCAAACAGATTGTCCTGTGTTTTGTAACATCTTCAGTGCACTTCCTTGACTTCTCTAAAAAAAATAGTTCCGCTATTTTCCACCTACCTTGAAACACGTTCTTCTGTACTCAGTTTCAATAGTTTTAATACTTGACCATAAGTATTTTCATTATGCTAATGGTTTATGCCTTTTTGCTTTGCCAATAAAATGTAACAATATTCATGGTGATAAAGTATTATTTGATTTGATTTGATTTGATTTGTCACGAACGATTTGAAAGCGAACTCTCGAATGAATTCGGTGTTCTCAGCTACAAGATATTTGATACCAAAGGCTGAGATTTCATCTGGGCCTGGAGCCTTTCGATATTTGGATCTACTGCTGGCATTATTAGTTCTTCCGGGGTTATTGTATCTTCATCTTCATTATATCTTCAACGTTCGTGGTGACTTTGGTAATAGGGAGCTCACCAAATGTTACTCTCTGCTAAAAAATGTATAGAGTGGTTCCAGGATTATTTATGCCTAGCCTGCTTTTCACATTCCTGTACCCTTCTCCGTCCAACTCATTACATCTTCATTTGGCATGGCTTGTTCTCGTATTTGATTGATTGATCTCACTGGTTTTCTTTTCTGTTCCTGTGAGGTTAGTCTTCTTTTCTCTTTTGCCTAACGTTCTTTGGCTCTTTGGGATGCTCCCATTTTCTCTTTTGTCGATAGCATTTCTTCCGGGATTTCCTCATTTCACCAGTACAGCAGACTGCTTTCCTACATGCACAAAATAAGAGAGTGCTCTTCTTATTTGCGAGTTGAAGAACTATAGCAAGGAGTTATCAAGGTCAGTCGAGAATCACCCAAGGCTGCAGTTTGGGCTAATATAACATCCACTAGAGTATAGTATAGTTGGTTAGTAGAGGGCAGACCGGAGGTTGGAATGCTTCTTTTGGTATTTTGATGCGATGATACCCGTTGACGTTAGAAACGCATTCAACTGGGGACTGATCACCAAGAAGGTGTCAAAGGGTACTTCTGTACCATCATAGAGTTTTGGCCACCTGTCGGGAAAAAAAATTCTGGTAGATAAAAATAATGTTAAGAGAGTAGAAGGAGGGGTTCCACAGAGGTCGGTCCTACACTGTGGAACATTTTCACCATGATTTGATGGACATTGAATTAGACCAGGGGGTGGAGATGATCTGCTATGCTGACGACTTGTCAATTCCGGTGCTGGCTAAACATCCAAGTGAGATGGTCCAGAAAGCGAACGATGCCCTGGCAGGGGTCGGTGAATAGATGCGTCAACTGCCATAGACCCTCGAAAAACATCGACGATCCTGCATTCCATAGAGGTGCCATATAGAATCGTTCGAGAGAACAACTTATCTCGGGATCACCTTGGACAGAGGGGTGTGCTTTTTACATGTCATGCCGCCTACACTTGTGCATCTCATAAGATATGTATGTACGCGCGTACAAGTCCGCGCGTCAGTGTGTAGACAATATCCGGTAAAAATATTTGTCGTACTTTTATACCCGCGTACAAATCGCACGAACACATCTCAATAGATGTATGTGTGTCTCTAAGCAACTTTATACAGGGTGTAATCCAAGAAGTTGAAAAAACTTTAGAGGGGGACTAATTTCGTGACAAAAAGTTCACATGAACATGCGTCCACAACGACCTGGTTTCTGAGATACAGGTCATCCAGAAACACAATTTTATTTCGTTTTTGCTTATATTTTTGTTATGTAACATGGCAATCAGACGAAACTCGAAAAGAGACTAGTTGACCCGGCAAATTTCATAACACCTCATAATTTGATAGTCGTTGTGTTGAATGCGTTTGTTTCATGATTTTTCTTTTTTTTTGTGAATTTTTCCGATGTTTAAATAATTTTTATTCTGTTATTGGTATCGGAAAAACTCAAAAATAAGAATATCAAAAATCATAAAAATCTATCCCGCGGTTCTTCCGTGATGATATGTTAAATATATGACAATATTTTTGGGGTATTTATTTTGAAATGTATGTTTGCAACACATTTGTTTAGGCTGATTTGAGACTTCTTTTTGGTTGATATGTTTCAAGTTGTGACAAAATCATTTGAATGCTATTCGATCCATTTCCGATACAGGCGATACATCTTATTCCGGAATTAGATCTCGGGATTAAGAAAACTTTTGGGATTGACATCCCTACAACACGTCTAATTCCAAAACTTTACAAAGATAACCTCACTAGAAATTTTTTTTCAAATTTCTTGAAACAATCCCCAATAGAACCTACATCACTAATTTGAATAAAATCCTTTGGAAAATAACGAAACAGTAATTCAAACATAACCTCACTAAAGCATTTTCCTCAAATCTCTTGATCAAATCTCAAATTGAACCTACATCTCTTATTTGATACAAAATCTTTTGGAAAATAACGAAACTTTGCAAACATAACCTCACTGATCTAATTCCAAATTGAATCTACATATCTAATTTGAACAAAATCGTTTGGAAACTAGCAAAACTATGCAAACATAATCATTACTTCGTCATTTTTGGGGATAAAAAAAGTCAGGGAAACAGGAGCTCACAAAGTCAAATACACATAGTATAAAAATACTTCCGTTCCATCTGATTGCTGCCGAACAGCGTAAAAGGGCCACCAACAAAATTTTTATAGAATTCCAACTTCGAAATCGGAATTCTGACTTTATACTCGGAATTCCGACTTCGAAGTCGAAATTCTGACTTTAAACTCGGAATTCCGACTTCGAAGTCGGAATTTCATGAAAATTTTTTTGGTGGCCCTTCTACGCTTTCGTAGTATCTCGATAATGACTTAGAGGTTCAAGAAAAAGATCTCTATGAGTAAAGTGGCCAAGAGGTATAACTGGAAATTATTTTGAAGTTTGTAATTTGACCGCGAGGGGTCGTAACTGCTATGAAAAAACATAAAATTCACGCTTATTTTCGAAAACGTCATTCTAAAGCTTGGGGTGATACTGGATCATTTTTTCGTATCTGTCATATTAGGGAAGGGGGAGGCAAATGTACCTTTCAATATTTGAACTCCAATATCTCCTGGTGCTTAATTCTTCACTTAAATCCGTACACGAATTGTGTAAAAATCAAATTTTAATTTGTATACGAGTTAATTGGAGAAATGAGTACCTGAACCGTTCAACCGATTTGAATATTTTTGACATTGTTTCATGGTCTTGCAAAATGAATTTTTTGTTGAAACTGTTAGTTCAAAACAATTGCACTGGAGGGCGATAGTTGCAGCTGTTTTGAAATAATCACGATTTTTGGATAAAAGTCAAATTGAACCTCAAACACCATAAAATAAGCTAAATTTAGATGTGGTTTTCAATAAACACTAAAAAAACGCAACTTCTTTTTTCAAAAATCAATTACTGCGACTCACACATTGAAAAATACGCATATTTGCAAGATCCAATTTCAAATCTTTTGTTTTTGTAGCTGATTTACCAACATAATGTTTTTCCCTAAATTTAAGTGAATCCTCGACAGCCTGACAACACTGCACGTTCTGACAAATAAAACCACCGTACCATGCGTAGAATCTCACGCTTGATTCAAATCTCTAATCAAAAGTTGGGGTTGCTATTTAAAAATGGTGTATTTTTTGATGCCACGGTTTCCAGTAATATTTTTAAATTGTGACCCTGCTAAAACCCTATAAGTTTTTTCCTGAAATTTTTCTCCTATCTCTTTCGACAAGGGAGAAAATGGACTTCCAAACACTAATGCACCACCCTGTATAATAATATAAAAAAATATCTAATAAACTTATCTTGTGGACAAGAAAAATACACTATAAATGCGAGGTCAAATAAAAGCAGGAAGAATTAAGGAAAATAGTCATTTGAAAACCAACAGTTTTTGAATTTGCAAATTTCAATTTTTGATACCTATTTTCTTTTCCAGCTCAGAGAGATGGATCAAAAAGACTTTACATTTTATTTTTTCTCCTCTAAAAGATGACGTTATCAGATTTTTGATCTGAGGTTTAGATCTTTCCCAAACATCATCAATTCGTATTGATAATGGCTTTATTAGCTCGAAACGTCGAATAAAATGTCAAGTGTATTATGTTGCTGGAATAAAAATCAAAACAGAAGTATAGCAAGCGTAGATCAAAATGTTTCGTCTATTTCAAAAAAAAAACTATGATGGTTGCTTGGAGACGAAACGTTGGATCATAAATCTGATAACGTCATTTTGTAGAGGAAAAAAAGGAGCGATGAAGATGTGACATCTGTTTTGAAATGTTTCTTCTTATAAACCCGGAAAATCACGAAAACCGTTTTACAAAATTTTGGTTGTTCCCTGATATCTCTGGGAGTATTCGGAATTTTTTGGATTTCCAACGGCACTCTATTGAGTACCTGAATACGCAAAATTACCATGATTCGAACTCTGCTGCATATCCTACCGTTTTCAAGATACTGATGGTTATTATTTGAATGTGTAACACCCTGTATAGTAGGTGTAGCCCCAGATTTTGCTAGGCAACCCATTCGCAATCTATTTTTTAGCAAACATTCAGACCCTAGACAACGCAATGAAACCCTACAAATATGGGTACACAAGGCCTTTGTTTTCTAAATAAAGGGTGTTTCAATTTGATTTTTCCATTTTTTAGATAAAATCTAGGATAGTTTAAATATTGGAGTAAAGATTGATATACGGGGTTGTTTTTGGTCTGTATGGCTCTCACTTGTAGGGGGCGCCATCAACATGTCTTTTTCAATTTTGGTACGAACCCATATCTCTATAGACTTGTTTATTTTTGTGCCCTGGATACGTACCTGAAGTATTGGCATTTCCTCATGAATCACCAATTATAATTTATTGTTCTGTTTTGAAATCTCTTGTTTCTAGTTCGTTTTTTAAGACATCAAAAAGTATAAACTGATTATTTCATTTTGTTGAATCCATTGGCATTGAAGATATTCCTTTTTACTTCTTTTCGAGTATTGGAATATGAGATTTTTATGAAACACCCTGTATCAATCCTTATGATAAATCGATCACCAGTATTGTAGCCCTGTATTAATAATTAGATACCTTAACTGAAATGTCATTCAAAATATAAATGTCAGAATATAGATTTCAAAATACAATTAGCAATAAATAATATCATTATACTATTCAAAGACACAAGTTTTGGCGACGTGAGACTAAGTATAGATGCAGAACAGTTCCAACAACTTCTAGTAGCAATGACGAAGAACCACGAATCACTTATTAATCAACTACGAGCTGAAAATCAAGGTGTTAATCAAATGAATAGCTCCATAAACCAATGAACATTTCAATACACAAAACGAAGATTTTCATGGTTGAATCAGAGATTCAAAGACTGCCTATGTTTAAAGGTTGTTTTTGAAGATAAGTTCAACGCTTCACAAATGCTACTGAATTCTATAGGATCATCAACTTATAATACACTCACTGCTTTAGTGGCACCTCAGACACCTGAGGATTTTGACTATAATAGCTTAATTCAAACTTCAACGAAGTATTTTTGCCCTAAGAAGAACATTCTTGTATCTCGACATAGATTTTTATTCACTATTCAACTGGAAAATCAGACCATTTCTGATTATGTCACCACATCACGGCGATCCACTACAAATTGCGAATTTATTTCTTCCTGCACCTGACAAACAAACATCTCTGAAATTTTCCTTGGAGCACAGTTTATCAGAGGCATCAAAGATGATTTGATTCGGAAAAAACTACATCAATGTAGTAGAAGTGACTTTGATGAAATCGTTGCATCGAGCGGTTTCAAGCTAGATTAGACTGCAGAGAACTAGCATCCACAAGTCCAAGTCAATCAACCAACATCAATAAAATCACACGTTCATCTAGAAGTCCATTCAGACACAGATCTCTTGATCGAAATCGTTCAAAATCCACAATCGACTACATAATGTTAGGTATTGACAAATGCTGCATAATGTGGTGAAAACAATTCATTTACTCAGAAATTGTAGAACTGATCCATCCAAAATGACCTGCACAAGCTGTAGAAAGACCAGTCTCATCAAAAAGGTTTGCATTCGTTCCCTTTTAGAAAATAAGAGCAATTCTAGTTCAGATACACATCACATCAATGATGCAGAAGAAGATTACAATATTACCATCAACACGATAGTATACATTCTTGACAATCAGACGAGCTATGTAGAAAAATTCTTCACTTGTGTTTAAATCAAAAAGAAACCACAAAAGTTCGAACTTGACTCAGAAGCAGGCTATACTCTCTAACCAGAAGCAAGCTTCAAATCACTCAAATCAAATATTTCTATTAAAAAATCAAACATTTTGTCCAGATCGTATACAAACAATGTTTTCCGTCCACTAGGAAAGGTCAATGTTCCTGTCAATTATCAAAATCAAACATTCAAAGAAGATTAAAACATTGTCCCGGATAAATTTCAACCAATTCTAGTAGATGTAGATAGATGAATATATGGGGGTGAGGGTACCACAGCACTTTTAGGCCACACAGCGGGCCCATAGCGCACCTCCAAGAGGAGCCTCTAGGAGGAGAGAAGTTGCTCTCTTGGATCATTGTGGTCAAGCCTTAGCCATTTAGCATGTGCGACAACTTAGACGTCAAGCCACAGCATTTTTAGCTTAGGCGTAGCCCAAGGGCGGTCCATCTGAACCACCATATGCCGCAGTTCTTACTGAGGTGCTGATTGAGAACATCACCCAGTTTTAGTATTGAACATGCAGGATCAAGATTATTTAGGCCAATTTATTAACTTTTTGACTGTAAAAAAGTAGTAATCAACTACTACAGCCTACTAAGTGTCATTAGCCATTGACAGTGCCACTAAATACAGAACATAAAATAATTTCTACCCACCGTGGGGTTCGTCAATCAGAACTAACGGTCTCTCAAGTCAGCGTCACTAGACCACCGTAGCCCCCACCAATTCTAGGCAGAATATGGATTCGACATCTCAAAATCAATCTTATCAATCATCAAAGAGACTCTTTCATAACAATCAAATTTCCATGCTTACTAAAGATCAATTAATAATCTTGAAGGAATTTGCAAAAACATTCGAGAAGAAGATTGAAAAGGTTCCAAATTACAAAATGTCATCACATCTACGTGAAAATTTGAAGCCAGCTATAAAAGATTCGAAATTAGAAGAAAAACCCGATGGACTTCGAAATCTAAGCATGGGAGAAAGAGTGCAAGTTAAATTATATAAAGGAAATAAAACGATTGGAAAATTTGGACAAATTACAAACAAGTTTGGTGTGTCACACTATTAAGTTCAATAGGATGATGGATACTCACTAAAAAGACATATCGATTGAATCCATTCCACACAAGTTCCAAAGAAGAGTGTAGCTTTTGCAGACGATGTCCCTAATGAAACACCCACTACATCATCATCCCGATGTCAACAAAATCTACTTCCAGTTATTTTATATTCTCGTAATCAACCGGCATCTGAAGCATCAATTGAACCACCGCAAGAATTGGCTGAAGAAGCGATTGAACACCAATCTATAAATCAAAGACCAATAATTGATCATTATAATACCAAGAACGATATACTAGAAGAAGATGGTGAGTTTATTTACGAAAATTAAGGAGCTGAAGATGCTGAAGATATTCTACCTCAGCCACGACGATCCCAAAGAAAACGTACGCCAAAACTTTTTGGAGATTTTGTTATTTTATGAGTTCATTGATTTTGTCTGTTTCTCATTTTTGAGGGTTGGGGATTATTGTTACCCTGTATTATTATTGATCAGATACCTTCAATGAAATGTCATTCAAAATATAAATGTCAGAGTATAGATTTCAAAATACAATTAGCAATAAATAATATCATTATACTTTTCAAAAACACAACAATCAGTATTTTGAATGATGAATCGATTGCCGCTATCATTCGATTTCACATTAATTGCGTCCCAAAGGTAGTTTGTAGAGGTAGGTTCAATGTTGTGAGTCCAATCATCTTCACAACAATTGGATTCACTTGAACCTTCCTCTACATATTCTAAGTACATTTTAAAAAACTACCTTTGATTCGATAAACTAAAAGTAGTTTTTTAAAATGTACTTGTATGAGTTATCATACTTTACACCCCGATTAAAATGAGGGCCTTTTGCCTCCACATCCCCATACCAAAAATGACGGTTATCGTTAAAAAAACAACTAAGATAATATTGGCTTGTATCTATCTTGAGTGGGAGTCCCTGTAGATCACTCTTTTGAATTTTGCATGCATGGAAACCTTCAGAGAAATAATTATTTTGATACTCACATCTACGTCTAGCCCATCAAGATGAAAAACTTTTATATTTGGATGCTCTTTTGGTGTGAATCTGTAGAATTCATACTGGCCTCTGTACCATTTCACAGTATACAAAGACTTGTCCTTAAGATCATAGCTACAGCGGAGTGTGCTTGTTTTTCCAAATTCGACGACACGTGGTTCTATGTCCAGAACGACATCCTTCAAGCAAGAAATCTCTGAAACAAGAGAATATTTTGAAGTCGATAATTGATCAGTTTATTGAAAGAAGAATTCATAACAATACATTATATTGGAACATCTCTCTTTGTCCAACTACGATCGTCTCATCATTATGTATCAAAAGAACGCGCCCAGAACTAAAAAATAACTACAAGAAAAAAATACCTTGATCGAACAATACATCCATGATAAAACTTTTATCTAGCTATTCGAATGAGATATCCCTTCGACGATTACTCATTAGCGAGATTAAATAACTAACTTTTTTTTTTCTTTAATTTACAGTTTGAACTATACCAGATGAAGAGATTGTGGAGATACCTGATTTCTTTCTTCTCTTCATCACAATTCAAATATCTTGAAATGACAAAGCACCCAATTTTAGAAAATGATCTTTGATTCAACTTTAAGCAGTGTATTTGGGGCAAACAATAAATTCAACACATTTTTTGCCACTGGTATCACACAGAATTCTCTTTAACATGCATCATAGTCAGTCCATCATAGATAAACATAGACTCAGGTGCCTACATAGTTTGTTTTAGCAACTTTTTCTAACTCCTTGGTGAATGCTTGGAAAAATGTTATTGGTGATGCAAAGAGATTGTTATTCATCTACGAATGGTGTAATGACAAGGAATATGGCAGATTAAATTAACTCCAGTTTTTTTTTATCATGCTTTTAGAAGATAGATATCAATTGTGCAAATGATATTATGTTTGTGCTGTTTTTGTGTACCAGCAGCGTGAATTGTACAATGTGGTCATTTTATCTTGATACCATTTCAATTGGTTGTAACTTTTTTAGTTTAAAAGATCGAAAGACGAACCAAACAACAAATTGTAAGATAACTCACCAAGTTTTTTGTCATATCCAGAGAAAGTTATATCAAGATAAAATGACCACACTGCATATTTTCCAAGTTGCAGATCGAAAGCATTTGTTTGTTACTCGCTATCTACTTCACTATACAAATCCTTTTTATTGTTCACACACTTTTGCTAAAAATTGGTTCATTCAAAGATCCAACAAATTGATGCCGTCACTATTGCTAACCACGTTATTATTGAATCTGGTATTTGGTATTGGTATTGGTATGGTGGGGGAGCAAACCACTGCCCGGCGAGTAGGCCTTAGAGGCCCTTTTGGTCAACCCCAGGACCACTGTAGCTCTAACTAAGTTGATGATAATTTATCATGCCTGAGATTTGATGCATTGACCGGTTGATAATTCAACGACGAAGCGCTGTATAAGAGAATGCAATAGCGTGGAGAACATGGAGAACATCACCTAGTTAAATATTTGAACTAGCAGGACCAATTAATTAAGGCTAACTATTGAAACTTTTCACTGTCAGTAATTGATAATACTGAAGTCTACTTAGTAACGTTAGCCAATAAAAGTACCACTAAATGTCGAACAGAAATAATCTCTGCCCACCTCGGGACTCGAACCCGATCACCGTGAACCACCTCTCCGGTGACTTTTCTCGAATGCTGCCTTAGACCACTCAGCCACCTAGTCGCTTATTATTGCATCTACGAGGATGTTCAAATCAGCAAACTAGTAGGATTTTTTGTGGTGATAGAAATGGTGAAAATAGAGAAAACAATTAATTGAACATTGCATTTTTGATTCATCTCATAAATTGAAAATAATCTTCAAAATGAGATGTTGAGTATATTTTTGGACAGATCGATGGTAAATAGTTTTCTTGGTAAAATAGTTCTTTTGCACTACCAAACCTTCTCTACATATAAAGAAGTTTAAATCACAATTCATTTACAGAAAAATCCTCTATGTAATTTCAAATAAAAAAACAATTAAATGATTGCTATTGACTATTTATATATTGTACCATAATCAAATCAGATCAAATCAAAAATGCTCAATTGTTGGAAAAAATATAAAACTATAAACTAAGATTGAAAACACAAAAAGATGAAATAGTCCTACAAAAAAAAAAAAAATGACAAGAGGTTTATCTAAAAGAAGAGAGAAAAAAAAAGTAAGTGAGTAACATCCTATCCTCGAAGGTCTTCTTAGTGAGGTACCCACTTTTTTCTTTTTTTTTTTAAATTTTTCATACTCTCATACTTGAAGAGTCAGGAAAGGAAGGCGAAGTGTCACATTTTTATCATTTTTGAGCTAAACACGGCAACATGTTTTCTATTCGTGGTATAGTTTTATGCAATACTCAAAAAACCAAGAAACGCGTTACGGGAAGCTAATAGCGAAAAAAGGCGACATGTCCATGCAAAAAGGCAAAATGTCCACATCAACAAGAAGTTGAGATATGAAATTATTAGCGTGTAGGTGTTTTATTTTCTTTGGCCCACGCCCAAGTAGCACAAATGTTATGAGAATTGTTACATACCGGACTATATAACAATTTTTAATACGACTCTTTTATTCTAAAACTATTTGATATATTTTAGTGACACTTATAAACAGATTCGAGTGCATGTTTAGGGATCTCAGTTATTATGAGAGATACAGGGCCGATTAAAGGGAAGCAAAGTCGCGCATTCTTATGCTCAACGAAAAGTCATTTTATTATTTGAAAATTTCCCACTCCTTCGGAAGATATTCGAAAAAATAATGGAATTTCGAAAATATGTTATCATCATTTCCTGAGTTTGAGAAGATATTTTGAGATTAATTGCATCAAGTTCATTTTTTTGAATACCGACCGCGATTTTTCAATTTATTTTTAGTTATCTTTCGACGTCCTCAATGCATTGAGGTATCGCAACCGTCAAAAAAATACTCATCTAAAAAATAATACCAGAGAAAATAAGTGAGGCAACCCGTGTCTCCCTAATACATAGTTTGGTTCATACATCCATCTTTATTCGACACGATATTCTTATTATTAAATTCTAGAGAACCTGTACAACGGAACAAAACTAACTGACTGTACTAATATCGAAATAACATCCAATAACGATAAATTTAATGAAAATAAACTGAATCCACAAATGACATGGAAAATAAAAAAATTACATCTGAAAAACTAAATCAATTTTTACAAAAGTGTTCAAAAATATTGCCATTTTAAGAAAATATTGGAAATAACAATGATAGGTGAATAATAGTTTATGATATTGAGGTAGCTAAAGCAATCAATCACTCTACACCCTCATCTAAACACCTCAATGCCTCAAGGACGTCAAAAAATAACTAAAAATAAAATAAAAAATCCAGGTACGTATCTGAAAAAGTAAAGTTGATGATGGCAGCTCGAAGACAAAACGTCAGATTTCAATTTGATACCACCATCTTGTAGAGGAGAAAAAGTGGCAATGACAAAGGGTAATTTATTGTAAAATGTCTTTTCAAACAATCGCAGGAAATAATGAAAAGTTTTTTGCGAATTTTCGTTTTTTTTTTCAAATATCTTCGAAAGAAGTCGGAATTTTTCAAATTTAATAATGGCATTCTCTTGAGCATAAAAATGCGCAACTTTGCATCAATTCACAAACGGCGTTTTTCCGTTATCTTGGAAAGTTTCTACAGTGATCCCTGTACCGAAAATTACAAATACCAAGTTACACTCGGAATTCAGACCGATTAATACTGTTCCTGTCCATGAGAAGCTTCTTGAAGAGTATGTCAAAGAGCAGTTTCTACTCCACTGTGATGAAAACAAAATTCTAGTGGCGAATCAATCAGGTTTTCGTTTCGTGGTCACTCTTGTGAATCAGCTATAGTAAATATTTGTGACGATTTCTTGAAAGCGATGCATAGTGCCAATAAAGTATTAGCTGTGTTTCTGGACTTAAGGAGAGCGTTTGAGACTGTTGACAGGTCTTTACTATTGAAAAAATTAGAAAAAATAGATGTTAGGCAAAAGGTTTCAAAATGGTTTGAATCATATCTGTCGGATCGTATGCAAAAAGTAAAATTCAAGAATAGTGTGTCCTCTCTTATAAATGTTAATTATGGGGTATCACAGGGGACCGTTCTGAATCCCTCACTATTTCTTTCATATGTAAATGACATTGTCAATGTAATGAATGGCTGTGAAATCTCATTGTTTGCTGAGGATACAATGATATACCTCACTGGTGAAAATATCACCGAATTGGTAAATCATATGAACAAGGAACACCACAAACTCTTTAACTGGCTGTGTATAAATAAGTTGAGTCTAAACAGTGATAAATCCAAATTTTGTATTTTTGGAAAGCAGTCTCAGCTATCCTCCATAGATGTAAAAAATTGATATGTCACTATTGACGGTGTTAAGCTGGGCTTCGAGAAAGAAGTGAAATATCTAGGCGTAATACTGGACTGTAATTTGAACTTTAATGCACATGCAAATCATCTCATGAGAAAATTTTCGAAAAAAGTCGGTTTCATAAGTAGAATAGGTAGAAACATGTCATTGCGAATCAAATTATTATTGTATAACACCATTGCTTGACCTCATATCCAGTACTGCTCTATCATTTTATTTAAATTGCCAGCCTATGAAACTGATGAGATTCAAAAGATACAGAACCGCGCAATGAGGGTGATATTGAAGTGCAGCTGGTACACACCAATATGTATAATGTTGAAAGATCTAGATATTTTATCCATCAAACAGAAAATAATGTTTGATCTGTAAATTTTTTTATTCAAAATTGAGAATAAACTTTTGCCTGGATACATCTGTGATAAAACTAGTCAGTTTAATGCGATCCATACTTATAGTACAAGAAACCGAGATGATTTTATATTATATAAATGTCATACATCCCAGATGTTGAGATCAGTACTTTTCACGGGATTACAAACATTCAACCAATCACCAACGAAAATCAAAAACTGTGATAATTTCATGGAGTTTGAACGTTTGTTGAGACCATATGTTTCGTCCATTTTTTGATTTTTGATTTTGATTTCTTTTATACTTGATAATTCTGTTATAATTTGTATTATTAATGTGTATATTTTTTATTTTTAGTTTAAACTTTATATCTATACGGAGTTATTGTAAACCTTCATAGCACTTTACGCTAAATAAACTATCCATACAATTCAGCCCACCTTGTATCCCTTATAATAACTGAGATCCCCATGCATGCCCTCGAATCTCTGGCACCCTGTATAACGATCGTCTGTGAAAATTATAGAACAGTATTGGAAATTTCATAAAAATGTTACGTTCAATTTTATGTGCCATAAACACAAAAAAGTCAATTTTATTGCGAAATCACACAAAAACGAACAATATTTTTTTAATTCGAATTAATTATTTCTTTTTTAGGTTCCACTGACGACGGAAGCAGATTCGCTTCGGAAACATTTGATATTGATAGGTTTTATTGTTTACCAATAGACTTTTTTTCAGGTAATATAGAAGATCTGCTATATAAACACTAGTTTGATTGTTTTTTGATAGGGTGTGGCGGAAAACCCAAAAGATCTGGTAAATCTGGAAGAGTTTGTTTTGCCAAAAAAGTTGTACACCGATAAGCATGGTCTATCCCTCTGTCTTTTTCGCTTTTTATACATTATTTTCTTTGCAGAACCTCTAAAAATATCGCCTACCCCATAATCAAGAACAATAAAAGAAAGTAGCAACAAGTTGAAGTTCACTTTTTATCTTACAAATATGGGACATTCAGCTTTTCTTTCAATAAAGAGTATTTTTTCAAAATCTTGAGTTTCTTTGAACCTAACATTTATCAAATATGAAATAAAACTGTAGACAGAAAATCCTAGCACAAGAAAAACCAAAATTATTCAATTTATACTCTGCTGATTATTGTTCTGAAGTTTGAAATGGAAACTTCGCCTTTCTTCCGTGAACTCTTCACACTATTAAGTTTCCAGAAAGCGACAGGTTTGGAATAGGCAAATGAATATGGTCGAACCCCCGAAACTGGTATCTGGTCTAGTTGTCCTGTATACGGTGCTTCCTATCTAGGAGTGTGAGAATGCCGTGGCCTGTGAAAAAAGGCTTACAGAATTCTCTTGTACTTCTCTAGTTTATAGATCAATCTCACCACCTTTTTCTGAATGTATATTGTTCTTACATCAAAAAGCCAGGATGTTTTCTGGTTGCCTGACTTGATTCCATGTTTAATTCAAAATTTCATTGTAATAATTGAAGAAAAACAACTTGATATCCAGATCTGTCTATACATATAATTTTAGGAAAAAGTGATTATCCAAATTTTTCATCGAAAATGTTGACGATGATATTATCAGGTGAGTCTACTATGAGCAAGAGAGATGTTCGTAAGTGATAAGATCTTTTCACAAAGGGCCAAGGTTTCACGATGCTTGACCTGAAAGCTCAAATCCGTTGACAAGCGATGAAAACATTGGGCTAGTGACGAACATTTTTAAGAAGAACCGCTGAATAATTCTAAATTGTTGATGAGGATGTCGGCAATTCCATGCTTTTTTTTTGGTAATCTGAGCTTGGAACGTGTCAGCAAATTTTGTTCCGAAATTGATACACCAGCGCTTGAGACCTGTTGAACGAAATTTGCTTAAAACTATTGACTATACTACTCCACTCATCTCAGCCAAATGAGAAGGTCAACTGCGAAATGCGAGAGTGAGATAATAAGCTGTGAACTTGTATATACCATCATTTTGGTATTCTAAATGTTGTCTCAAAAGTCTCATAAAATCTCGTGTCGGTGTCCATAGATATTCCAGGTCAAAGGTCACAAACATCAGTTTTTTGACAATATCTTGCTTGCTATGGTTTCAATACTTTCTGCGTCTATCATAAAAATTGTAAAGCGTAAAATTTTCCAGAAATTTGGTTCAATTTTTTTTTCTATATGGCTAACCGTTTTAGGGATAGAGCGCGGAAGGAAGGGTCGAGTGATTTATTCTTTTGATGGCCCTTCGATCCTTGTTACAACTACCGGGTTTCAAGCGTCTACTGTCATTCCTGTTGATATGAAAGCTTGTCAAAAAAAATAAAATTATTTTTTATTCAATAATCAATTACCCACAAGAGATAACTTCTCAAAACTAAGAGGATATGGTGAGGGTGACAGAAGATCTTCAAAATAAGCTATCGCTCAATCCTTTCGACGAGGATTGACGAAAAACCGATTTTGTGACCTTTGACCTTGAATATCTCAAGACGCTGACACGAGATCTCATGAAACTTTTGACACAACCTTGAGAATGTCAAAATAATGGTTAATACAAGTTAACAGCTTATTATCTCTCATTCTGTTTAAAGCTTTTATTTTTTTTTTTTTTCAGATTAACTTATACATTTTATACAATTCTGACAAAGATTGTATCATAGTAAATATTTATTTTGCCATCCACACCACCTGAATTCATCGGTAAACAATATTATTGACCTTTAATATGCTTACCTATGTACAGGGTGTCTATTCAAGAATGGCAAGGTGCCAGATCTCAGAAAATAGGCATCCCAGAGACTTGCGGAAAAAAAAATTACTGGGTAATATGGATTAGAGAAAATGCTGGAAATATATCGGAAGTTTCCAAGATAGCCGAAGATGGCCTAACGGTGCTATCAAAACAAAAAATTGCTGTTTTTTTGTGATTTTTCAATTGAAACAAATATACATGAGTACCGCTATGGATTCCCTGAGAAATTTCCTTCAAATTGGTTTTTTTGATTGTTTTTCCTAGCGTGTCAAGTGAAACAGGTATCAGCTGTCAAACCTTACAACGCAAAAATGCTCATAACTTCAAAACAACTCAACCGATTGACGCGATCTTGATCTCATTTTGAAGATGAGGTGCTCCTCTTCCTCAATTTTAAGATTTTTAATGATTTTGATCAGAAGAGACGATTTTAATCAATATAATAAGCGGATGTCGAATATTTTTCAAAATTTAAATTTTTAAATACAAAGGCATAGTGAAAATAGTTCGTCTGGAATGCCCACTAAATTTCGCACATCTTTTATACAGTACACTTTTCCCTAGCTTCCGAAATAAATAAGCTAAATGCTTTTTTGTAATTATTCAATGCGAAAAAGTCCTACTATTTGAAATATAATTTGTTCGGAATAAAACAGTGACTGGGTGGTCATTGGGTAACGCAAACATTTGTTATAATCTTCTTTACGAGGACATCTTGAATAGTATCACTATTTTACATTAAATTACAGAAAAGCATGTATTAAGCTTTTTTATTTCGGAATCTAGAAACAAGTGTGATACATGAAAGTTGTGCGGAATTTTGTCGAGAATTCAGACAAAAAAAAATCAGTATACCTTTGCATTTGAAAATTTTAAGCAAATTCAGAAAATGTCCGTCGTCCGCATATTATACTGAATAGAATCGTCAGTTTTGATCGGAATCGGAAGTTGTGGAAGAGGAGAACCTGGACAATTTATCAATTTTATAAAAGAGTACGATAAATTCTGATTTCTTTTCCGTTGTGAGTCCATTTTGAAAGAATATGCATTTCAAAAACGTTTTCGATGGTATAGCAAAAAAACATATCAAGGTCAATGCAGATTGAAATTGAAGAAAACAATAGGTAATTATTATTCTCATCGTGAGTGAGTTATGTAGAAAGAGATTGTGCTTCTTGATAAACTATAGATGAAGAACAACATACGAGAAAAATAAGATCATGCTAGATAATGGGCTTGTCTCCGCAATGCATATGAAATGTAAACTCAAACATATTTCGAAAAACAATATTCGCTGAAAAAACTTTTGACGGACCTACGGACGAAAACAAATTAATTCAATATAATAAAAATGAAATAAAATATGTGAACCAAACTTATCACATACAAGTGCAATAGGGCAATACAAAATCAAAAACACATTGTGTACAGCTTCCTGAAATTTATCACAAATCAAACAACGCAACGATACTACAATTTAAAGTGTATAAACTGTATTAAACTGTGTGAGACCATAAAAGTATACACTGTCCTTGGTTCTACTCAGTCTTGTGGTCGATACATAGAAATGATCAGCATCCCTTGTGTTATGATCATGGATATCACATACAAAACTTAGTTCTCGATGTAAGTATTCGGGTACCATTTTGTTTTTCATGTTGTAGATAAAAATATGTTTTGAATAAGATCACGTTCCTCATTCATTTGATGTAATGTGGCAAGCATAAGTCCAATTGCTGTATATCTATCACAGTGAAGAATCGTACGCATACAACGATTTTGGATTTTTTGCAGAAGCTGTTCTTTTGTCTTTGACTGCGTGAATAATATGGTTGCTCTGTGGCTGAAGAGAATAATTATTTCGTGTCGCTGAGATATGAGTGTTTTGTAATTTGTTAGGTACTGACAATTTGATTATTAGAGACGGTTGAGGATAGATTCATTAGTTTTAGTAGCTAGTTGAGGATATACATTTTGAGTAGATATTGACAGTCTTGTTGAGTGTAAAATAGGTATCAGGCCTGTTCGTGGAACTTTCTCAAACCAGTCAGCGCTCATTCGATTTGTCAATATTAAAACCATTATGATAGTAGGGCAGTGTAAAGATTATTTGAACAGGGATCAGCAGTGTACATCCGATGGCTAAACTTGTCCCAGAGGTGTTCTTTCACTCTTTCTAACATGTTACTTCTAGCATCTAGTCTTTTTTGTAGAATTGTTAAGCAGTAAAAGGGTTTTGTGAAGTTTTTTAGAAGCACAGCTATGAAGTGATGCATGTGAAATCACGTATTTTAACCATCATGCAGCTCACTTTCGCCACAGAAATAAGATGTCATATAAGTTGTGATTCAGTTGAAAAAAAAAGTATGTTCTTCATAAGATGCTATCTTTTGTTATAAACTCGACGTCTTGGTAAGTAGATTATATATTATAGATTGTAGTTTGCGGATTTGTTACGTAAATCTTAATTTATACATAGATGTCCTGATAAAGAAAATAAACATTTCCGAAAGTTCGAAAAACAAAAAAGGGTACAATCACTATAACCCAAACCTAAGGCCAATTTTGACTGCATCCCCAAGAACTTAGCTTGGAAGAGGCAGGCAGAAACCACTACCCTCAAAATTTCCAAACAATGCTTATTTATGTGGCAGCAGTGAGCTGACTAAGTTGAATGGGGGTTGCGATTGCAGTTCACGATTTGTTTGCAAATAAGTGTTTGGAAAGTGTTGAACTCCGAGCTATGCTCTGTCTTTTCACCTGTTTTACTGATACTAAGAGTAATTTCAATCACTTTTTTCTACGCAAGCAGAATCCAATGTTCTCAAGCTTAATTTTGACATACTTATTGTCACAAAAAGTTGTGGAGAACATTCATGTTTCAATGAATTTTGTAAGACCCGTGGATAGGGCAAGTTTGCACATATGACGGCTGGGCAGCATGTCATCTTGCCAAATAGATAAAAGGCTATAATATTGTTGTTTCAGATGGTGTACTCTTACGAAAGAAAAACGGATAGAAAGCATTTATGTAAGAGTTTTTTTCTTGTTAGTATTTGCGTTCTCTTTGATAGAAGCGTTGTTACAAATATATGTATTTGGTTTTTCTTTTTTTTTTCTATTAAAAATAGATTTATATCTATCAGATGGTTTGTTTTTATAGAAAATACATTTTTGCGAGCTTATTTTGTTTTTTAACTTCATCAGGTCTCATATTTTGAGGTGTGCCATTTTGCCCGACATGTGGGGGCAAGATTGTTTTTTGCATACTTTTGGTTATTCGATTTGTTTTTTGTTAATGAATGTTTTGAATTATTTCAACCCCCTAAAATCGATAACAAACATATTTGGTTGAAAACCAATTAATATGTTCTTTCTTAGTTTTTATCCGTATAAAAGATATGATTTTACAAAAGATTGTATGCCATCTTGCCTGCCTCTCCCCATATATGTATAATATCCAAAATATGTTGGGTTAGTTGTCTTATTAGCTTTATAAAATGATAAAATCGCTATGACAATGCTTTATTATCGGCATTGATGCGCTTTCAATCAATTCCAGCTAGATTTTGAAAATATCACACTGTCATTCGGCACAAAAAGTAGAAATAATAGATCATCATTTATTTTATTTTTTTCTCTTATTAAATTAAAAAAAAAGAAATCTCACGACGACAGGTTTCAGAATAGCATTTTAGCTATTTTTTTGTGAAAAGAAACACTTTCTAGAAGGTGCATTAAACTTATCCTGAAATATGCAGCAGTTCAGGAAAGATGCTTTTCAATAAGTCCGGCAGAAATGATAGAATTTGCCATACGGCTTGGATCACACATTCGCAGGTCGACTATGAAGAATAGATGAATCCAAAAGCTTCATTCAAATGGTGATTTTTTTGAATTGAACAATATCATATCTTTACCTTCGTACTGAATACGACCATGCAGTGTCTCAAGAGCTAGTCATTATAATATTCTCTTTTTTGTTTCTTATTGAACAGAAGATTTTCCCGATCTATCTCAGAAAAAATAACTTGATTTTTCGAATAATATTCATTTATTCATCCATACCTATCTTAAAGTTATTCCTCTCAGAAAATATACGCTGATGCCAGCTTTTTCCAATCTTGAAAAAAATTCTGGTATTTATTCACTCCAGGTATGCCCTTGAGCGTTCTGTATCCTGTATATTCTCGATCATGGCGAACGTCCATCCTTCAATGGATCGTTTTTTAATGAAGAAAAAGTATCACGGAATCAAAGTTGGAGATACAGTGGTTCATCACGGGTTTTTTTTTGACAAAAATTCACGAATCCGCAATGTTGCGTAAGCAGGTGCATTATGGTGATGCAAAAGCCATAAATTGTTTTCTCAGAAATCCGGGCATTTTATTCTAATCACGCCACGCGAAATGCGAATAGCTATATACAGGATGTCCCAGATAGAGTGGACCAGATTGCTATGGTAGGATCTCAAATGTCAGAGAAAAGTTGCCGATTCTGATATCCATTCAAAATCTATTGGGTGGGTGAATTGTGAAGTTGAAATTAATTTTGTTGAATATTTCAAAGACTTTCCAAATGCAGATCAAATTTGAAAGCTTTCTCATTTTTTTCACTGTAAAACAATATGTTTTCAAATTGTGCACCCGACATTTCTCATTCGGGCCACATCCTGCATTAAAGGTCATATTTGTTATTGACGATATTCTGGCAAGAAGATACGGTGCTTCACGCCATTGTCATCGTAGAAAACATTGAGCAAGCACGTTTCAGACACAAGACATGCAAAAACATTGTGTGTCATGAGCCCTATGCCAACATCCTCAGTAATATCTCCAATAGTCGGAGAGATGAGGGACTAAACTTTCAACAGTTTCATTGAAGCTTATATTTTGAGGAAAAGTTATGTCTAGATGATACATTATATTACCTCAGAGTTGGTCAGCCAGATTCGCTTACAACTGGCGTGGAGGCCAAACTACACAGGCTTATTCTGCGGTATAAAGTCCATACATTGGTCGAAAGATGCTTCGTAGTTCAGGCATCGAAGATCAAAAGATACCGGATAGGGGAAAAATTGGTGTATTTGCGAATTTTGGTATAAGTGTAGGTTGAGGTGTCCTGAACCACAAACCAAGAGTCCTGATCGGTGGGGGAGAGCTAAAGTGGAGGAAGGTCTCTGTTGGTAATTTTTTTACGTTTCTCTTGAATAACTTGAAAACGCAGCGATAAAATACTGGAGGACTAGATTATTAAAATTTCCTTTAAAAAAGGTCTCCTGTATTTTTTTTGATTTTGCTTTGGAAGTTCATGCAATATATGAAATCTCATGAATTTTGTATGAACGGTTTCGGAAATATTCAGGAAAAGAAGTCTTTGGGGTTTTCTTTTTAGAGGGGCGTAGCTCCCGTGAAGGAAATTTTTCCTCAAATTTTTATAAAAACTTTTTTTCATGAGAATAAATCACCCCACGCATTTTTTCACCGATGTATAGGAAACACCCTGTAATACCATATTATAGTTTTTCCTTTATCCATACTCCTTACTTGTCAATCTTGACGAAAGTACTGAACCTTTTTTGATGAAAGTTATATGTAGAATAATCAAGTATTCCTGTTTATTTGCAAAAGAAAGATCTTCAGGCACCCTCCACCACTTTAGCTCGCCCCTCATCGATAAGGACTTTTAGTATGTTGTTCAGGACACCTTACCCTTCACTTAGACCAAAATCCGCAAATACACCCTTTTCTTCCTCTATTTTTCCTTCGTTGCCTGGCATATACAAATGACAGGGTAGTTATGATTTCGAAAAAAGAAACAAATAATGAGATATTACAAAACCACTCTTATACGAAGCATATTTTGTTCAAAATTGCGGAAAGATTTTTTTATATCTCCAAACGAAGAAAACGCTGGTAGAGTTTAAAATCTACTCTCTATTCACAACCAAAAGTCACCAATGTGAACAAACTACACGTGATCAAACAAAGAAAAACGATTGAAAGGTCACCTGAGATTAACCAACACATGTGATCAGTTCAATCGTTTCTCTATGTCTAATCAGATGTAGTTTCGTTACTTTTGGTAAATCTTGGTTGTGCAAAGAGTGTGGTTTGGAATTTGATAAAAAGATTTCAACACAAATTTTTTCAACCTTGAAATTGATCACGGTGCTCCAAAATCAATGACTATCCATGCACAAAAACGTCTCAAAAACATAATACTGAAAAAATTCATGGGATGTTAATGTTATTTCAACTTTTTCCATTTCATATCAGCTCGCATCGCATCTCATCAATAAATTAATTAATTAAGCTTGATCGTTTATTCTTTTTAATCGCATCAACCGCTTCGTCTTCTTTAAGATCCCATTTTATAGTATTACTTCGTTGTGTTTTCGAAAGTCAGAAACTCCGAACTGCAGTTCACATTTAAAGAGAAAATTGTCTGCCTTTTCAATTAAACTTCACTTAACTTTATTTAATTGATGCCAGTTTGCTCTGGAGAACTAGTGATATTTTATCAAAATATTAAAAGAAATATTCTCTCAAGTATTCGAAGCAATTGTTTACTTAGCCAATAAAGACACCTTATCAAAGCAGATCCTAAACTCCTCAATTCTTACATAAGACATGTCATAAGCCATCTTGAATAATAAAAGTGAAAACTTATTATTATATACCAAATCTACCATACAAGAAAAAAGATAATGATCATGTTTCTATGGAAACACAGTCTCTTTTTATTGTTCCCAGAAAATTCACAATAACTGTAAAAGTCCGTTTCATATGTAATCACCTCATTTATTTCATAAAAGTTATGAAAATATCATGAAACAAACGAAATATACAATACGTATTAGAATAATGACGATGAATTAGACAGAGGGTGTTAGTTAGTGAGACCAGCCATCTACTCCTTGTAGAGAAAAACGTTGGTATCTTTGCTATACAAGGACATAAAATCAATTATTTTCAAAAAATGTTAAAATGTGTCAAAGAAAGTTGACAGTTGTGGCAAATTGAGGCGGGGCTACATCCTGCTCGTACCACCATATCTGGCCACTACCATTTGGAAAAATAGTTTGAAATGCAGGTGAAATTTCGTTTTTTTTTTCGTTTTATTTATTTATAATGAAAAACGTATGTTGTTGAAGATTTCAAATTTTGAGAATAAGATGAGGTTAATACGAGAAATAAAATGAGATTGATAAAAACATATCACTGCATTTGAAAAAATCAAGTATGGTCTGTTTGCAGAAAAACTGTGAGTCTGGCAACATTGCGATACACACCAGAAGGTCGATTGTACTGACTAACCTCTAAGCCCAAAATCTGGTTCAAATCCATTCAGCGGTTTCTGAGATATTCGATCGTTTCCAGACTTCTGATGAACCCTGTATGTAATAATAACAAACCTATTGAAAATATTTCACACATTAAGTATTTGAGTGTAGATCTGGGTCCACCACAGTTTTTCAGACCATGTTAATAATTTATGTATAAAAATAGGGTATTTCAGGCGTAGAAATGTCACTGGTGCCGACTTTTCGTATTAAAACAATCATCCCACCTCACTTCACTTATTGTGTTCTATTTTTCATATCATGTGAATCAGAGGACATTCGGAGGCACTAGGTACTGCAAAAAAGAACCGCGAGGATTATACTGGGCTGTACCCGGTATACTCCCACACAGTGCATGCCAAAATTTCTGAACTAGTTATCAGTTCAGCGAAGTATTGATATGCCGAATCTGGTGATGTGGACCTTTTATCGGCATACTATAAGAATTACGCAATCCCACGTGGTGTTATACAAAATAGGCTCTTTCAGTGAAATTGCGGCAAGGATGTTTTTTGGCATTTTCATGATATATCACACACAAACAACACATTAACAAAATATCAGCTCGATTGCGTGAAAATGAAAAAACTCACGTGCCTTTGAATATCAAAATATTAACAGCGTCGCTGTGATGGCTCTGAGTCTCTCACCTCAATACCGGCCACCGGTTGAGAGACGGCACGCGTGTGTTTCAAATTGATTTATTTAAAATGTCAAGTGTACAATATGGCTTTGTTGAGATTCTGATCCTGAAAAGCTGTGAAATGAGTGATTATCTTAGAAGCTGGATGCGCAGAAATTTTAATTAAGTAGATACAATGATACAAGCAAAAAATTTTGATTGTGAACAACATAGACCCATTTTTAATAATACTGTAATGTCTTCGCTATAGAAAACACTTTTCCAACTGTAATCTACTTTTCAAAGTCATTACATCACAACCCCAATAATCTATGCACACAATCGTAGCCTATTTATGATTAACGATTTATATCTTCATCCGGGACCCCGCCTTACTCGGCGTTCACGTCTTATGCCTTCTTCATCCGATCGCTGGCACTCTGGATGTTCAAACGGACCCGTTGATGTATGTCGTCCATCTTTCTGCGAAGATCGCTTGCGCAGTCTTACCTAGCGACATCTTTACCCGGTAGACATCCAAACTTCAGGTCGCAGGGCAGCCGGAATTCACGACCCATGATGATCATAGCTGGGGTTTCGCCTGTCGATTCAGGCCTGGGACTCCGTGTATCTGTCGAATCCCAGCGACGATCGCTTTCCCATTCATTTTATGCAGAGAGCGAAGTGTCGCTATGGAATTCTACAGTACACGAAGTCCCAGGCCAGGAACTGCAGATCGGTATGCCAAGAGGAACAGGTGGAGGTGTTTGTCCCAGTCTCTTTGATGGTCAGAGACAAATTTGGCCAAGTGTCGGTTGATGGTCCTGTTCATTTGCTTCACCATGTCATCCGAATGTGGGTGCAGCTCTGTCGTCTTCTTGATCTTTAAGATTTCACAAAAATTCTGGAACAACGCCGATCCAACCTTTCTGCCCCGGTCCAAATGCAGCTTCAAAGAAACACCAAAACGGCAGATCCATTCATTAACTAGAAAATCAGCTACAGTGGCTTTCTCTTGGTTCAGCAAGGCAAACGCTTCGACCCACTTGCTGAAGTAGTCCATCACGACCAGGATGTATTTATTTTCTCCGTCCGACTCAGGAAATGGTCCAGCAACATCTATGACGATCCTCTCAAACGAGCCTCTTACATTGTACTGGCACATGGGAGCTTTTGGGCGTTTTTGTGGTCCATTACTGCACATTTCCTTCATCACTCCCGGACACCGGACTGGCGTTTGATCCAGAAAAACCTTTTCCGCAGCTTTCCTAGCGTCTTGGTTTCTCCCGGATGTCCACACATGACGCCAACATGGATCATTCTCATCACCTCATTCTGTCTGCTTCGAAGAACTACTATCTGCCTTAGATTCGTACCGTCCAGATTTTTCACCAGTCTCATTAGGATGCCGTCGCTAATAACCAGTGAGTCCCATGGAGCCCAGTAGGATTTCAGTGTAGTTGATTATCGTGCGACTTCTTGCCAAGTTGGTCGTTGGCCTGCTAGCTTTCATCCAATGATTAGCTTTAGAACTAGATCTTTCTCCTGGTACTCGCGAAGCGCTTTAGACTGCCAGGAATCATCCACTATAGTTGTCCTGCGAACGCCCGCTTCTTTTTACTCGGCTCTATGACAGAGCTCTGCTCTTCTGGACAAGCCATCAAAGCTCTTGAGGCTTGATCTTGCTCGATGATCCTTCTTTTCGGATGCCAACGCAGGTGTCCTTCTCTCTTCCTTACAGCGGCTACGAATATGTCCAAGCTCTCCACCGTTCCAAAACCACCGCACCTTTCGCTTGCATGCCTCCATTTCCTTGACGACTCTTCTCACATTTGCGTCAAACCTGTCCTTTTCCGGAACATCCTGTTCCTTTATCCTTCGCAAGCGCGCTGGAAGCTTGACGGTCTGCTTTGTCGCTTCAAACTCCAGGGCTTTTGCCAACGGATCACCAGTCATGACGATGAAAAATTATTGAGGATTACCTTATCTTCTGGTCTCGAAGTCCATCCAAAAAGGCCTGAACCGCAAGCCCCTCCGAACGTTCTTTGGCGTGGTTTGATAAGCCAGTCGTGCAAGGCGAGCTTCATCAGCTTGAAACACCTGCAGGCTCTCGTTGGTCTTCTGAGAGTGGTTTTTCAGCTAAGAGTGGTAGACGTGCTCCAAGTTAGTTTGTCCAGATCGCAGCTCCAAATGCTTGACCAGAACATCGTGGTCTTTCTGCTCTTGAATGTTTAGCGTCTGCAGGATTTCCGTCGCCTCCCCACGAAGTGCCAGTGTAAATGCCAAGGCCTTTTTGGTTCCACCTCATCCTTTTGCCCTTGCTGCTGCCTCGAACTGGCGATGGTAATTTTTCCAGGACAGCTTGCTACTGAGGGGCTCTCATGTGGACTGACGGTATCAGCCTCTATCTTGGCACTCGCATCTTGGCATTCGAATGTCACTTCTGGACCCGTATTCCCGTTCTCTGCCTGAAAACGACAAGTTATCAAAACACACAGCCGCCCGGTAAGCAAAGCAAAAGCAGCGAGCGTCTGATGTACGAATTCGCGTTGCTGTGTGTATCGTTTTTACTGAGTGCGCTTAGCAAACGCTGGCAACGATGCATTTCTCGGGCATTTGAGACGAAGGACGTAGTTGACGTAGTGACAGTGACATTTCGGTGTGATGTAAGGTTTATATTTATTTTGTTTTCGAATTGGAACTGTCAAATTTCCGCTTGACAAACGGGAATCATATGCTACTATCTTCATTTTATTTTTGTTCAAAGTCACGATCGCGCAGAATTCAATGTGGATGGTGGATGGTAAATTATGTGTCCCATTTGCCAAGCGAAAGTTTGACAGTTCCACTTTGAAATGAATTTGAATGTAAACCAGGCAGGAACTAAGTCAAACTATAATGAGGTTTGAGTGTCTTAACATGAGCGTTTGCGTGATATATTTTAACGGACAAATTAACTCAACATGTCCAAAAAACAGCTATCAGGTGTTAAAAAAATGTTTTGATCGAGTTTGTGGGCGAACACCCTAAGCTCGTAACGCGAAATCATACGAACCAATTCACCAATGTGGATTCACAGAAACTATGCCAAGAGCTTGCCAATAAGTAAAACTCGATTCCTGGAGCAACGAAAGACTAGACTAGAAATAATCAACATTTTAAATGAATCATCAGCCTCAAATCGTTGCCTCTTCACATTATCAATATTTCTTATTAAATTACCACCGATCAACTGGTATGCCATCACTAATTTAGTTAGTTGTTTAGTGACTGGCCGAGTTTCAAGTAGAAGGCGAAGTAGTAGGGAAGCAGTCAATGATAAAGTTGGGCAGTTGGATGCTCAGTTTATTGATAGTCAAGCTTTCCGGAGACATTTCCTCCCTTCATCAGGACAACTAGTACTAATATGAGGGTAATAGTACCATCACAAAATAAAATATAGAGGACTCTTACCAAATTGTGAGTGAAACAAAAAGCACTTATCACTCATATAGGACACAGATAAATTATTGTGAAGTTGTACATCACGTATATAGTGTGTGAATTGAAAAGGAACATGTGATTAACAGAACATAGCTAGCCTAATAGTAGTTTAAAATGATGGAAATTAAATACATGGAATAAAATAATATAATATCAAAATGTTCGGATGTGAAAGATGAATGTGACTAGAATTATGATGAGATTTAAAATGATTTAAAATGAATAAATAGATTAAAAGATAAAAGAGATAAAAATTATGAATGAAATGACAGGGAAAAAAATGGATAAAACTGGTAAAAGGGACCATGCACAACGTTAAATGACAGACAAACTGAGAACAAGGAGAATTATCACCAATAAAAAACACCAACCAAAAACTGCAAACTAATCCTTGATAAGGTATAGGTGATTCCCTCAGTGTTTGGAGGTTGGAACGGCTGATCAGTGGGATCATAGAGATCTATACTGGATGGTGAAGGAGAGCATCGAGCAATTCACAGCGGCAACATAGTACTATGCAGGACAGGAACTCCAGCTGTTTGCGCGCCAATAGATTTTTGTATTGGAGAGTGGACAGAACAAAAATTTTCATTTGAACCTCACTTTCAACAATTTGGGGACGTTGCACATTCAGAGAGTTGTGATAATAGCAAAACATTGTTTGCTTTGACGAAGGAGCAGTGAGGTGGTACTTACAAGTCGATGGTGGTGTTAGTTGTATTGGGCACCATTGCTCGTTTGTGCACTTCAAGTAGGTAACTATATATCGTTCTGAGGTTTTGATAATCCAGTTGGTTATTCAAGTTGTTTGGAGTGTGGAGTGATGTGGACCATCTCCATAAACAGGCGTTTGTGGTTAGCGTTGAAACGGGCCAGTACTTTGACATCGTCAAAATCAGGGTTGTGAACTGTATTCGTGTGGTGTTGGGCAAGTCCACTTGTTTGCTGACGTCTCCTACAATCACTTTTATGGGATGCTAATTTGGCTAATAATTTTTGTGACGTTTGGGCCACATATGAGTACTCACATGCCATGCAGGGTACCTTATACCAAACCAAAAAGAATCAGTCTCCGAATACTAGCTCGCATCCTGAGGGAGAACTCGTGCTCACATAAGATGGTGAATAAACTGCTATTCAGTACTAGACATGGCTTTGAGCAGATCCAGGAACCCGCACCGCCTATCATCCTGCGCCCTGCCCCACCACCTGCAGATCAAATACATCACCACGTACTGCCTCACCTCGACGATCTCACCCCTAAACTAATCAGGATTCTGAACCATGAGGGCGCAAAATTTGCAAAAAAAACAAACCAAAACGGTAGGCTTGGTTTATAGCAAAACTAAAACCCCCCTGGCCACCAAAGACATGAGGAATGTGGTCTATAAGGTACCCTACATGGCATGTGAGTACTCATATGTGGGCCAAACGTCACAAAAATTTTCATCCAGATTAGCATCCCATAAAAGTGAATGTAAGAGACGTCAGCAAACAAGTGGACTTGCCCAACACCACACGAATACAGGTCACAACCCTAATTTTGACAATGTCAAAGTACTGGCCCGTTCCAACGCTTACCACAAACGCCTGTTTATGGAGATGGTCCACATCAACAACACTCCAAACAACTTGAATGACCAACTGGATTATCAAAACCTCAGCACGATATATAGTTACTTACTTGAAGTGCACAAACGAGCAATGGTGCCCAATACAACTAACACCACCATTGACTTGTAAGTACCACCTCACTGCACTTTCGTCAAAGCAAACAATGTTTCGCTTTTATCACAACTCTCTGAATGTGCAACGCCTCCAAATTGTCGAAAGTGAGGTTCAAATGAAAGTTTTTGTTCTGTCCACTCTCCAATACAAAAATCTATTGGCGCGCAAACAGCTGGAGTCCCTGTCCTGCATAGTACTATGTTGCCGCTGTGAATTGCTCGATGCTCTCCTTCACCATCTAGTATAGATCCCTACGATCCCACTGATCAGCCGTTCCAACCTACAAACAGAGAGGGAATCACCTACACCTTATCGAGGATTAGTTTGCAGTTTTTGGTTGGTGTTTTTTATTGTTGATAGTTCTCCTTGTTCTCAGTTTGTACCAGAATGTCTGTCATTTAACGTTGTGCATAGTCCCTTTTACCAGTTTTATCCATTTTTTTTCCATGTCATTTTATTCATAATTTTTAACTCTTTTATCTTTTAATCTATTTATTCATTTAAAATCATTTTAAATCTCATCATAATTCTAGTCACATTCATCTTTTACGTCCGAACATTTTGATATTATATTATTTTATTCCATGTATTCACTTTCCATCATTTTGAACTACTTTTAGGCTAGCTATGTTTTGTTAATCACAATTCTATGTTTCTTTTAAATTCACACACTATATACGTAATGTACAACTTCACAATAATTAATCTGTGTCCTATATGAGTGATAAGTGCTTTTTGTTTTACTCACAATTTGGTAAGGGCCCTCTATATTTTTTTTTGTGATGGTACCATTACCCTTAAACTACTACTAGTTGTCCATATGAAGGAAGAAAATGTCTTCCGAAAGCTTGACGATCAATAAACTGAGCATCTAACTGCCCAACTTCATCATTGACTGCTTCCCTACTACTTCGCCTTCTACTTCATCACTAATTTATTCTGATATGAACATAAATACTCAGAATCACACTTTGAAACATGTAAACACGACTCAAAACGTCAAGTGGAAATATTATTATTGTTCCCATTTGTTTTCATAATAATAGTTTTTTCCACTATCTATATCAATTCGTTACCTTCACTGAGATAATAATAAAAGAAATTGAAAAATCACTCTACTGGGTGTTACTTTATAATATAATGATAAGCAGTTACTCTAGAGACGCTTTTTAACCAAATTCATGTGGGAAAAGAACCAATAAACAGGTGTCCTGATAGCTGAGTACTCTGATTTACGAGATACAGCATGATGAAGGGTTGGAACAAATTTGGATTCATTATTACACTGGCCACTGAGAAAAAAAATGAAAATCACTTAGGTAGTTGCAACGAACAAATTAAATATGGACTTGATTTTATTTTAACAGCTTTCCGACATGACGTTCGACAAAATCACCAGATAGGGTGAGACAAATTCTCTGGCGTTGATGATTAGCCAAGTAGCAGAAATAGGCCGACGAAAAAAAAACAAGAAACCAACCAACATTCATTTTCATACCTATTTATTTCATCATTTTTCCGTCATATTTCGAACTTAAATACCATTGGTTCAGCTGTGAAATGATGATGAAGCAAGGTTGCCACCTCGATTCTAATTTTATGTTTTATGATGAACCTTTTACCTCTATTGTTATAAAATACCTCCATTTATTCTTGAATATTGACAATTTTGCATTTTGGTATATTATTGATAGATCAAACATGGTATTTTATGTTTTATGATTCGATGTCTACAGAGTGACCCATTTGAATGCAGGCCTCATAACTTTTTGATTTATTAATCGATTTTGACGATTTTTTTTTGTAAATGTAAACGGAGGAAAGGTGTATTCTGAGGCCATACGTCGCCCAGTTGTTCCCCAAAACCAAGGCCTACTAGAGCATCTTTGGAAGCTGAAAAATCCAGAAAACATATTGGCGATTTTTTTAGAAAAAATCTGCCTACGCCACTGGATTTTCCATTCTCTGAAATGGGCTGTACCAAATTTCATGGAAAAATATTCAATCCAAAAATTATATTTCTGTGTGTAATTTTTTTTCAATTTTTTTTGTCAGTCTCGTTTGTTTGTTTTCATTTTATTTTGACATGAAAATATGTATCAAATTTTTATATTCATAATTTTTTTTCTGATAAATTTGCTATCGCAAGAGTTCCGAGGTGAAATACTTCTTGGTGCATACAAAAAATAATCGTTAATTTTTAATATTTTCCCATGAAATTTGGTACAGATCCATTTTAGGGTATGACGAATCCAGTGGAGTAGACAGATTTTTCCAACAAAATCGTTTATGTTTTTTGGATTTTTCAGCCTTTTAATATGCTCTGGTAGGCCTTGGTTTTTGGAAAAAACTGGGTGACGTATGGCCTCAATATAAAACCTTTCACCCTCCACATTTCAAAAAAAAACTGTCAAAATCGCTCCATAATGTTATGGGGGTGGCCCACTTTCAAATCGGTCACTCTGTATATAATTTTTTCAGAATCTATCAAACCCATATACTAATTGTGCAAAACATGAACATGAAAACGTTTCAGTAAGAAATATTGTAACTGTTGGCAGCGCTTTATTTCGTGACAGACCGATGGTCCGACCTGCGCAGTCGGTACAGTGGTTCGCGTCGCGTCGTTTGTAATCGTTTGTGTTTGTGAAATTGAGCTTGCTTGTTGCTTGTATTGATAGTTTTGATGTATGTAACGCGGTTCTTGCATGGTGACTCAGGTAGTTATTTATCGGAGTGCAATTCAAAAATGATGATTTCATAGCTCTTGTGAATAAAGATTGGCTCACACCCCGGAAACGGGAGGTTTGGTGGCCGCCATATAAATTTCAATGCGACTTCGATAAAGCAGTTGAGGCTGGATAGTTTGAAAAGTTAGTTTGATAAATACATGAATTTAGGTAATCCTTATCATGACCTTTCTGAAAATATGTGTTTAGAAAAAAATTCCAACTGGGCTGTGACCAAAACTACCTCAAAGGTTCTGAATTTGGCTCAATCAGCACGTAATACATCATCGCCATCATTTGCTTCGATAGACTTGGAGAAATTAAACAATAACTCACCGAGCAGTTAATATATTATATCTATTCAAGGATTTGATGTTACTAATAGTTCTCTGAAATGTTTTTTAGTGTATGGCAACAATATTTATATGGTTACATTCAAGTTTATTGTAAGGTTACCAATCAAATTTCACAGTTCCCATTCCAAAATAAAATTGAATGTAGACCACACATAAGCTGACAAACATCGATTATTGTAATTAAGTTGAATTACAATAAATTTTGAAATTGAACTGGATGTTTTTTTTTCGTTATTTTAACGTCAGTTATTTCGACATTTTGACGTCACAGTACTGACGTCACAGAACTGTGACATAATCCGTCATAATGTCGTCATAATCCAATCAATCACTTCAAAATGGCGTCAGTGTGTTTGCTGGGCTATGTCTTCTTCGAGAGTCTTCACTGTATCTTCAGCTGTTTCCTGATTTATTCTGCTATCTGATCCTTCAAGTGGTTGTAGTCGTCCACCAGCGGTTCCTTGATATTCTCCTCCTTTGCTCTGGAAGTTTCGTCGAACTTCTCTTCCATAGCTCTATAGTATTCTTTGAACTTTTTTTCCAAAGCTCTAGAAGATTCTTCCAACTTCTCCAATTTCCTCGAGTTCTCTTCCATGGCTCTAGGAGATTCATTGGACTTCTCTTCCAATTTTCCTCACATGGCTCTAGAAGATTCTTTGGACTCATTTTCTAACTTTCTCGAGCTCTCTCCCTATAATATTTTTACTGTATTGGGATCAGGAATCTCGCATCAGAACCTATCAGGATCAATGCCATCTTTCAATAAAGCCTCACGAAGTCTTTGTTGTAGAACAGCCGTCTTCCAACTCGTATCCAAATCACGCTCGTTCAACTCCCTTTTCAACTCGGATACCTTTAATCCACTTAAAAGCACTATTTTCGTGGCCATTATAGCGAATATTGATGTCCGTTTCTATAGCACACAATAAATCCCACTTTTGACACAAATGTAATGTTTCTCGCTATAGAAAACACTTGTCTAGGTAATCTATTTATTCAAAGTCTCTACAGCACAACCACAAATATGTATGTACACAATCGCAGCCTATTTATGTTTTACGATTTATATTTCGCGGCCAATGAATAACTGAACTCTTGTCTGAATGGCGGGCTTTTATATCCTCTCCGATCCCTGGATAGATGATGAAAGTTCTCCAATATTCCAGATGTAGGCAACCAAATAATATACTTCTTGATTCTAGAATCGAAACAGTGCTTTGGACTTGTGACAAACGGGACAAAAGAGATGTTCGATAGAGAGACGCAATGGTTGTAACGTCATCTTCGCTGTCGGCCGCCTTGGAAGTTCGTACCACTGGGCATTTTTCGTGTCAATACGTATATGCATCATATACTTATTATTAAAATATACTCACCGTAGTCCTCCGACGGTGAAGCCAAATTCTGCCAAATCGGAAAAGACAGAAATAATAATTTCCCATAAGTATGTTTCATGTGTACTCACACATCAATGCACATGCCTCAATATAAAATATCAGGATTAGTCGGTAGGCGGGTATATTTCTCATTAGATCGCCTTAACGCTAAATTTGTAATTCAAAAACCGGAACCCATCAAAATTACGATTTCAGAAGAACGGAAACAGCCTTTAGCACAATCGCAGTCTTTTCCAGATACACATGAAATACACTTATGAGGCATTCGTATAGGCTTGATTATTCCTGTCTTTCTCATCGGCTGAAAATCGGCTTCACATGCCGCACATTGATGAAATAGGGAACCCGAGGTATATTTTAATAATACGTATATGATATGCATAGGCATAGAGCATAGATTCCTCTGGTTTAAGTGATTTAGACTTTTATGCAAGCCCTCAAGTGTTTCCAAAAATAACTAACATGGACAAAATGAATTATTTAGTGCTTACCACAAGTTATTATTCTGCACATCAGTTCAAAGCTTTTAAGATCTCGAATGCTTTTAAATATTTTAAGGCCGGGTTTGTTAGTCACTGTGGAAGTTTGCAAAGTTGCAGACCATATTACTATTAGAGCAAAAGTAAGTTATATTTACCCTTTTTTTTTTGATGTTTTGATAACAATTCAATCAATTTCTCGTAATAGGGTATTGTTTACGATACAAGCTTTCAATTTTGAAGTAATGGTGACAGGTTTCTGAAATGGCCTATTCCAAACGGACATTCGAAAACAACCTTTTCTGTATCAATCGGTGACACTGTACTGTGTTTACTTAACACTGGTTAGTCGCGACGGGTATGGGGACGTCATCGGTCGAGTTCGAAGCGTTTGAAATTTGCGAGTTTTTGACAATCTATTAACATATGAAAACGGGCTCCGAAAATATGGTACGGATATACTGAGAAAACTAGAAAACTTAACAGCTGTCCATGAAACTGAAAAGCAATGGTCTACTGTTGTGAGGAAAAATAATTTCCCGCCATTAATTATTAAACCAAAAAACCCCAACCAAGATAAGAAGGGAGTTTTCGTGGCGTAGGGGCAGAAAGGGAAATGAGAAAAGTTGGCACCAGACGGGATTTGGATCCACGACCTTCGTCACGTGGTCGTGGGTTCAAATCCCGCCTGGTGCCAACTTTTCTTATTTCTCTTTCTGTCCCTACGCCACGAAAACTCCCATTCTTAACATTATTTGGACAAAGGAACTTCCCTCACATCAACCAAGATATCTACATAACAAAAAATGTAGTCGCACAAAAAATTAATTCATCGGACTTATCTGTGGAAGTAAACAAATTGAAATCTGTCGGGTGAGGTAGTCTTGTTATTGTTTGTGATGATAGTGAATCCTTAAAAATACTGCAAAACAAGTCAGTCGATGAAACCATACAATTGAAATTCCGAAAGCTGCTAATCCAGAAGTTATTGTCGTTGGTGTACAGAAGTTTGCAAATAGCGAAGAAAATTTTATCCGAATGGACAAGAATCAAAATTGCCTGTTGTTGACAATCATATGAAAATTATCAAAAACTTCACTCCAAAGGGTAAGAGATTGCCAAATATTGTGATGAAAGGGTCGCCAGGAATCCTCAAAAATTTGATTTCAAATAGAAAGATCTATATAGAATGGGAAAGTTTTCCTGTATTTGAGTTTGTGGGTGTGTTGCGTTGTTATAAATGTTGGAAATATGGACACAAAGCCATACATTGTCAGCAAAAAAACAATGTTTGCCCTCTTTGCAATGGAAATCATTAAAGTGAGGAATGTACAGGGTTTTTCCGCATATTTCGTCTGCAGACTAACTCGCTTATTATGCAAGATAGATAGGGACTTTGAATACAAAGTTGGTAGGTATCAACATGAACTGCCAGAAAAAAATATATTTTTGTATACTGGGTGCACGAGAAAAGTGTGGCAGACACAACTTGCATTTTTTCAAATGAAACACCCTATATATCATTTTATAATGAAATAGACATTATTTTTCTGATTTTAAAAATATACAACATGTTGTTATTCCTTCCAGCCGTTTCAAAATATTTGAGCTTTAAAGTTGGTTTTTTGGTATTGCCAAATTGTAGTTTCTATGACTACAATAATTGTTTGAACACTATGCATAAATCTTTATCTCTCCAATAATCGAAAACAACGAATTAAACAAGTTAATACACTATATTTTTAATAGGTTGATATCATAAAATGTATGTAAGAAAATATGCTGTGAATAATGGCGGGCATATTGAATAATTGCTTTTTATGATATCAATTTATTAATGATGAAATGTGTTCACTTGTTATATTTGTCGTTTTAGATTATTGGAACGATAAAAATTAATGGATAATGTTCAAACAATCATAGATACTAAATTTGGCAATACCAAAAAAAACAACTTTAAAACTCAAATATTTCCTTATTCTCATCACCTATTGTCAAATTATAGTATATGCTATGAGAGAAAGCACCAGTTGTTAAGTTTCGGTATTATGGAAATTTGAAAACTTCTTGTTTAAACTTTTTATCAAACGTTTTTTTGATCCCAAACAAGATTTTCATGAAATTTTAGGTATTTGAAAATTCACCAGGAATAAAAATTTTCTTTTAGAAAATATTCCATAATGAAAGTACGGTAAATAAAATCATGCGTCATTATTGATGCTCATATCCAACTATCATACTTCAAAATTATAAGATGTGAAAAAACAATTTGAGGATTCTAATAGTGATCTCTGTACAATCGAATTTATGAAAGAGGAAGAAGGAAAACTTATTTTTCAATCTCAAATGAACATTTAGTTCCGCATCGTTGAAAATACAGTTGTGGAGCAACAATCAACAAAGATCATAATATCTAAGTATTGATAGGTAACACAAGAACGGCTTACCAATTGGGGTGAGGATTTTCACCTTGACTAACTTATAGGAAATTGGACGTTATGAGTCCGGCTCAACAAAGATTCGTTTTTCTAGGGCAAATGTCATCCAAGGTTTTCAACCCAACTCCATAACGAAATTTCGAACTGCTGATCATAGACCCTAAGAATTTGGAATATCCAGCAACCGCCACGATGACTAGGTTTGTCAGTCCCGTCAGTTGGTATCTTTTCACAGGATTGCTTATTACTGTTTCGCATGATAAATCCTGGGCACGTCTTTAATAAATGTACTTGTTGCCAGCACAAGCTCCGCCTTTGTTGCTACGTCATGGCATGAAAATGAGAGCGCACACGGTGTCAGCACGTTCTTTTGAAACTATATTGCATGTTGACATATTGTTACTAAATCATTAACCATTGGGTCTTTAGTTCAAAATTGCTCAAAGACTTTTTCAACTAGTGGAGACTTGACTGCTGGTTGTCTATGATGATAACGCACAAAAAAAGAAGGTCTGCGATCCAGGTTATTGTTTCTTTGGCATACAGGGTATTTCAGATTAATAGAAATAAAACCCAAGGGAGATTTCCCCAATCAAAACGCTTCGTTGCTGTGATAAAGTTCTGTAGAAAATTAAAAGATCAAACGAACTTACCTATGGAAAGAAGGGGGTTTTCGTGGCGTAGGGACAGAAAGGGGAAGGAGAAAAGTTGACACCAGGCGGGATTTGAACCCGCGACCTTCGTCATACCAGAACAACACTCTACCAACTGAGCTACCAATGCGTATAAGCATAAAGACTTTCCTATATAGGTTTTTCGAAAATGAGCAATGGCGATATTATGGCAAGGAACAGTCCATTCACCATACAGCGCTCAAGTCGCCGTTCATGACAAGATTGTCACGTGAATGTCAAGTTGAGTTTTCGAGTTTGGCAGTGTCAGTCAGCCATATTTCATAATTTTTGAAAGAAAACTATTAGTCATCCTCATTGTGCCTGTGAAAAAAGTACTGAAACGTACCTGAAAGCATTAGAAGTGACCAGTGAGCATATTCAAAAGGCATTGATTTTCTGAATCAGAACCTGGACTACTTAGGCAGAGGGTGAGAGGCTAAACAACTCAAACTTGTCTATGGACAATGAAAAAATGTACAATCTACACCTAGTTTGCGGAAAAGATTTTTTTGAGGATTCAATTACAGGGAACCAAGAGAGGCTTGAAAAGAACTGCTGTCCCCACTCGTATCAACCTAGGGAGTTCCTGTTCTTAACCTATTAAATGAAAATGTATTTGAACAAAAATACTAGTTTTACATGGAGAGTGCCATTTAGGTAGCATATTTTTGAATGAGTTCTCCAGAGTTATTAAGGTTCGATAAGGATTTTCCGAGGGATTTTTCTAGAACTGGTTATACCTAATAGGTAATAATTAGATGATCTACTTTTGTATTGTTTTTTTTTTGTAAAATCTGAATGGATGATTGTGAAAATGAATAAATATACGTATGTATGTATTTGCAAATTATTTCTGGGGTGTTCGTATTCTCATGAATTATTTTGTGAATCATTTTGTGCCTACAAATATCTTTTTGATGTTTATTTGGAATAAATCCATTCGTAAGATAAAAATTATTATTTCCTTATATCCATTAAAAAGATCCTCACAAAAACAAAATGGCTCCACTACCTATAAAATTCATATTCATAATATCCCCCATTTAAATTTGGCGCCATTAGTTCCCAGTCCATCCACTCCACTGGTGGCGCTAACAATAATCCAACGTCACTATTGTCAGACGGCGCTCTATAGGGGTTTCTTTATGCGTATGAGCAAAGCCAGCCCATGGAAGTTTGATCATAATGTTTTGATGAGCTAGTTCCTGATAGATCAAAATGTAGTACACTTTTTTCCGCGCTAGACTCGCACCGTTATAAAAAAAAAACCCTGCTCTCCGAACACAAGCTGTGCATATCCTGCGCACCATTCACCCAACCTGTCATTAACTTGAAAGCCTCCATCGCGCCGATGCAACCTCTCCATAGATCACCGGGAAAAATCTTGGGTTCGGGTGGGTATGATCTATTGGGAAAAAGACCATCAGATAATCATGATCGAACTTCACTGAGGTGAGTTACTTTAATCTTGTGATCATTTTCCGGTTTTGTTCATCCTAGATCAAAATGTAGATGTTTACAGTGAAGAGAGGTTGCAATATTATGTACTCCTTATCACAAACAGACAAAATAATCATCAAATCATCATTCCGTTCAAAATATCACGGCTCGTATAAGAAAGGAGATGATAGGATGAATCAAATAACAAAAAAATTGGAATATGGGTATCTAAAATAATAGCAGTATGTACACAGAATAGTCCGCTTCAATTTTACTACACAATGTTTTGAAGTTACGACAAAAAACAATATTTTGGTATCCTTGTATGATAGTGCTTGAACGAAAAATGTTACTTACTATAGAATAAACAAGAAGAATCACAGGAGATTCGTGAAAACGGGATAAAACAAGAAAGTAATAAAACATCAAACTTCAGCGGGGCGTAGTTTTGTACCGGGGACTGTATACAGGGTGTCCGGGAAAATGTGGAAGATCTCTCGAATTCTGATAGAACATTAAAAAATAAGATGACAAGTTCCCATAATTTTTTTTCCTAGCGTTCACAATTTCGTCAAGAGCACCACTTCGTCATGGCTTTTTTCGAGGTTTTGTTTAATAAAAATTGTTTTTTCTCGAAAATGGTTCATTTTATCGACAATGAACAAGAGTACCTTTTCTTTAGCTTAATGTTCAAGGTATCCAAATTTATTTTTTCTAACTCCTTATCATACGGGGTGTTAAAAATTTGAGCGTTAAAATGTACAATCTAGTCCGTCCCTGGTAAACTAAACAAGCTTTCTATGTTTAAGGGAAGTATTTTGAGAGGTCCTTACTACTGTTTATCATATTAAATTTTTATTGAATTATATCGAGTCGTTTAAAAGTTATTCAAGAAAAACCGATTTCCAGTGGGGTCCTTTAGGGGGCCGTATCTCCGTAGGGAGGGCCGCTAGGGAAAAAATTTATGGAAACTTGTCATCTTATTTTTCAATGTTCTATCTGAATCCGAGAGATCTCCCGCATTTTCCCGGACACCCTGTATAAGAAGGCTTCAGATAAGTCCAAGAACGAGTGCTCTTCCGCTTGAGTAACTTTAAAATTTGTGTGTTGCATTTGAAAATTCCAGTAAATGACTGACAGACTCTGGATATGCATGCTGATAGCTACCCAATGACTAACACTTGTTTATAAACTTGTAAAGTCTTTGACAACATGAAAGGTGTAATAGACAAGGGAGATTTTGTGATGAAGTTGTCCATAATATCTGGATCAGCTTTTTAGTGCAGTGGTTTCAAGATGACAATCATGAAAGTTAAACTATCTTGAATCTTACAAAAGTCGGTATGGAGGTCACTAATGAAATAAAAAAAATGTAGAACAAAATACAAAAAAAAATCTTCCCTGAGCCAAAATTAGAGCAAATGATATTGTCACGATGCGCGTAGGACTGGGTCTTCGGCTGATCCCTCACCTATCATGCTCTAAGGGCGTAGCAGTCAGACGGGAGTGAAACTCGGACAGCACATAACAACATCTTTTGTACTCCATCTATACAGCCTACAGCACACACCCTTGGCCAGTCCAGGTCTCAACAGTATACTTGCTGCAGGGACAGGGGTGTAGCGTGAATACGAGTGGTTTTCTGGTCTTGCGACTGGCACTGCTCGTGGGAGGAAGGATAGTAGTAACCACTGCTTTTCCAATTACTTGACTAGCGTTGCAGGCTTCTATTTATACACAAAAACTGCTGAATTGTCAAGACCTTCTCGCGCGTAGTCCATGTGAACGAGTTGATTTATTCGATGTGTCTTTGATCCGTTTGTATCCACATGGCAATATAATTATACATAATTCAACAAATCCTATCAAAGCAATGTGGAATATCATCAACTCACACCCCGGTATTCACAAGGGCTCCCTAGACCATGCCATCTCGCCCGATACTTCCAACGACTGCATTTCAACAATTACACTCGACATCGGACATAGTCAGCAACAATCCCGTCATAAACTAAGATTACCTTGACCACATCAACGAGGATAAGGGATCGGACGGATTTTCATTTTGCGAAGTCATACACATTTAACCAAGTACGGGACATAATGAAAAGCTGAAAAAATAAAACCAGTCGTAACATTTTCGGAATTTATGTGAAATAACTAAGATCAATCAAGAATGTTATAATCGTCCCACTCACAAAATTGATCGACTTCAAGAAAAATACATTTTCCACACTGCTGAAAAAGCTTTAGTAATACAAATCTTTAGATAGAGCGATGTGAATCAATCTCAAAAGTCCAAGCCCATATCCCTGCTTCCTGTCGTGTCAAAGGTCTTGGAGAGATGCATGGTAATAAAAATTATCGTCTATTTCCAATCAAATAATTTTTTTTGAAAAGTTTGGTTTCAGGAAAGGTAAAATTACGGTTCTTCGTATCCTGGACCAGATTTATCACATACTTGATTCATTTCACGAAATGCTATTTGACACTGTTTGCCTGTGTGAACTTAATAAGGCTTTTGACTGTGTAGATCACAGAATTCTTTCAGCAAAACTCAGAAAGTATGGATTTAGTCAGACAGGCATTGGCATAATAAACTCATATCTCCAAGACCAGAGACAGGTAGTGAGAGTGACGAACATGTCGTCAGCGGATACGGTGGGTAATATTGCAGTACCTCATGGCTCCATACTGGGACCTATACTTTTCATCATCTATATCAGTGATCTGCCTGAAGCTGAGCAAACTGCAAAGCGTACTATCTATGCAGACGACACTTCACTTTCCCTTGCATCTGACACGATCGAGAGATCGACAGACATGAAAGAGGCGCGAGAAAGGACGGTGGAGTGGTTCTGTCTAAATGGACTTCTAATAAATCCCGATAAAACCAATAAAATTGTTTCTTTTTTCCGTGAGACTGGGAATGTAAACGAGGAAGTGAGTAACGTCAGGTTTCTGGGAGAAGATCTGGATCCAAAACTTGAATGGAATCTGCACATTGAGAACTTGAGCAAGAAATTGGCGAATGGATACTCAGGAACCTCGCGAAAAATATCTCACAGGAAATACAAATTACATCATAACTTAAACTATAGGTCAAGAACCACCATTTCCGTATAAGCAAAAGTCATATCTTTGACATAATTTCCGCGTTCACATAGCACGAGAGACGTTATGCTCTATCCTTGTTCAGCTCTCAGCTAGACAAGGATAGAAACACGCTCGTGAACGCGGCCCTGCTTGAAAGGTTTGATTCAGGTTGTTCAACAATTCGGGCAGTCTTGAGATAAAGAGGTTGTTGCACTAGTATTAATAATGGCCTTTATTTAGCATCCGCTATAACAAATCATCACAATACTTACAATAAAAAATTACATTATATGTTAAACTAAATCAGGATTACAAAAAAACAATAATGAACAGATCAAGTATGACTAGAGAGAAATTGCATTCTTAGACTAATTTTGAAAGTATTTAAATTATTTGCACTTTTGATATCTCTAGGAAGTTTATTAAATTGCGTGAGACCTTTATGGAACAAACTGTTGCTGGTTATACATAGACGTGTGGTTGATACATAAAAATTTTCGGCATTTCTAGTACTATAACTATGAATATCACTTACATAAACAAGTTCTCTAGATAAATATTCTGGCACAAGTCTGTGTTTCATTTTATATATGAGAACATATGTTTTAAATAAAATAGTTTGCTCTACATTCATTAGTTTTAGCGTATCAAGCATAGTATTGATAGGAGTGTATCTACTACAGCATAATATTGTACGTAGACATCGATTTTGGATTTTTTTAATGTGATTCATTTTCTCCTTTGACAGAGTGAACAGCATGGTAGAACAATACTGTAAATGTGGGGCTATTATTGTTTTATAAAGAAGAAACTTCACATACGTGGTGAGATTTTTACCAACTCTTTGAAGAAAGTAAGATTTTTTTGCCATTTTCGCAGCTATATAATCAGCATGATTCTTAAAATTAAGATTTTCATCCAACATAACTCTCAAATATTTGATACAGTTGACGTTCTATATTTTGTTCATCTATACTTATTTTTATATCCCTATCCCTTAACTTATTTAACATGTTGGGTGTACCAAATATCACATATTTACATTTCTTTACGTTCAAGGCCATACTGTTAACACCCAACCACTCTGCTACACTACTCATATCACTATTTATTTTTTGCAACATTTGTTTCAAATCATACCCACACATATACAACATAGTATCGTCCGCAAATAGCTTGATATTACAGTTTCTGACATGCTTGACTATATCATTTATATACAGTGAGAACAAAAATGGACCAAGCACTGTACCCTGTGGGACTCCAAACTTTACCTTTTGCGGATATGACGTGATATTATTGAACTTGACTTTTTGTGTCCGATCTATCAAGTATGATGCAAACCACTTGTGAGCAGTGCCTCTTATTCCAATTTTATACAATTTATGCAACAACAATTCACGATTTACAGTCTCGAAAGCGCGTCTAAAATCTAGAAATACAGATATAATGAACATTCCCTTGTCTAGTTTTTGGAGCCAATCGTTACAAACATTTAGCAGTACCGTTTCACATGAGTGATTGTTTCTGAATCCTGACTGGCACTCGTTTATCACAGAATTGTTAACACAGTATTTTAGAATCTGATTCTTAACAGCAATTTCTAAAACTTTCTCGTGAGGAGGCACCGTATTGATAGGACTGAAGTCTTCAATATTTATGGAGCTATGAATTTTTTGGACAGGTGTTACTATTGAACATTCTCATTCATCAGGAAAAACACCATACATCAAAGAACAGTTAATTACATTTAAAAATCTATTACCTATGACACTAAATACATCTCTAAAAATTCCCGTAGAAATCTGGTTATCACATCCTCCAGTATTTTTTATATCTTTAACTATTGTATTGAGATCACGCATGTTAACTGACTCAAAGTGATCTAAAACATCCATACTGTCGATAAAACTTAATACGTATTTAACATCGTGATATTTTTTTACTGATTCCACAATTTCTACAACACTTTCTATAAAATAACAGTTAAATTTTGTTGCAATATCACAGTCGTCCTCCATGACCACACCTTTATAAATGACATTGGTGAATTTATTGTTTTTACTTGGTAAAAGAGTTTTCAAATTTTTCCACAGTTGTTGGGAATTGTTTTTATTGCCATCCAGAATTTGCAACAAATACTCATTTTTTGACTTTCTAATTAGAGACACAACATCATTTCTTAAGGATTGGTACCGATTCCACGAATTTTGATCATTATATAAAGTTGCCATTCTATATTCTACATCTCAAATTTTCATTTTTGTCAGGATCTCCGCAGTGATCCATTTATTACTCTCATACTTAGCAATAATTTGTTTATTGTGGATTACGGTCATTTTTTCCAACGAACTGAGTATTGATGAGATCAAAACATTCGACATGACATTCACGTCAATGATGGAGTCAGGGATGAGTCACGATCCATATTTATTTTCAAATATGGGACACATTATTCCGGAAAGCCGATCATAGTCACCAACTTTTCTGACTTTGCGAAATATCAACTATCCCAGAAAAATCATTGCCGATATCTTGTTTACCTACATAAAAGTTTATGAAAGTTTGGCAAAAAATTAGGAGATGAATTTTGCAAGTCTATATTTTTAAAGTCTTGTTTACCACATTGGATTTAATCTGTTTCTCTTCAGTAGCTTTGTGTTACTGATAAATCTTATTTGGATCAATAACAATGTTTTGGAATAACTTTTTGTGAACTATCAAAAAATATCAGAACATATAGCAAAAAATACACTGTCTAATTTATTTCATCTGTAGGACGATTTAGTTCTTTGACAATGTTTTCAATCATAGGCACTAAGCTAAAAAACGAGCAAGAGGAGGAGATGTGGCTTTGTCCCTGAATATTTATCGAATTCATTTTAGCATTATCTAATGGGGTTATTTTCACTTTGAACGATTCATGTTGAGGATACTCACAATAAACTGATAAAATCAATTTATCTCTTGCGATGTTTTTTGTTTTATTTTATTTTGATGATATCCTAATTTGTTCACTGCTTTTCTGAATCTAATTTGATTGACCAACTTGTTCTGGATAAGGAGCGTCTTTAAGATAAATATTCAGTCTTACACTCTTGAGGAAATATTTTCATCTTAAACTTCGTATCTTTTCACTTCACATGATTTCTGTACAGGGCATCCCGAAATCAATCGTTACATGGGAGAGTTGACCATGACGGATCAACCTGATGAGCGTCAAGAGAGTAATGAACATGCTCACTAATAACGAGTCAGCAGATACCACCCAGTATCTATATATATCTCAATATCTGCGTGTAGTCAAGGATAATATTTCAAGAGTTCAAGTAAACATTTAATAATCTTCGTAGTTAGGCATTAGTGAGACCATTTCATTCACCAAGGACTAGAATTAAACTGAACTCTTCAAATAGTATATCTGTTTTTCTATTTTCGTCTATGATCTGTCCAGTCGACTAAAAGGCGCGTCCAAGAATGCATCGACAACGACGTCCAGCAGTTCGAGCATCTGGGGATACATCAATATGACTTATGTTGTCCAATACGAAATGCAAATACACATTTTTTTTTCAAAAACACCTCTTTGTCTATTGTTTTTTGGTAACCATGTCATCTTTACGGAGGCATCATGGATAGTATCACTATTTCACAATAAATTACAAAAAAGCGTATAGCTTTTTTATCTCGAAATTCAGAAACAAGTGTAATACATGAAAGATGTGCGGATTTTGTCGAGAATTCAGACGAACAATTTTCAGTAAACATTTGAATTAGAAAAGTTCAAGTAAATTCAGAAAATGTCCGTTGTCCGCATATTATACTGAATACAATCCTCTGTTTTGATCGGAATCAATAACAATCTCAAAATTGTGGAGTAGAAGAACCTTCTCTTCAAAATGAGACCAAGATCGCGTCAATCGGTTGGGTTGTTTCAAAGTAATGAGCAGTCTTGCGTTGTAAGGTCTGACAGCAGATACCTTTCTTTTTTGACATGCTAGAACAAAATCAAAATTTGAAGGAAATTTCTCAAGGAATCCATAGCGGGACTCATTTATATTTGTTTCTATTTAAAAATCACGAAAACAGCATTTTTGTGTCTCAATAGCACCATTATGCCATCTTGTGGCTATCTTGGGAACTTCTGATATATTTCCAGCATTTTCTCTATTTCATATTACACCGTTATTTTTTTTCCGCAAGTCTCTGGGACGCCTAGCCTCTGAGATCTGGCACCTTGCCGTTCTTAAATAGACACCCTGTACAATATCAAAAAATTCTTAATATTAAAGTTTGAGGAATCAACTACTAATCTTACTATCACTACTTTGATCATACAGGCTGCCTCATAAAGATGTGGTAAACCAAACATCACTTTTTTTAAATGGTATACCTCCCTTTTTATTACCTTTACTATTACTTTATTACTTGTTGTCTAAATAGGCTCTAACGTGTTGCCCAAAATGAGGCGGAGCTCTATCCTACTGAAACCACGTATGTCTTAATAGTGGCCCTACTTCATTGGTTATTGCTGGCACAAACTCATTTTGCAGCAGGTGGAGATACATTGTGGCATTCAAATTTCCCTTCAGAAAGAAAGGACCGTCTAATCTGTTGCCAATACTGTCAGCCCAAACATTTGATTCTTGAGGGTGTTGCGTGTGTGATTCTTGCATCCAATGTGGATTCTGGTTAGTCCAGTGACGGCAATTATGTCGATTGATAGTCCCGTTTAACATGAATGTTGTCTCGTCCGTGAAAACTATTTGATTAAAAAAAATTGTTATTCTCATCCCGTTTTGCATCATTAATTCACAAAAATTTGATCTTCTGTTAGTTCTTGGAGAAGAGTTTTTTCAAAGGGGTAGTGATGACAGTTTTTTGAAATATTTTCAACTGATCTAAAAGAAACATCAACTTCGACGGCAGCTTTTCTGAGTGTCAAATGTGGACCCTCAACAAAAAGAAGTGATGTCTCCATTTTTTTTTTTGTAATTGACTGCTGATTTTGGTCTTCCGGGACGAGCTTTATCTCTGCAAGAGCCGGTCTCTTCGAATCTTTGGACTGTCCTCACAACTGTAGATTTTAATATCGGCTGACGGTTTGGAAAAGTGGTTTCAAATAATTATTTTGTTTCGGTCAATGATCTTTGTCTTCCCCCAAAACCTCTTATCATTAACAAAGTTAGACGTTCCTTTTCGGTTAGTAACATTTCAAGAGTGTTTCGACAGTGGCGCAGAGAATTCAGGTTGTGAAAATGTAGAATACAGGTGATATTGCAGATAAAGAGTTATCTTATTTCAACTCAGATCATTTCGAAAACAAATGGGTTTCGCCAAAAGTATAATCATAGTAGTGAAAGTAAGATAGATTTCGTTGATACCTAAAATATATGTTTTGAAAGTTTTTTGATATTGTACACCGTTTTCGAAATAATTTGGGGATCCGGGACTTTTTGCCATTTTTTTTGGATGTGGATAATTTCAAATAGATTGGAACAGTGCCAAATTATTTTGATCATTCAAATATGGCGTCGATCACACTGATCAAGTGAAATCGATTCGCGTCGTGTCGCGTCAAGGGAAATTTGAAGTGCCGGTTACACCATTCAAGCAATCGAGCATCAAGCATCAAGCAAAAATTTGACAATCAAACCGTAGCTGTCCTAAACTCACCACACTGATTATCATTCATTATTTGACCAACTTTGTTGTGAATTTTGATCTACCTAGTTTTAACATCACATGTCTTTCTGATGCTGACGGAGCCAAAGTGTTGTACCTACCTATTCATCTTTCATGGCAAAATATATGAATAATAAAAAAAGAAACTGAATATGCTCGCGGAAAACAAGTTCACTTCTAAATGGAAGCACTATGGACTTGTTTCCTGTGAGCTATGAGCTCGATATTCTCTTCCCTTTCACAATACCCAAGACTATACCTATTTGTGAGGGCAATCATGAGAACGCTAGCAAGAGAATAGTACCTATATAGGTTGTAGGTTCTCTCTGACGAGCGATGGGTGGACACCAGCCATTTGTCCTGAGGTAGCAAAACAAATAAACTTCCCGTTCACGCAAACAACCCCCTTTTTTTGATAAATGTGCATGTGTAAACAATTTATTCACATTGTAAATGTCAAAATAACTGAACGAGAGGTTTGAATGCGACTTCATGAAACTAAATTTGTTTTAGTATCATGCGCATGCACCGCTCTATAGGGCCGTTTTTCTCGCCGATAGCTCAAGGCGTATGCGTTCCAACCAGGGCAAGTGACAAGCAGTATCACGTTCATGACCGTGCTTCTATCCTTATCTTGCTAAAAGTAGAACACGGGTAGAGCATAAAGTCTGTTCTGCAATGTGAACGCGAAAGTGATGTCAAAACAAAAATATGACATTTGCTTGAACAGAAATGGCACTTCTTGACCTATAGTTAAAATGCACTTACTCACGTTTTATTTATGTATTGTTGAATCAACAAATCGGTATACTACTCTTCATGAAACCCAATTAAAACTCATTCAAACTTGACACTGACACTGACAGCAATTTGGAGGTTATAAATATTGTCACATGTGACATCACCCAGCCACCAGTTGCCCTGATCTAAGCGCATGCGCGGCCCGAGAAAAATAACTCTATCAAGCGTCATGTAGAATTGGAACTTGATTGAAAATCAAACAACTCAATAGCACTAGACAGCGTTTGATCGATCAGTGTAACCAGTCTCATAAGGTATCGTGTGTTTATTTTTCACTTGATGGCAATCGATCGACACAACTCGACCATTGTTACCGCCGCCTATAGATCAACATTTTATGAATTTTTGAACATACCCATCCATTCAGTTTGATAATTTGTGATACAAAAAAATGAGATAATCAAAATTTGAAATCGGTTTGTAACTCCGTTTCCCAAATTCGTAAAGGTTTTGATCTATTTCAAAATATAAATTTCCAGAATCTGATTAATTGACAGAAATACTGTTTTTTCATCAAATTTTCCTAGAGAACTTCGTTGAATTTTCTCAAATTTTAATGATTGGTCAATTCCATGTTTTTGAAAATTGTTGATCTTATCAAAAGATATGTTGTTTCGTCATCACGTGATGTCTTTAGAAATGTGATTTTTCATTCATGTTTGTTTTTCTCCACAGCAAATGTTTCCATGAATGTTATGTTCTGATATTGATGTAAAATCGATCAATTTCGACTCTTTGAATACGATACTGATGCGGAAGGTGTTGTGAGTGGTGAAATCTCACAATAGATGTGCCGCTGCTCCAGCAAGTGGTGAAGAGGTGTATACGAAACTACTTGTGTCCCAATCAGAAATTTAGTCACACCACGTGTGATTCTGGAGCAGAGCTTTGTCTATAGAGGCACTAAGAGATGTTTCGTCATTAATTATCAAATAATCTGAAATATGCAATCTTTCTAAGATATTCAAAATGGTAGCACATGCGCCCTTCAAGATTTTGGTTTCTTCACTATTCGACAAGTTACAAAAACCGGATACGGTATATGCTATAGCTACAGCTTTCTTATGTAGAACAAATCACTTGATATTATGACGAACACTTCGATAGATCATGGCACGTATCTATTGTAAATAAATGATTGTTGCAATTTGGACAATGATATGATTTGACAAGTACTTAGACATCTTCTCATAACAGCATAGTAGAAAACCGTATATCTGGGGCATGTTAAAGAATTATGTACTTTGCAATGAAATTTCAACGACATCGTTTTCGTTTTTTTGTAAAAAAAGTATTATGTTAAAAAAAAAAATATAATAATATAAAGTAGGTATGCCTCCGTAATTTGTCACCCTGATATGGTAATTTTTTTTATTATAAGTCTTCAAAAACAATCTTGATAATAACATTTCTGCATGTACTGAAATCTGAGATACAATCATCAGATATCAAGTCGTGTACAAGGTTTGCCAAAAAATATGAATATTTCCCTAGAGTAAAGTACCTTTATTTTTGACAATATCAAGTTTGTTATAGAAAAAGTGAATCAGAACTAAAAATATCGTTAAAATATGCATTATACACATTTACATTGAGAAAATAGGTTTTGCCATTTTTCACCAGTTTTTTTACAATACGGGGTGTCAGCTGAGAATATGGCATAGTTTCAGGAGTGTATAGGGAAGGTCAAAATAACCCTAGTTTATCATTTTTTTTTTCTAAAATGCCTTTGACGAAGATACAGAGCTTCAAAGGGGCACTCATCGATTTGATTTTTCATGTCCAACTTTTGAATCGGCTTGTGTACTAAATGATGTCGCTCACTCGACATCAATTTTTTTACCAACCCAAACAAGCCCAAACTGACCCAAACTAACCAAAATTGAACAAGACCAACCTGACCCACCATTTGCAATATACTAGTTGATAACGCTCACGCAACATCATTTTTTTTGCCAACCCAAACTAACCCAAGCTAACCCAAACTGACTCAAACTAACCCAGACTAACCTGACCCAACATTTACAATATACTGATTGATTTTTCCCCGAATCAATCCGGCGTCTTGTTAGTGTGTCAACACTCCCTCATCAATTTTTCCAAGGGCACAAAATAGTTGATCAATTGATGTAACGTTCATTTTTGCAAAATTGAAAAATCTATAAGTAATGTGAAATCAAAAATGAATCTTCCGCACATTCACCAAAATGAATCCAATTCGAAATGAATTTCTTTCGCCAAAATGCCAATTCGATCACACGGCACCTACCCGGAACAGTGATGTTTGCTCGAATGAATAAATAACACCAAAGTTAACACCTGTTTTTAAAGCTACCTATTGAAAATGGATAATGATTTTGATCATTCTATAGAAAACTTTATTTTGAAAGCAAAAGGAGCTATTTTTATTTTTGATAAAGCGATTATGTCAAATGAATCTCTTCCACCAAATTGTCAATTCGCCATAACGGCATACTAAATATTCCGATATTCCTACGCGAAGCAACATTCCATTTGCCCAGATGCATAAAATAACACCGAATTAAATAGCTTTTTTTAAAAATACCGATTGAAAATCTGAAATAATCCTTACCTTATTCTCTCCGAAAGTATTTTTTTAATGCACATAAAATATGAAGACCTTTTTATAGAAAATTTGTCATTTTCAGTTGCCATAAAGTGATATGTTACCATTGATGAAAAATATTGAAGAGGCAGATGTGATCATTTTGAGTTATTGCGAAATTATGTGATTCAAGCTATCATGAGATACCAGCAAACGTATTTTGAAAACGGAAATTATTAAGGGATTATAGGTATAAGCATGGTGTTAGTTTTAAGTACCATTGTGTATTTTAGTTTTAATTGCTTCAATATAGATTCGACATCAACTCCATTCCATTTGCATTGCCCTTAAATATTTAATACAAGTTAGTGGTGATAATAATAGTGGTATCAACTCACAGTTCATCTTGGGAAATATACAAATCTTATCACTGATCCGGATATTCGGTTTTTTCGAACTTGTGTGTCTTTCTTCGTCGAGTCCGAATAATTTATATTTCGAAGGTTACAAATCAAAACATGTTACTGTCATTTGCGGCCCCTTTGTCAAATCTAGTTACCTTGAGTCTCATCCAACCTCTTATCACTTTGAACAATATTAGAACATACGAACCAATCAGATGACTCAAAACAATTTATGTCGAAATGGGTCGATGACGTTTGATTAGGTGAGGGAACCTGGACCCCTATTCCGTGTTCTGTGAAATTCCATAGCACCTCGTCGCTATCTTTGTAAATTGATGGAAAAGCATTGTGTAGCAATAATTCCACAGGTACACGGAATACGGGCTCTGGTTCGCTACTGAAGGTTCTCCACTTAACAGGTCCTTTTTTAATGGTCTATACATCTCCGAAGAGTGGTTGCCTGTTTGCAACACTTGAATCGCCATTGTGCGAACTTGAGAATAATCTTCAATCATCCCTTTTGATATAATGGCTCCGTTTGTGAATTGATGCGTTGATGTATATTTTTGCAAAAAGGTGTTTGAGTGACCGAGGATTTTCGACATTTGAAACCCCAAAAGGCCACATTACAACTTAAGTGAGTTATCTCTTACGTTTAACCCCCTTTAATTATCATTTTAACCAGATCAAGTTTAATTTTATCTCTTGTTGGTCACTTTCTCTATCTAAAATCTCAAAATCAACGTTCAATCACACAAAGGATGGTTTTTTAAACGTGGTTTTTACTCTTTTCTGGCCTGCTAATGCTAATGCCAATTGCTAACTTCTGCCTACTTCATAACTTTTCTACTAAATATTACGTTAATCAATGGCACAATAATTAATACGTATCAACTGCTGGGTCTTCTCACTATTTGATGGTATATATGGTGTATGTATGGTGTTCTGATATTTCCAAAAATATTTCATTTGCGTGCCTGATGACAAAAATCGGCGACTAAGATTGCTAAGAGCATGCAGAAGCAATGAGAGAATGTTTCGTTAATAAGCGGTACTATCATTTTATATTCCTTTGTGGAGATATGTGTGGAGATCATTTTAATGGAAGTATGTTTTATGACAAAAAATACCATTACCTAATTGTGTTTTTAGATTTTGAGAGATCTTATTCTGGTGTACTTATATTATTACTGCAGACAAATTGAGAAAATGAACCTTCTTATTTTGATTAACCAGTATACAATATGTCCGGCGATGAGGTATACAAAAGGAATATGAATTATGCCTTCACTTATAATCATCAATGACTATTGGTTCATATAATTGTATCTATCGCATCACGTTAAAAGTACTAGTTCAAAGTACATAATTAGAAATTAAAAAAATGTGTCTTCTTTGCTCCATTATTAACACTGTAAACCAATAAAATGTTTAAATTTTAAATTTTTGCTAAGAAATTCTGAATATATCATGAATGTAGGTAGTTATGTCTTGAAATCAGTTGATTTTTTGACTCCTTGAAGACCCTGTACAAAATTTGTTTTTTTGTCATAGAAAATCGTTCTCTGTAGTAGGCAAAGATTCTTATGAGGAATGCCTTTTTCTCGAGAAATTGGAGTTTTGGTCCATTTGTGCTTTTGTATACCTCATCGCCTTCCATAATGTAGGATAGTGGTAAAATAATATGACACGGTCCATTTTTTTGATTTGTAAATATCATGTAATATGCGAGGTAATACGTACCCAAGAATAAAATCTCTTAAAATGTAAAACACAATTATTGGTATTCTTGTCATACAATACAAAATAGCACTGCTTTTCAGAGATATTCTCCACATTTCTTCTGCATACTTTAAGCAATCTTGTTTGCCGATTTTCGTCATCAGGCTCTTTGGAAATATCAAAGTTGAATTAGTACCTACACTGCGGCAGAGTCAGGCACGTGTATCCTGGGGGAATCCGTCAGTTTGTGTACATAAAAAAACTACATCCAAGGAAAAGAGCTTTTTGAAGAAATGCGAAGATAAAACCCAATCTACGAATTCTTTTATTCGCCAATGATATACAGGGTGTTTCATTACTATTGCGAAAAAATTCAGGGTGACTTTCCCCACTCAAAAATAATAAGAAAACTTCATATAAAGGTGTGTCCGGAAATGCTTCGTTACAGAGCTACAGGGTGTTGAAGTTTTATTTTTATTTTTGTTTTTTCTAAATAATATTTGAACCAATGTCTTTATTTCCAAAAAAATCGGTATTTGGGGGTTTTTTTTTATGCGGAATTCGAATTTCATATCAGTTTGGCTCTAACTTGTAGAGGGCGCCACCTACACTCATTTGTCCTGACATGTACAGCCATAACTTTTTTGGACGTAACCGTATGACATATTTGAGTGAAAAAACATATTTCTCCTTTGTTTTTATGCAAAAAAGGCATACCTGATAGAAGTCGCTACGTGCCACCATTTTCGAGATATTTAGATTTGAAATAATGAATACATATGATAATGAAATTATGGCCGAGCATTGTGTTTCATTGATAGTGCCAAAAATACAGGATAAGTTTCCTCACTTGAAAATAAAAAGAAAATTTCATATAAAGATGTGTCCGGAAAAGCTTCGTTACAGAGCTACAGGGTGTTAAAGTTATTATTTAATTTATTGTTTTTCAGATTTTTTATTTGTTTTTGTTTAAATAATATTTGCATGAAAGTTCTTGATAACATCACACACAAGTCGACTTTTATCTTTTTTACTGAAAATATGAAGCATTAATGCGTAATATGTTATAACTTCTAGCAGGTTACCTTCGCCATAATTTCAAAATCCCATGTATTAATTATTTCAAATCCAAATATCTCGGAAATGGTACCACGTAGCGACTTCTAACAAGTATGCCTTTTTTGCATAAAAATAAAGGAGAAATATGCTTTTTTACTCAAATATGTCATACGGTTACGTCCAAAAAAGTTATGGCTGTACATGTCAGGACAACTGAGTGTAGGTGGCGCCCTCTACAAGTTAGAGCCAAACTGAGATACAATTCGAATTTGGCATAAAAAGAAAAACTCAATTACCGATTTTTATGGAAATATAGACATTGGTTCAAATATTATTTAGAAAAAACAAAAATAAAAATAAAACTTCAACACCCTGTAGCTCTGTAACGAAGCATTTCCAGACACACCTTAATAAAAAGTTTTCTTATTATTTTTAAGTGGAGAAACTCACCCTGATTTTTTTCGCAATATTATTGAAACACCCTGTATATAATTTAGTAGATAGCGTGGTTATAAGCGCAATCATTATGAATATGGAATCATTTCTGGGGAGGGTCCGGACCCCTGGACCCCCCTCTGAATACTTGCCTGGGCAGAGTGCAATATTTATACCATCCTCATTTTTTGAAGAACTACGGAATAAACTGACTCAATGTCACTTCAGACTTCAAACATTCAAACGGTTGCCAAAGATACGCGTTATGACGTCAAAACTTTTTCGCGCATTTTGCTTCGTTTGAATTTTCTCAGCGTCGATGTCAACTTTGATGATTTATTGTAAAATAACAAGTGCGATTTGAGGGTTGATATTTGGTAAACGGTGTTTCTAGACATGGATTCAATTTATATTATTTTAATTCAAGATAACCTAGCTGATAGCAATCAGTGAGGATTTCTGGGCAATAGTTTTTATTTGAATTCTTAGTTATAATAAATACTTTTCATTATTTAGTTGGGACTTTGACTATTTCTGAATTTTCCGAGTTGAAATAGTTGGGTAGGTATTGAAAGTGGATGACGCTGTTATTGATGATTTTGTTGTAACAATTGTAACGATGTTTTTTTTTATTTTTTTTAAGCGATGGAGAGACGAACCAAACAACAAATTGTAAGGTAGCTCACCAAGGTTTTTGTCATAGGAAAAAAAAAACAAAATACGGTAGTTTTGTGGAAGATACCAACAGGAGTTCGGTTTTTTGAAATGGTACACTCTGTATTGGTGAACCGTTAGATAGCTCATTTTATTCTGTAATAAAACACTTTATACTTTGGAAAAGTGCTTTTCAACCTATTCAAAAAAATGATAAACATGCAATACCATAATTCCAAATATAATTTAACCAGTATGGTTGTTACATAAAAAAAAATGAATTTAAAAAAAGGTTTATTTATGAAGTCAAAGTCGATAAGGGGTGAAACGCTTAAAGAAACAGAAGCTGCAAATACATTTACTGTGGCGAATCAACTTGCTGACCAGAATCCCTGATGATAGCTGAGCTTTCCGGAAAGTAGGGGGGGTTAATCGAAAATACAAATAATTCAATTACCTTTTACCTTTGATGAGCGCCACCTGTCTTTAAGGGCCGTATAGTGATCAGGCTGTGAACAAAACAGGAAACTGAAATAAGAACATCAAAACTCCTTTGACAGCAAATCTATTGATCAATCAGATGATTAAATTATGGATGCGGATTGATCAAGTTATAAACGCAAATTGATCAATTTTGAATAATTATGAACGCAGATTAATCAAATTATGAACGCAGCCTCACGAGCGATACTCATTTTATACAGTGTGTCCCAGATTCGCTTCTCTCTACAGGGATATTGGCTCCTATTATACCTATTATACCTACAGCAAAGGTTTAATGGAGAAAGTTTTAGAGGAAACTTAGTGAATTCAATATTTGATTTCAGATTTGCGATCGATTGGATTTGGAAATATCGGCGAAAAACCGATAATGGCGGATTGGCGGATTTTGTTTTTTGCCAGTAAATCCGAAACGGCTAATTGGACAGCTATGAGAATGTGACATTATCTTTTTTAAGACGAATAAAATGGTGTGTATGACATGTCTCAATCGTCTTTCGTTTTCCCGCAACCCGCCTCAACTTTCATTTTTCTTTTAGCCGTCATATTGGATTTTTCGATTTTTGGGAAGAGTGTAAAATTTCCAGTCTAGTGATGTCTCACAAGTGCACACAAGATTCAAGTATCTTCGCAATATCACATTTCGTAGTTAGGACTCAATCTTTTCTAGGGAGGCCATGATTTATTTGACAGAAATTTGGTTTATAAGCAAAATCCTAGGAGGCTCTGATATGTCGTTCAATAATTCTGCCGAAAAATGGCGTTGTGATCTTCAACACCCCGCAAATAATAATTCAGTATAAAAGTTGTGTTCACGTAAAAAGTTGTACGCTTCTCTGTCATTAAAATAATCAATCTGATAAACAAATTGTCGAATCCTATTAAAAATGCCCGGTTTTCCCTATTCGAATGAAGAAAAGATTAGCGCTGTAGTTGCAGTCACAGAGAAATGCCGACATAACCTCAGCAAGGTATTTGGAGATGTACCCCGAACGACGGCAGCCTCGTAAAACCCAATTTAGAAAAATGGTTGTTAATTTGATCAACTTTGGGGCCTTCGAACAACCTAGAAGCGGATACAACATTGAAAATGAAAATCGCAACAGAAACATTTTACAAGCTGTCAACGAAGACTAGACCCCAGAGATTTTGCGAAATCAGGTTGTGCCGGCATTACGAGCCACTCTAACCGAAGATGAGTTCAAAAGAACCTGGTTTCAACAGAATGGATGTCCGGCTCACAACACGATTCAAGTCAGGAACTTCTTGATAGAGCAGTTTGAGGCAAGGATCATTTCATCAAATGGTACAATACCCTGGCCTCCTAGATCCCCCGACCTTTCGCCCTTGGATTTTATCTCTGGGGTCATACAAAGAATGAGGTCTATGAATTTGATCCTCCTGCGACTAAAGAAATCCTGAGACAAAGAGTTTTTGACACATTTACAAATATCAACAGTAACATACTCCCGAGGGTTGTACGAAAAACAGTTACTAATTGTCAAAAATGCCTCGATGCAAATGGACGTCATTCTGCAAACTTGTAAATATATACCGAGACAGTTGAGAACACAGAACAGTATTTTCAATATATTTGTATCTACCTGTAAGTTATCCAAAAGCTTCAGTGTTGATTGAATAAACAGTGATTTCTCTGACTTTTTATTTAATACACTCATAGACTCGTTGGGAAGTCATTATTTACGTCCATGTTCTATTGAAAATTCAATGAGTTTAACACGTTCGCTGCACACCAAATAAAGTGACCTTAGGTTGATACAGTACCCATTAATGATGTTTTGCGACAAATAAATCATGGCCTCCTCAGAAAAGATTGAGCCTCAGCTACGAAGTGTGATATTTCGATGATACTTGAATCTTTTATGCACTTGTGGGACATCACTAGACTGGAAATTTTACACTCTTCCCAAAAATTGGAAAATCCAATATGGCGGCCATAAGAAAAATGAAAGATGAGGCGGGTTGCGGAAGAACAAAAGGCGATTGAGACATGTCATCAACATCATTTTATTCGTCATAAAAAAGTGTCCAGATAATGTCACATTTACATAGCTGTCCAATTAGCCGTTTGGATTTCCTGGCAAAAACAAAATCCGCCATTTTTGTTTTTTTGCCGATATTTTCAAAACCAATTGACCGATCGCAAATCTGTAACCAAATATCGAATGCACTAAGTTTCCTCTAAAACTTTCACCATTTAACCTTTGATGTAGGTATAATAGGAGACAAGATCCCTGTATAGAGAAACAAATTTGGGACACACTGTATAGTTGCTTTGGAATACCAAGACAATATTGGAAAATAATGTCGATCAATGTTCAGATATGCAGGACAATCATTAATACTGCAATTGTACAGAGTTTTTCTTTATACAGTGTGTCCAAGATAAGGATGTCTATCATGGGGATCTTGGAAACCGTAAGAGATACGAAGATGATTGAATCAGAAAAAAGTTGTGCATTTTGAAGCCTAATAATATGCCGTTTAGAAAGTTTCAAAATTCCGAGCAGTTTCGGAGATATGCCTAAAAAAACGAAATTTCCGATTTCGTTTTTATTTTTTTCTGACGTTATTAAGAGATATAGGAAAAATAAAAGACACTTTCTTGAGGCCACTTTTCAAGCTCTACAAAACAGTGATGAGAGATTGTCCGTACGACGTTCGGAGAGACCATCATCAACTTTGTTTTTTTTAAATACAGTCCTGGATTTTCCTCGACGGATTTCAAGAGTTTCTAAATCAACAATGTATCGCAATTATTCAAAAAAATTATATTGATGGATTTTTCCATAAGAACTCATGTGTTAGAGAGAGAAAAAAAAATACATTTTTAATAGGAATAAAAACAAACACCTCTTTTTTAATAAGTGCGATACATCGTTGATTTAGGAACATAAGAGGCTCTTAAAATCCATTATTAAAAATTCAGGACCGCATTTAAAAAAGCAAAGTGGATGATGACTGCTCATAGACGAAACGTCAGTTCTTCAATTTAATAACGCTATCTTGTTGAGGGCAAAAAGTGGCAGTGAAGAAGTTCCATCCATTTCAAAATCTCTCTTCAAATGAGGTAAAAAAAGAATGAAAACAATTTTGAAAAATTTTGGTTTTTTTCGGTTAATTTCGGACGTAGTCGAAATTTCTTGGCTTTTGAAACGGCATTTTGTCAAGCATCAAAATACGCAGCTTTGCCTACATTCAACCGACCTTGTATCTCTTACGGTTTCCAAGATCCCCATGATAGTCATCCTTATCTTGGACACACTGTATATTGACACCCCCCTTGTCGTTTTCATCTGACGTTTCTAAAAAAGCATCTCAAATAAAAGTTTGATGGCGTCAAGTAAATGTTCCCAAAAACTTCATTTTGCATATACAGGGTGCCTCAGAAAGTCTGGGCGTGGTCCAACTTTCTTATTTCTAATGAGAACCCTACTTTTTCATTCGATTTTTATATTCTCCTAAAAATTCTAAATATTTTCTATGTATCATACCTTATACCTGAAATTGACGTTTAAAAAGATATTGACCTCGAAAAAGTGCCTAGTTACCGTGATTGTTTTAATGCCTGATAGATTTTTTGGCAGCGTCTTTGAAAAATCCTTACACAGTTGAGAAAAAATGTGATATTCTTCGAATATACTATCAAAATGACAAAAATCCAAACAGGTTGATGCCGGTATGTTCACCTGATTCCAGTAATTTTTATCAAATTGCAACTTTTTCGAGGTCAATATCTTTTTAAACGTCAAATTTAGGTATAGGGTATGCTACATGGAAAATATTTAGAATTTTTAGGAGAATACAAAAATCGAATAAAAAACAAGTGTTCTCATTTGAAAGAAGAAAGCTGGCTCACGCCCAGACTTTCTGAAGCTCCCTGTATATGCGAAATAGAATTTTTTTTTAAATTTACTTTAAAACATCAAAGTTTTATTCGAAACTCTTCTTCCAGAAACGTCAAATAAAAAAGTTTAGGGGAGTGTCAATATAGAAAGAAAAACCCTGTACTTGCTTGGAATAAACTCTGGTCCCGTCGTTCATGTACAACCAAGATAAGTGGGATTGAACTAGTGGTAAATACTGGTGCAATGGTGACTCAAAGGGCACCAAGGAATCAGGCAGAGAACGGGAAGTGGGCAAGCAAGCAATAGCGATTCGAAAAATGGATAAAAATATCAAAATAGGGCCTGAATTGGAAAGTTAAATGAGGGTGCTATCCTAACAGGTGAGTTCATGGTTTGATAATAATCAGGACTGAGATTCACCGCAGGAGTGAGTCAGAAAGTACTTACTCGTGTAAAAAAAGCAACGCGATCAAGACAAATTGACGGAATGGCCTGAAAAGAGATCAGTGGATAAAATGACGAAATAAAACTACAACAAACTGGAATGGTGTGACAGAAAAAAATAGGACTCACCAATGATGATATCTGCCCCGACATGATCTCGCTGATCTGACTAAAAAATTCTTCACTATCAGAATCTAAACAGACTTAAATATGCCCTGGGCATTGATTATTTTCATCAAAATCACCAAATTAAAGGGTAAGTACTTTATCGTTTTATCGTCTTTAGGAAAGTGAGGTGTCAAAAACCGTTGGACCAAAATGGGTTGAGTGAAATGTCACTAGAAATTGGAAAAAAATCTGTAGGTTGGTTAAAATCAACCTTGACCGCCAAATCGTAGCCAGCTGATTGGTTGAACGGGTGTCGCAGAATAAGTGAACCTTTTAATGTTAGCACCATGAACCTTCTAATGTTAGCTAAATTTGACTGTCGTGAACGTTTAGACAACTTACGGACTTGGACAAAAAAAACTGAATATTAAAAGTGTTAGAAAATGGCCAAGAGGTGACTTAGGATTTCCGATTTTTCAGAGATGCAAGTGAGGCTGGTTTCATGAAGAGATTGCGCTTTCCCTAAACTTATCACATTGAACTTCCCTAAAATCAAGAACTACGGACTATTACAGCTTTCTGGAACTTCTTACATAAGGTAAGTAAAAATATTGCTCTGACTTATTATTAAAATACGCTATCACATTTCAGGTGCGATTGAGGAGGATTCGTATGGTACAGGATCGTTTTTGTTAATTTATTTATTTATTAGAATATACGTTCAACATTACGTTAAGTGTAGATATATTTTTTCACAATTCTGTTGGATGCGCCATCTATCATAATCCTATTTATTTTCAAATAAATTTGGGTAAGTTTGGGTATTTTGAGGTAACATGGTTATTATGTGTTCTCATGACAAAAATAGTACATTTTGTATCAAGGGCGGAAAGTAGATGATTTTGACGAGGGTATAAGTATCAGCACGAGCGAAGCGAGGGCAGATATTAGCCAAGTCAAAATCATCTTTCGTCCGTGGTGCAAACAGTGCTTTTTGTACAACCAGTTTGAAATATTGGGATCACTAAAAAGAAATTATAAAAATCAAAAATCCATGATCAACACACTGCACTACACTGCTGACAAGTCGGACAAGTGACAACTGTAAATTATTGACAAATGGAAACAATAGGTGCGTCCCGTATTCTTTTGTGGTGCCGATCCATCATCACGTGACTAGTTTCTTCTAGTATGCTGGACTGTCACGTGGGTATTAGAACCCAAGACATGAAACCGTACTGATTAAAATTATTTTTGAAATTATGGTACTTCATGTAGGTGAATTCTTTTTTGCGAAAATGTCGAGACTCACTAATTCAAAGTATAAAGTAGTGGTATACAGGGTGGTTCAAAAGTAATGGGACATACGGTAACAGCAGATTCCTTACACAAAAATATTGTGATCGACCTCAACTTGTCTATTCCGAAAGTTGATATTGAGATACAGGGTGTCAAAGTTGAAATCTTATTTTTTTTTTAAATAATCAAGTCATTTTAACGTACACATCTTTTTACTCATTTAAATAGTTACAATTTTTTTGTACGCACTCGAACATTTTTTTTAATTAAAAAAATTATTCAATGGAAAATTTTGAAAATAAACATAGGGACGACGAAAACACAATTTGAGACTTTCTCCACCTCCTAAATTCTCATTCCGTTGTGTTCATCGTTTTTATGAGCATGCGCGATGACAAAATCACAATCCTTTATCGTTGATATTCATAACGGACTTCTCCAACTACGGTGAAATAAGGGAGAATTTATCGTTATGGTAATGCTTATTTCTCAATAGCAATGTTGCCGGAGAGTATAAAATCAAATAGATACTACTTCTAATAATAAATTTTTCTTAGGCAATTGATCAAAATAAGATGCAAATAACTTCTTTACATGACAATAAACGGACGCGGAAGCAAACATGGAATGTTTTGTAATGGACCTAGTACAATATTCTCCTTTAGTTCATATTTTTCCAGATTGATCTTCTCAACAATCTGACACATCTAGTCACGAACCCAATTAGAGAGCACGACTTAACTTGGACTTAACCTAACTTCTCTGCTTTTGAAGTCTTATACATATTATCGGTATATATTTGGTCTGCCGTCTATGACGTGCCTTTACATATACAGTGCGGCTCTAAAAGGTCCCCCACGTTTTTTTTTTCATGTGTGCACCAAAAATTTTGAAACTTGGCATACTTTAATTGCTGTCGAAATACTACTTTTTGATGTTACTGGCGAACTTTTAGTATTCAAGGTGGCGGCTGGGCGCCATTTTGAAACATTTTTTTAAATGGAAAGAGGGTGTCGTGTAACACGTCATTCGAAAGGTCTTATCGAGTAAATTATTGTGTAAAAAATCCATAGGATTAAACGCATCCGTGCAGATATGACAGACTGTCAAACTAACAAGATAAAGAAATTCGTGAAATAAGAACAAAGAAAGCATACTTCAATTTTTATTGTGAAAAATTTTGAAAATGTCCTCCGTTGACTCCCAAACAATAAAATAATCTGTCTGAGAACTCCTGACGGACTTTTTCAAAAGTATCGACATTATTATTTTGACAAAAAGCAGCATTTGCATATTTTGACAAAAAGCACAATTGGCTGTAAATCTAAAAGAGTGTCTGGCTGTGTTGCATATACTTTCTGTTTTAAATATGCCCATAAAAAAAAGTCCAATTGTGTTAAATCGGGCGACCTGGCAGGCCATTCGGTAGGACCCCGACGACCAATCCAACGATTGGAGTAAGTTATGTCCAAATACTGCCTTACATTTCTGCTGAAATGAGGAGGCGCACCAACCTGTTGAAAAATTGGTGCCATGCCAAATTCGTTGGGATTATTCTGACGTATTTGTTCAATCAAAGGCTCTATTGTAGTTTCTAACAAGTTCAAATACAGGTCCCCTGTCAAAATTTCATGAATGAAAACAGGACCAACAATATGGTTCCCCAATATGCCAGCCCATACGTTGACCTTTTTGGGATATTGCGTGTGGGTTTTCCTAAAAGCATGCGGATTCACGTCACTCCTATGACGAACATTTTGCCTGTGTACACGGTCATTTCAAAAGAAAGTACACTCGTCACTAAAACAAATATTTTCAACGTATCTTGGTTCTCGGCCTATTCTATCGGTCATAATTTCGCAAAATCTCACACGTCTGTCAGGATCATCTTCAGTCAACTGGTGCACCATTTGAAATTTATAAGGTTGAAATTTCTGTTTTTTTAGCAATCGTTTCACGCAGACGAAGTATCACAGATGTCTGCAACCTGAGAAGTCGATGGTTCAGGATTTACCACCATGTCACCAATGATTGCAAGTTGCTTATCTTCCGAGATAGATGGTCGCCCTTGATTCTTCAAGCTCTGAACACTATCAGTCTCGATAAATTTCCGCACTAATTCGCGAAGATATTTTCTGCATATCGGACGGTCCGGGAAGCGCTCATCGAAGATTCTTTCCGTCTCATGGAAATTACGATTTCCGCCATAAATAAAAATTGCTTCAATTTTTTCTGCGAGGGGACGCGAATTAGGCATTTTTGTAACACATCCCAATTAACACAATAATCAAACAACTGGCTCATATCGTTTCAAGATTTTCACATTTGGTTAAACTTTAGTGCTTTGAAATTTTCAAACAATAATCTACTCGATAGGACCTTTCGAATGATGTGTCATACGACTCCCCTTTCGATTTAAAAAAAAAATCAAAATGCCGCCCAGTCGCCATTTTGAATACTAAAAGTCAGTAACATCAAAAAGTAGTATTTCGACAGCAATCAAAGTATGTATGTATGTAGTATCAAAATTTTGGTGCACACATAAAAAAAAAAAGGGGAGGACCTTTTAGAGCCGCACTGTATATATATAAATATGCTGAGCTGGCAAATTGCCTAGCAGCAGTGCCAACCGTCCTCAAACACCAACTACATATTATTGTTGTTTAATGTTTATGCTCTGTACCACACACTCACCAATTTGTGGGCGTCTGTACTCTGTACTATCTGTACTATATAGATGATTTGAAAATAGTTGTAAATCGGAGGTGGAGCTCGTTTTTCAGCACTGGGGCTGTGTGTAGTTCAAAGTTTGTGATTTTCAAAGATAGTTTTATCAATTCCCAATAATTTTATTATAATTGGTATGGTATCGTTCAGGTATGTCCGATGTTTAAAAAAAAATGATTATTGACATAGAAATAAATAGTAGCGAAATAATTATTCAATTACCAAGAAATAATTAAGATAACTGTCATTAGTTTCGCCTGTTGTTTAGACGCAAGATAACGAATGAAGGGAGAAATGGTAGTGGAGCAACCTCTATTAATAACGGATGAAGTAACTGTCATTTTCAATAAAGTTACCCATCATGGATGAAATAACTGACGTTATTGTAGGAGGAGGTGCAAAAAGTCTCTATTGTCATGGGAATTTTGACAAGTGTCTCGATGTTTGATGTTTCTTATAAAAAAAAAATAAAAAAAATTATTGTTTATGTAAAAAAAAATGTAGAATTAGATTGAGCATTTAAGCTAATGTGAAAATTACCATGATAGCGCCGTTTTCAAAGCCTCCTATGTTTATTTTCAAAATTTTCCATTCAAAACAACATTACGTGGATTACTTCAAGTTCAAATATCTTGAAAAAGGTTACTCCTAGCAACTTCTATAAAGTATACCTTTTAATGTTAACAAGATGAAGAAATCATTTTTTCAATTTTGAAAAACTGTACGAGTGCGTACAAAAATGTTATGGCTATTTAAATGAGTAGGTGGCGCCCCTTACAAATTGGAGCAATTTTGCATGTCAAATAATCCCCATATATCAATTTTCTTCAATATGATTTGATTATTTCAATAAAAATTCAACATCGACACTCTGTATCTCTAATAATATCAACTTTCGTGATAGACAAGTTCAGGTCGATCGCAATATTTTTGTGTGAGGAATCTGCTGTTACCATATGTCCCATCACTTCTGGTCGTATATCATTGAAATCAGTATAGAATGGGCTATCTATTGCTCTATCAATATACAGGGTGTACCATTTGAAAAAACCAAACTCGTGTTGGTATCTTTGACAAAGAACACGTCTTTTGTTTTTTTCCTATGACAAAAAACTTGGTAAGGTACCTCACAATTTGCTGTTTAATTCGTCTTTCCACCTTTCAAAATAAAAAAGTCACATTCAATTGAAATGGTATCAAGATAAAAATGACTACACTGTACAACAAATGTTTAACAAATAAAAACAAATGATCTTTGATCATGAAAACTGCACTCAAAATTATCGTTTTGATTGATCAAAGAATGAGACTTTATTCCAAGGAAAAATTGGCTATTTATCATGAACTAACAATCTATGAAACCTTGACCAGAACCATGTACTGTTGTCATGTAACAATGCCATTAGTTCTTCAGCCTAACATCGTCAACTCCTCTATTTTCTTCCTGAGTTTGTGCACAAGCACAATAGAATAGAAAGAATGGAAAATGCAAGTTTCTATGTTGATTTGCCCCAGGATTTCTTATTTATCCAGAAAGACCAAACGGATTTGTGATTTAGCATGTTATTGGACTTTTGTTGATAGAAACGAGCGGAATTTGAGGATCAGAATACTCAATTATGTTTGACCATGGACCGTTCATAAATCAAAGGATTATTTATAAAAACTTGCATTTCCATTATGTTTGAATATATTCCTCACCTTGATGTCGGGAAACAGATTGTTATTTTATGTTATATCGATAAACATTTCGTCTAACTGGTAGCAGGCAATAATCAAATAAGTAGATCATCATACAGCTGAACGTCCACGCATAATTGAATAGTGTTTTATGTGAATTTGTATACTACGTTTTGAATAAAATGTCTTTCAAGGAGGAAACTAGTTCCTGTACCGTAGCAAAAATAATGATCATAAGGATATTGACATTCCCAGATCATTCTTGATCAAGACATGATTTTCAATATAATGTGCAGTACATCCCGTTCCCCCTCTCAGACCAGGCAAATTACTTCAAAGTAGAGTCAAATCAGGAAAAAAATCGGTACAGGACAAACGCAGTTGGAAAAGGTGGAAAAAGGCATAACTGATGCTGGAAAAAAAATTCAACACCTGAATGCATGCAGGCGAGGAGTGGTGGGGGTTAAAAGAGGTGAAGAATGATTTTCCGCGATTTGCGGCGTTGTTGCTGATTTTATAAAAAAATGTCAAGAAAGAAAGTTGTGGACAACTAGAAGATCTACAACTTTTATTTTAACAAAATGTTATAACCTCAAAATTGATAAGTTGAATGAGAAAAACTGAGTTTTTCGTTTTTTGTGTTTCATTTTCCAGAAAATCTTCTTAGAATCGCGACACTTGGTGGAATTTCACTTATTCCTATGCCAAAAAGGTGGATGTTTTTGTTTTGTTGAAGAGTTTTTTCGTTCTTGAGTAATCAACAATTTTGTGCCAGGAATGCATTTTTTTCAACCCTCTAGGCAACCTTTTTTTTTACTTCCAACACTCTGGACGAGGCACGTTTGTTTTGTTGAGGCTTCAACTTTAATATGAAAGAATAGAAGTATATCACTTCAATGGAAAAATATGGCGTGAATCACGAAGTTTCGTGATTCTCAAAACACTTTTTGAAAAATGAGACACAAAAAACGGAAAAAGTTTTTCTCATTCAACTCATCAATTTTGAAGTTATGTGAAAATTTTGCAAGAAAACAAAAAATGTAGACTTTTTAGTTATCTACAACTTTCTCATTTAACTTTTTTCCATAAAATCACTAATCAGTAATGACGCTGCAAAACGCGAAAAACCATTCTTCACCGCTTTCAACCTCCACCACTTCTTGTCTGCATGCATTCAGGTGTTGAATATATTCTCCAGCTTTAGTTATGACTTCTTCTACCCACTCCAACTTACCCTGTACCGAATTTTTCCCTTCTAGCCTGGCCTATCTTACTTTTGAACCGTTCATGATTTCAGAACAAAACTTGGAGGATTCGTCATGTAAGAACGTTCTGCCTTTTTTGTCACAGAAGTGAGAGCATTTTATTCTTATTGATGAGCAAGTATTTTCATTTCCGAAACCAATAATTATTATTCCCGATATTTTGGTGATGGGGTAGGATTCTCCCAGGCTGTTGGCTGCAGCACCCAACAAATATCCGTGGGTCGAAACATGTAAGGCGGATGATGATAAGCTGGAAGCTGAACCACCACGATACATTAATTTTGTTTGATCATGAACCAAAAATATGTAAGTCTAGCTCTGATGCTTGTTTAGACTATTTTCAAGAACTAGCACATTTCGGTTATTCAACTATTTTGTGGTATCTCATCGATGCTTAGAACTGCCAAGCTAGCTGGAAAAACATTTATTCCAAATCTTGAAGAATATAATCTTGAAAGAGGCACGCTGTTCAAACAGTCTCGTTCACTCGAACTTTTCCCGATTTCTCCTTCGATTATTTGAGTCAATTATCTCGAATCCAACATCATAAAGTATACCTACTATCGTCTGGGATTCGACAAATGAGCGTAATTTCAAATCAATCCGGAGCTTGTACGAAGATCCACGTTTCAAGGAGTTATGGATACATTTCAAGAAACGTAAAAAAAACATAGGAGCTCAATATTGGATGAACTTCTACTTTATCGATATGAAAACGTACACATGAAGTATAATAAAATATCAGTTACCAAATTATCATTATTATTTGTACCCACATTTAAATACGTGATAGAGACTAAGATAAATTCACCATTCCAAACTTGGATGAAAAATAATCTACAGATTATTCTGAAGGGTTCAGATGCCTGTACTTCATTATGAATAAAATTAAAAACTGTGACATGAGTTTGTTCAAATAAGGGATAGATTAATGGAATCTAAACGGCTCTTTATTATAAAGAATTCAATTTGATGCCTTAGTGTGTTGATCCCTGACAAACACAATGATTGCTTTTTGAGTGAAAATTAGTTAGAAAAACGAAGTTTGAAAGAGTTTCGTTATCACAGCTAGAGCTGATCCGGAAGCTATTGATATCTGGACCGTGAACAATCATAATATGATGAAATGACACTATTTTTCAGTAGTAGTGGTTCAACTTCAAAACGAAACAAAGCCATCATCAAAAACGGGGGTCATTAACTATATCGAGTCTGGAGTTGCTTCCATCACATAGATAAATGGTAAAATGGCCATCGGGAAAATTTCTTGTGAACCTGCTCATAAGAGGCAATCGATAGCGTGGTTGGTGATTGTTGAAGAATGCGTGCGAAATCAAGTGATATACCAAGGTTTTGGACTGATGCTTTGATGTGACAACAAAACGTGAAGCAAACATCATACGTCTTCCACGCAGCTTGCAAGCATGTGCAGTTATTCAACGTGATACTATAATTTTCATTGTGTCACATGTTTCTATCCATATGCAGCACTCAATTTCCTGCTTTCTGTTCAACTCTCTGTCAATTCTCTGTCGCGTTTTGCCAAAAGTGCGTAGATGTGGATTCGCGTAGTATTGTCTCTAGATAAGGCATCGTCTTGATTAGAATGTTTTTGATCTGGTCTACATCATGATAAAATAAAACAGAAGATATTATGACCCCGCTTGAGAACGTTCAGCTGGACCGACGAAGTGCCGATGCGACCGTGAAGGCATATAATATGTCCATCGTTTGCATTGTGCATTGTTGTCCTGTCGATAAATATTTCAACGTCTTCATGATTGGCAATTGACGAAAATTTGATCCGCAGTGTATGGCTACTATTATGGCCAGGCCCCACCTGATGTACCTTCCCCCCACCTGAAAAACTCGTCAACTTTTTGAAGCAGCGCGTATTCTGCCTATTTTGAGCGCGACGTGCAAAAGGTCTTCATCTAGATGTGGTCTGTAGTTTGTGGGCGCATAAATGATTTACCAGATTTTTTTGAGTATTTCGTCACACCCTATCCGAAAATTCACTCTTGGCTTGACCGTAAATTTAAATGAAAAATCACTTGATTGGGAATTTAAACTCAAGATTTATACAAGTGACCGTTTAATTAAAAAATTATTTAAACCAGTGCTCATATTATTATACCTGTACCTGATCTTCTTATTAATTGTTACCTAAGAAAAAGCCTATGAAAAAGCCTATTAGTAAATAATAAAACTTTTAAAAATCAAACGTTTCGGAAGTGAGTCCGCTTCCGTTATGTTTTCGCCAGAGCAAGAGCAAGAGCAAGACCAAGACTGGCTAGTCTTGGTCTTGGTCTCGAAAAATAAATTTGGTCTTGGTCTTGGTATTGGTCTCGATATATCAAGACCAAGACAAGACTGGGTCAGTCTTGGTCTTGGACTTGATGGTCTTGGAAAAAATATATACCGAATTTTTAAAACACACATAACAATATAGTGTGCGGCTCAAAAACTTTTGAACCGTTTGATATGTGCTAGCGAAATTTGGACACACCATATGAGAGGATGTTCTGCATTTTTTGGGTTAGTTTGGGTTAGTGAGTGATACCTTATTTTGGAGGCCCTCTGACTCTGATCACAACTGCCGAGTCTCAAGCCTCTGTTATCATTCCTGTTGATATGACATCCTGTCTGATTTCTTTTTGTCACTTAATTAACCCTTTCGCTGCTCAAGACTCATATATTCGCAAATATTTTTTGTGCTCTCAGTGCTCGAGACGTTTATATACGCAATCGATTATTTTTACTTTAGGTGCTCAAAAAGACTATTTCCGCTATCGTTTGACGCTTACAACAAACATCCGATAGTAATTTGACCAATGGAGACCAAATCACGTGACTTCATTTTACGCGTCATGACACGTCATGAGCATTGAGGGCCATCAAATCAGCTGTGCACCATTTTGAAACAAATTATTAAATAGAAAAGGGGGTCACGTGATACCTTATTTGAAAGGTCCTTCCATTCTCTTTTCATCCCCAAAGTTTGAAGTCCCTAGCATTTTTCTTGAGGAAATGGCGCCATATCGAAAATAAATTATTTGGGTCAAAATACTATCTCTAATTCTTAAAAGAACTTTATTAACAATGAAAAAACTAACCTATAACATAAGTGATTGTTTCTACAACAGTATTTCATAAAAAAATTCAAAAAAACCTAATACTAAAGATAATATTAAGAACGAAATCATGCAAAATTATTCAATTATTAATTCCTTATGAAAAATAATAAGGACTTCAAACTTTGGGGGTGAAAAGAGAATGGAAGGACCTTTCAAATAAAGTATCACATGACCCCCTTTTCCATTTAATTTTTTGTTTCAAAATGGTGCCCAGCTGTCAGTTTGACAGATAAAAATTTTTTTTGGAGGTCAAAACTTAGTAAAGCCTACCCTGAAACACACTTTCAAATTTGAGCCAAAAATATTAATGTGTTCAAAAGTTAGAGGGGGAGGGGGGACTATTTACGTCCTCATTGTAGTTTATTTGTGTTTATCGAGTAGTAACGTGTGTTTGCGTATTAAAATGGCTAAAAAATAAACAAGATATAGGTGTCAAGAATGTTATGTGCCATTAATGTGTAGTACCGTGTTTCAAGCGGTATCACACCGTACAAAATTTTTAGTTATCTGCTGAGTACTAAAGTCCGTTTTTTTTTTAAAATGCCTGACATGTGCCAAAATTGTAGGTTAAAGGTTGGCAATCTTGTATAGATTACTCGCAATTTGAATTGGAAATGGTAGACTGGGTAAAAATTTACGGAACACCGAACTTCAGCTTGACTATGATAATAATAATATGTCAAAATTTTATAAAATCTCATCATGCCGTATGGTAAACATTTTTCTGCAGAGATAAAAGCTGCAATTAACAATGCGTATCGGGAATTTGGAGACATATGCAAGGACCGGAATGACTGCATAGATAGATTATCAAGAACATTCAAGGTAATATTTATTGGAAAACGAGTAATATTGTTTTAATACTACTTTTTGATGTTTTTTGTCATTGATTTCGCTTTCATCCATTATAGAGCCGTGAGCCATTACTAAATCTCATTAGTTCGAATAATGTCCAGGCACTATAGAAATACATATGTTAATATTGTAGATCATAATATTATATATTATTTTCTAGATTCATCAGAAGACTATTTTAAAAGTTCTTGAAGAAAAGGAAACAACCGCAGAGAAAAGAAGCGTGAAAAGGGGAAGAAAAAAGAGAGGACCATGGTTTAACCACATTTTTTCAAGGGAGGAAATTGGGAGATATATTTTTAAAAGTTTGGAAGAGGGGCTAAATTTTTGTTTGACAGAAATATTAGGTCACGTGCGGGAAGTGGTTGATTTTGATGGATCGAGAAGTCTTCTGCACAAAATTATTAGGGATATGGGTTTTAAATTTTAAAAAATAGATGGACGGAAAATTTTATGCGAAAAAAGTCATGTAAAACGTTTAAAAATCATTTTTTTGCGAAAATATTTGGAATATGAAAATTCTAGTGAAAACGTGGTTTTTATTTTTTTGAACGAGACGTGGATCTATCGTAATGGAAGTCAGATTAGAAAGTGGGTAGAAGAAGATGATCGCAGGATGACTAATATCAAAATTTGCAGCGAGGGCGAAAGGTTCACAATTTTACATGCTGGGTACAGGGGCGGGTTTCTTCAAAATTGTGGGTTTCTTTTTTCTAGTGAAAATAATGACAGGGATTATCATAAAACAATGAATGGAGATATCTTTATGGATTGGGTTAAAAATAAATTGGTTCCGGATCTGGGCAAAATTAAAGAGAAATGTGTCGTTGTGATGGATAATGCGCCATACCACTCAGTACTTTCGGAAAAACCGGTTACAAAATTTCCAAACAAATCGACCCTTTCGGCATTTTTGGGAAAACATAAAATTGAATGCAGTCCCGATTGTACCAGAATGCAATTAAGGAATTTGGCAGAACCTTTGGCTAAAAATTCTTGTGGTAAAAAGTACGTAGTCGACGAGTTTCTTCAGTCATTTTGTAAAACTTATTACAACAAGAACATTACAAATTCTAAATTAGTCGGTAGTGATAAAGTTTTACAAGTAGTGTCGTCCGAGTCATTATCCAAATTCAGTATAGATATGTGAAATAATTGTGTTGACCATACAAAAAAATTAATTAGAGACGACTGGACAAAAGACATGGGTGTAACTAGTATAAACGAAGTACCTCCTTTAATAATATCATTTGAAGAGGATTCATGATCTGATTCTGATAATGACTATTTATCTTCTGATGACGAGGACTGATTTTCAAATGATATTATCGAAGATGTCTTCTGAAGTCATATTCTCAATAATTTTTTTATTTCTGCTCAACTAGCACAACAATAATTTTCAACTATTGGTGCTATTTTGTTTTATAACTGCTGTATTACTGCTCTTCCAACACCATTTTGTTTTATATAAACATTGCAAGTAAAATATTTAGCTCTTGAGAAAGATTTTGCTTAATAATGTGTACTCGTGAGAACATTATTGGGGCAAAAATACAAAACAGTTTTACATGGTTTCACGACAAATTTTGATATTATCTTATAAACGTTTACACAACAGATTCTATACGATATTTTTGCTTATCGAACATAATATTTGTTTTATAATATATTTATACCGGTATCATCTGATACAAGGTCCTTCTTTTGCGAACGAATGAAATTATTGTATAACATGGAAGCCATATTTTTTGTTATTTTGACTGCCCATCAGTGAGTCGGCCATTTTCAAAATTGTTACAAAAAAATCATTTAACCAATGATAGAATGCCGTGGATAACTATTTAGTATTTTATAATGATTTAAGATGGATCATCTGAATCATTCTATCACAATACAGTCCAAATGAAAAAAATCCATTTGTCAAAAAACATGCGATATTTAGCTTTTTAGTTATGTTGAGGACCATCAAAAAATACATTATTCTCAGTGGGTACAATTCCACAACAAAACTTCACTTTTATGGTGTTGGTTAAAACAAAAAAGCTTCCCATGATATTATAATAACACAACTTTTATAAAACCTTTTTATTATAAAATTGTTTCACAGTACATGTTTTATAATAATTATTCCGTACATTTTTATAAAACTGTCCGATGAAAGCTTTGGAAGCCATAATAAAACAAATTGAGCAAATTGCTGCACAAAAGTGCGCCCTTTTTGTGTTTATAAGCTTTGTATAAACGTTTTTAGCGACACTGTTTTTTCATAAAAATAGTTCTGCGTTAATGTTCTTAGGGCATTTATAAAACAGATAATTGTAAGTTGAGTGGTTAACACGTTATACCGCATAGCTGTACGTCTTATCATAATGAATCATATTTTTCCGGGGAGTAGTTCGGCTAACTAAAATTACCTATATAATTATTGTTTAAATATCGTTTAATATCATAACATGGCAAATCATATTCGAGAAAGCAGACACTCTGTGGTTATATCACATGAATACGTCCCCTTCCCCACCAAGGGCCCCAGTCCACAGAGACTCGTCTTTCAGACCGCAACAAGCCGCCTGCCGTCACCAGCCAGTCCACAGAGGCTCGCTGTTCAACCATCCATACAAGGACAGTCCATAGAGGCTCGCTGGTCATTCATCCTGATCAACTCTCAATAAAGCTACCAGTCAAACACAATGGCAGACAAGAACGAGCTCGACCGCCTTGCACTAGAACAAGAAAATGTGACGATGAACAACAGCAAAAAAGACTCACAAACCAGAAAAACAGAATCCCACATCCGAAAACATCTATGAAAACAACTGGAAAAATTATGGGAAGAACGACAATTCAATCAGAAAACGTAAGGACTTCGAGCATCCCTAAAAAACCAAATCATATTTTCAACAAGTGTTTGCCAAATATGACGAATTCTGGAACTACTTTTTACCAACATGCCCAGAGACCGCAGCTACATCCACCACCCAATATGATCCCACTTTCTCCAGCAGCCAACAAAAACGGATAAAAATAAAAGAGTTCAAAATGGAACAACTGAAAGACTCACTTATGCAAATACAATCAGAATCAAAACAAAGCAGAGTATCACCACAAGCATCTTATAGAAAAAGTTAATCAACAATGGGATGTGATCCAGTACCTCCATGAAGCAATCTTAGTCAACGAAAAAGAACATGAAAAGGAATACTGTACTCAAAACGTATTAGAAGAGATCCGCAGACAATTCGAACAAGTGGTTGACGATCTGACCATCAAACTCTAGCAAAACGTCATGGCACCGATTCAACAAGTACAACTTAATCAACCCCAACAGCATCTACAGATTCCAATGTTCTATGTCAAATATGATTTGTGACATTTTTAAAAACATCATCCATGAAAAATCTGCATTGACTAGAACAGACAAAATGAATTACTTGAAGACGGATGGACCTGGTACCTATCAGACGAGTGCACAGCAGTCGATCATGACACTCAATTATACTTTCAGCTTCAAGAAAGTGAACTCCAACAGTGTATCCACTCCATCCGCAAAAGCTCGTCTGCTCTCCTGTCTCCATACGAAGCATTGAATCAAACCCGTCTTGCGTCATCGATGAAGTATATGAACGACCACTTCCCAGACATTGTCACATCCAACAGCCAACAGCACAGAACAAACGGCATACTTTGAAATCATGCGCAAGGAATACTTGGATGTTCATGGCAAATTCTTCAACAGTCGCAGTGATTTTCAACGGCGCGCTGGCATCCGGAAAGATTTGGTATTGAATGCAACCGGAAAAATCCAAATACCCCAAGAATGCATCATCCAGACAAAGCCAAACATCTTGACACACACTAGAAGCGGAAGCGTTCCTGTTATAGGCAGTCACTCCAAAATAGTGTCCATCATCTTCAATGGCAGCCTGATCAACCAAAAACCTCCATACCAAGCCACCGAGCCCATACTCAAGCAAACAGATAGCTTTGGAGAGTTGATAAAAAAAAGAAAGGGACCTCAAAGATCGTCTCCATGACACGGTATGGCGTATGGCGTAGCGTTCATCAGCAGTATTACGACAATAGCCTAATGGTGATCCTAGCAGGATGTCGTGCAGTGAAACTGATCATCAGGAAAAGACAGAAGAGACGAAACCAGAAAGCGGACAAACAAGGCCAAAACGAAGACATGATGTCTCCACGTTCGTCCATCAATTGTGGAGAGGCGGCAGAATGTTTAATTGCAACAATCATACATCAAATTATTTTAACTATTACATAATATAACTAAATGCATGTTTTTTACTTGGTATTATATTATATTTCAGGCGAAAAAAATAATAAAAGTTTATTGTTGAAATTGTTGGAAAACCCTAAATAAAGCATTTCGGTTCACCTGGTACACGATGCAGATTATTTCATTTGTTGAGTACGTTATTAGTATCAATAGTGCCAATACTTTAAAACTAAAATGTATGTATCAGGGGCGCTATTCTGTACACGTTACCGAGAACCGTCGGTATCGGTAACTGTCACATACCGTTAATTATCGTCAAGCCGCTTTGTGTGCTATTCTGTATGCTTAGTTACCGATCGATATCGGTAAATCACGCCGACGAGAATCGGTATCCATGCCGTGACCCCGACTACCCCTCGGAAAACAATACCGATTTAAAATGTCTGTCGTTATCAAGTTGATGTGTTGAGTTTTGCGTGAAAATCGTGAAATAACATCATTATATTTGGGGAATCTTTGATTATTCTGACAAAAATTTATTTATAAGAAGGTAAGTAATTAAGCTTATGCGAATAAAGTGCATTTTTTAAAGAATATATTATTGAAATATTGTTGTTCTGTTTAACAATCATTTTCCATTTATTTTTTGAGGCATTTTGTAACTTATTCACAAAAAGATGAACTTCTATTGGACAAAAGAGTTAGAATGAATTCAGCTAGAGCTATAATATTATTTGACGAAGGCAATGCAGACTTTGCCTAGGCCATTCTGCAGAACGGATTTTTTTATTATTATTACAACATAGTAATAATATATCCTATTGTACGATGATGATTAATCATCATTTGATTGTTATGAAACTAGCTCACTATCCATGGCTGCTAATCTTGGCTATTTGGCTCTGGATTTGATGTACCTGCAGCATCAAGCTGAAATGCAAGAGCGTCGTGCCGAAAGAAGGGCTTGGAGACAGGAGCACAAACCTTTTGAATTGAATGACGATGTGTTCATTGATCTATTTCGCTTATCTCCTGATTTGGTGATGGAAGTTGTCGAGGAGCTAGAGCCAATATTGGAGAAACGTCGACCAACTGGAATTTCAGTTGAACATCAGGTTAATTGTAAACGTCTGATAAAAAATTAAAATATCTAAAATACCAAATTATTTATAACCTGTTCATATAGGTTCTAGCGGCTTTGAGATTTTATGCCACAGGATGCTATCAGGCAGCTGTTGGGGGTCAATATGATCTAGCACTTAGCCAGCCTACTGTGAGCAGATGTGTGAGAAACGTGACCAATGCTGTCAATGAAAGATTTTTATATCGGTGGGTGCAGTTTCCTATAACCCCTAACCAAAGGCACGCTGCTCGACAAACATTTTTGAATGCACCTCAACCTTTCGAAGGGGCAATAGGCGCTATAGACTGCACCTATGTGCATATCTTAGCTCCAAGCCAGCATGAGGAAGCTTATGTTAATCATTGGGGAGATCACACACTCAATGTCCAAGCTGTAAGTGGCGTATTTTGTCTGTTGGATAATATTGATGATACATAACATAATTGGTAGAATATAAATGAAGAGGAGTAGATGCTTTCACTCTAATTTTTGTTTGTTGCTTAAAAAAGTGGTAGATAAGTTAAGTTTGTTTCAAAAAATTAGAGTGAGAGCATTTACTTATTCTTTGTTCATACCATCCATCATTTCGATAATAGAGACAAAAAAAACTCTCAAACGCACTGGGTAGGAACTTTACTTTGTGTAGGTAATTCAATGGAAACTATCAGATAGGTAGGTATAATAATGATATTTTTATTTCTCGAAAGATTTGTGATCCTAATTTGAAGATCTTGAATGTCAATGCAAGATACCCTGGAGCCAGAAATGATGCTTTTATATGGGCAAGTTCGGCAGCAAAAGCCGTTATGGAGCGTAATTATGATCGTGGAGAACGGAATACATGGCTGATTGGTGAGTTCACCTAAATACTATTTCTTGCAATGTACAACGCAAGCACTATTTTAAGGTTATCGTTAATTTTTTTTTTTCAAAAGGTTTTCATTTTTTACTGATAGGAGATGACGGATATCCCTTACAGCCGTGGCTAATGACACCTCTAAAGAATGAGAGACCAGGAACTCCTCGCGCTCAATATAACGATGATCTTTGCTCTGCAAGATCCATTATTGAACGTCTTTTCGGGGTTCTGAAAGCTGAATTCAGATGTCTGTCCAGCCAGAGGAAACTGATGTATGAACCGGGGCTGGCAGGTAAAATTGTGAATGTTTGTGCTGTATTGCACAACATGAGGATCGAACATCGAATAGATGAAGTTCAAGCAGAAGAGGCAGAAGTATTGGCTCATCGCGTTGCCCACCCCCCAAATATGGAGGTGGAAATTGGTCATCAAGGTCGTGCACTCGCTGTTCGAATACAGGAAAGATTCATTGCCAGAAAATATGATAGAATATTATTATGAGACAACTAGACGAACTGATACCCATTCTTCAATGAATAGTATAATATGATAATAATAACAATATTATAATTATGATATTCATAATATAGTATAATTTAATTTAATATAAGATATTTATAACAATAATAATTATTGAACTTATCAATTTAACTTGGGGGGATCTGGCATCTCTCAAACTTGTCAAGAGCTGTTTCTAACACACTAGTAAGTTTTCTGAATACTTTGACTCGTTCGGCCTCATTTTGTGCCTGGATAATCGCTGCCTGCGCCTGTACTGAAGCAGCCTCAGCCTGCTTCATTGCTGCCTCCGCTTGTAACATAGAAGCCCTAGCCATTATCTGCAAATTTGATGATTAATGTTTCAGTTAAAGCTTAATCTTGAGAAAAAAATATTATAATATATTAGAATCATCCACATTCGAAGATTATTTCTACACAAAATATTTGCAAAATATATTTCAGAGATAAATAATTAGATAATATGCTAAAATTTTCGTCGACATATAAAAAAAAGTCGTTTTTCTTCAAAGACTAAAGACTACTCTGTACTACTGGAAATTCACCACAAATTTTAAGTCGCGATCGCTCCTCAAATTATTTAATTTTATTTTTCAAGTAAGGGTGAGGGTGAGTCTGAAGAAAGTTTGCATAATCACTTTTTGTAAATAAACATGTGTTCGCAAACTTCTTCAAAACAATAATAAGAAGAATAATTTCCATTTTTTGTCCGTAAATTCGAAACTTCCCAAGCGATTTTTAAAAAAATTTCATAGATTTGTTCTTTTTCAAACAACAAAGCCATACTTTGAGCAGTTGTTATGAAATCATTTGATTTTCCATTTTTTGCAGAGTTCGAAATGAGTTAGTTTTTTAACATTACATTGATTTTTATTTTTTATCTCGACCGGTCCTGGAAAAATTAAACTTAGACGAGTTATTCACTAATATTATTATTAGTTATTCACTGATATTTGCCACCACATTTATTACAAAAATCCACTCATTTTAATTATATTTTCACCTGCTGCTCTATGGCTGATAAGTTATGGGACACACTGTATAGTTCTCTGAGTATTTTTAATTCCAATGAGAAATCATTATATATACCTACCTCCATTGCCTGTGTTGTGGACGCACTCAATTCGTGGAACTCTGAGCGGGCTTCCTGTAGTTGAGTCCCTATTCTCACACGGCTAGGCTTTTTTAATTCTTAAAAATAAAAATGTCTGTCACTATTCAAAGCTCCATAGATCACCACGACATACTTTTGATCTTAGCACTGCTCGGAGCAATCGCTCTGGTAGGCCCAGTTTGCTCTGCCTCGACATCTTCTTCTGGTGCCGCTGGCGCCGTATAGTTAGAGTCGAACATATTAACACCCTCTAATACTGTGAAAAAATGGTACTGTTATATTATCTTGTGGCAGGTTAATTAAAAGTTGTTAACTATAAAGATAATATCCTACCAAATATACCTTGTTGTCCTTCCACTTCCTGTTCATCTTGATTTGCCAGGACGGACACTGTATAAACACATGGTTTCTCATTCAGAACTGACTCATCGCCCCTTTCTAATTTTTCTATTTTGGCCTGAGAAAAAAAATTAAAATAGTTTTCCATAACGATAAATTATTCTTTTGCAATGTTTAGTTGTGAGTATCTTATATTGATAAAGATACCTCAATACTTTACCTCAGTCTCTGGCATTGAGTCAGGGCATGTCGAGGATCCCTGTATATATTCAGGGCCTATTATCCCAGCGATTCTCACTTCATGAGAAGCGAGAGGAGGGTGCTTCCTCTCTCTATTTCCTGTTCCTTGTCGCTCCAATCTTATCTCCGTCACCCTTTTGGAAACTTTGAATTTCATGTCACGCCACACCTGAAAAACAGTGCTATTTGAGCTTTTATCGCAAAAGGAGTTCATATATTTTTCAAAACTAATTCAAAATCTGGGAATCTATGCGAATTTAAAAGCAGTGAAGATACTTACTGTCTGCCATTGGCTGCCATCTTTTTGTGCTCCACCGGGTATCGCATTCAACTCCTTTGCGAGAGAAGACCATTTATTACGCAGCCAGTCCTTACCTTCTTTACCCGAGAACTTTCCTGCTGCAAATAAGGAGTGGCTTTCCATATATTGCACCAGATGGTCCCTCTGTGCAATATTGTACCTCTGGGTTTTACTGAAACAAACGTTACATAATAATGAGTTTTTGGTTCAAAAATGTCTGTCAGTATATTTTACCAAGGTACATCATATTCATTTATTATCAATAACAATAAGAGATGTTGAATAAAAAATCATAAAAAACAAAATACATGACAAACCTTCTCAAATACTTCAAAAATGTAAAAAATTTTAGAAGAATATATGAACTTTTCCAACTTATCAATAACATTAAACATTATTAAACGGCAATTATTTACAAAACGGTTTTTGGTATGATATGCAATATTTTTTGCATAGGTATTTTTTTTTTGCTTATAAGGAATATGAATTCACATGATTTGGGCCAAAAAGGTTTGTTTTTTCAGGTAAGTTTTGAGTTGGGGTGATTGAGTCCGTTTTGGTTAGGTGCATGAGTTAGTTTTCGTTTGGTCAAAATAAATGTCGCGTCTGCGACATCTCAGAACATATTCAAAAAAAAAATCTTCATGTTTTGGCGAATATATACAGATTTTGTATCCAAAAATTGTGTTTTCCTGTTCAGATAGCCGTTTTTTTCCATCTGCGCAAATGATTTTGTTCTCTCTATAAACACTAAAAGGTGTCTAGGCAAAATTGCTTATAATTTAATGAGCAAAAACCGCTTTGTTAACTGTTACCTGCTAAACATGTACTTGGACGCCAAATATACCTCAAGATCCACACAGACACACAAATGATTTAACAAAAATGTAGGTGGATTTGGGTAAATACTTTAATTAGGTACCTCAAATCAAGTAAAAAGCTCATATTTTCAGAAAGTGATATTTTGCCGCGATATTTTTTCAACTCTTTATTTAGAGACGTTAAAAGAAACTGGGTATACTGATATTAGGAATAGCGAGCAAGATTAACTCTAAAAAGTTCTCTTTATATTTTGCATAATAGATAGAGGACATACACCTAATTATTTCTATCCAAATAGTCGACATTGTTAATTGCGAATCCATTATCAAGTTCGCAAACATTTTGTTCCAACTTACCTTCTTATTTGAATGAATAAATGTACCAATAAATGAACAAAATTCACTTACCTTAGAGCTTTTGCTGCCATTTTTCTTATTTAAATGTGTTTTCGCGAAAAACACAAACTTTCGTAACTTTCAATCTTTCAAAACAAATCAAAAAATGTCAACTGAGCCGCGAAGTGGCGTATTCTCGTGGACGAATCTGACAGTTCTGCTCATCGCTCATTGGCTGAACGTACCAAATAGATCGATATCGGTATATAGCGATAGTTGACGGATGCATTTCCGACAGTCGGTAACTATGTCATACAGAATAGCGTCGCCTTGATTCCATCGGCCGCGCAACCGTTAAATGTCGGTAGTTACCGATACCGACGGCCAACGGAATCATGTACAGAATAGCGCTACCAGGCATTTAAAAAAAAAACGGTCTTTATACTCATTTTGTTTTTTTAAGTTTTTTACATTATCGTCCTGAATTCTGTGTTCTGTTATAAATAAATGTTCTTCTCATTCAGTTTCTGAGTTTTGTAGCGATTGCGGATATATACGTTTGGAGCAGTTTGGTGACGAATTTCCATTTCGAAAAATAACTACCCGCAAGGGATGACTTCTCCAAACTAGGAGGATATGATGAGGTACAGAAGATCTTCGAAATGAGCTTTTACTTAATCTTTTTGTCAAGGATGAAATGTCAAATCATCAACAAATAGCGCACGGACAATCCAAGTCTGAGAAGATATGAATTTCCGGTGATTCGCTGACGATACGAACTCAACAGCGGCGAATAGAACGGAACTTTCTCTACTGGTAATGAGGAAAAATAAATAAGGAAAGAGGGGAAATTCTGAAGTAAAAAATTCGCTCGCGGCGCTACACTATTTTCATGTCCTGTATTTCAAAAAATTAGACCTGGCATGAGGCCATGTTCCTCCCTAAAAACTGAAGCTAGCTACGCCAATGCATCTGAGGATAGGGTCAGTGTGGGCTTTCCTAGTTGATGTGTTCTACGATGCGTGGCGCTGACCCTGTGTGATGGTGACTATGAGAAAATGCCGGTCACTCCGAAAGCGGGGATGGCTCCATGTGGCGTAGGACGTCTGGGCTGTTAAGAACCTTCTCAAGGAACACTTCGTCTGTTTCTTTCCCTTCATTCGACCTTTTCAGGATGCGGTGTCACTTAGCTTCACTGTTTGATTTGTTGTGGAATTTTCATCATGACAGAAAGTTTTTTGCTTTTGTGCCTTCCCTTATTTTGTGGAGGATGCATCTCTCGCAACTTTTCTGATCGCGGCTGGAAGGTTGATCAGCCTCTAGTATTTGGGCTTGTTTTCTGCGTTTTTAGAGTTTTTTTGATGAGGATTACCAGGGCATTTTTCCACTAAGAGAGAAATCAAAGCATGAAAGACAACATGAAAATCAAGAGTGACGTTTAAATGAATTCATCTTTCATCATGACAACCTAATAATCTGTCATGTGGCATTCTACGTACCTCCATCTCCTCGAGATCTTAGGCACATCAGCGCCTCTCCTTGGATGCGAATCAAGTCTTTCACTTAGACCCCGCCCTCCATTTACATTTTTGTTCTAAAGTTGGTATACAGGGTGGTGCAACCAAGATGAGATGGACGATTATTGTAAATTGGTGAGGAGTTTGGATGATCTTTTTTTTGTACATCATAGTTGGTCAAAAAGGCTATATTTTGAAAATATAGTCATAGTACAGGGTATCCCAAGAGGTTTGTGATGAATCAAACTTTTATTTTTTTAAATGGAACACCCTGTATGTAAGAATTCTAATAATTTCTTCCATCTCATACGATCATTTTAACATAAGGTTTGTTGGGTCTAAAACTTGAAATAAAGGAATGGGAGGCGATCAAATTTAAAAAAGGACTGATGGCTGGGCCATTTCTCTAGCGAAACAAAAAAAGTATCCTTGAACACAACAATCACATACACTTTGAATAGAAATATTTGTTATTATACAGGTTGGTCAAGTTTTGCAAACACGACCTGTACACAATTTTTTCAAATGGAAAGGTATGATGTATTGTGTTTTTGAAAGCTAATGATGTTATCTTCAATATAAAAATATAATATACGGGGTGATCAATTTGGAAAAATTGTCCACAGGTCGTGTTTGCAAAACTTGACCACCCTGTATAAATACAAATAATCATATTCAGAATGTATGTGGTCATTGTGTTCAAGGATAAGTATTGTTTTATGGGTCAGTTGGTTTTTCGATACTTTTCTCCATTTCACTTGAAGAATGGCACAACTATAAGTCCTTTCTCAACTTTGATCGCCTCCCATTCCTCTATTGAGAGTCTTAGGCCCAACAAACCACACATCAAAATGATCGTACGAGATAGGAGAAATAATTAGAATTATTAAATAAAGGGTGTTCGATTCAAAAAATACAAGTCAAGTTCGCCACACATTTTTTGGGACACCCTGTAATATGACTTTATATTTAAAACAGAGCCTTTTGAACAAACTATAATATACAAAAAAAAATATTCAATTTCCTTACCATTTTTCCACAATCGGTTGCACCACCCGGTATGTGTTCTGTGGAACGAGATGACGGCACCGAAGTAGCGGTACATGCATTACCATAGCTTACCGTAAGCTGTGGCAACTGTGGCATTACTATTATAGGCCGTGTGTCCACTGCAGGTCCGTCACCCGAGCGCAGTTATCCCGGCCGCCAGTTTTTTGAGTAGTTTGACGTGACCGCTAAAAATCGTCCCGAAATTTTGACGGGCCATAATATGTTGGCAATAAAAAATACATTCGATTTTGCGCGTACTGCACTCTGCGTCGTTCATGGTGTTGTTTGTTGTTATTATTGTTTCTCATTGTTATAAAATGGCGAAAAAGTTCAATTACGAGATTTATTCATTGATAGAAATCATATGAGGCAAATAGTATTGAGTGATACTTTCACAAGTACCAACTTTGAAAATAAATCGAAGAAAGCGAGTTTTTGTATATGTGTTCTCTGTATTAGGGATATAGAGATTGGGTAATACTTTTACAAGTACAAACTTTGAAAAAAAATCGGAGAAAGCGAGTTGATAGCTAGTCTCAAAAAAAAACACACGAAAAATGGTGGCATTGAAAAATATTTCAGTGATGAACAGTTAGGAAAATTAAGAGACTGGCTGACGAAATTCAAAATATCCACAGGCATTCTGGAACAAGTCTTCAATATCTTGAAATTGGCAGATATGAGTACACATGAAAAAGTATGTGTACCAACCTATCTTCTTTTTTATGAGATAAAACACTTTTTCAAATGTTGTTTTATTCTCATTTCAATCAACGAGCACCATATGACATTCTATTTTTTTAACTAACGCATGATAGCTATAGGTGTCATTATTGATGTCATTTTGGACAAGTGAAGTGTGAAATAACCCACTAGTGTGTTATAATCCATAACTCACAAGTCACTATGACTTATTTTGACCAAAATATAAACATGTCTGTCTGTCTAGTCATTCCGATACTGAAACTAATCTTTAATAATTATCTCATAAAAAAACGATTCCCTCCATTCGTTGGATAAAACATTATATGGCACTCGTGCGTTATTTTTCACAAGTCACTTGAGAATTTATCACAAATCTTTCTCGCGTAACTTATTTTCAACACAACACACTAGTAACATAAAAAATAACTATTTTGCCAGCTTTTAACCAATAATTTTGATCGGTCACTGTAATTATAATACAATTTACTCTTTATTCATGTTCTGTTCTCATTCGTTCATGTTCTGTTGTCAGTGACACAGTATCCTTTTTCCTGGGACAATATCATTTGTCTAAAGTTGACAGAAAGGCTCTAAAACTTGACTTGGTGTTTATCATAATCCCCACCAAAAAATTATCATGAATAATGATCATTTGCGATGCACACCTTGTTACTCACGGCCCTATTTATCAAAGTTCAGCATTATTACTATCGATTCTCAATTCTTCCAGCAAGTTTGTTATGCGTTGAACGCAAAGTTTTGACAAAGAAGGGAGGACTTTTTTCCAATCTAATAACATCCCATGAAGAAGATGATTGTTTGTTTTCCATTTGAAACCATTATCATAAAGCTCCTGCAAAACTGTTATGTTGGTCTAGAAATGAATTCATTCGACCATATAAACTTCCAAGTTTTTTTACAGAGACTGATGTGTTGTTTAGCTAAAAAAAAACAAACAAATAGTTTACTCCACTGGAAATAATACCATTAGTATCAATTTATCATTCGTGTTCTCTTTCTAGGCTTCTTAGTCATTAACTGTTTAGCTGTCTGAGCAGAAGCAACAATCGACAAAAGGCTCAAAGAGGGATTGAACTCTGTCTTAGGAAAAAATGCATCATAATGTTGAGTATGGTAAGCTTTTTGAGAACGTTATTTTCTGACAGTTTTCTTCAATAGTTCCTGTTCATTGTGTTTAGTACTTTTCATTTGAAGTCATTAAACGAATGAAACATCTCTCCACAATTAAGAGTGATCTCAAAAACATTTGAGCAGCAGAATATATTTCACGAACATCGTGAGTTAATCCTCTCCACCTGGGTCTGGACTCTGTAACAAAAAAGCGAAAGAGATTCTCTTCTCTTCGCTTGAACATCGGTCGAAACTTGGATCCAAAATTCCGGCGAGTAACAGCTGGGCCCGTATTATTCACTTCACCTGAATCGCGTGACGACCGATGTTCATGCGAAGCGAAGAGAATCTTTCTCACAGGGTCCGTTTTTTCAGTACTGATTTTAAAGGGGACATGGGTAATAGAATAAACATACTTCATAGGTAATATGCCACTTGATATCAGATAGAAGCCGATCTAATACAGGAAAATTGCCCTCTCCGGAGTTATAGTTGTTATTCTGGGTATCAGTTGGGAAGTTATTAGGATTCTGTGAGTCGACAGTCCGAGAAATGACGGAAAATAAATATTAATATACTGATAATTTTGAGTTGAAACCCTGAACTGAATCCAGAAAACGAATTTTGAGATCTCCAATAAATAATAAATCACGGTTTTGAATACAATCAAGAGCAGCAATATCTTTAAATAAAGACTGATAAGTGTTGGATCGGATATAATTCACAAATAGGAGTATTACCATTCAGTCCATACAAATTCTACAGCCGATGATGTCCACATCAGCAGTGATATCGTGTAGTTAAACCAGATGGTCCAATCCATAGTACTCACGAGTTGAAGACCGCTTTGCTTTAGTTACATACATTGTATCGAGAAGAAGTGTTACCTACAACTCTATTTTTCAATTTTCCTCATCTTTACTTGAAAGCTTTTGTTGGTTGATATCGAACCATTTAAAACTAGGTTTTCTTTAAATTTCACGAAGTGTGTGGGAAGAAAATTCCTTATCTTCACAAAATATTCAATTTTTCAATTATAGCTCAACATATTCTGGTCAGTAGAACTATTTTTGAGAGCTTGAATATACAGGGTTATTCACGTTATTCGACACGAAACATTATGGCCGAAGTATATGATTTTGAAAAAAATTTTTTTTTCTGGATGGATAGGGACCCTTTAAGGCTACATTTAAAAAATATTTTCATGTTATACAGGGTGTCCCCAAAACATGAAATGCATCAAAGTTGTATTTTTTTAAATGAAACCCCCTGTATATTAATCGATATTTCAATTCTTTCTTCAATTTGGAACAAAAATTGTGATACAACTAATGTTCCTAAATTCAACCGTTATCAAGATATCGCGTTTTAAAAATGGCATTTTTGCAACTTTGACATGCTATAAAACTCAAACTATTCAAGTTAGAGAAAAATGGATTGCACATTTCTATCTTAACTTTTCAAGAGCTATTCAAGAAGATTAAATTCATTCTTGTGAAAAAATGTCGAAATGTGCCGAAAAAAGTTGACAGTTGACGGTACCTACTATCCAGATGACAGAAGAGCTCTTGAAAAGTTAAGATGGGGAAGTGCAAACCATTTTTCTTAAACTTGAATAGTTTGAATTTTATAGCATGTCAAAGTTGCAAAAATGCAATTTTTAAAACGCGATATCTCGATAACGGTTGAATTTAGGAACATTAGTTTTATCGCAATTTTTGTACAAAATTGAAGGAAGAATTGGAATATCAATTAATATACAGGGTGTTTCATTTAAAAAAATACAACTTTGATGCGTTTCGTGTTTTGGGGACACCCTGTATAACGTGAAAATATATTTAAAATGTAGCCTCAAAGGGTCCCCATCCATCCAGAAAAAAAAACTTTTTCAAAATCATATACTTCGGCCATAGTGTTTCGTGTCGAATAACGTGAGTAACCCTGTATATTATCTCTTCAGAGGACATCAAGAATCAAAACAAATAATTGTATAAAATATAGGACTCAAACTTGAAAACATCACTTAAAATGAAACTCAGAACTCTTGATATGGATCTTCACCCTGGAAATGAAATTGTCAATTTTTTTTAAATTCGTTTGGATTTTTTTTAGATCGTTACTTTTTGGAAGATCAAGTTAGTTATTACAAAATATCCACTGTTCCCATTTTTTTCAAACAATCGGCATATAAGTTCTGGATTTTGATATAATATTCTAAAAGTATAAACTCTAACCATTCTGTGAACAAACTGCATTTGATTTTAGGAATTTGTAACCAACAAAAAAATAAATCTAGTGGATGACAACAAATTGTCATTTTCAGTGAGGTGGTTCACATGAAAACTGGCACAGAGCTGGAGCAGTGGGAAAGAATATAATGATTCGAGGCAACTCGTCTTCTGGGTGATTCGGAAGGAATGGGTGTAATCTATGCATCAAAAAATAAAAAAAAAAACCCGAATGTTTTTATCCAATATTCATTTGTACATGCCTTGCTCGTGAAGCGTATTGATCAATCATTTTTTGGGAAATCCCTAGCTGAGTTCCAATTTTTCAAGACCTAGTCGTTGCATCTTCTTCTACTAAAACTTTTTCTTTTTTTTTTCTTTTTCTTCTAGATCTTGTCGAATGGCTGATTCGAAGCAAGTAAGCAACATCAAATTGGAAACAGTAACAGATCTGATTGCAAATTGAGGTTTAACCGGGATATACCTCAATCTGCAATCAGATCTGTTACACTTTCTAAGAGCATTGATCGCCAGTGATCTACATACTTCAATTTAGGCGATCTGAATGGTAATTTCTGCTTAGTGTTTTGACAATGGCCGAGACGTTTTCTCCCTCGACACTTCCAATGCGAATTTATAATGACCAATCGGTGGTATTAGCCAGTATCTAATCACTTACTCCATTCTTTTGTTGCTTTCCAAAACACTTTTCCGGATTCACTTATATTAGCTCGTGTACTATGAAACATCACCTCATTCCATAATTACTTCAAAGATTTCTTGAACCATCATCATCCTATTTGATTGGATGGAAAGAGAAAATAATTGTTCACTAGTTTGGCCTTCTCGAGCAAAAGACTTTAAAAATTGTGACTTGCGTCAATTGCGTCTCGAGCCAAATTGTGTAATCGCATACTCATGCATACTCATCAGAAACAACCAGCATTTTGGTGATCATTTTGGGCAATTTTTGTAACTTCTCAGTGCAAACTATATGTTATTTCTATTATCCTCATCCCAACTTTTCACCTGATTTAAGGGTCTGCCGATCAATTTCATAACCAACTTTGGAATGTTTGACAATATGACAGCTACAATAAACGTGTCTTTAGTTATATGCTGACGTCAAAGTTTCATGAAAATTAACAGGAGTGAGAAAAGTTTAAGAATTGAATTCCCTTTATAAAATCATAATTTTTTAAGTCCCCCTACGAACGGGTTGAGACAGCCTGTCTTATTCGAAGAGTAAATCATACCTTTTTAACTTTCAGAACGCCTCAATTGAATTCCAATGATTACTGTCGTATGATACTCTTGGAACACTTACAACGTGTATCATTTTTGGAGTTTCTGAGTTAAGATATAACTTTCTATAACTATACTACTTACTTTCAAAACCTCACTTTCATTTGCAAGAATCATAGCTTCTCATGGTTTTAACTCAATATATATAGGTAATTATATAGGTATATATATACAGGTAGGTTGCGTCAAGTCCGATTCACGATTAAAATGCGATTTTGAAATTATTCACGGACGGAGTATGGTTGAACGTTTACGTTGACAAATCCATTCCACCATGATAACGCTGTTAGCAGATTCAATGGAACATTAACATAAGTAAAGAATCCTAACAGATACATAAGTTAACGTGAACTAGGGGCTATGATTGAACGTTCCCCTGATATCTAGCAAAGCTGTGATTTGAACAGATTTTGGTTTTCATTCACGAATTTTTTCTACAGGTACCTTTCAAGCTGGAGCTATAAATCCAAACAATACTCATGGTTTATGTTCCACGGATCTGCCCATGCTATATTTTATATTAATAACTTGTCCTAACGATTTGATGGACAAAATCTATTTCTTGAGTGAGTTTTACCGATTGGCATTTTCCTAGAGGCACATCCCTAACAAAGCATGTTGAATTGTTGATAAATAAATTTTGTGAGTAGTCACAATGACTGAACATTATCGTGTGAATATATTTGAGGGTATTCAAATCAGATATGAGATTTCTAAGTTTGCATTCCAGCCTCAACGGTATTTGTTTCAGTATAATCAAATGCGGAATGAACCATTATGCGCAATTTCTCTTCTAGCTTGTAGCTCATTTGTAAGCGGTATTATGGTGCCGACATTCGCCTTGATCAACCACGTCTTGTTAATTGATCACGTGAAATAACAAGACATCATGGAATTGCTGATTTATGTATGTATATCAAAATCAAAACGATCTTGAGATATGTTGGGGGAATGGCCACCGAATCTTTATGAAAGCTTGGCAGTTATAGGCAAAAGGATTATGAAATAGAGTAGGTGACTTCCAGAAAAACAAATTATTTGACGCTTCCACTAAAAGAAAAGTCAGATCAAATAATTCAGGTGAACCGCAGGAACTGACTTAGGGAGAGGGTGGGAAGTCCCCACCGCCCTTCTTGGGAGACGATTCAAGTAATTACCCCTGCACCAGGGGTCTACGGCACTAGGTGGTGTTCTCAATCGTCACTCTGGTCAGAACCTGGGGCAGGACGATGATAATGCACTATTAGTTCTCACTTAACCCCTATGCCGCTTGAAACAATCAAACAATCAAATAAACGATTTATTATGAGTACGGCTGTTATCAAAATCGTACATTGCGAAATACTGTTTCTGGAAATTACTTTTTATATGAAACAATAGATGAGTGAGATAGATGAAAATTGATCAAACCAAACTCGAAAAGGAGGCATCAGTTGATCGGTATGCCCTAAACTTTCTAAACCGTTGAAAAGGGGTTGTTATCGGAATAATCCCAAATATTTTATTTGTACTTTGATATATTCAAAAAATGAAACTGACAATAACCCACACAAACTCACTTAAACAATTAATGGTGTTATATTCATTATTATAAAAACCTTCTTGAAAGAAACTGAACATTTTGAAATTTTTTACAAAATTTCAATTATCAGTGGAGTTATCTAGATTTTGATTCACCTTGTATGCATAAAGAAAATATCTAATACTTTTTTTTTTCGCGATATACCATGTTCTTTCTTTCAAATATTTATTGGCAATTACTTTGTTTTCTAGGTTAGGAGATTGATAATAAGATACATTAAAAAAAATGGCAAATTTTTGACGTTATTATGTTTTTACTGGTTGAATTTGGGTAAAGGGTATTCTATATGAAAAATGTTTAGAATTTCTAGTAGAATGCAAAATCAGATAAAAAAATAGGGTTGTTTTTTGAAATAATAAAGTTGGACAATGCCCAGAAGTTCTGAAACGCCCTGTATGTGTGAAGACATTGTTTACACACAATTCATTTTGAACCATCTTTCTTTCATTACAAATATTTTTTCCCAAACATCAAATTAAAAAGTTGATGAGGGGTTGATTTAGCTGTGAACACCCTGTACATAATTCTTTTCGTAATAGAGAAAAAAAATGTGAGAATATCCTGTTGTATTGTTGCTAGTTTCGTGACTGGAGCGGAACAGAGTTATGTAACAGGAGCTCGTGGGAGGCAGTCAATAATACGAGGAAGGCTACTTTAAGTCTTCTTTATTCGATTTTCAATATCCTATTTAGCATACTAGAATGGTCCCTGATCTCATGCACCATGTTCTCAGTTCACATGTCATGAAGCTCAGATATCGCATTATCATGTTCAGGAGTCTGAACATGATAAAGCATGAAGTATGTCGAGAATTCAAAAGTATGTGAAAATATAATAGAAGAGCATGATAATACAAGGAGCCGTCAATATCGCACTTAACAATTATTTTGATAAGCCAAAAATAAGTTTCAAATGACTTCTTCCAGCACCAATCAATCTTCTAAAGATTCATATTCAATATAGCATAGTATCGTCACTTCTATGTTTGGCCTCTCACCACACGAATCTTGAATTTTGTCATTTCGACCTCCAAAGTGATATAATTATAGTTATGAACTTTCTTAGCGCACAAAGTAGAAATACTTGATAATATTGATTGGGAAATATTGAGGTGGCATTCGTCTTTGAGAATCATTTAAAATTTGCAAGAATTTTACTTTTTTGTATACTGCAGCATACCTCCTGATTTTCAATGACAATCCAGTATACTCGTAGAATGTGATCAATATACACTTTAACAATATAATACCCCAACCTATTCTAGTAATTATCGATGAGAATATATTTTTAATTATATTTTACAGAAAAAATCATGAAATAACTCTGGTGAGTAAATGATAAAAACCATTTGTGAGCTCTAAACGATGTTGACCAAGACTTACCTTGTACAAAACCGAAGAGTACGATAAGACAAATCCGCGATAGAATCATGATGAGATGTATCCGTAATTTAGACAGTTTTATAGCCACCAACACCTCATCTTATCACTTGAACTAACAGCGAACAAACTTTTAAACAATTCGACAAAAGTGGCGCCTTTTACGAAGGGCATCGAGAAGCGTCGGGACGCTCTCAGACCACAGGGATGTTAGCTAGCAAAGCGACGAACTGAGAGTGCCAATAATTGTAGCGAGTTTCGCAAACGCGCAGGCAGGTTGCTGTCGACGAAAGGCAAAGTTACGTAAATTTGCTAAAAAAATACTGGGAATGGCCAATATTTGTATGACAGAAAGTTCAATCAAGAACACGATGAATCAGGAGTAGCAATAATGACACATCTGTTGCAAAAGAGATGGTCCCATGAATCCCTCAATAATAATTATTGCATATAAGGATAAACAGATGTTCAAAAATGTTAATGTTACTTGGAACATTATTTGGGAACCAATCGATCTAAAAAAACAGATTCAACAAAAGAACCGCCACCTGGAATCGTGACTTGCCACACTTGAACATATTGAATTATCAGTATGCATGCGATAATACTTTTGATACCACATCGAATTCAAAATTGATTTAACTTTGAGAGAACTCATTTGAAATCTGCACGGAATGGTTGTGGTTGTAAGTAGACGAAATCGTAACTCAAACTTTCAAAGCAAACAATGGTGACTCAATTTTCAAAAGTATTCCACAAAAACAGTGAATTGTAGATGATAAACTTTACTTAGAAAGTATATTGTGGGGTTCGCAAAAGTTTGTAATAAGCACCTTGTTACGAGGACATTACGAGGACATTTATACTTTTCGAAGAAATAAGAGAGGCTTATTTATTGATTTCGCATTTGCTGTCAGGAAGATTGCTAGGAAAGTACGGGACTGGAGATCATCGGAAGAGGTGAACTTAGAATGACTCTGTTTTAACTCCGCAGTATATTGTTTTGTTGGAAAACTTTCCGGTTTACCGTTACCCTGAAGTCGGTGGCTTTTCAAAGATTTTTGATTGACTGGATTGAGTCTTTAATGATTGCTTTCATTTTCCATCCTTTGTGTGGATGGTGAATTATCCAATCCATTTATTGTGATCTAGTTCAATTTCTTGTTTTATACATAAAAAAAATCTAACAAGTCATAGAAGCTATCTTGAATGACTAACTGCTTTAGTGATTTGCAATTTGCAATGCAGCTGAAGTGTTTTGCCACCCTCCATGTAAGTCTACTCGTACAAAAGGATTCCTGAAAACATAGCTCCGCGTTTTTTCAAAGACTGGGCAAAAAACTAACCCAAACTTACCCAAGATACGTTTTAAGAATATATATATTAACGACATATTTTACTGGGTCGTGACGAAAAAAATCACCTTGCCAATCTTTTTTTTTATGGACGGACATGCGTACCAAATGAATTTTCAAAGTAGCAGATTCTGTGGTTAACGAGGAATATACGTACTAATGAGTATTTTTTTGAACTCCACGCATATCTTGCAGCCTCTAGACGTGGCGGTATTTTGATCTCTGAAATCCGTATGGAAAAAGGTCGTTCAGAGCTCAGAATTTGTGAGTTGAGCTTGATAAAGAAATGTTTGCACCGCTATGTTAATGAGGTTACAAATCTACCAAATTTTATTCAAAATGGTTTTAGAGCATGTGGACTTTATACACTGACACAGATAACGTAAAATAATGTGCAAAAATGTTTAACGACAAAAATACGAACGATACTGCAGTAGATGCTAACAAAACTACAAGAGTTACAACCAATGAAGCTAAGGGAAGAAAGTTTTTGGCATATTTGTGGAAATATATGCTGTCAAGGTTGAATTGTTTGAGTCGTCTGGATCATCTTGGGAAGGCGATAAAAAATACATCAGCCTTTTTTATTGGTGGAAAAAGCTTTCTAATGCTGAGGCCCAGTACTTTCACATTCAAGTTGTCGATTTCATTCCGTCAGAATAACCTCCAAATAGGTACCGACATGGCAACGCCCCATTTATTATCTGACGGATAGTTATTTGACAGAATCCCACAGACCGATTAGTCTAACATCTTTCGAAGCTGAAACCTTGGAAAGATTGATACCAGGTTGAGGCAGAAGTCCAAGGAGGCTGCCTCCAAGGCAGCTGTCTCTCCCCGAGACTATGGTGTCTGATAATGGACAGCCTCCTCACAAGGTTTTATGCAGGAGGATTTTACACTCAGGCGTACGCGGACGATGGACTGGTGCTAGTGAGGGGTAAACACCTAGGGATCGTCTGTGAGCGGATGAAGCGAGCCTGTAAGATGGTAGAAACATGGTGTGGAGAGATGGGACTGTCAGTAAACCCCTCCAAAACAGAGCTCATCCTCTTCACCAACAGAAGGAATATCCGGGAATTCAAGCCACCCACGATGTACGGGACCACACTGTCACTCAGGCAGGAGGTCAAGTACCTCGGGGTTGTGTTGGACAGCAGGCTAACGTGGAAACCCCACGTTGAAAGGACAATAAAAAAAGGAACAGCAACACTCTGGCTACTGCGTCGAGTGGTTGGAAGACAGTGGGGCCTAAAACCCTAGGTCATGCATTGGCTCTACCAGGCTGTCATCAGGCCAAGGATCTCATACGGATCCGTGGTCTGGTGGCCGGCAACCGATAAGACCACTTATGTACTCAAGCTAGACCGACTGCAAAGGATGGCTTGTTTGAGTACAACAGGCGCAATGAGGACAACTCTTGGAGCAGCACTGAACATCCTCCAGACTGCCTCCAATACATCAGTTACTTGTAAACAATATACTACTCGCAATATGGGCTATTAATCCCTTGGAATGTTACTCCCTCTTCATTGGGTGGCTTGGTTTAAAAGCATCCTCTGGATTACTATCTATCATTATTGACTCATTTTATAGTCTACTATTATTTTTATTGAAAATTATTCAGACAAATCATGTGATTGGTCTGCAAGGGACATAACCCAACAAATATAGAGGGTCGAATTGGTCGAGAAATAATAATGTCCAATTATGAAAAGTGGAAAATTACCGACATTTGTCCACATATTTTCCTATGTGGGGAAAAAAACTGAAGTAATTTGTAAGTAGTGACAGGTCAACCTGTCCTTGACAACCATCAGGTTGAAGGTGAATGAAGGATTAATAATTATTATATATATTAATAATTAATGATTCTGTCACGTGTCGAAGTGAAAGAACTACTATGGCGTCTCACTTGGTTTAATATTTACGTAGTAGTTTATTGATTATTGGAAGGAAATGTAACTGCGAACGAAACTTTTCTGTATAATATCGGAAAGATACTTGCAGAGAATTGATGCACCCCAATTACATGTCCATTTAGAAACATTATTACCAGAGTTTGCGAAATTTTAAAAGATAACCTTGAATCCAAAATAACTATGATAGCCTAGAAATGTTATAAACAAACTTGCCAGTGGTTGCTATCATCTTTGAATATGTGAAAATCCCCAAAAGTAGTCGGAAATTCAATAAAATTCGGACATAACACATTGATTTTTTAGATGCTGACATTAAAACTTGGCCGCTCTCATATGTTGTGTACATATAAGTTAATTTTTCGACCTTAGGTGAAGAATGACTAGAAATCGACCTTTGCTATAACCTAATTGACAAGTAGCGATAGAGATAGAATTATTGTGGTGATAATTTAGTGATATTCTAACTAAATTCAGAAGCAATAAAAGTCTTGTCCTTGAACGTAGCTTTTTGGTTGTTTCCAAGTAATGTTCGACTTATTCTTACACCTTATATATGTCATGATTGTACAAGAGACAATGCAAGTGTATCTTCTGGTCCAGAGTTCTTGGATTGTTTGTTGGGGCATAGGATCAATATTTCAAATAATCTGGCCATCCCATTAATTTGAGTGTCTGAGGTTATTCATAACGTTCATAAAGTTGAACGACCTTTGTCATAACCCAACAGACAGGTATAGCGATAAAGACAGAATGTTGGTCATTATTTGGTAATATCCCACCCTAATTCAGAGAAAATATATTCTTGTCGTTGAAGTCAACTTTTTTGGTTATTTTCAAGTAAGTTTAGACTTCTTCGTATACCTTATATGTATATGTCGTCGTTGTATATGACACAATGTATGTTTATTTAATTTTAGTAACTATACTGAATAACTAACAGTAAAATTATCTAATAGAACTTTATTTATCTCGTGGATAAGATATAGTTGCCTCGAGCTGAATAGCTAATAGCTGTTAATGACATTGAAGTAAAATTGCAAGGTAAAAGGAGGTGGTTTTCTACCAAATCAAGACATTTCTCTTTTCTTCTGGCCAAAAGTTCTTGAATTGTTTGTTGGGAAAGTCTGCTTGATAAACAAGTGAACTCGCCAGTGAACCTTTGCAGTTTGCAGCGTCATGGAATGATATTTGGCATTACACTACAAAAACCAAAACAATAATAATACTTACATTACAAAGGGTGTTTTCTCATTGCATAATCTAAGGGCGAATCCCTCAGCTAATTTCAACTATGCAGTACAAATAATAATAATTGGAGAAAAAAGCAGGACAGTTATTTCGTGTATTTGTATTGATTTTATGATTTTATTATATCATAACCTTTACCGATGTGTAATACTATCCATAAATATTATTTCATACTCTCGCCAATGACAATAAGGGTCTGTTATTTCGAACAGATATTTAATAATTTCAGTACTGATTTTTTGTTGAATGTATATTGAAGTTTTTGATAAGTAGCATTATGAAAGAAAAAATCGTCTTTTTCCTAAACTAGTGATTTCACATCCATGTCCTCACCTCACTTAGACTAAGATCAAACTTCATCATGAGAAATATAGTATATCCTTGACAGTTCCACATGGCAAAGGAATCCGTAATATATCTCAAGAGCTTTTCATCGTATTTAACAACTGAGACATATTTAAAAAAAAAATAAAGTTCCATCCAACATAACGTTAACATAGTATTAAAGCCTTTCAATATTATTTAATAGTACGGATATGTGATATGGGCACCAATGTATGTGAATAAAGTAGAGTGTTGATCCAAAATTTACTAATTTGTTGTTCACAAACCACGCATATGACCAAAACAATTTTGAACGTTCGAGCTGGTGTTGATTGGATACGAGAGTTTAGAAATACGACGTGAACCTATTTATTTAGTTGCATCACATCAGATACTCCAACAAAAATAAAAGCAGTTGTTGTGCAATGATCATGGCAGTATAATAGGTACATACACTTTTTAGATAATATAAGCTTCGTCCGACTGAAATCAGCTGTCTTCAAAGTTTAACTGATCACTTCTGATATAATATAATAATCATTGATTTATGAACTCTTTCTTGTACTATGAATAAAATAAATAAATATAGCAGGGTACGTAACATCACATTCCTGTATAAATAAAATGAACTTATCCTTCGTCAATCAAGCTGGTTTGGTTGTATGCAGTTCAAATTTATCATTTGGAATATGCCTGACGCGTCCCTTTACAGAATATATGTGGCATCTTCGAAATACAAATCGTGTAAGTATTTGAGAAAGGACTTGTCAGTTATCCAAAGTCTGTAGCGGAGAGAGTAGCTTGATATTGTGACATGGTATCGTTAATCATTCGGTCGTTGATTGAGTGATCTGTATATTGATGTGATCGATACGTGATTCGACAGTACATTATTGTGAAAAACAGTTTATCGGTATCAGAGAACTGGTGGCAAAAGTGTGCAAGAATTTTCTCAAGGTTAATTTATCGAGATTGAGTAACTTCAAATTGCCAAGTCAGCTCCTTAGGTATCTTTACACTCGCACTCTTTTTGTGCGATTTTGGACTGAACGCAACAATACCGCGCGTAAGCGACGGACGCTCCAAGAACGTGGCGTCCCAAGAGCGTGTCAATCAAAATGTTGAAAATTGCAATGCTCCATTCCAAAAGCCTTGTTGGTACGTTTGGAACGCCAAAGGCAAAATGTGTCAGTGTGAATCGAAAAACCTCCGTTTTGAGTGCGTTATTTGCGTAGCTCGTGTCATTTTATATTTTCTGTAATATTCTGAGGGTGTGTGCAAAATTGACAAAAATATATCAAGACACAGAGAGTTTGAAGTTTCTCATTGTATGGCTGTTATGAATAGATTCAAAGGATTAAATTAAAAAAAAATGATAAGGATAAAAAATGGATGGCGGATCGTAACAAATATGGTCATATGCAACTATTGAATGAGTTACAACATTTTCCAAACGATTTCAAGAATTGTCTACGTATGGATTCTGATACGTCCAAAACATTATTGGACTTGGTCTCACCCGTTATTTCTAAACAAAACACAAAAATGAGAGAAAGTATGAGTGCGGAAGAAGAGAGACTAGCAATCACTTAACGTTATGTAGCTACAGGTTGCTCTGATGAAGACGTCAAATTATCAACAGGAATTTCGCCATCATCTTTATGTCACATCATAAACATGCAAAGCCATTTATGACGTTCTTGAGGAAAAATATCTCAAGGTGAGATTTATTTATAATATTTTTTCTGTTTATTTTACAGGCAGCAAAAACTTAAGACATATTTTTTATACAAAAGAAACCTAAACAGAATGAAACCTAGAATAAATAATAAATTATAGAAAGTTCCTCTAACTTTGAAGCTTTATTCCCTTCAATTTAGAACCAAAGTACTCCATATTTCTATCGAAATAGTCCATAATCATGAACATGTCCACCTCTGGGAGATTACCGGAGTCAGCCTTATTATATCCCGCTTCCAATGAAGTCACCAAAGTTCACAAAGAAGGCTCTGACACAACCCAAATAACTATTAAGAAACTAACGAAACCATAACCGAACGCAATGTTCATTCAATTTCAAACGTATCTTTTCGACGTTCGAAATGAGCGCTTATATGGGGATTTCGCGTGCGGCCGGCTTCCCAGGGAGTGGTGTGACGTCACAACCCGTATGGATTTCGCGCTAACTTTAATCACTTATATTTCGAAAATGCAAAAAGCTTTCGATGTGAAAGATTAGGGTTATGGTTTTTATGACAAGTACTATTGGAAAACGTATAAAAAACTTACAAATAAAATATCACGAAACAAGCCTATTGATCATAGTTAGGTTATTTCTGATTTGGGTTGGGCGTATCAAAATTAATAAATGCATCAGAGTTTGTATAAAAATTCAGCAAAGCTGACGGTGTCTCAGTCTCAGCTTCAATTAACTGTTGTGACTGCGTCGGTGAAGTCACGCGCCAATCTCGCTGCTCAGAAGAATCTGACAATAAATTATGTGAAGAATCTGACAGTGTATGGGGAGAAATCGGTTGTCACGGGTGAAATTTTCACTACGAGTTACTATGGTTTTATTGGATATTTTGTTCGTTTAAGCAGTTGATTTTCATTCATATTATCTTTTTTGAGTTCTATTTTATTTTTAATCTCTAAACCTCTAAAAAAAACACCTATCATTTTGAGCTTATTCTCACTTATCGATTCAGTAGGTACGCTAAATAAAAAATTAGAAGAACACAATGCACGATGCACTATTTTTCACTTTCAAGAGTTATCAGACATGAGCAAAAAGAGAAATATCCCAAGAACTTTGAAAAATTGTAGACTGGCAAAATGTTAATTAGGAAAGTGATAATAAACGTATATTGTAAAGTGGTGCAAGTGCAACTTTGACGCAAGAGCGTCATCGGCCTTGAAAAAACTATATATTTTGCAAATCTTCTTATAATAAATACTTATGAGTGATCTCGGCAACCGCGCCCAAAAGAATTTGGCTTCGATTTCATGTTCGATAATTTGATTGCGCCTATCGGTTGTGAACAAACAACGCTTCATAACTACGATATGCAAAAATAATAAAAAGAAGAATAGTGAAATGATTGACGCTTTCACCCCATAACCATTCATAATCCATATGAATAAGTTTTTAATCACAACAGAAAATTTTGAAGAAAGTTCCAAAACTTCAGTTTCGCTGATCACACGATATCACCAAAATTAATTTGAAAGTGTCAAAAACACTTTTACCTTATTGTCATTGGATGTTTTCATTTTAATATCAGGAACAGAATAATGAACGCAACTCGTTTGAAAACTTGAATTATTTTGATAAAATAAATTAAATACATTTCATACATTTGTGAAGTTAGAGCGGACCGACTAGTTGTGAAGTGATTTACATACTTCAAGTTCGACAAAAAAAAGTTATCTAGACGTAAAGATATCAAGAGTGGCGACATAAGTGGGACTTGCTATTTATTTAAACTTTTGTGTGTCGTTCCATGAGGCTAAGGGGGTTTAATCTAAAAAAAGTTCCCCAACCACTTCTGGCCCCTTGGTCGAAGCAGAGAAGAAATGATGTAGATTTCTTGAAGAAGATTATTTTATTTCAATAACATTCTCAGTTGCCATGTGAATCTCAAGTTTCATTTGGTTTCATACTTTGAGATGGTACGCCTTTCCTTTGATGAAAATGAGTCTGACTGTTTTCTTCATCAATTCGATAAATCAAATCAAAGTCTGGGATAAATTCTGTCCTTGAGAAAGCACTATGGTTCAAATCATGTTTTTACAGGTTCAAAGTAGCGCTGTCTCTACAAGTTCCACTATTTTCCTGTCTGACTGCAGCTGGATTCTCGTTTCATATATATTTTGAGGTTCAGAAAAACAGTTTGGTATCAAGTGTCATGGTACCAAAAGGAACCTTTCAACTTACGATCTTTTCTGTACGATTGGAGCGCCACGTTCGAATCACGCGCGTAAGATTTGCAAGTGTACTGTCTGTTCATGGCTTTCCTGCGGTCACGTCATACTTTTCCATCTCTCTCTTACACATTGAAAAAAAAATCACGTACGTCTGGACGAGGGTCTTTCGGATCCACGACATACTGCCAAACGTCAAATACTGTGACGTGACCGCAGAAAAGCATTGAACAAGCTATAAATACAATTTGGCACGCGCGAAATGGATGAGTCATTTTTGCATACTTGGAGTCCATGTTTGCTTGTGGTTAAAGAGAGTCAATTTATTTTTCGTGTAGTGCTGTCGCGTGTGATGGTAAGCCAAAGATCACATTATGGTATTACGATTCACTGCTCTTCACTAAAGATCAGAAAGTACCAACTCCTAGTATGGGTGATGATATGCATACTGAAATAGAGGTCGGGAAAGATAATGAGCATGAAGCAGAAGACAGCGAATTATTAGAAAATATGAAAATGACTCGGAATTCTGTGGAGGAAGAAATCAAGACAATTACAAAAGATCGCCCATAAGTTGATCATGAGTGACTCAATCCTCTTGATCAAATGATGTAGGCGTTGCATAATGTGAAGTTTTGCGATCGATAAGAAAATTATCAAGGGCACAAAATGCCATCACTTCATAAATTATGGACCCTATGATTGATCATTCACGTTAAGTTAACGTATACGTTGAGATTGTTTACAAATGCAAATGTTCCATTTGCTAGCAGCGTTACCATGGTGGAATGGACATGTTAAGTTAACGTAACCACAGTAACGCTGTTACCAAACGGAACATTTTCATTGGTGAACAATCTCAACAGACACAAATAACAGTCCTTAATATTTAGTGAATCTTTCATATCTATGGCTGTATGTAAAATTCGAAAACGTGCAGTAATCAAATGAAAAGCATTTTCAGAAACATTTCGAATCCGAGATAATCTGTGGTTGAAAATTCTCTGCTGATACGAGATATCACGTTGTGCATAGGGTTGCAGAAAATTATCATGTAATGAAAACGCCTCATTTTGCTATATATTCTCTATCAAGGGTGTGACGTGCCCCGAGATTTTCCGGGTTTGATTCCCGACGATGATACGGAAATTCGTTGATGTTAAATAAAATGCTCGAGCGCCACCCCCTGTATTTATGTGGTAGAGGGCCCACAGTGCCTATCGGGTATCTTTTATACAGTGAAGAAAGTCCAGGCGTTCGTTATTTTCAAAATTCCACAAATTTCCGCTTTGAAATTGATTACAGAACTTTCTTGAAATAAAAACACGTTGTAAATAAACATTAATCAGTCAGTCTATTTGTCCCAAATCAAAATCACAATTGTGACTTGTTTCCAACCTGTCGGTAAAAAAAATACATAAATAAAATTAAATCAACAATAGTCTGATCTTCGATCAGCAAAATAAAAATCAAAAATTTCACATAAGAGATAATTTATGGAGAAAATCAGTCTAAGCTCTCCCGGCGGTGAATCAAAAATTCAGCTAGATAATTTGCAACTTAATGGCAGCCTCATATTGGCAAAAATAGAACGTGAAGCGGCAGTGTGTGACGAAACAATTTAAAACGACGGATCGGGTTTTCACGGCGAAATAATAAACAGAAAATAACAGCGTTTTTGAAGAATTTAGACATTTCCAACGACGTAGAGAAAATGTATCGGGAAAACAAACGCGAACGGCTTATTTCCACGAGGAAGAAAAACGGGTTTAGAGGCATAGTAAAACCTGTTCTTGCTTGTACCCGTACTCACTCTCCGGCTCCTGCCGACGCAGTGTTCTGTATTCAGCTCAAAAGTGGGGAAATGCTGCTCGAATCTCTGCGCGAAATGTTGTTATCGGTTGACTTGTGAATTAAACAATTAATTGTTTTGAAGCGCGAAGAACTAAGAAAGAGAATTTCAGTCTGAGTTTAATTAATAGATTAATGATTAGCTCACGGTCAACATTATTTTAGAAAAAATACGGGATCCATTGATAGATAAATGACTGAGTTATACGAAAATATGAATTAAATGAGCAGAGACGGGAAATCGATTAGAAAACTTGGAAATTACGGAAATTTTGTAACTTCGTTACATGGGCTCCTCCCAATTTTATGAACAGCCTTTTTTCTTAAACTCCGAGGATATTCCACACCAATCTTGTTTTGTTGATGAAAACTGCAATCAAATAAAAGTTTTTATGTTTTTCAGATACCATATGCACCTACAGCGAGACCTACAGCGGCAACATCAAAATCAGTGGCGAAATCTAGAAATCTAATTGAAAAACCAGAATTCAATTGAAAAACCAAAGGAGTCAACTTCTGATTTTGTTAAATATAACAAAAACAAGTTTGAAACAGATGAAAATATTGATGGATATGATGCAGTAGCCATATCATGGGCTAAAAAAATCAAAAGAATGGGCAACACGCCAGGCATTTCTGCTGAGTCCTTGATCTAATAAAGTCTTGGCGAAAGGTTTATTGAAAAGACTTGAATATACGACTTTGTCCGATAAACAATCAGAAAGCTCTACACCGTGCCACGCTTTTATTTGGTTAGTGAAATTTAAATGAAGGTTTAGTACTTACTCCAGTCCCAAAAGTAGCGTCAGCTTAAATGAAGTTGTTGACTGAGCGTGCAAATATGCCCAAGCTCAAGAGACCCGGAGAGCTGGGAGGGTTAGCGCCACTGACTTGTAACGGACCAAGTCAGAAATCCCCAAGATATCCTTGGAAAATAAATTTCAGCATCACTATATTGAAAGACAAAAACGTGAAGGAAAAAAGAACTCTACTTGTGACTCTACCCAAATAAAACAAAATATGTGACGTTGAATGTCAAGTTTATTGAAATCCCGAAGCATAGAAAAGTGAATATAATAAGTACATTTCAATCACTTTTCTATATCCCAAAGTCAAATCAAATTACGTTGCGAATCAATAATAGTTATATGATGAATGGCCCTAAATATCACTTTCAAAACAATAAAACTAAAGATTATAAACTACTCATTATTGTACGTTACCACATGACTAGTTAGGTAGGTTCAGTGAATTCAGTTCAACATGAACTAGGTGGATGGTTGACCACACGAACCAATACATACAGTGGTTGGTCAATGTTGACTTCAGCAACCGGTGGTCATTCACAAAGATCTCAGCATGTAGTGGTGAATTGTTTTGACATGGAACGTACGTCGAATTAAGCCACGTACATAAAAAAAAAACCCTACAAGAGTAAAGACTGATATAACTCCCTGTAGTACTGTAGTTTATATAAAATGAATAAAATAAATTCTATAACAGTCACCAGATTATCAAGAAAATGACATTATCACAATAATTAATAACATTGCAACGTTAACAGCTATTTTTTTTCCTAAATGATTTTCACAGTCAACACTGTGACACATTTGATATCAAATGTGTAGGTAATGAATTGAAACAGCATAACATATTGATAGTGAAGCGTTACAACGTAAATAATTACAAAAAGTTTACTCATTAGCCGAAATTGAATTTGGAAAGAGTACGAAAAGTACTGGAAAATGTTTGACTTTAAAAATAGAATTAAGATGGTTATGCTATAAAGAAAATGATAAGGAGTACAATGAGCTTACCTTATAAAAAAAAAGGGTTCAGGTAAGGGTTTTTTCTCAAGTTATTTCCCGTAGAAGTGTTCTGACTGAAGGACGACGTACCACCTCGATGTTTCGGTGGTTTGACCAAGCAATTGAATCTATTCCCAAGAAATAGCCAAAATAGCAATCTAACTCAACTCTTGTCAAAAATCCCCAAAAAAGGCACAACTCTGGAGTAACGGCAAAACGGAAACTAATTCCACACAACTAAACACTCCAGGGTAAAAGTAAGGTGTCTTACAACAAGATCTATCAAAAGATGACCAGCATTTCTTCCGATTAAAGTTGTTATAGCCCCTTCGACCGTGAGAGATTCAATATCAGAATGGCCTTCGACAGATGAGATGACCATGACAATGACGTGACCAAGACACTAGATAGTTGAAGTGCTTTTATTCACGTAGACGTTAACGTGGTGATTGACATCTGGGCATGCACACTTCGTTTTTTCTCACGTTTGCGTTTACGGACATACGTACCCCTGCGTGTCTTCACGTATTGCACGATATCCCTTATACGTAATCCGAGGTTTGTCGATCGAGTCTCCGATCTTGGATAATCTGCCAACGAATCAATTTTGGACATTACACGTCATATTTTTATTTGGCCTCAAAATTCAATAACCAAATTGTCAAAAACATCACTTTTTTTCTACTTTTACAGGTCGTAAAACTATATGTAAACACAACAAATTAGGTTAAGTCAACTCGCTACGTTTCACGTACGTCAAATGCCACACTTCAACTAGCTTTTGGATCGTTACGTAGACGTGAACTTTATGCGTTATCGTATTACGTTAACGTCTACGTCTTGGCTCACCTTCAACTGTCTAATATGAGATAAGTGAAGTTGACACGGATTACCATTATGCTCGTTTGCCCCCGGGTGTAGAAAACCAAAAAAACTACACCTGGTTGGGCGGAGAGAACAGGATAGTGATAACAAGGCATTACCGGGTCTTATTGCAGTTGTTGTGGGTACGAGAACGATAATAAAATAACTCCTATAGCGAAATAAATCATCTAAAGTTCGGCAACACTGTCACTTGGAAAGAAAAACCTGTTGAATGACATCCGTCACTTGTCAGCAAAACGTAAATTAATATAGGAGTTCAATAAATCAACATTTTGGAATTAGGCAGAAATGGATTGTTGAGTGAACAATGATGATAGCTATGATCCATGAACAAAACAGGCTAACCGAACTTATTGACAAGGGATGAAAATGGAACTAGAATCAAAGGTAAACAGTGACTATGATAATTTGTTAACGTCCACAGTTTTGGCTTTATTGGAAAGATAATTTTATCATTTGTGCTTAAATATGATTTGGAGCATATGGGCGCCACGGCGAACGGTTCTGCACTTGTCTGCCACTAGTCAGGAAATTCCAAACAAGAAACTCCCCGCAAGTGTTAGTGGTACTTGGTTCACAATATACATTTGCCAAGTGTGCACTTGGCTTGACGGTAACAAAAATCCGGAATCCCTATGTTGAGCGTTGAACTTGGGACAACTGGTAGCATGTAGAAAATGATGAAAGTTTGGCTCCGTCAAGTTTCCCCCCCGACATCGGATAATGCGGGTTCAAAGTGTACAGGCATTATGCACGCATTTTGCACAATTTTGAACACATATTTTTAAATTTTGCACACCTTTTCCCGAGAGACTAGAGCCCTTTGTTTGATAGAGAAGAAACTTGACGGTTCCCCCCCGACATCATCCAAAACCATTTTTTTATGTAGATCTCTCCTCTGAATTTTGCACATTTCTGCACACATGTTTTCGAATTTTGCTTACTCTCCCTAACCGATCTATGCCCTTATGAAAAAGTTTCCTCCCGACATCACCCAAAATCATTTTTTGTATGTAGATCTCCTCTCTGGATTTTGCACAATTTTGCACACATGTTTTCGAATTTTGCACACCCTCCCTTGTGTACTAAAACACATAAGAATAAATGTTCTTGGTATTCTTGAAATACGTTGTATGAATTATTATATATTTGTATAAATAAAAAACTTCTGTGCAAAGATAGGTGATATAATGAATACCTGCGAAGTTGAATTTGATCATAGAACTTGTTATCGCACACTTGGAACAGGTAGTGGGTAATTAAAAAAGGTCCAGACTTCTGGGTCTGATAAACATATTATTTTGATGGGGTTGGCAGTCAGTTAACAGTGGTATTACAATGTACAAAGCATATACCTTTAAAAATGGGACGAGTTTTTCTGCGCAGTCTCACCAAAGCAGTTTCCGGTACAAATCCCACCCATCTAGCGCAACGGCGGGCGGCAAACGCTTTGGTTTGAATTTCGGAAAAACCGCTTTCGTCCTACGAAGCCTGATGTTCGACTGAAGTGGACAACTATTACCTATTTGGCTTGTGAAGTTTATCAAGACGCCCTGAAAAACAAATACTTCCTCTTTCGATCTCGAATTGTTGCTATTTTTCTATTAAGTTTCCGAAATGCAGTTTATTGGCGCGTCACGGCAAACTTCCAATCAAAAAATCAAGATTTTGTTCATGCGTAGAAACTACAGTCCCGATTCAATTTGGCAGGTCGGTATATAGTTTTATAGGTATATGGTACAAAGTGTCACAATGGTCATGAAAGAAAAGCTAAATTAAGGTAGGAACAGAACGATTGATGTTTTAGCTGTTATTATACAGGGTATCCCGCAATTGTACGTCAATATTAAACACGTAGGATTTTACGTCCCAAAAATAGAGATAAGAGTTCATAAACTAGCATTCACAACTTCTTCGTTTTTAAGATACAGTGTTGAAAGATATTATGAAAACATTTTTGAAATATGTGGGGATATGTATGTATATCATTTTTTCCACTGGACAGAAACTTAGTATTTGATCATTTTCATGAGTGGGCAATACAAAGGGGGACTGACATTTTTTGGATGTCGATTTTTAAAAATTCAGCCTAAAAAAAATGAAAATTCGAACTCTTCTGCACAAATAAGATATTCTTCTCGTACCTGGCTGAGACGTACAATTTTTTAGGAAAATATATTCAAATGTCTCTTATTCTTATCTGATAAACGAAGAAGTTGTGAATCCTATTTTGGATGATCTTTTATCTTCATTTTAGGACCAGACTAGTTTACGTGGGTGAGATATTAACGTCTTGCACCGAGACATCCTGATATACGGAGTGATTCACGTAGGTCGTCTGTTACAAGTATTGCGAGAACGGCTTTTTCAAATGTTCTGAAATTTGGTATGAAAATTAAATGCATCTTTCATTTGTAGTTCACCCAACAAGTGCGGAGAGTGCCACTTTTCCGCACGCAATTGCTGATGCAAGCAGGTGCGTGAGAGTCACTTTACGCGCTTGTTAAGCCTAGTACAGACCGGTCAACATTTGTTGCCTACATTGTTGGCAACATGTTGTTACGATGGTGAGCCACAAAACATCAATCAATTTTGTTGCGTGTTGCTTGTATCAATAAGAACAGACCAGTCAACATTAGTTGCCAACATTTTGTTGGCAACATGATTCCGTCAACTCGCAACTTGATTCTGGATACTGGGCAACATAGTTACCATGGTGAGCCACAATACAAAATCAATGTTGTTACTTGTTGAATGTATCCAGGTTTTCCATTTGAATTGGAAAACACGGTGTGGTCAACAAAATTATCTTTCCAACAGTAACAAGCATGGAGATAGAATCATAAGAGTCGCTAAGGAACATTCAAACAGTGATAGAAAAATGTGATCGGTAGGTGGAGCTTAGAGTAGCTGCAATATGGCGACGTAGACAGGGGCGAACTGGCCGACAGTTGGAAAAAACTTCCGAATTGTTACTCTAGATTTAAACTTTATTCGAATTCATTTACGGTAACAATATATTTTTGATTTATTCACCATAATTGTCTCAATTTACTATTTACTATGCTTCATATTATGTGTGAAGTATTATAAAACAATCCGGAAAAGTATTTTCCAATCGGGAAACTTAATTTAATATTATGTACAAAACGAAACAGTACTGGAGTAGATACTTAACAAAACAATAGGAAGTTTTACATAAAACTAAAACGAAGCTACAAACAACAGATGTATAACAATTATTAGTTATGTCGAGAGTTATGCTATAATAATACAAATCATGCAGGTCAATATTCACTTAGACATAAATAAAGAGGAATAAGAAAGATGATAATAATTATTCGAACATGTTTTATTAAATTTTGAAAGATTAGAAAAGTTCTGGAATATTTTTATGTATTCAAAAAAATTAACAAGTATTTGGAATCTGCAGAAACAAGATATTTAATCTAATAATTGCTGGATTTTGGATTCAAGGGTCGATGAAAACTCCAGAATTCATTGAACACTTTTGCCTACGTTTTAACCAAAAGGGTTGTTTTTATGTGGCCCTGATGAAGGTGTAATGTACACCGAAACGTTAACACAAGCTTTCAATCAATCCTGGACCCGAAAACCCACAATCCAAAAACCTTGAAATGATAAGAATGGGTCTAACCATGCGATAAAAAAGATATTTAATTTTGAAAATTATACTTTCTACCCAAGTAGTAGGTTGTAAGGTGACTAATGAAAAGAAATGATGATAATTGAGATTTTTTTATTGTCCTTTGGATAGTATAGTTCCATCACTTTTATGTGATATACCTACTATCAGCTTTGAGATCACTTGATTTATTTAAAAAAAAAAATCACTAACCTATATTAATATACCTATAGTATACTTCACAATGAAGAACTATTATTATAATTAAATCAACTATGTATTCAGTAAAGGTAGCCTCAGCAAAATTTGTTTGTTACTATTTTTGATCCATTCAACTATCCCAACGTTGAAATTTTTATAAGTATACAAATTCTTATAACAAACTGGCAAAAGGTTGTAGATTCTTGGTCCAACAAAACAGATATGTCGTTGACACGCTGAAAAATTCACCCTGTTTAAGGATAAGTGTTCTTGCGCCACTGAACGTGTGATATTAGGACGAACAGGTAAAATTTTGTAAGTGTCCTTTTTTTTCATATAGTTGAGAACGTTTTTCAGATAGAGCTCTCTTATTGAAAGAGTACCACTTTCATTAAACAGGTTGACTGAAGGATATCTCTTTGCTTTTTTATATATTATCTTTAGTATGTACTTTTGAGTTATCACTAAGTTCGACAAAGTTGTGCTGCAAGCACTTCCCCAGATTCTTATACCATAATTTAAGTTACATTCTACTAGAGCTTTATACAACATTTTCAATAATTCAAGGGACATAAATTCTCGAAGTTGATAAAATTTATAAATTGTCTTTCTAATTTTCTTACTTATGTATTCAACATGCACTTTGTATTTTAGATTCTTATCTATATAGACTCCAAGATATTTTATACTATCGACAGATGCTATTTTAGTATTACAGTCACAATCCTCCATTTGCTTGGTAAAGCAGGTATAATCATGTATTATTAGATCTGAGGGTTCATCATGATTCAGATTATGCATTGAAAAATTCATAAAATGAGTTTTAGTGCTATTGAGAGCCAGAAGATTTTGATCCAACCACAACTTAACTAATGTAATGTATTTTTCTGCTAGTATGCGTACCTCTGTCCATGATTTGGCTTTTACTAGAATCACTGAATCGTCAGCATAACAAATAACAGAGCTGTTTGCAGATGGTAAAATTGTTGTGAGGTTGTTGATATAGATTGAAAATAGTAAAGGTCCAAGGACCGTACCCTGCGGCACTCCACAATCCACGTTTCCTTTTTCACCAATATAATTATTTATTTTCACCTGTTGTGTACGATCACTTAGATAAGAGTGGAAGAGTGCCAATTCAGTTCCTCTGATACCCATATCACTTAATTTTTGCAGTAGAATATGATGTGCCACCGTATCGAAAGCCCTTGCCAGGTCAATAAAAATACCCATGGTTTTGTAACCTTCATCAAAGTTGTATATTATTTTCTCTGTTAATTTTTGAATAGCATCATCTGTACACATTTTGCTTCGAAAACCAAATTGGTTATCTGATAATAGTTTATTACTTTCCAGGTGTTTTTCTAGTTTCAGTTTAATACATTTTTCTATTAATTTATTTATTGTGCTAGTTATAGCAATTGGACGGTAGTTTTCAACCCTCTGTCTATCACCAGCTTTGAATACAGGCGTTATCACTGCATTTTTTAGAATGGAAGGGTAGACTCCTGTTCTAAGTACAAGGTTTACAATGTGTAATAAGGGCTCCATTAGAATGACATGGTTGTCTTTAAGGATAGTAGCTGAAATACCATCATTTGTACTTGAGGCTTTGTTTTTAAGAGAGTTTATTCGCAGGATTAGCTCACCCATAGTTACCTCTGAGAAACTAAACGGAGCACATTTGATGGGCTTTTCAAAGATATAATTATTCTTGTTTATTTGGCCACCAATACTCTTGCTAATATTACCATAGTAGTCAAGAAACTTCTTAGATATTTCTTCCCTATCAGATATTTCTGTATCATTATGGATGATAGAATTTATGTCCAAACCCTTATTAGAAATTTCATTTGTCGCCTCTCTGACAGTTTCCCATAACTTTTTCACGTTACCCAGATTTTTGTCGAGTTTGTTTCTATAAAATGAAAATTTTGCGCATTTGACTATCTTTGTAAGTAGATTCCTATATTGTTTGAAACGTTCCTGTAATTGAACGTTTAGAGGATCTCTGAGTACCTCTTTTCTTAGTTTATCGCGACTTTTGATCGAATTAATAATTCCAAAGGTAATCCATTCCTTTTTTTTGCGATTCACTCTGTACTCTACATTGGTAGTAGCACTCCCAATTATGGTTGTCAAATCATTCATGAAAGGACTCAAGCTACTGTTTGGATCATCACATTTCAACACACAACTCCAGTCAAAGCTGCTGAGGGATTTTGATATTTCCTGATAGTTAATTTTTTTCTTATGCTGGGTTTATACAACATTTACATAGTCATAATCATAGTCATAATCACAAAAGTTGAAAGCAGGTTTTCTTATGTAGCCGTTTATACAACATGTCGCAGTCGTAATCATAATCATAAGCATAACTACTGACCTTGAGAGTTGGTAATTTTCATCTTTTAAGACTAAAATTATGACGAGAATGGAACTGCGCAGGCGTAATAATGTTCGACAGTCATTTGTTTATCGATTTGTGGAGTGGAACGTGAGTGGGAACCTGGAACTTGTGGAAAGTAAATATGGTGTTGTTGACAAGCGTTTGTCTGTGTATTTCAATTTTCACTATTTTGAGTGGATTTTGTGGCGAATTTGGAATCATTGTAGTGACTCTTGTAACATTGAATCTCATTTATGTATTGTGGTTGTGGATTGTGGAATCATGGGGAGTTTCGCTGAAGGAGAAGGATTCTTTATTGAAGCAGTGGAAAAATTCCCAGTAATCTTGGCAAAACTTAAAAATAAATAGGCCAAGCCTATTAGCACTATAGGAAAATGGTCCGTGAGAACACTAGTGATGATGTATGGCCTAGCAATTATATCTTTGTCGGAATTTTTCAAAAAAAAGTGGTCAATGCAGCTTTTTGAATTTCCAGCTATCCGAGTGAAGTCATTAATCTGGCTGATATATCCCACGCGACTCAGACAGTTCAAATATTCAGTAGAGTGTTTTGTTACTTTATTTTCCAAAATGTGAATATTTATGTCTCCGCAAAAAATTTCCACTGGATACTTTTGAAAACTTGACTGAAACAAATGTTCAATATTTTCAACAAAGTCCAATACATTCAAGCTAGGTGATTTATATATGGCAATCAACCCTATTTTAACATTATTTTTGATCAAAGAGACCCTCAGGAATTTTGAGAAGTTGACTGTTATAATTTCAGCTTTTGGTAATAAAGACGTTTTGACATAAACTACGGTTCCATCACACTTGTTAATATGACTTTCATTATAAAATACTTCATACTGATCCACTTTGAAATTATCAATGTGATTTATGTGATTTGTTTCTGAGAGTATTATAACTTCGAAATTAGTATTACTTGACTCAAGGTAAGCTACAAGATCATCAAAGTGGGCATTTATGCTTGTAATATTGAAGTGAATTAAATTCAGACAGTTCAATCCGGACAGAAATTCCATCTCGCTCATTTTACTGCAATGCTCACTTTCAATCTCTTGGTGGTCATCAAAAAGATCATTATGATTTATGTTACTAGTCGAATTTAGGTGATTGTTTACAATAAAATTAGTCATAAATATGGTTTTTTTCTATAAAAATATCCATGAATAAAAAGCTCGAGCAACTACCTTGATAATCTCCTTCAGGTCGTTTTTGCAGACTATTTTTATTCTTTCGCTGTCTTCATTTTTTCTTACGTACACATTTCCGCCTCTAACCCAAACAAACTTGAAACCCCTTGATGTGATTAAACATTCACAAACCGCAACCATATACAGGGTGTTTCGTAACCTCTGTGACAAAATATATTATTTTCTATCAAAAAAAGCCAGTGGAATTCACCAAACGGCCCCAAGAAAAGAAATGCACAGCTAAATGGGTATAACTAAACTTTCATGCGCTTCACCATCACTTGTTACCATGGAGGTAGAAAGGGTTGGAGACGACATCACGTGACTAAAATGGGATCACTTCCGCCATCTTACTGAGATCGTTTTGTCAAAGTGTCAGTTTACATTTGCAGAACGGTTTTTCGACGGAAATGGACTAAAATCACATTTCATAGGTTTGTATATCATAATACAGCACCGGGATATGAAATTTGTGTCGATATATCTACAGGGTGTTTCCTAACCTCTGTGACAAAATGAAAGGGGTGATTTTTCGCTTAATTTTAAGACGAAAAGGTGATATAACTTTTTTTCGAATTTCGCTTTGTTTCCAAAATACAGGGTGTTTAATTTTTTTTTTTGATCAGTTTTTTATTTTTAATTAATATATCTTTTACTCGATTTTGTTGAAGTTTGGTCACGGTATTTATAGTGATAACGGGCTCATTTTGCCATGAACAAATGAAAATTATCGAATACAGTGGCGTCCCGAGCGGCACTTCAACCAATATTATTGGGAAAAAATGTACGCCACTGACTTTTTGAGCCATTTTCATTTTTTTCTCAGGTTATTCAACTAAAAACGCAACTTTTTGATCTTGTAAATTTTTATCGTATCGTGCGTAATTTTTGAGATAAACCACTTTATTGCATGTCTCTGGACTACACAAAAATAACAATATGATGCAAAATAGGCTTTTTGCTTCGATCCATGGCAACCACATTATTTGTTTTCTTCATGACATTTTCCTAGTGTATGAAAGTTTCCAATAATGTATTTAAGTAACTATTGTTTTTCAATTTATTCGTAATAAATTACGTTCTCTTCATAATGGCTGAGTTTACCAATCAAGAAATGGCTCAAATGCATTTTATGTACGGTTTAGCGGATGGAAATGCCCGAGAGGCGAGACGTTTGTATGCAGAAGGTTTTCCTAATAGACAAGTACCATGTTCGGCAACATTTACAAGGTTACATCTCCGGTTAGGGGAAACAGGTAGTTTTGCAAAAAGCCAAATAGGCGGCCGACCACTTACGGTTAGGACCGCCCAACTTGAGAAAGAAGTCTTGATCATGGTAGAAGAATCTCCAAACATGAGTACTAGGAAAATTGGAAGTGAATTAAATGTGAGTCACAAAACAGTCTGGAGTATCTTAAAAGACTATTTACTCTATCCTTACCACATACAAAGAGTACAAGCTTTGTTGCCCAGAGACTTTCCAGCTCGCGTTGATTTTTGTAACTGGTTTCAAGAAATTTCTTTACGAGTACCTCATTTTTCGGCAAAAGTACTATTTACCGATGAAGCCAATTTTTCTAGAGATGGAATAATGAATTTTCACAACAAACATGTTTGGGCAAAAGAGAATCCTCATGCTATCGTCGAAGGACATCACTAGTATATATTTTCATTTAATATTTGGGCAGGGTTTATTGGAGATGTCTTAGTTGGACCGTATTTTTTCCCAAATCGACTTACTGGTGAGGTCTATTACAACTTTCTTAAAGATGAATTACCCGAATTGATGGAAGCAGTGCCATTAAGAACGCGATCTCTAATGTGGTTCATGCATGACGGCGCTCCCCCTCACTTTGCAATTTATGTTCGAAATTATTTAGATCAGCAGTATCCTGATCGTTGGATCGGCAGAGGAGGACCTCACCCATGGCCACCACGTTCACCGGATCTGAATCCATTAGATTCTTATTTTTGGGGACATCTTAAGCAACTTGTTTATAGCACTCCCATTCAATCCGAAGAAGACCTACGAATGCGTATTATTGATGGATTCAATACGATTTCCGCCAGTCCCGAAATTTTCCGTGTGGTGAGAGATAACTTAGCACGTCGTGTATATGGATGTTTACTGGCTCGTGGAGGACATTTTCAGCAGTTTATTTCACTTTTTTTTATTGATTTAGTGTTTTTGAATTCTTCATTGAAATGATTATAATTGATTGCTGTATTTGTTAGAAAATTCAACATCAGCGATAAAATTACTTTTTGCAACAAAACTCACTCAACTAGATTTAATTTTTTATCTCAAAAATTAGGCAAGATACGATGAAAATTCAGGAGATCAAAAAGTTGCGTTTTCAGTTGAATAACCTGAGAAAAAATGAAAATAACACAAAAAGTCAGTGGCGTACATTTTTTTCCCAATAATATTGGTTGAAGTGCCACTCGGGGCGCCACTGTATTCGATAATTTTTATTTGTTCATTGCAAAATGAGCCCGTTATCACTATAAATACCGTTACCAAACTTCAACAGAATCGATAAATTAATTAAAAATAAAAAACTAATCAAAAAAAAAAAATTAAACACCCTGTATTTTGGAAACAAAGCGAAATTCGAAAAAAAGTTATACCACCTTTTCGTCTTAAAATTAAGCGAAAAATCACCCCTTTCATTTTGTCACAGAGGTTAGGAAACACCCTGTAGATATATCGACACAAATTTCATATCCCGGTGCTGTATTATGATATACAAACCTATGAAATGTGATTTTGGTCGATTTCCGTCGAAAAACCGTTCTACAAATGTAAACTGACACTTTGACAAAACGATCTCAGTAAGATGGCGGAAGTGATCTCATTTTAGTCACGTGATGTCGTCTCCAACCCTTTCTACCTCCATGGTAACAAGTGATGGTGAAGCGCATGATAGTTTAGTTATACCCATTTAGCTGTGCATTTCTTTTCTTGGGGCCGTTTGGTGAATTCCACTGGCTTTTTTTGATAAAAAATAATATTCTAATTTTGATTCCGAAAATATGAAAAAGCTATTATAATAATTGCATCACTGCCAATGATCACCTGATTTTATTTCTATCATACATAATATATTCAATAATGTAAAAACATTGAATAAAACATGATCATGTGGCAAAAATCCTTTTTTTGGCCTTTTAACGTGAAAAAACAGATAAAAAACTTGCTCCAAATTTAGTCCCAACACTGATTCCGAACTGACTGAGAAAAAATTGAATTTATGGAAATCTTTAAAAAAATAAAGAAGTCCGCATGCAATTCACCACAGTTTATATAATATATTTACTACAGTCATGATTATGACTTTTATACCTGTACATCATCATGTTGATGTTATGTGGTTATATAACAAATGTAATAATAGTAAAGTGCAAGCTTGGAGAAATGTTTGCCATTTATTTTTTAATGGTGATAAATACAAATTTTCTTTAGTAGTTGTAACTAAATTTGGAGCAGATCATCATTCCACGGTAATGGATAAAAAATGTTTGCTTTTGTTTCATTCTATGTTATTACATTTTTACTAGAAGTCAATGTTCTCATCGTAATTCTGTATGTTTAGAGGGTTCAGTTATAATTGGCGTTGTTTACTCACATATTCTCGAGATCTACTCTTTACAAAATCTGGTCTCGTTGCCATTCCTTTCATGCCCTTCTATTTCGGTTTTTTTGAAGATACATGAAAAATAATTCAACGGCGATTTAAATTTTTTCAATTCAAACACGCTCACCAATGATTGAATCGTGCCACGGTCTTCTTGCAGATTTTAGGGGCGATTAAACAGGGAAACGAAATCAGTCTTTGTAAATCTATAAAAAAATAATTGCAGAATGAACTATGGTCGTTCAAGAGTAACTCCGTCACTAATTTGTCACCATAGCTCGTCCCATGTTTCAAAAACTGTCCCTATCACCATTTTCTTTCTCGTTTGACTGCATGCGATGATATTTTTATGCAGCAGCTGACAGATCCATTTTCATTGTCAACAATAATAACGTTCAATTTTTTAATTATTTACCTCGTTTCCTGGCAACGAGCAACATTCTTTGGTTTGGACGCGCAACAGTGTTGACAACATGTATCCGGATACAAGTTGGTGTGTCCAACAATATGTTGGCAACATGTTGACAACTTTTGTTGTTTGGTCTGTACATGCCTTCAGATACATTATTTATTCTACAAAAAAGATTTGTCCGCACTGAGTGCGGAAAAGTGATATTGATGCTTGCGTCGTTGCCGGATCTACAAGTCTTTCCTAGCCACTCTTTTATTTCAAATAGTGTCCCTGTATTTTATCAGATACCCTACTTTGATATGTTGGCAAAGATGGCTGATAACAACATTTTTGTCTATTGAATTTTTGTCGTAATTTTACTTTGAGATAAGAATTTAAACTATTTTGCATGCCCATTATTTACTCTAAAAAAAACATTTTGAATATTCAAGAGTTTATTTTCTGAATTTTTTGAATCTAAAAAAGAATGAGGATTTCAGACAAAACTTTTTCAATTTTCTTCAAATATTTAACATCCTGTATCTTGCGAAAACAGTGCACTTTCGGACATAAACTTCTAGGAATTCCTACCCTTTAAAAATTGGAGTGAATCAAAGATGTTAGTACATAATAACATAACTTTGTTTATTTGTAGAATAAAATAGTATCAACAATGATTGGAAGAAAATCAAAAACCGTAAAAACGATCAACAATATTAAAAGATTATTAGAAAGTTATCATTCAGAAATCATTCATGGTGAAAGGATATTACCAAGAAACAGAGTGAGTTGGAGTATTCTGTCGAGAGAGTTGAACAATATTGTCACTCCTGGAGCTCTACAAACTATGATATCAAAAAAGTATTACGATATTCATAGCCTCCTGGGAATTTCAAAATTATCACCATCGGCACATATTGATAGTGGTTTGGAGAACAATGTCATTGAGAACCTATGCCAGCAGTCAGAATCAGACTTAAATGACACAGAAGAGAATACCTTCGTTATCATTCTTACTGGTCAAGATTTAATCGACTTGCTTCCACATGAGGAAACATACGAGGATGAAACAGCAACGTCAATAACACGTGAAAGAAAATACGTCATTTCTCAACAGCGTCATTGGACAGGCATATTATATGGTAAAATAGATCCCATTCTAGAAAATCTGAAAGTATTTTGTCATTTCACTTTTCGAAGAAATAAAGTACATCCCAGTAGCCGGAATTATTATGCCCGTATGGGGGCTGAGTGTAATACTTGTAAATCTAAATTGATCTGCACCGTCGAACACCAACCCACTGAAGATACTGATGAAGACATCATATTGAAAGGTTCATTTCAACAAAACGAATCTTCTGCACTAAACTGTGGAAAGGGGCAACAATTGTGTGGTATCAAAAGACAATATGCTTGTGAGAAATTAGTTTCAACAAATATGGCACCCAGTCAGTATCGAAGACTCATGGCATCAGATGCTTCTTTGCTTCGGCATATACCTCAACCAACAGTTTTACGACAAGCTAAACTCGAGATGAATCGAAATCAGAGAATTCATCAAGATCCTGTTACTGCAGTGTGGTTGATGAAGTCGGAGCATAGAATGGAAGGGGCCATTCAGAATATTGGACTTGACCCTTTTTTTGTGCACATCTGGACAAATACTCAAATGTATGTTTACAACACATTTTGCTCAAAAAAATACGGCAAAATTAGCATAGATGCTACCGACAGTTTAGTAAAAAAGATTTGCAAACCTTCAGGGAAAAAAAGTAAACACATCTTTTTTCATGACATCACAATACGAAGCATCAGGAGTAAAGAAGGAAACCAATACTCTGTTTGTAGCATTTTATCTGAAAGTCAAAATGCAACTTCAATATATTGCTGGCTAGCGCATTTTATTCGTTCAGGAGCAGTTTTACCGCAGGAATGTGTCGCTGACATGTCACTAGCTCTAATCTATGCGTGGGTTTTGGCATTTGCAAACTTCAAAACTTTACAGAAATATATAACACATTGTAACAGTGCACTTTTCGAAGGAATGCCGTTTGACGAGCACTATTACATAAGGTATGATGTTGCACATTTCATCAAACTAGTTTCACATTGGAAGTGTCTTCAGTAGCAACACTGACTGATGCAAGAGTTTTATATGAGAGCCATAGGATAATTTATACAGTCTATCAGTATTGATGACTTGAAAGCTCCACTAAGAGCGATTTTCACTGTTTCTCTCAGTGATACTGAAGAACATAATTTGGACGGTCTACCAACTAGATGCGAAAAAGAAAAAGAATGGTTGAAAAGAAGATGTGCAACTGGTTCCAAAGAAATTCCTACTTATGTGGAAAATGATGTTTGACAATCGGCCATAGATGTTCGTGCTGATGAGGAGGGTACGTCAGAAACTTGTGGTACGAATCTAAATCCATTCAACTCATGGAGTAAAAATATTCTGGAAGACCGCAAAAGAACAATCAACACAGGAGAAGAAATTGGTGACCGCGGTAATCAACAATATCTCCCAGATCTGGCTTTCGAGCTTTTGAAATTCAGCAAAACCATTGTCTTATGGTCAGCAGTAATGAAGCCCTTTTTTCCTTCATCACCACTAATAGGCTCCTCAGCATCAGTCGAAAGTGACTTTAATAACATTAAACACCGTATGTTGGGAAATATAGATCTGCCGCTTCGGGTTGATGATTTTCTGAAGGGTTGATGATTTTCTTCCATCTATTGGGGGGGCAGTCAAACTAGCGAAAGAGAAATTGCTGGAGGAAAATATTTTGAATAAGAATGATAATGTAAGCATTAATGATGATTCGAATTTATATCTTTTTAATCAATTTCAGATTTCTATGACCACTGTTTTAGACGGGAGATCGAATTTGCGCAATGGTGAGTGCATCAAAACCTAATATCCACTACGTTTTCATGAAGAACTCAGTTCCGATTGAATACCGTTTTGGTACATGTTTAAAACTCCATGAGAACAGATATCCAAAGCGTTTTGAGTCTCAAGATCGATCAAGCTTTTTCTAGGATCGAATCAAGACTTGAATATCCAAAAATGCGCAAAGCGATCCTTTTACATGACAGCTTTCTAACCATAACCTCAAAGCTATGGTTTCATTTCAAATTTGATCACAAAAATATCTTTTAACATTTAAGAACTGTTTGAGGAGTTTGGGGTTTTGAGAAATCTTTTACTGACTGTGAATAGAACGTATTTCAGATAAAATAGCCTGTTTCAAAACGATGTGGAAACGATTTGAGACCCATTCATGAAAACGGAAGATCGGTACTCGACTGAAATCGAATCGAATATTACATGAAAACGTAGTGAATATTTTAAAATCGTTCACAAAGGCAGGCGTATAGCGATTCTTCTATATATTCAGGAGCTGTTGAAGATCTTATTACTTGTTCATCATGCCAGTTGCAGCTCTCAAGCAGCGACTTTTGTCAGAACTGTTTCAAAATGATTCCTAAAAACGAGATCTGCTCAAAAGAAGATGATGGCATTTTATTTTGCATAAGATGCTCAACTTTAGAACAAGCTGAAATTTAAAATTGGCGTGGACAGGCAAATAAAATCAAGAAGCGTCCAAGCACATAGTATTTAGAACCCTCCAATGACCTACTAGAAGCTAGTTATTGGTCAAATCGAAAGGTGTTACCAATAGGTCTACTGAGAAATGGTAATCTGCTAGAATTGAGGCCGATAAAAATATCTAATAATGTTTCTTTGACACTTTCTAATACATGTGGCTTCAAATCAAATCAAATGAAATATGCTTTACTGCCACAGATAAATTACAATATATATTTTCCCAATATTGACAATATTGACTTTGACTCATTGATTCAACTTCTCGCTTTCGCATATTGTGATAGTTTCACGTTCAAGGCTTCAATTGACTTTCTTGAAGGCCAACGCGAGACTGCCGATATAGTACTAAATCTTGTGAAAGAAGGAGTCACTAGAAAAACGTATAAGAAACATGGAGCACTATTGTATAATATTTTGAAGTCAGAACAGCACCTCTTCGAAATATAGAGGTTGAATGCTGTATGTGTGGTGGGCGATCTGCTATCAAAACTTGATATAAACAAATGTTTCCTAGACCAACTGAAGTGTGATAACTGCAACTGTCAACTGTCACAAATTTCAGACAGTCGCTAATACTTCAGATATCAGATATTCAAAACACAGACTGTTCAAAGATTATCTAGTACTGAAAGTAATAGTAGATGTACCAGTTGTACTGGTTATATAAAAGAAAACAAGAACACAAGAACACAAGAAAACAAGAAAACAATAAAACAAGAACACAAGAAAACAAGAAAACAAGAAAACAAGAAAACAAGACAACAAGAAAACAAGAACACAAGAACACAAGAAAACAAGAAAACAAGAAAACAAGACAACAAGAAAACAAGAAAACAAGAAAACAAGACAACAAGAAAACAAGAAAACAAGAAAACAAGAAAACAAGAAAACAAGAAAACAAGAAAACAAGAACACAAGAAAACAAGAAAACAAGAACACAAGAACACAAGAAAAGAAGAAAACAAGAACACAAGAAAACAAGAACACAAGAAAACAAGAAAACAAGAAAACAAGAAAACAAGAAAACAACAAAACAACACAAAACATTAACAAAAATATCTCATAAGCAATTGTGGTTATATGAAAATAAAATGAACAAATGTAGCCTGCAGTATTAGTTCACTGATTATAAAATTTCAGGTATAAATTCAGGATCGGTTTGCTTTGTGGTTTTCAACAAGACAGGTTTCGTTTAATTCAATCACATAAAGATGATTCACATTGAAAAGTAGCTGAATTTGAAAAAATGATACCTGTTGTGTGAAGTAGATAAATATTGCCACAATATATCCATTAGTATAAAAATCAACAATGACAACAGGACTTCCAGCAGGAGTATTGTTTCTGAGCGCCTGCTTAACAATACCTTGTATATACAAGTGGATCCAAATATACAAGAAACGTTTATTTGCATATCAACCAATCATAATGACTCTTGACCATCAAACTGAGAAAAATTAATTGTTAATAATGGATTGATTGGCTAAAAATTGATGAGTCAATTAAAAATTTGTCATATTTAGCTTTTAAGTTATTGAGACTTTATTTTGTAGATGAAAATTTTGAACCAACAAACTGGAATGTACTTATTGATTCGTTTGAATGTAAAAATCATATAGAATTCGCTATTATATCAATCTTTGCATTCATTTTTTGTATCATGCTACCCATTCTAGGAGTATATTTGTATAGAAATAAAAGAATTATCTACTAGCAAGTGTTTTTATTGAATTACAAGATATGACAATACATTATTTTTCATAACCCATGAATTATGTGAATTATTCATGCCCAACCATTTAACATAAACTTTATTTCCCTTCCGTCTTAGAATCTTTTCTACCAAATACACGTCAGGATGTTTAACTTTTTGCAACTCCTTCTTATAAAATGCACCCTGTATCTCTTCACCTCTATGATGATCCTCCAATATGTAGGTTGTTGGATTTGTGATTTTTATTTTTTTAATCACAAAGAGTACGAGTACGTACCTGGTTTGTTTGTAAAAGGACGTGTTGCAGATAGCTCCGATACTAAACTCAATTCCGGGAAGTGTCGAGTTCTAGAAGTAACACAAGTATATACGCAAATTAGACAGTGTCAAGCGTAAGCCATTAGGAAATCAATAGAAAGGTACAAAGCATTAATTATTGAGACAAAACGTAAACCCCGTATCACACTAAGAGTGAGGTTAACGGATTACTGTCTCACACTACCGCGATGTGACAGTGTTGTCGGTTTGGAGCCTTAGCACTCCACGAACAACAGAGACGGATTAAGGGAAAAATGGACTCCGACGATTATTCAACAGATGATGGAAAACGAAGAAGAGAAGGTGATGATATAACTGAGAACGCTAATAAAAACAAGAAATGTATGAGGAGCCCGGATCAAGTTGCTAGAAGAGAAGAGAGAATGGAGATGGTTATCCAAATGCTACAAAACTTAACCACGGATATAAAAGAACTACGAAAAGAACAAAGAGACTTCAAAGAAGAAATACTGACTCTGAGAACAGAGAATAAAAACATTAAAAAAGAAAATCAAGCAATGAAGATGGAAATCGGAAACATAAATCAAAAATTGGATGCGATGGAAAAGGAAAAAAGAAGAAATAATATTGTAATCAAGGGGATAAAAATAGTAGGAAAACCAGGAGAAGAACAAAAAACCGAGGTATCAAAATTTATTACGGAGAAATCAGAAGTTAGAGTGGACATTAAAAATGTATACAAAATCGGGGAAAAAATGTGGCTGGTCGAACTTAACAATAAAAACGATAAGCTAACAATCATGAAAAACAAACAGAAGCTGAGAAAACTTGAGTACCCTATACATATAGATGATGACATTACGAAAGATGAGAGAATTATACAATCCAAAATCAGGAACAAGGCTAAATTAGAAAAGGAAAGAGGACAAAATGTGAAAATTGGCTTTCAAAAAATTATCATAAACAATGAAGAATGGAAATGGAACAACGAACAACAAAATTTTACAAGGATGGTGAAAGTACAACCAAAAACTTAAAAAACAATAAAACAAGCACGAGACAAAATGGTAAAACGACAAAGGATTTCGAAATGGACATTGATAAGGAGAACCGAAAAGAAAAAGTGAACAAAAATAAGGAAGAATTTGAAAATTGGAGGATAGGAACATGGAACATAAAAACAATTCAAGGAAAACAGGACGAACCAGAGACAGAATTTGAAAGAGCAAATTTGGACATACTGACATTAACAGAAACAAAAAAGAAAGGTAATGGAGATATCATAATGCAAAATGAACATGTACTCATATACAGTGGTGTATCTAAAGAGGAGCGTGCAAGAGCAGGAGTCTGATGTATAGTTCATAAAAATATGAAGACAAATCTACAGAAATGGACGGCTGTGTCTGAAAGAATTTTAGTAGTTGAACTCAAGAATGAAAATGGGAACACAAGAACCATAGTGGCAGTATATGGACCAAACGAAGATGAGGCAACAAGAAAAAATGACCTGTTCTGGGAGGAGTTGACAAAAACTATGGAGACACTGAAGGGAGAGATCTATCTAACAGGTGACTTCAACAGCAGAGTAGGGAGAAAAGATGAAAATTACCCAACAGTGATTGGCCTATATGGAGAAGATACAAGAAAGAACAATGGCAAACGGTTGCTTGACTTCTGTGTGATGCATGACCTAGTCATTACAAATACACTCTTCCAGCACAAAGATATAAACAAATACACAAGAGAAGTTATTTCCAGAAAAGAGAGATCAATTATTGACTATGTGGTTGTAGAGCAGAAAAACAAACCAAATATAATAGACACACGAGTGAAGAGAGGACCAGAAATCGGAAGCGACCACTTCTTGGTAACAACAAAGATTAGAGGAAGACAAGAATACCGTAAAAGAATAGAGAAAAATCATACAAACCTGAAACCAAAACATGAAAGAATCAAAGCCTACAAACTGACAGAAAAAGAAGTGGCAGAAGAATATGCACAAGAAATTTCCAAAAAATGTGAGAGATTGAGAGAGCATATACATCTACGAACTATTCAGGAGATGTGGATTAATTTCAAACAAATTATAATGGAAACAGCTACTGAGGCGTGTGGAATCAGCAGAATACTAACTAAACAAAAACAAACAGCATGGTGGAACAATGAAATCAAAGAGCAGATAAAGAAAAAGAAGGAAGCCTGGAAGAACTACCTCAAGGTGAAAACGACAGAAAAATATGAAATATATACAGAGGAAAGAAAAAAGGTAAAAAATATGGTGAATCAAGAGAAAAAGAAAAAATGGGAGGAATTTGGACAAAAAATCGAAAATGCGGCGAAGGGAAACCAAAAGCTTTTCTACAATATAGTGAAATCATGCAGAGGCGAACCCAAAGGACAAAACACATTCAACATAAAAAGTAAGAAGGAGGAAATATTAACAGATGAACAAGGAATCATGCAGAGATGGGTCGAATACTTTAAAGAATTGCTAGGAGCAAACAAAAATACAGAAGCAACAGAAGGGATAGAAGAGGAAACAATGAGTTCGACTTGGGAGACGCAAGATGAACACATAACATTTGAGGAACTTGAAAAGGCAATAAGGGAACTTAAAAATGGAAAAGCACCAGGAACCGACAACATTACAAGCGAAATGATAAAATACATGGGTGACGAAGGAAAAGAAATATTACTGGTAATCTACAATCAAATATGGAAAGAAGAAGAGCTACCGGAAGAATGGAAAACATCACTCATCGTGCCGATTTATAAAAAAGGAAATAAGCAAGACTGTAATAACTACAGAGGAATAACACTTATCTGCACAGCAATGAAAATATTGGAAAAAATTATAAACAGTAAAATGAGCAACATTATAGAGAATTCAATGCACGAAGCACAAAGTGCATTTCGGAAAGGAAGAAGTACACAAGACCATATATTCACAGTGAGACAAATCACAGAAAAGAGAATGAAACAAGGAAAAAATACTTACCTGGCTTTCATAGATTTGGAAAAAGCTTTCGATAAAATACAAAGGAGTAAATTGTGGGACATATTAAGAAAGAAAGAAGTTCAACCAAAGGTAATAAGACTGATAAAGGAAATGTATGGAAACAACAAAAACTTCGTAATCAGCCAAGGCAGACGCTCAAACTGTTTCAAAATTGAAGAGGGCCTAAGACAAGGAGGTGTATTAAGCCCAGTCTTATTTACCATATATATGGATGAAATAATAAGAAGGTGTACAATCAGGACAAAAAAACTGCAAGTAGGCTACAGAAACATGCAAAATATACAAATATCAGAGGCAGCTTTTGCAGACGACATTGTATTATTTGCAGAAAATGAAAGAGACCTTAACAGTAACATCAACATATGGAGTCAGGTGACAAAAGAATATGGAATGCAAATCAACAAAACCAAAACAAAAGTTATGATATTTGGAAAAAAACATTCATCAAATGAACATTCGAGTGGAAGGAGAGAGAATAGAGCAGGTCAAAACTTATAAATACTTAGGGGTGGAACTGGACCAATTAGGAACAGCAGAACCAGAAGTCAACAGACGAATAGAGACGTCAACAAAACTTTACTATGCAATAAACAAAAAAATAATAAACAGAAAAGAAATATCCAAAAACATGTGATGTGAATCATGGATACTATCTCAGAGACAAGAAAGCAAAATACAGGCCATGGAAATGAAATACTTAAGAAGAGTAATGGGGGTAACAAGGATGGACAAGATCAAGAACAACGACATCAGGGAAAAAATGGATATAGAATCAATCCTAGAATTTATTGAAAAGAGAAAATTGAGTTGGTGGGGACATTTACAAAGAATGGGGAGCAATAGGCAGGTGAAACAAATCTGGGAAGCAAGAGCGGGAGGAAGAAGGATGAGAGGAAGACCAAAAAAAACATGGAACCAGACTGTAGGGGATGCACTGGAGAAAAGTGAAAAATCATGGAATGAGGCTAAAGCATTGACCAGAAATAAGAAGGAATGGCCCAGATTCGTGCACAATTAATGTAAATTGAGAAAAAAAAAAAAAAAAATGTAGACATGTATACACCCGACACCATTTCAAATGGTACAGCATGGGGTTTTTTGATAAAATATATATATATATAATCACAAAGATTTCATTTGACCAGTTAGGTGTATACCCTTTTGAAAACATCTCACGAAACTTACTTATTCGCACATGATCACCCTTTTCATATTTGGAAGGATTCACTGTTTTTTTACGACCATAAATTTTTGATAGTAGGTGCTTTTCATGTTTCTTAGATACTTGTATAGGTTTCATTCCAATAACAGAATGTTTGGTATTATTGTATTCTGATACTATCTCAGGTAATATTTTTAACCATTTATAGTTTCCCTGCAAACTGAATTTTTTCCACATTCTTTTTTTCAATGTTCTGTTCACCCTTTCTACGATGCTAGCTTTCACATTGGAAAATGTTGAGTAGTGATTGATGTTGAATTTTATCATCAAATCTTGGAACTCTGTATTAAAAAATTCTTTTTCATGATCTGTTTGCAAATTTTTAGGAGGTGTTTTTACACTGTTTAAAATTAATTTCATGGCTGTGGTTACATCTTTAGCAGTCTTTGTTTTGACAGGAATTGCCCAAACAAATTTTGAAAACACATTAATTATAACCAAAATATATCTATATCCTTTGTTTATTTTTGAATATGGTTGCATTTCAACTAAATCTGCTTGAAAAAGATCATTGATCCCCTTTACAATTACTGCCCTTCTTTTAAAAAATCTTCTGCCTGGTTTGTGTAGCTCATTCACCACATCTTCTTTGATAGTATTCATTATTGAACTGTTTTATTTTCAATCAATACAGAACCTTCTATTTGTAAGTCACCATAAAATTCTCATACTAAATGGTTAGATAAGCGAAGCTTCAATTCTGGAAACATACTGAACATCATTTAGAGAAATAAATGGTTTATATAATTATTTGAGAACATGCGAATTACAACTGCTTGACTATTTTTGTCAAAGGATTATAGCTTAATGATTTATCATGTGAAAATCAGACAATATACTGATGAATCCTTTTTGTATTATTATTTGTTTCGAATTCAACTCTCAAAACAAAACAGTATATCCTGCTTGAAGTGTTTCTTTGTGATGAGAACAATCACTTATTTTAAAGTTTTGAGGGTTGAAAATTTGTGAATACCTACCTGTAAATATTTATAAAAAGGTGTTTGAAATAAAATAAAAAATGTAATCAAAAATGTGATTTATTTAATCATTAAACATGTTTTATACAAATTATAAACATTAGTAAGTGCACACATTGCGGGTGATGATAAATGGTATAGACAATGTGGTTTTTCCAACGATAAAGGTGGTTTGTCATCAAGTTCGATAACGGGCTTCGATGAATATTTTCCAATGTATTGCGCCTTTTTTTTTCCTTTCACGTACACATGATTCACGTTTCTTGTTATGTTTTTCACAATGTCGGAAAACTTATGTGATTGCGTGAATCCTTCATTCCATGAAATACAATGATGATTTTTCATCAACCAGTTTGCTTGTTCACGCAGCTCTGGAGGCAAGTGTTCCATAGAAAAGGGGCATCTAAATAAATAATGGCATATTTTTTCTCCATCATAGGCAGCCAGTTCTTTGGGAATAAATTTTTTGTTCACAATTATAAATCCTTGTACATCCAAAACGAGTAGTTTCATATTTTTAATTGTGAGAATTTCACCATCATCTGCTTTTCACCACTATAATCTTGAAGTTGTTCTTTAATTCTTTCGATCTCTTTAAATGGTAAGATAAGCAAAGCTTCAATTCTGGAGACATACTGAACATCATTTAGAGAAATAAAATGGTTTATATAATTATTTGAGAACATGCGTATTACAATTGCTTGACTATTTTTGTTAAAGGATTGTAGCTAAATGATTTATCATGTAAAATCAGACAATATACTGATCTATCCTTTTTTGTATTATTATTTGTCTCGAATTCAACTCTCAAAACAACAGTGCCTGTTTGAAGTGTTTTTTTCTGGTGGGAACAATCAATATGTGCGACTGGACACTTATTTTTAAAGTTTTGAGGGTTGAAAATTGGTTCGTTTGGTATATCATAGTAGGAATTTTTGAACTTTGCAAACATTTCATAGAGAGCTGAAAACTTGTTATCATTGAAATTCAAATACAAATCATGATATGGATATCTTTCAGAATTCAAAAATACTCTAATATTTGTGAGATTTATATTATCGAATTGACAAGCATCTTTCATGATGCGTCCTTTTCTATTTTCTTGAAAACCAATTATTATATGACGAGGTGCTTCTAGTTTACTACTTGTTTTAACAGGCCAAGTATGACGGGTCGCTTCAGGTAGCGAGGAATATTCAACAATTTCCCAACTACGAAATCCAAGTAACAGATCTTTATTAGTTTCAAGAATTTGTGTTAAAGCTAGTTGTTGTGGTGTATCAACTTGAATATGAGGTACTTTCCAATAGATCTTGTCAAATGTAACTTTTGGATTTTCCGCTTCGGGTGATGGATTTTGCGCATCTTCAACATATTAAACTCCATCAACATCATCGCTGGCTCGGATCAAAACCAGTTCTTGTTTCATATTCAAGATTATTTTTTCAAAGTCTTCAAAAAATCCCATCAACATTTTCAAAGGTATAGATACATTAAATTTTCCTTTATCATCAACTAAAATGTTTTCCTTTTCATCTCTTTTTGGAAACCATCCAGCATTTTGCAGCTTCAAGCTTTCATTTGTATTATACGAAAGATAACCCTTCAAGGTTGAAGCTAAACCAACATTTCTCACAGAATCTATAGTAACTCCATTAAGTTCATAGCGAATTTCTCGAAACAAATAAGCTATACCATTGTTGACAAATTGTAATTTTTTAGAATAGGCACCCTTATTGTTGGTCAAGGTACCTTCAATGTAAAGATGACTTCCTGAAGGTAGTGTGTATACAGGGTGTCCCAGCAAGGGTGGCCACCGGCCATATCTCGGAAACTACTGGACCTAAAAGTTCAGGAAAAAAAATATGATTACTAAAGTGGCCACGAGAAAATGCTGGGAAATATTTATAACTTCGAAATTTTTCCGCTAGGGGGCGCAATCAAAGCTTTAATATTAAAATTCGAAATTTCTCCGTAAATTCTCAGATTGAGGTATATCTTTATCAACATGGTTAGAAAACCTAGACAATTTCACGTCTCTTTGGTACAGGGCTCATTGGCGTACCGATCTTCGTGTGAGTAGGGGAAGGTAGTGAAAGTGTAATTGTTCAAGTGGCTGTAACTTATAAACGACTTGTCCGATTTTGTTGCGTATAGGCTTGTTTGGAAGATAAATGTGAGCACTTTCGTATATCGTATCCAGTGATGCGTGATTGTCTCCAGAAAAGTTGCTAGAAGGCGTAATTTGAATTAAAAACTGTTATTTTTGTTTCACCGCAAAAATTTAAATGGTACGGTATAATTCTGATAACAGAATCGAAATGAAGATCAAATTTACAAGAAAAAACCATAAAAAACCTTAAAAAAAAAAAAAAAAAAAAACTTAAAACATTGAATTTTACATAATTTGGACTAGTTATTATTATCAAAATTATACCATACCATTTAAATTTTTGCGGTAAAATGAAAAACACTGTTTTTAATTCAAGTTACCCCTTCTAGCAACTTTTCTGGAGACAATCACGCATCACTGGATACGATATACGAAAGTACTCACATTTATCTTCCAAACAAGCCTATACGCAATAAAATCGGACAAGTCGTTTATAAGTTACAGCCACTTGAACAATTACACTTTCACTACCTTCCCCTACTCACACGAAGATCGGTACGCCAATGAGCCCTGTACCAAAAAGACGTGAAATTGTCTGGGTTTTCTAACCATGTTGATAAAGATATACCTCAATCTGAGAATTTCCGGAAAAATTTCGAATTTTAATATTTAAGCTTTGATTGCGCCCCCTAGCGGAAAAATTTCGAAGTTATAAATATTTCCCAGCATTTTCTCGTGGCCACTTTAGTGATAATTTTTTTTTTCCTGAACTTTTAGGTCCAGTAGTTTCTGAGATATGGCCGGTGGCCACCCTTGCTGGGACACCCTGTATATCAAGTTCTTGAACAGGTATGCGAATTGCATCATTGTATTCAAATTTCAAAGAGACAAACGGTTGACATGAATGAAGCTCAGAGCTTATTATTGAATTATCTACATATAATTTTTCATCAACGTTTAATATATCCATTATTTCAATACTTTTTACAGAGATATAGGAAATTGGTGTCTTGGACTGGTTTCTATAGTCAGCTTCTCCTTTTTATGTGGCGATTGTTTGAAATAGCGATAGTTGTATTCAATAATCATAATATTTTCTAATTTTTAAGATGTAATCGAACTGTTATGGTCTCGTTTCGGAAATTAATCAAATCACCGTCTTGATCTACTATTTTAACAGTGATGTTGTTGATTGTCTTGACGCTGATGGGGAAATAAAGTATTGGTAATGGTGATTCCACTATTTTATACCCTGGAGGAACAGATGGAAAAAACTGATGAATTATATGAACGGGTAGACCATTACTATATGATCCAATGCAAATGTCGCAATCAACACAAATTGCATTAACTTTAAATATATTAACAACTTCATCCGATTCATTTGATGCAATTTTTCGTTTCTCAAAACCCATTATTTTTGCTATGGAGTCATTTGGTGTGAAATCTATTTCCTTTGTGCAATAAAGCTGACATTTTAATGTATTGGGGTTTGCTCTCATCTTAAACCCAACTTTTTCTCCAAAAATGTCATCAATTACATAATTAATATATGTTTCAATAACTTTTAAATCGTAAGTTCCTTCTGGAATTGTGATAAATTTATCCGCTACATATAATTTATTGCTACCCGGTTGTATGTTAGGTATACTCATAAACGATTCAAAATCAGCCAACCACAAAAAATATTCTTTATTTTCATCCAAAAATATAAGTGGATTGAATTCTGCTTTCAACACAGAAGTATTTCCCGTCATTGTTATAGTTCTAGTCATGATGACACTCTCAACGTTACTGTTGGTTCTCGATCATGTCATATTATTATATAGAAATTCGATTGACAATTGTCCACAATTATTTGTATTGAATTTTCGTACTGTTTCATACGAATAACAGATTTGGATTTTGTCATGAGTTTTCAAATAATAAACGAGTTTGATAGGTGGTCTCAAGTTTCCATAACTATCAAAATAAAACGCTTAATTTTTATTTATTATGTATGCAGTACAATGAGTTCCATGATTTTGTTAACTTTCTAGATTCAAAATACCACATTCCTTCACATTAAATTTTTTGGTTGTCTCTTTAATGTGAGATATTCAATATTTTTACATATTTTAGTATATCGTTATTTGAAAAGGATCTCTGCGAAAATATTATTTGATTTTTTTCATGGTTTTTTTCTTGATAGTGCCTCCTTTGTGGGGTATAATGTATAATCCACCGCCCTGCTTGGAAAGTTTTTCCATTTCTTTATTGTGTCGATGTAATTCTTCGAGTTGCTCCTTTGATACTTTAATATCATTAACGGCCTTAGCTATTTCACCTGCACCACCGCCTAAAGCTCCTAGTGCACCCAAAATTGAAAGTAATAATGGAAGAAATCCACCAATTTTTTTAGGGGGTTTGATATCTCGTGTTTTCTTTTTTCTTTCGGTTCTCTTGATCCCCATTCCAAGTTTCTGTTTACCTTTCATAATTCCACTTACTGTGAGAGCAGCAATTCTTTCTCCTACCAAGGAATCTTTTGCTCCAACTCTCTCCCAAGCTTTATCTACTAGAGCTTCATCCGCTCGATGTCGTTGAGGTAAATCAGTTGTTTGTGTGTATGCGATTTCGTGTTCTGGACACGCAGCATCCAATACCAGACTCTCCCCTATTCAATCGTTTTTCTAAATTTGTACCAGGACCACAAAATTGATAGCCAGGAATATGAAGCTCAACCGGTAGTCTATTAATTAGAGTGTTTATTAAACCTCGACCTTTTCTCTTGGAGTGTTTGGAGGAAGTGTACTTTCGTGAAGCGTGTACAATCATTTAATACCTATAGAGGTTTGTGTGTATCATTTAAATACTATTTTCAGTTTAAAAATTTGCAACACGATTGTCCATCGATTTAATGCTATCTGATCAATATGTCCATTTGATTAATGTATAAATACTTTTGCAAAAAACAATTCTGTTTATTGATATCTAGAATGCGAATAGAAAAACAATCGTTTTCCTTACCCATCACAAACCATGATGTGAAGGATTTTTCGAAACCAATCCAAAAACATGGTGATTTATTTGGTGGGGAATCGAAAAGATGTCTCATTGTTGGACCATCTGCTTCAGGTAAAACCAACGTGATGTTGGCTTTACTTGAGCATCCAAATGGAATAAGATTTGCAAACGTTTACCTTTATTCCAAATCACTACAACAGCCAAAGTATGAATATTTAAGACAACTATTGGCACCCATGAAAGAGATTGGATATTTCGAGTATGACATCGATGAAAATATCATTCCTCCTCATGAAATAGCACCAGATTTGGTCATCATATTTGATGATATACCATGTGGAACACAAACTATAATAAGGGACTATTTCACACATTCGAGGCATAAAAATACAGACTGCTTTTTTATTTTTCAAGGTTATTCATCAATTCAGAAAAGACTTATACGTGAGAACGCAAATTTGCTAATTTTATTCAAGCAGGATTCTATGAATTTGAATCATATATATAATGATCATTGTATGTTGGATAATATGTCATTTGAGCAATTGAGGCAACTCTGCGCACACTGTTGGAAAGACCCTTATAATTTTTTGGTTATTGATAAAGATTGTGAACTGAATTGCGGAAGATATAGGACAAATTTTGATTCATTCATATATCTATAAAATGGATAAGCGGTTGGCTGAGGAATTGATGAAGTCAAGAAAAGCTGTCAAGGATAAATATAATAGTCTAAAATTAGCTATGACCACTACACAATCACAACTAGAGCAAGCTTACAAACCAATAACTCAACCGCTACAACAACTTATTTCTAAAATAAATGAACCTTTCAACATACAGGAAGAATTCAAAGAAGAAGAAGAAGAACCTGAAACTTCTATGTTTCACACAACACCATTAAAACCTAAACCAAGTTTTTCAAGATTATTTTATGAGACATCAACACCTACAAGACCTACAAGAACTGGTAGAACTCCTATTCTACCGATGGAAATACCATCATTTTTTGATGCAAGCCTTGCATCTGTCAGCCAGTTACCATCTATACAAGAACCTAGTCAGTTACCTAATTCTATACAAGAACGTAATCAGTTACCAACTATACTAGAAACTAGTGTAATAGCTCAAACCAACCCCTTCGAAAGCTCGGAAAATCAAAATCTTTCAGATATATTGGAACAGTCAAGGCAATCGGTTCAAAATTTAATCGACACGCCACCATATGAAATATGGTTACAAAGTTTTGATCCAGTACCAAGAGATTATATTGATGCTAGTGTAAAGGATACTGAACATAATTTTGATCATCGTTATGGAATAGTACATGATATAGATACTGATAAATTCTATTTGGGGACCACACTTAAATTTGTAGAAATTATTGGAAAAAATGTGAAAGTAGATGGAAAAATTTATGATGGTACAAAAGGATTGTACGAATTACTATTTAAGAAATATCCTAAAGACTATGAAGATGAGGATTTGGATAATTATATGGATATTTTAGCTAAAACCAATGCATATCGAAAAACTAATGATCCAAATGAACGTGTGCAGGGAAATGGATCTTCAAAATATATAACTATAATAGGACCATACCTACAAAAACATGGCATAACAAAAACACGACACATCAAACTATTATTTTCTCGTTTTTTAGAGAAACTAAAACCTCCAATAACTAGAATGCGAACGGGAAAGGAGTTGTGGAATATTAATAAAAACGATATAGATTATGTTTATTGGGATAATATCAACGAACTTGTTGATAGATTGAGACTAATAACAGCTTCCATGAGAGCTGGTCATACTGGTCATAATAATGAAATACTATCAATAATCGAAGAGTTACGTGAAGCTAAAGTAATTGCATAAATACATCCTCAAATACGTAAAACGAATCAATCCGAAAATGTCACTCAACAAGTTCGGTTCTCATTTATTCAAGAGAGATGGAACAGAAAACATTATCAAGTTATTTGATCTTTCTGAGGTTAATTTATCTTATGTAATGGTTTTACCATTTATTGGTCGATATGTAGAAGGCGAGACAAATTTTGTTTAAATGCCGGATGGAAAACAATCATATAGATTTCCTTTCGAACAGGGAAACATTTTGTATGGAGAATATTTAAAGAAAGATGTCTCATTGTTAATTAATGGTAAAGGGGGAAAATTAGAAAATAGAAGTCTTAAAAAAAATGACTTGATAGCGTTTAGACCAGAAACTGGTAGTAAAATAACAGAATTTTATGGCGAATTACAAATAAAATGTCCTGTATTGATTGAGAATGGAATAGTTCAATAATGAATACTATCAATGAAGATGTGGTGAATGAGCTACCTACAGAAAACAACAAACAGATTTAGATGAAATGTAGCCATATTCAAAAATAAAAAAGGATATACCTAGATATATTTTAGTTATGAAAAAACCACATTTTCTATACCATTTATCATCACCTGCAATGTATGCACTCACTAATGTTTATAATTTGTATAAAACATTTTTATTGATTGGATAAATCACATTTTTGATTACATTTTTTATTTTATTTCAAACACCTTTTTATAAATATTTACAGGTAGGTATTCACAAATTTTCAAGCCTCAAAACTTTAAAATAAGTGTCCAATCACACACAGTGATTTTTCTCATCACAAAGAAACACTTCAAGCAGGATATACTGTTTTGTTTTGAGAGTTGAATTCGAAACCAATAATAATACAAAAAGGATTCATCAGTATATTGTCTGATTTTTACATGATAAATTATTAAGCTATAATCCTTTGACAAAAATAGTCAAGCAGTTGTAATACACATGTTCTCAGAAAAGAAAGGACTAGATTGAAGGCTATTTGTGATTGACAGCTACTTGATTTTGAAATCTTGTGCCAAATTGAAGCCCTGCATGTCTATTGCAATGATTTTCATGATGGATTGGTTCTGAAAAAATAAATAAAATTGAAATGAGATAATTTTATATAGATAAATATCAAACTATAGTTGCTGAGACTTGCTATTTATAAGAAAACTACATTGTGACGTGTGACGTGAAAACCACATCCTGTCTATTGGTGATAAGAAAACCACATTCGGGCTAAATTTAGAACTGTTGATAAGAGGAGTTTGACGTGAAAACCACATCCTGTTTACTGGTGATAAGAAAACCACATCCGAGCTCAATTTAGAACTGTTGATAAGAGTGTGACGTGAAAACCACATCCTGTCTACTGTTGATAAGAAAACCACATTCGGGCTTAATTTAGAACTGTTGATAAGGCTGTGGTTGATGTGATGAGAAACCCACATCTGGTTTAAATATAGAACTGTTGCGGTTGGTGTGAAAACCACAACGATGATGATGATGATGACACTTACCCACAATACTCAATTTCTTCAAGGCTTGAACCATGAACTTTTTTTGTTCATAGAATGTAATGTCATTCCTTAGCGGTTCCAATCGTCTACAGAATTCTGCGATTTTTCTGCATCTGTTTTGTCCATCGTCTCGAACACAACTGATCCGCCTGCCCCCCACTTTGGTGGTGGTGCTCAACATCTCTGGATGAATCATTGGATTTTTAACGCAGATAAATTCACCCATGTTTGATTTTGTAGAGTGACAGTAACGTTTTACAATCCATCGCAAAGTACCATTGATACGAACTGCATCAATGGTTATTTCAATGTGACTTTTAGCTGGTATGTGTGAAACACATTTGCAGCAACAATAACTGTATGACTCACATTCGGAGCAGGCTAAGCCATCAACTTGTAAACTTGGGGTGATAAAACATTTTTTCTCACAACAGAAATCTTACATCTTGTATGACGAACTATAGTCAATTCCTCCACCGCAACCTACTGAGGACCCCCACTCCCCACCAGACCCCCACAACCCACCCCCTTCCTCCAACTCCCCACTCCCTACTCCCCTCTTCCCACTCAAGACCCCCACTCAAGACACAAACCGAAGATTCGAGTGCATGCATGGGGATCTCAGTTATTATAAGAGATACAGGGTCGGTTGAATGGTTGCAAAATTGCGCATTTTTATGCTCAAGAAAATGCCATTTTTAAATTTGAAAATTTCCGACTTTTTCCGAAGATATTCGAAAAAAACCGAAATTTCGCAAAAACGTTTTTAACATCTCCTGCGTTTGTTTGAAAAGACATTTTGAAATAAATTACACTTTGTCATTGAGGCATTGAGGTGACTAGATGAGGGCGTAGACTGCTGGGTTGCCTAAGCAACCTCAATATTTTCAATTATTATTCACCTATTATTGTTATTTTCAATATTTTGTCAAATTGGCAATATTTTTGAACCCTTTTGCAGAAATTGACTCAGTTTTTAAGTGTTTTTTTTTTATTTTCCATGTCATTTGTGGATTTAATTTCATTTCATTAAATGTATCGTTATTGGATGTTATTTCGATTTTGGATTACTCAATAAGTTTTGTTTAGTTGTGCAGGTTTTCTTATAAAAATAACGTGTCGAATAAAGAAGGATTTATGAGCCAAACTATGTGTTAGGGAGACAAAGGTGGCCTCGTCTAACTGATTTTCTCTGGTGTTATTCTTCAGATAAGTATCTTTTTTGATCGTTGCGATACCTCAATGCATTAAGGACGTCAAAAGATAACTAAAATTGAAATAAAAAATCCAGGTCCGTATTTGAAAAAGTAAAGTTGATGATGACAGCCCGTAGACGAAACGTCAGATTTTCAATTTGATACCACCATCTTGTAGAGGAGAAAAAGTGGCAATGACAAAGTGTAATTTATTTTAAAATGTTATTTCAAACAAACGCAGGAAATGATACAAACGTTTTTGCGAAATTTCGTTTTTTTTCGAATATCTTCGGAAGTAGTCGGAATTTTTCAAATTTTAAAATGGCATTTTTTCAAGCATAAAAATGCGCAACTTTGCAACCATTCAACAGACCCTGTATCTCTTATAATAGCTGAGTTTCACATGCATGCACTTGAATCTGTGGCACCCTGTATAGGTACTTGAAGTAGTCGATGTTTCAAGATTAATGCATTCTGTGGTTTTAGAATTGATATAATAATATTCTCTTCAATATGCACAAAAACCACGAGAACAAGAAGTCACAGACACTTCAAGAAAATATAGAAATATTTACCAATATCCTTCGTCCTTTATCTTGGCATTTATTTACTTATAATATATTTATATCAATTAAACCCCGAAATCCGAAATCAGACTGTAGCTTTATGTAAGGTTAAGATTCAATTTGTTCTCGAATTGGAACTGTCAAATTTCCGCTTGGCAAACAGGAGTCATTTGTTACTATCTACAATCTACATTGAATTTGTGTCACGCTTACGACAAATTTGATGTGAATACTGACATGATTCCCGTTAGTCAAGCGGAAATTTGACAGTTCCACTTCGAAATTGAATTTAATGTAAATCAGGCTTTACAGATTTTTGCATTTTTCAACGATGGCACCACTGAAAATCAGAAGCACCAACAAGGGTCAACCCTCGACCCTTGTCTCTCAATTCAATCCATTCTCTTATATGACATATGACATTAGACGTAAGTCAAAGTCAACACTAATATAATAACATAAGGAGTGTCTTAAAAGTCTAAATCCTTGGACAAAAGCACCAACTGGGGCACACTCGCGACAACACCATAAACGCACAAAAGTCATTAACATAGCCCCCACCTTGGAAGTCTGGTGGCTTTCAATTTGGGAGGTAACGCAGAATGTCAATTTTCTTGATTAGGAAGCACACACATCTTCATGACGGGTCTCTTCAATATTCCAGTCGATGTCTTCAAGGAAACTGCTCGAACTATGCCGTCGGAGCCGGGGTGCAACTGCTCGATCCGTCCAAGTTGCCACTTGAGGGGTACAATGTCATCCTCCTCAACAAGTACTAACGCACTCGGCTGCAGATGTTGTTGGGATGTCTCCTTCCATTTGACCCGTTGCTGTAGAGATGAAACATACTCTTTAAACCATCGGTTACAGAAGTGCTAAATGATCTGTTGATGCCTCTGGCAACGGGATAGTCGATTTTCATCAAGATTGCTGTAGTCGTGGTCAGGAACCGTAAATAAGTGATTCACCAATCAACAGGTGTGCTGGAGTAAATGGGGTAGGATCATTGGGGTCAGAAGATAAGGTATATAGAGGACGGGAGTTGAGGCAAGCCTCTATCTGACATAGAATCGTACAAAATTCCTCGAATGTAAGAGAAGCATTACCCATTACACGTCTTAAATGGTATTTGACGGATTTTACCGCCGATTCCCAAATCCCTCCGAAATGGGAGCGATGAAGTGCCAATCGATTTCATCATTTGACAGAGTACCTTGAATATCAGACCCGTGATTGTTAAAAAGTCGTTTAAGTTCGTTATTTGTACCAATAAATGTGGTACCATTGTCCGAGCCTGAGGGCTGACAAAAAACCATCTGCAGTCAGATCACTCACGACTTCCAAATGTACCGCCTTACTAACAAAACAGACGGAAGCAGCAACATATGCCTCGGTCAGTTTGAAATTGCGTCCCTTTCTGATGTCACGTAGGTTAAAGGGACCAGCGTAGTCGACACCCGACACTGAAAATGGTCTAACTGGAGTTAAACGAGATTCGGGAAGATTTCCCATTATATGACTTACAGGTATGCTGGGGGCCTTGGAACCACAATTTTGATGATGAAAAATCTGATGAATTCATACCTCTGGTAGGTAGATCCGCAGGATTGTCGTGATTTTTACATATCTCCATGAACCCTCTCTGGTCAAATCTTGTATTTGTGAGACTCTGTTCGCAACGAATGTCTTTAGCATATGAGGCGGACTTCTTATCCATGAAATAGTGATCGTGGTGTCAGACCAATAGGCTACATTCCGAATGTTCAGATTGGATGATGAAGTGATTTTGTCAACTAATTCAGATAGCGGCACAAAGCTCCAGTCTTGGAATCGTGATCACCTTGAGCGGTGTTACGCGAGTTTTTGCACAGTACAAATTTTAAGCGATATTTCCATGAGTATCTTTACAACGAATATAGACAGATGCAGCGTATACTGTTTCTGCAGCATCACAAAATCAATGGATATCTGATATTATTGGATCTTGACAAGTTACTTGTCGAGATATGTTTAATTTATTCATGTGGGGGAGTTCATGTCGATATTTAGACCAGCATGCATGCAAAGCATCAGGAACAGCTTTGTCCCTGGAAATCTGGAGATTCCACAATTCTTGTAGTGATATCTTAGCGATTATGGTTACCGGGGCAAGAAGTCCCAGTGGATCGAATATTTGAGCAGTGCAGGAAAGAATATGCCGCTTTGTAATCTTGCATCTGAATGAAGAAGTGTTTATAGTGTAACTCAAAGAATCTTCTGATGAGTTCCAGAATAACCCAAGAGTATTGGTTTCGTTTTGATTCCCAAAATGAACCTTGTTATTATGATCAGTTTCAGATAAAAAGTCGACATTTGATTTCCATTTCCGTAGCGGAAATCCATATTCCTTCAAAAGAGATGTAGGTGAGTATTTGATATCTGCAAGTTCTTTGATAGTCTGTGTACCAGTGAGTGAATCGTCCACGTAGGAGTCTTGTGAAATAATTGAGGCAGGTTTTGGTGACGTTTTCATGCTTATATATCCAATTTCGTGTAGTAACCTGATAGCAAGAAAGGCTTCAGTTGCAGTACCGTAGGTGACAGTGTTCAAGTTGTATGATTCTATATCTTGGTTTGGTTTTAAGCGCCAAAGAACTTTTTGTGGGTGTCGTTGCTCTTGAGTGACCCAAACTTGGCGATACATTGTAACGAAGTTAAAAAAATTCCGGATTTTTCTGTCGTGATTTACAAATTTTCAAATTCATTTCCCGTCTCTTTTTAAGTCAATTCATATTTTTCCGTAACTCAGTCATTTATCTATCAATGGATCCCGTATTCTTTCTAGAATAATGTTGACCGTGAGACAATTAACAATCTATTAATTAAATTCTGACCGTAATATTCCTTCTTAGTTTTTCCCGCGTCAAAACAATTAATCATTTAACTCACAAGCCAACCGACGAGACACATTTCGCGCATAAATTCAAGCAAGCAGTCCCCACTTTTTGGTCTGAATTCAGAACGTAGAATGTTTGGTCGAAATTCTCTCAAAGTAAAGCCGCGTTAAAGTGAAATAATCAACCAGGTGGGAAATTTCAGACTTCTTCAAGTTTCGTTCAGGTGAATTTTCTTGAAACAGACTATTAATTTCGCACTGTTAAACTATTTTGTGATAGTAGGTCTGTTCTTCGAAAATTCACAGGGTTTTGTTTTTCGTTCGGGTGAGTTTTCTTGAAACAGACTATTAATTTCGCACTGTTAAACTATATTGTGATAGAAGGTCTGTTTTTCGAAAATTCACGGGGTTTTGTTTTGTTTGAATAATGTTATTTCAGGGGAGCGAAAGTTGCCGGGTAGGATAATTTCAGATAGAAAATTCAGTATCGCGTTTGAAACCGGATTTAATAATTTTGACACAACATTCTTGAGATAGTTACGAGCGAACCAAACTAAATATAGAGGGGCTTCTGGAGTTACCGCGCAAGCAAGAACAGAATTTTTCTATGCCTCTAAACCCGTTTTTCCGTCCTCGTAGAAATAACCCGTTCGCGTTAGTTTTCCTGAGACATTTTCTATACGTCGTTGAAAAAGTTCAAATTCCTCAAACCCGCTGGTATTTTCTGTTTATTATTTAGCCGTGAAAACCCGATCCGTCGTTTTAAAATCAATTCGTTACACACTGCCACTTCACGTTTAATTTTGCCGGTTTTAGACTGCAAATTCATGTTTCATTTAGCTGAAATTTTGATTCTTCCCGGGAGAGATTAGACCTACGTATCAGTATTATTTCTTATGTGATATTTTTTTGATTCTTCTCTGCTGATCAAAGATCAGATTATTGTTGATTTGATTTTGTTATTTTTTTTATTTTGACTGGTTGGGAACCAGTCCAATTGTAACAATAAGTGGGACAAATAGACTGACTCATTTATGTTTATTAACACCGTGTTTTTTTTTAATTTCAAGAATGTTCAGTAATCCATTTCAGAGCGAAAGTTTGCGGAGTTTTGGAAATAACGAACGCCTGGACTTTCTCCACTGTCTAAAAGCTACCCGATAGGCACTGTGGGCTCTCTACCACATAAATACAGGGGGTGGCGCTCGAGCATTTTTTTAACATCAACAAATTCCCTCAACCCCGTCGGAAATAAACCCGGAAAATCTCGGAGCACGTCACAACATCTTTGCGATATCGGCAGCAAGGACATGATTGTTAATTCTTAATCTCAGAAGGATGAAACATAGATTGTCTTGAATGTTGGGTCCAACTAACATTATATCATCCGGAGAATAGCCCGTGTCACTCTTCGAAGAACCATCGACAACTCTCAGCTTGGTAGTTGTGGGAGACTCCTTGACAACGCAATGATGTGGCAGGAAAAAACCGTTGTTATCATTCTGATCTTCACACAAAGACATATGTCCAAGGTCGATGTATTCTTTCATAAAATTGTGATATTGCAGATGGATGTCAAGATTTTTCAAAAGCTCTCTTTCCAGTCCATGTAAACGTTTTGTGGCTAAGACTCTAGAATCTCCCAAGATATCAGATGGATGTTTAAGTGGAATTTTCACAATGGAGTGACCATCTAAGGCTCCTGTGACGTTCTTGACATAGTGTTTCTCGCATGCTGTTTCCTCATCAGAAAGGTGTTTGATCTTGGGAGACTCCTCCATCTCCCAGAATCCTTCAAGTTGACCTTCCAGGCCTACAGCGGCGGAAAAATGAGAAAGTTGAGAATTCTGTGACTCAATTGAAAATAGTGGACTGGACACGACCCAGCCCATTTTTGTCATGTGTAAAATTGGAAGACCTTTACCAAGTTGTATCTTGCCATTACCTAGCAGGTCCCAAAAAGTGTCAGCACCAATCAATAAATCTATAGGAGCCGATTTATCAAAATTTGGATCTGCAAAATGATTCTTCTCAGGAATATTTAGTGGTGTTTTAAAAGAGGTATGTGGAATATTTCCAGTAATTTTGGGTAGTACAAGACAAAAGATGCATTTGTTGTAATCGCCAATCGTGGATGTAAATGTTACAAATACACAAGAGTCAATGTGCTGGGCTATTTGGTTGATTCCTGCGACGGATGTTCCAGCTTTTCATAACGGCAGCTTCAAAATTTTGCATAGACGCTCAGATATGAAGTTCGATTGGCTACCGTTGTCTAGGAGTACTCTACATAGATGAGGATTTCCTGTTTTGTCCAATATTTTTACGCATGCCGTTGATAACAAAATTTGTGGTTTTAAAACGATATTAGGGTAAATAACATGATGATTCGAAGTATAGTGTTCATGCAGGGAATCTGAAGCGTTGGTTGATTCATTTTTTGATGATGTTGATAAAAAGGATGTAGTATTTTCCGTCGCAGAGTTTGAAGAAGCAGCATTGTTAGTTGGATGGATCTCATTTTGAAAATGAAGCATAGTGTGATGAATTTTCCCACATCATCTGCAACAAGCTGAAGTGCACTCTCTTGTGGAGTGGCTGGAACCCAGGCAGTTTATACATAGTCTTAAACGCTTCGCTGTGTTTTGTCTGTCAAACGGATTCAGTTTAGTAAGGTTGGTACATGAATAGATGGTATGTTGTCTCTGGCAAACTGGGCAGCTATTCTTATTGTCAGTCGAGCTATCAACAAGAAAAGACTTGAATGAGGGTGTTTCTCCCTATCATGAGGCCTCGGAAACCGTTGTACTTTCAGCTCATTGCCAGAGTCCAGTGATTCCAAAACTCGACATCTATCATTAAGGAAGTCTATCAAAGCTTGCAACGTAGGTAAGTCATTGGACTTGTTTTGGGATTCCCATGAACGACGAGTGGTATAATCTAGCTTTGAGCAGGTTAGGTGTATTATGATGTCGTCCCAATATTCTACAGGACGTTGTAAAACATTCAAGGCACGTACATGTTTCTCAGTATCATCCAGGAGTTGTCTCAGGCCCATTCGAGATTCATTGGTCAAAGGAGTTAGATTGAACAAGGCCTTGATGTGGAAATTTACTAAGAGTGGTTTATTTTCGAATCGTTCCTTAAATAGTTTTTATGCAATATTGTAGTTATCATTGCAAATCTGTAATGATTTGATCAAATCGGCAGGAGAGCCCAGTAAAGAAGGACGCATGTAATAAAACTTTTGTACATCATTCAAATCATCATTTTCATGAATGATACAGTGAATAAATTGTTAATTTTTGAAAAAAAAAAAAAAAAAAAAAAAAAAAAAAACAAAAATGATTGATTGAAAACTGTCCCGAAAGTACAACCATTGGTCGAATGATCCGTCAAATGTGGGAAATTTTAGAGTTGGCAATGTTACATTAGTTCTTTTGACAGAAGTGCTGTTTGTAGTGTTACTATCGTCATTGTTAGGTGCAGAATATTTAGTTCTAGAAGCTATGAATGATCTAACCGCAAATGTAATCCGGAAAAAGTTGTCCTCAAACTTCCCTTGTTCAACAGCATGTATACCTTCATAATTATCCTCACAATTGGGATCAGCTGTTTCGATTTTCAGCTGCGCTTCATTAAAAACTTCGAATAGTTCTTCTTTTTTATCTAGACGTGATTGTAAATCAGGAATATTAACCTGTTCTTCTGACTCCACCTTATCGAAGTATTTAATGAAACGTGTTAGAGCACTTTTAGTACTCGTGCGTGCGACTTTGTTTGGATCAGACATAGTACTCAAGGGTCAATTTGGCAGTGAAGACAGAAAAAAGGTGGTAGAATGTACGTGTTGTTGGTGTATTGTATTAGAATTCAATGGATGAAACTTGAAAATGTGCGTAAATTACCAAAATGGCAGTAAAAAAAGGTTATAGTCAATAACCGTCACATTCAAGACACGTGAATGGGTTCAAAACAATCGCAAATAGTGCAAATACCCGTGAATCTTGGTGAAAAAACGCGTTGTCAGATAGAGATTGCTCCGGTAAAAATCACAAAGGAAATAAACGGATGATGGAATATTAATAGGAACGCACTGACCTGTCTCAACCAAAAAATGGCGAGATGTTTAATGGATAGCGGCCATTCATTCCCTTCTTCACGTGGAATCGTCTAGCGGCAAGAATCGTAGGCAATTCTTGGTCTGGCAGCAATGGCGGCAATCTTAGTGGCTGATTTCTCGTTCATGTGGCGAACGAAGGACCATGTTTGGGGGTGTAGTCAAACTTTGAGCATTTCACGTAGAATGATGTTTAATAATAATTAAACATGAACTTTCAGATACAATAATACGTTGATTAACAAGATATAATCGGATTATCAATACATAAAAATAATCGTGAGACCCCTGACCCTTGTCTCTCAATTCAATCCATTCTCTTATATGACATATGACATTAGACGTAAAGTCAAAGTCAACACTGATAAAATAACATAAGGAGTGTCTGAAAAGTCTAAATCCTTGGACAAAGGCACCAACTGGGGCACACTCGCGACAACACCATAAACGCACAAAAGTCATTAACAGCATATGATTCCGTATAATTCACTTACTATACTTCGCACCTCCAAAAAAGTAACTTCTCATTTTTTTTCTTGAGACCGTCATTGTTGGACATCAATTCAAAACAAAAATGGAACGTTCAAACGCAATCGCAAAGTGTGAATACAAGCCTACAATCAATTTGCACAAAATGGGAATGGGTGACTGGTGCAAAGTTGTAAATATCAAGAAACTCATGGGAGATGCAATCATGGTTGAAATGGAGAAAAATGTTTTGTTTCTACCTAAACGCTTTCTTCCTGCGTTGTCAGAAGCAGTTATAGAAGATCTCCCGCGTGCTCCTGGATGTAGATTTAGATATGCAGAAAAAAAGAGTTTAGAAGGTACAGATAATTCGGAAAATACATTCGAGTTTACTAAAAACAGGGCAATCAGCAGAATCTTGTTTTGAAACTCCTTATCGTCCAACCCCACCACTGTACTAGTGGTGAGATAAGTCTATAGACATATATATATGCATATGATTTCGTATGATTCACTTACTACACTTCGCACCTCCAAAAAAGAAACTTCTCGTTTTTCTGCTTGAAACCGTCGTTGTTGAACATTAATTCAAAACAAAGAAAGAATGGAACGTTTAAACGCATTCGCAAAGTGTGAATACAAGCCTAAACTCGGTGTGGACGAAATGGGAATGGACAACTGGTACAAAGTTGTGAATATCAAGAAACTCAAGACATCGTACGGAGATGCGATCATGGTTGAAATGGAGAAGAATGTGTTGTTTCTACCAAAAAGCTCTCTTCCTGTGATGACAAAGGCAGTGATGGAAGAACTCTTCAGTGCTCCTGATTGCAAAATTAGATATGCAGGAAAAAAGAAGTTGGAATGCACAGATAATCCGGCAAATACATTTGAGTTTGCCAAAAACAATTAAGGGTGAATAGAAGCAGCAGTAGCGGTTGCAGGAAGCTATTTTTGGAAGTTATAGTACAACTCCTCCCCCTCTCATCATCTTCATCATTCACCGACGTATCGTATCTAATGTATCAGCAGCAGCAGTAGCTACTATTTGTCTGGAGCTGAACATACTTCTCATATAAAATGGAGAACTTGGAAAACCAAGTCAAGCATACACGAGAACTAATCAGTGTAAGCAAGACCCAAAAAGAAATTGAAACCTTCTTGAAGATCAACAAGGGAAATATTCTCCTTGTCCTTGACATTTTGAAAAATCAAAACTTAACTTGTGTTGGAAAATCAAAACTGGAATATATTTTGGGAATTTTCAAATCATTCACTGTACAAATAAGAAAGCAGCAGAATACTCACATCGGAAGTGGAATAGACACTCCTACTACTAGTACTACACCCCACACATCTAATCAGCAGAATGTTGTTTGGAAAAAGCTATGCGACTATATTTTTTTCAAAAAACCTATTTTAATTTTTATATTTTACATTACAGTTGGAAACATCATTCAAAACGAGGATTTTAACTGGAGCTGTAATCAACGTGAACCATTTTTCCATCGTGTCGTTTCTACAAGAATGTGAGGAAGTTTTGTTTTCAAAAATCAGACTGCAAGTACGGAAATTGGGTCCAGTCAAGTTGAACCTGAAGCTATGTCTGCTGTATGAGCTGCCCACATCCGGAAAGAAGGATTACAAACATTTCATCACCATGCATAAGGAAATATCAACAGCCGCAGCTATCGTTGATATTCTCAACGAACTTTTCAACATTCTTCTGGTAAAAACGGACGAGTTTCAAGAGCGAGGATCTGGCTGGGCGATCAAAGGTATTTCTTTTTTAATGATTTGCCTTTATCAATTTCCTCCATTGAATGGGGGAGCAGAAGATACTTATATTCCACTTCCAAAATGGCTCAATAAAAACTGTATTATCAATATCAAGAATCATGATATAAGATGTTTTGTTTGGTCTGTATTGGCAAGTTTATATCCAACAACAAATCTTGATGTGGAATGCGTGCTCTCTTATCCTCAAAATATGCATGAATCACTTAATTTGAAAGGGATTGATATGCCGGTAAAAATAACAGATATTTCCAAATTTGAAAGGCAGAATCCAAATATATCTATAAATGTTTTCGGGGTTGATGATAAATCTAAAACTATAATTGGAGCATTATATCATACCAAACTCGTAAAAACTTTTCATGCCAACTTACTTTATATAAGCAAAAAAGATAGAGCTCATTACTGTCTCATCACAAATTTAGCAAAATTAGTTCAAAAACAAATAAATTTCATCATTCATTCAAAAAAATTTTTTGTTTGCAATCTTTGTCTTAATCATTTTTCAGTCGAATCCAAATTTCAAACTCATATCTAAAATTGTTCCCTTTTTGAACCGATGAAGGTAACAGTTCCTACTAGTTAGTTTAGTTTAGTTTAACAAATAGTAAAGTTCATCATCATGATCATTTTACAGGTAAATGCATAAGCGCTTTTTGTAATGCTTGCAATCTTCTGATTCGACAAAACGAGAACAACAGTATTCCAGTGTTTTCTAACAATCCCAATCATGACCAAAATTTGTTTATTCGAGGACTGTCAAAAAGTCGACGAGTTAATATTGTACCCTCAAATCACGAAAAATATATTTCCTTTAGTACATATTTAGATAGGACAAAAGTGGTATTTTTGGATTCACTTCCATTTTTACCTGCTTCCTTGTAAGTTTTGGCTCAAAGTTTAAAATTGGAACAATTAGATGCTTTAGGGAAATATTACAATAATCAAAACGAATTCAAACTAGCAACGAGAAAGGGGATTTTTCCATACGACTTTGTGAATCGCATTTCACAGTAGTTTAACTAAAGAGCATATTATCGATAGCGATTATGAACATGCTAAACTCGTGTGGAATACATTTAATGTGAAAAACTTGGGAGAATATAGTGACATCTATTTGAAAACTGATGTGCTTTTGTTAACGTTAATATTTAAAAATATCACTTTTCAATATTTCTTGACTTGAAGCTGCTAGTTTTGTGAGCTTACCATCGCTTGGGCTAGTGCCTTGAAAATGACTCAATTTTTTTTATCACTCTTAACAGATACTGATCAAATTTTATTTATTGAAAAAGGTATACGCGGTGGTATTACGCAAGCCATACACCGATATGCTTGCTGTAATAATCCGTATTATCTGGCAATGTACGATAAAGATTCAAACGCTGTTTATTTAACTTACTGGGATGTTAATAATTTGTATGGGTGGGCGCAGTCAGAATTTACCTTTTACCGATTTCCAGTGGATGGAAGACTTTGAAATTGAAGTTTTAGAATCTGATATTTTCGATTGTTTTGATAAAGTGCTACAGATGTATGGTTCCTGTGAAGAAAAATCCATCATTCTAGAAGTTGACTTGGTATATCCTCATGATATACATGATAGACATCAAGACCGCCCATTTTGTGCTGAACATAAAAATTGTGATAGGTCCAAGAAACAGAAAAAATTACTTTGTGCTGTTGAGGATAAAATTAAATATGTAATTCATTTTGAACATTTTTGTCAAGTTCTAAGACATGGTCTTCTATTGAAAAAAAGTTCACAGAGTTTTAGAGTTTTTGCAGAAAAATTGGTTGAAACCGTTTTTAGAATTCAATATTCAGAAACGAACATTAGCCAAGAGTAAATTTGAAAAAGATTTGTGGAAAAATATTATCAATGCTAACTTTGGAAAAACCATTGAACGTGATAAAAAAAAACGTAATATTGTTTTAGTCAATAATTGGAAATCTGCTCGAAAATATATATCCAGGCCCGAATTTAAAAATTTGCGTATTTTTTCCAAAAATCTGATTTCGATAGAGTTGCAAAAAACTAACATTTTATTCAATAAACCGATTTATTTGGGTTTTTCTATATTGGAATTATCTAAATTCAACATGTATAGTTTTTACTATGATTTTGTGTGCGCAAAAATATCACCAAATTTCAAATCACAACTCTGTTATATGGATACTGATTCATTTATTTTCAAATTTACTCTGGATACTTTGGATAAACAATTGAATGAAAAATTGTCCATATACGATTTGATAAGAGAGCATGCTTCGCAATTTTCTGATAATTTGGATTATGAGGAGGATAATATCTATAATATTCCACGACTCAATAAGAAAGTTCAGGATTTGATGCAAGATGAATTATTTGGAAATATTCTAACCAAGTTTGTTGCTCTTTGGGCTAATGTCTATAGTTATAAGAGCTTGGAAACAAACGTCACGAAAATTAAAGGTATATCAAAATCTGGCACAAAGAGCATCAAATTTGAAGATTTTTACCAGTGTCTTCTCAATAAGTCTACTTTACATACTAACTTTATCACTATTAGAAATAAAAATTGTCAAATGTATACGCTGAACGTAAACAAACTAGCTTTAGATTCTTCTGATGATAAACGATTTATCTGTAGTGATAATATTAATACATTGCCATGGGGACATTATTCGCTTAACAAAAATTTTTAGAATATAATAATATGAGGTAGTTGAGTTTTTTTCATGTTTATATACCTCATTTGTACTATAACTTCCAAGTGCTTTTTCACACAATATATATATATACTGAATAAAAGTAGTATGTGTTTCCTCTCAAACCTTTATTATTATTAAAAAGTGTGGTAGGTATAGTGGTACCTGAGACAAAGTTTAACTACGGTTTTTCCCAGAATTTTACGAAGTTGCATATGCATTCAACATGGTCATTATTTATCAAGGTAAGTCTTTTTTTTTCTCAAAATACCAATTCAATAGAAACACCTATAGATTCTTCTCGTGCTGGCATCTTTCAACACCACTTGTAAACAACCCTATGTCATCATACCTTATCTTACACACACACACACACACACACACCTTCTCCCAAACCCATCTATGACAATTCAATATAACCACACATAGACTCTTTCGTGCTGCCATCTTTCCGCAACACTTGTGAACAATTCATCACGCTTCCACTATGAAAGGTAACACAATGACGTCATACCTTCAAATCTCCACATATTCAAAACACCCGCCACCACGTATCAAAGGCAACCCTATAACGTCATACCTTCAAATCTTCACACATTCAAAAACATCCCCCTCCACCCTATTACGTCATACCTTATTTCCACAGACACTCACCCACACATACTTTTTTTGCACACCCCGTATACAGAGATAACACACTATCTCGACCAATCAGAACGCTCCATTCTTGGCTCCGCTCACTAATTCCAACCACCGGAAGTCCATGAGAATAACATGGGGAGATAAGACACAAATGTATATGGATACTCTACTAGGTTTCACTCAACATTGACTTGGTTTTTTGAGGTATAATGAGTGGCGATGTGAGGATATCAGTTTTAGCATGGAAAATGCTCTTTCCATACAAAGAGTGATACGTTCTATGAACTTCAATTTTGTGTCGCTGATAAGCCCTAAATCCTTAGAGCTTTTCTTAAGTTGTTCACGATAAACATTGGCACACTTCTAGTTATATTATGATGACAAGTCAGTGAAAGAATATCATGATAAAATCAACAATAAGGAAGTGAACAATAATACTGCGGTGTTAAATATCAAACAACGAACAGGCGATTGCTTACGTTTTGCAGGCAAAACGCGCACTCGTCTTGTTTCCGCCCTGCCTGCAGTATGAAATTATTTTTGATTTGAATATCAAACAAGGAACTTATTCACGTTATTGCAATCAAAACGTGATAATATCCATTTCCTAATGAACATCAGTAGGTGCACCGAGGGGCGTGACCTCGGTGCACTTGAAATTTAATTGTGGAACTTGAACTCTACTTTTTTGCTCTGATTACAGTAAGCAATACTTAGGTGCTATTTACAGAGGAAGTACCCAAGTGTTGAATGAATTACTAAACTAGGCGATAGACGACCCTTGAAAAATATGAATACTCCAATGTTCATTGAATGCCCTAGAGCAATTTCCACTCTCACAATAGATTGAGTTTGAATGTATTGAAGTCAAAATGTTGTATATTTAGAAAAATGAACAAAAATTGAGTGGTGTTCATTTGAGTAAGTAAGTAAAATAAATGACAGTACATTAGAAATAACCAAAGAAATCAGATATAAGGGAACAATATTTGATGCACACCTAAGTTTGATTCCACATGCCGATTTCTTAATGCGTAAATTTTTTCAAAAGGTCAATTTTTTGGCTAGAATAGAAAATAGCTATTTATATACCAAGGAAAGCGGAGAGCTGCATTATAAATACATGGAAAAAAAGCACTTTACTCCAGAGGAATGAATGTTCTCAACTGAGGAAGGAAAATAGTTCTTTTCCTCCCTGGGAGGAGAATTCATCTGGAGGGAGGAAAAGTTCACTTTTTCTCGGCCAGAAGAAGAACTGAGAAAACATTTCTGCCAAAAAGTTACTCACTACAAGTGGAGGTGCATGGAAGTATAGAAAAAAATATATTTATTCCGCTGGAGTAAAGTGCTTTCTTCTTCCCTGGATTTTCAAGAGGAAGAGGAGGCACTTTCCTCCCTTGGTATGAAAATGGCTATTCGTACTAAGGTAGAAGAAAAACATTTTTCATCCAAGACAACAATTCCGGCTTCCAGAATACAAAATTGACCAACTTCAAAAATTCAAAATAGGACAATGTCAATTTTCAAAAACAGGTATATACCCGTAGAACTGATGCTTGATGTGTTACATACAGGGTGTTCCGGAAAATGTGGGAAATCTTCTGAATGCAAGTAGAACATGATTTTCTTAAGGACACCACCTCATCGTGGTTTTTTCTAGAATTTGTCTAATAAAAATTTTGTTTTTCTGTTGAACAGTTCATTCTATCGATAGAAGGTGAAGAAAGTGACATCAACAATTACAGACCCATAACGCCTATCCAAATTATATCAAAGTCTTCCGAGCAAATATACAATCGTATTGAAAGCAATAACTCATTTACAAACAGTCAGTACGACTTCAGAAGAAAAACTTCTACCACTTCCGCTGTACTGTCTTTGCTGGAGTATGCAGTTGACGGTTTGAAAAGTGCAAGCATGTGAGTACCATATTCTATGTGATCTCTCGAAGGCTAACGATTGCATCTTACATCATCGCAGATACTGCTACGCAAACTGAAACTATTTGGTTTCAGCGAGAGTAGCTTACAATTGATAAATAGTTATCTCACAGATGGAGTGCAACAAACCTTCTATGGAGGGCAACTTTCTGATCCAATATTGATTAATCATGGAATACCGCAAGGGGCTATTCTGAACTCTTTGCTATTTCTAATTTATACAGGGTGTTAGTGAATAAGTGCGACAAACTCCAGGAGGAAATTCTGCTTGAAAAAATCATGACAGTTTGCAATATAAACATGTGTCCACAAATGCTCGATAACTATCACTCAATACCCACTAAATTTCATTTGCATATCTCCACCGGTTTCAGAGCAATCTATAAATCTTCAGTTTTAAAGAAAAACTTTAACACCCCGTATCTCAGAAAACGAATCACTTGCGAACATATGTCTATTTAGCAAACTGACATTATTTTTCCACGCAGATTTACCTCCTGAAGTTTGTCGCACTCATCAACTAACACCCCGTATAAACGACATTGACTCTTCGATCTACAATGAACAGGTACTTTCGCTGACGATACGACAGCTCTCCTTAAACACGAGAATATAGCACAAGTCACAACAAGTATGACAAAATAATTGGTCTCTAAAGATAAATAAAACAGAAAACATAGTTTTCAGTCTAAGAAAATTCAATGTAACTGATCATCCCATCTCAGGCTCTGTAAGATTACTTGGAATACATCCGAACCAGTCATGAACATTTGATATTCATATTCACCAAGTTTCGGAAATGATCGTTGACAAATTGAACATGTAAACACACCAGTTCCGTGGAAATCTAATGAATCGGAGTGTGCCTTCGAATCCGTGCTGTCAATTTCGTTAGTTCAATTATCGGCGTTTTCATTCCACGTACATTTCAAAATATGGACGATTGTTGAAGGAGTCCATTATTCTGATAACCATAACGGCTTTACACGTTTGCCCTATGCTTACACACAGTTCTCAAGACATCCACAGTTCGCCGATGTGGGGTTGAGCCATGATACTAAAACAAACAAGATATGATCGTGAGCAGGTTTTGTTGACGTCATTGCGTGTCCGAATCTCAAAATTTATAGGTTACCTAGGTAACTGGATTAAACCAGTCAGGATGGATGAATAGCGAGTTGTTTGTAAGCGTCATGGTGCACCTCATCAAACATTCACAAAGCAGCCCAACAAATCTGAGTCTCCTCCTGTTTGATAATCATGAGTCTCATTTGAGCATAGAGACTCTTGAAATCTTGTATGACAGTTCATCCTCATACTACAGTGACTATAATATAGTCACTGTACCTCATACATCCTCTAAGATGCAATCTCTGGATGTGAGAATTTTTGGACCTTTCCAGACGTACTATAGCAATACGATGTATTCTTGGCTACTGCGTCATCCAGGTTGTCCAGTAACTATTTACGATGCTGGCGAACGCATCGAGACGGCATTCAACAAATCAATGACAATTGAAAATACTACAAAGGTATTTAAAAAACCAGGATTTTTTTTTTTTTGATAGAGATGTCTTTAGAAGCTTGGATTTTTTGCCAAGCACTATGACTGATCGTCCGAATCCCTACAGCTCGACTCATTCAATAGAAACAATTCTTGCATGAACATCACATCTGCCCCAGATTTCACAGGAGCATCTTACTTCTTCCAAGACATTGACTCAGTAACATAAAAAGCAGTATAACAGTTACCCCCCGTTTGTTACTTTAGCGATTTCAATATCTCCAGACATTTTTGTCAGTTTTTGAATTCAAGCGCGTTGTCATTAGATGCCCCGACAGACATCAAGGTAGCAAAAGGTTGAAACGCTAGAACTTTGCAATAGATTGACGGAATTTTACGGTTTTTGCAAAGGTAACCTTATTCACCAATCAAGAGAAAAATTAAAATGAACATTTTTTTTTAAATCGATAAGGTAATAACACTCATGGTTAGATAAATAGCACAAGCCTAGAATTTGGTGAAACTTTGATACATCATCAGAATTATTGGTGCATCAAACAACTTGAACTCGTTTCTCAGATAACGAGTCCGGGGATTTTTTTTTTAAATTGTTTACAGCCTTGTTATCACGTTTAAATAAAAATGTTGAAAGTTTTTTTTTGTGTAACTTTTGATAAAAATGGCAAGCACCATTCAAAAATTTCACAATAATTGAACAAAGGATAGTGTGGCAAGATTTTGAAGAAATCATGAAAAATGTTCCAATTTTGCCATGTTTAAAATTTCATAGCTTCACTATGCTTTATTCAGTAATTAGAAATTACATGAATTTTGCACCTCTTTCACATGCTGCTAGCCATTTTTCTCAAAAGCTACACAGAAAAAAAAAAGTTGTATTGTTGAAATCTTTTTTCAACGTGTTAGAAAAAAAAGTTGTTTAGGACCCAAACAACTTTTTTTTTAAATCGCCAGTTCCCATTAACTGACAAATCGATTGAAGTTTTTATATGCAACAATACCTCTTCGCAAACTGATGCAGTATCAAAGTTTTATCTAATTCTAGGCTTGTGCCATTTATCTGGCGATGAGTGTGGGTGCCTTATCGGTTAGAAAAATGTTTATTGGTTTTCCTCTTACAAGGTATCCACCTCTGCAAAAACCGTAGACATTTCAAACATTTTGCTCCACCTTTATGATGTTTGTGAACGTATTTAATGGCGACGGGGTTGAATTCAAAAACTGACAAAAACATCTGGAGATATTGACATCACTAAAGTAATAGACCATATTTTATCGCCTGAATGCGATGCTCACTGGAATGGCATACGCACAAGAATTTTGATTTTTTGCATGAGTCCATGAATCACCCTGTATATCATGATTTCGTGGTTCTACGAGAGATTCATCCCACCCAGCTTAAACGGGATGAAACTTGCTTCAAAATTCCGCAAACCGCATTGAAATACCTTGATCTTCGTTGAAGATATTGGACTTTGAAATTAACCAAAAAGTGTGCATGTATAAGTTCGAATGTCCAGCAGTTCAATTCAGTCATTGCTAATAATAATTTTATACCTCATAATTAACGGAAATAGTTATTCAAAATTCCTGATCAATATTGAGCTTATTTTTCTCGTATCGGTGGATTTCAACCTTTTGTATCATCTATTGGAGTCCCTATGAATCATACCTGCTGAATTGTTTTTTGAGCTTGTTTTACGAGTCACCAGTTAAATCCTATCAACTTAATGCGAGATTTAGCGATCGATATAAAAAGAAGTTGTACCTATTCATTATTCGTATTTGATTGAAACAATAGCGTTGTATTTTTGTAGGCTGCTAGATTGCTGTTTTGTTAAAGGCAAGATGAATGGCATTTATTATCAACTGCACATTTTATATGAAATCCTCAATACTTAAAAAATGGCTTGAGATGGCTATAGGACAATGTTGACATTTTTATCCAAAATTGGATGCCAATTTCATTGCAAACATAAAATACCGGGTGTTCAATTTGAAAAAAATCGACTTCCAGTCATTTCCATTAGCGAAAATGTGATCGTTTTTTTGCACACTCTGTGAAATTCTATGAGTACGTCTAAGGTATCATCGACCCTTAATCACCTTGTATATGGAGTGTCTTGAATGATGATTCGTTTTTCCAGTTCCAGATCCATTTCGAAAAGTAAATTCATTCAAAAAGTCAATTTTCTCATAATATTTTTTATTTTGTACCGTATATTCTACATTGAAACAAGTATTAGTTTGCTTTATAAAAATGTTTGCGAGAATGCTCTGTTTTCGAGATACAGGAGTATCAAAGTTTAATTTGTATTATTGTATTATCTAGATATATCCCATACTAAGGCTGATAATTCAACAAAAATCGGTATCCGAGGAATTTTTGACATAAGAAATTGAATTTGATGGTAGTATGACTCTATCTTGTATGTGGCGCCATCTACATGTATTTTCACTATTTCAAATAGTCATAAAACTATTTTGCCGAATCCTGTATCTTTTTTTCAAGTGAAGAATATGATTATAACATTATTTTCAACACAAGAAGAATGCTCTCGCTAGAAGTTGCTAGGATCAACCGTTTTCCAGATATTTGAAACGGCGTTATCATGGTTGTGTTGACATCAGTTTCAATGTTCGATGTTTTATTGAAAATATAAAGTGGAAAAATTTAAAAAAAAAAACTCAAAAAGAAACAAAACCGAATAAAATTGAATGTTTTTTTTCAAAATAACCATGATAACGCCGGCGCCGTTTTCAACGCCTCCTATGTGTATTTTTAAAACTTGCCATTGAAAACCACTTTGTAGGTATGGATTTATTTGAGTGCAAATATCTCGAAAACGGTTGATGCCAGCAACATTCAACAAGAGTATCGTTTCTATTTAGAAATGATGTTATAATCTTTTTTTTTACTCAAAACAAAGATACAAGTTTCGGCAAAAAAGTTATGATCATTTGAAACAGTAAAAATACTTGTCGCCACATACAAAATAGAGTGATAATAATCTTAAATTTGAATTTCTTATGCCGAAAACACGGACAACGATGTAAATTATCACAATTATTATGGGATCTATTTAAATAAAACAAAAATAGAAACTGAACTTTGATAACCTGTATCTCAAAAACAAAGCGTTTTCGCAAACATATTTATACAACTAATATTTATTTAGTATAGAATATATCGTTAAAATATTTCTACCTAATTTTTAAACACCCTGTATAATTGACGTCAGCTTCCCAATCCAAAGATCTATCCTGTTTGATTTCTCAAATATGGTTTCTTCATGTTCACTGATCGAGAAAACAGATTTCTAATTCAATAATTTTCAGTGTTAGAGTTTCTTGATTCTTACTCTCTTGAGATGTGATCTTTTTGTGATATACAGTATCCATAAGTACAAAATGTAACTTTATCGAAATATTTGATATGAAGGTAGATTTCATAAAATCAATAACCGTCGAAAACATTATGTATTCATGTCTTATCGTTAAATGAAGAATGAGAATATTATCATCAAACTTGAATAAGAACACTACTTCCTACTCCCTGTATTCTATTCTCGATTTTATTTGACAACAGAGAACAACTAGTTATACATTCCGAAATGTATCATTTTCAGTCAGTATATTTATTTGATAATAATCTGAACCAGATGAACACATTTGCTTCGCGATTCCACAAACTAATAATATCAACCAAAGTAATTGATTACTTTGTAAACAATCTTCAATGGCTGCCGAAACAAGAGTTAAATATCAACGTCTGCTCATAATTTCACAAGTGTAAGTATAACTTTGATTATTTATTCTTTTTTACCAGTTGCTTCAAAACTGTTGGAAAAATATTGTTGTTTTTTGATATTTGACATAACTTAGAGATGTATATTATGCTAGATGATCCAGATCCAATCCAATATTCAACCTTCTCCTCTGATACAGATCTTGGATTACAAACTTTAAGAATTCACCTATGATGCTCGGTAATTTTATAAAATAATAATTGTCAGATCCAAGCCTGGAAAGAAAACCATCTAGTCATGCTAAACGACCGGAGACAATGATATAGAACGAAGATCTTGCCAAATTGAAATGCATTTGTGTGCTTAATATTCTATCGACAATGTAGATGTGAATGTGCACGTGGATGACATACGCCAAAAAACCTGCTTGGACCCCCTGGGCTCGTTGTAAGTTATTGAAGTGAACCTTTTCAACGTACGACGTTTATGCATAACCATCAGGTTGAGTAGAACCACCTATTCAAAATACAATTTTTGATTCATGTTGATTTTGTTTCTGAATGTTCCATACAACTTGTATAAAATAACGGATCATTCTTTTTATTATGACATTGATTTTCTGTGACATTAGGAGTGTTCCATAATTTTGTTAAAATAGAATAGTGACAAGGGAAAAGAAAGAATATGGTTTGGTTGCGAGGTAACGGGAATAACAGTAGTTAGAAAATTTGGGGGCTTTTCGAAACACATTTTTTTGGATAATTGTAGATTTTGAAGGTGAATAATTGTGAATTGTGGTTGATAATCAGATATCTGCAGGTCAGTAAAATTAAATTTATAATAATGTTGATTATCCAATTTGTACTTATGATTTTGGATTTATTGTTCCGTAATTATTGCATTTACTGTATTTAATCAAACTGTTTTATGCTGTGTGAACAACTTTGATTTAAATTGAAGTCAAGACAAAGAAATTGCTCTCTTTCCGTACTGGAATTTTTGTTACTACAATTATTGCTGCTTTATGCATGCTTTATATTGACTGGACTGATTTACTAGAGTTGGGTTGCCTCCCGTACGGGACCTCATGTATAGGCTCTAGATTTGACATTTTATCACCCTGACGAGTGAATATCCTAGTAAAACAACAGATCTTCTAGTCATCATCTAGAAATATTGTTTCAATTTATCAACTCTAATTGGGTTGCCTCCCGTACGGGACCTCATAATTTTCAACACACAATCTAGAGATATTGACTCAAATTGCCTGGGTTGCCTTCCGTACGGGACCTCAGAGATTCCCTGTTTTTGATCCCATGTATATTTGCTTGAGCGTGGAACTTCAAGTTTCGATATTGAAAACGAGTATTTTATTGATTGCATTAAAAATACGAAACAGTTGTACAGCATGGTTCGGTTTTTGGAATTAAGATTGTGGGTTTCTCTGCCGTGCTCTTTCCCCGCATGAATTCCAGGCTGAGAACGGCACTTTCTTTTCAGCATATTTTCAATAAAGTAGGGTTTCTTACAAATGTGTGTTTAATTTAATAATCCCACCTTCTAACTCAAACTTCCCAAATTATTGTTCGTCGGGCGCATTCGAGAAAAGTAGCTTTATGCAAATCACAACGTAGGTGTCTCTTCTTTTGATCAAACTTACCTCATTCAACTTTGTTGAACGGACCCGGGGTTGTTATACTACAAGGTCCTTCAAATAAATTCTCTCATTTTCTGGAACGTTGTGATCTCATCCCAAAAGTATTCTATTCTAGTGATACCATGAGACGAACATTCCGTTAAGATTTTATATTCAAGGCACTACCTGCAGTCGGAATCTTTCCCGACTCCAATTCTGTGGAGTTGACGCTTCCGAAAGTCTTCCATGCTCAAATTCAAGACCTTGTCTTCCAAGAATCAGACCCTGTGTTTATAATGTATTTGCATGTAATATGCTAGGAGAGTATTTATCATTGGTTCAGGTCCTATCGTATTAGTTCACAAGTCGCAGTGTTTCCTTCATTCCTCTATAGATGTACATACAGTTGCTCGTACAATTGGTTGAAGAATCCTATAATCAAGTCGGTGGTGTTGACATACTGTTACTAATGGCTCTTATGGATTGACGAGCAGAATTTCGAAAAGAAAAAACTTTTTGATATTTTTTCCACGACTGTCAAGGAATGCCACTATTGTGCAATCGATATCGATTAGGAAACGTAGCACATTGTGCAACCGTAGAAAATGAAACCATTCCCTACTCGTTGCCTAGCAACCCGTGGGAAATGGTTTGATTTCCTACGGTGTGCCATGTTTACATCCAATAACGATTTATCGATCACACGATGGTGATATTAATTGAGAATCGTAAAAAAAGTATATGGCATCATCTGTTCTTTCCTGTGGCAAATGCGACGATGACTTTGTTGTTAACAGTAAGTGTACCACGTGTGGCTACTGCAAGATATCCTTCCATAGTGTGTGCATGAAACTAAAAGATCTATTTGTAAATCTCTCGCAGATCATTCAAATGCTTTATGGTTCTGTGATGAATGTATTAAAATGGTCCGAAACAACATACACAACATACATATTCTTGAAAAAAATTCTGATCTGATTGAAACCAAAACTGAAAATGCTGTTAAAGTAACATTGGATTGCTAAAAAGCTGTGGGTTTTTTAGTATCAAAAATAGTGAATATTGATGTGAACTCTGGAGATATCAAGAAAAATGCGACCAGTTATGCCAGCAAAGTGAAGGAGGGAGTGCTTGTGGTGAAGCCACTGAAAAACTGTGAAAACTGTGTGGTTAAAAGTTTCTTTGCAATTGTTCAGTGCGATCCAACCACCTTCCAACTTATTAAAAAAATATCCCGGTCTACCGATGCTTCAACTGTAACAAGTATGGTCATACTTTCAAAAACTCTGAGGAACTCAAGGTATGTGGAAAATGCAACAGTGTGAGCCATGATAAAAAGAATTGTACAGGTGTCGTATTAAAATGTATGAACTGCCACTTCAATAATACGAAATATAAACGTAAGTCATTCTGCGAACAGTATCGACTGCCCAACCTATGCAAGAATGATTGAACAAGAAAGATCAAAAATACAATACATACCTGAAGAGCAATTGTCACGGGTGAAATTTTCACTACGAGTTACTTTGGTTTAATTGGATCTTTTGCTCGTTTTAAGCAGTTGATTTTTATTCATATATTCATTGTTTACCTTTGATTCGAATTTCATTCTCATCCCTTGCCAATAAGTTCGGTCAGCCTGTTTTGTTCATGGATCATTCATTGCTCTCATCATTTTTCATCTTCAACAATCCATTTCCACCCAATTCAATTAATTCTGTTGATTAGTTGTTTATTTACGTTTTGCTGACAAATGACGAATGTCATTCAACATTCAACAGGTTATCCTTTCTGCGTGACAGTGTTGCCGGACATGGGATGATTTATTCGGTTTTGGGAATTCTTTTCTTTTGGCGAAATTATCGTTCTCGTACCCACAACAACTGCAATAAGACCCAGTGATGCCTTGTAATCGCTATTCTGTTTTTCTTACGCTCAACCCGGTGTAGTTTTGTTGGCTTCTTGCAATTGTCTTTCTACGGTTTTCTACACCCGGGGGCAAACGAGCATAATGGTAACCTGTGTCAACTGACCTACCTTCACTTATGTCATATTGTCACTGTCATGATTGTCATGGTCATCTGTCGAAGGCCATTCTGATATTGAATCTCTCACGGTCAAAGGGGCTAACAACTACAATCGGTAGAAATTCTGGTCATCTTTTGATGGATCTTGTTGTTAGACACCTTATTTTAACCCTGGAGTGTTTAGTTGTGTGGAATTAGTTTCCGTTTTGCCGTTACTCCAGAGTTGTGCCTTTTTGGGGATTTTTGACTAGAGGTGAGTCGGATTGCCCTTTTTGCATGTGACCATGCATGACTAAATGGCTATTTCTTGAGAATAGATTCAATTGTTGGGTCAAACCATCGTAACATCGAGGTGGACTGACTTACCTGCAGCCAGAACATCACTGCAGGAAATAACTTGAGAAAAAAACCCTTATTCTTATAAGGTGAGCTCATTATACCCATTCGTCCATCATAATTTTTTTTAATACCATAACATTCGACAACTAACCTCACTCAATACCAGTTGTTTTTCAATTCTATTTTTAAAGTGACATATTTTCAAGTACTTTTCGTACTGTTTTCTTTCAAATTCAATTTTGGTTAATGAGTAAACTTTTTGTAATTAACCCACGTTGTAACGCTTCACTATCAATATGTTATGCTGTTTCAATTCATAACCTACACAGTTGATATCAAATTTCCATCACAGTTTTAAGTGTTGACTGTGAAAATCATTTAGGAAAAAACTAGCTAGCAGCGTTGCAATGTTATTAATTATTATGATAATGTCATTTTCTTCATAATCTGGTGACTGTTATGGAATGTATTTTATTTATTTTGTATAAGCAACAGTACGTCAGGAAGTTATATCAGTCTTTACTTCTGTAGGGTTTTTTTTATGTACGTGACATAATCAATCAACCACTGCAACAACAAGTGGTCGTCAGTTGCTGAAGTCAGCTGAGAGTTTACAACATTTTTCGTCAAAAACTGTACGTACTGGTTCGTGCAGCCGACTGCCCACCCTAGTTCATGTTGAACTTATACCGCATGTGGTAACGTACAATTATTATTAGTACCGAGTTAACGATTATAGTTTTGATTTCATTGATAGTGATCACTTAGGGAACCTCAACGTATTAGGTAGTTCATTCAGCATATTGCTGATATTTTCGTTGATTTGCGCAATTGATTAAATTTTTTTCTTCTTATAATAAACTTGTAATTAACCTCACTTATTTTGTTTTATTTGGGGTGAATTCACAGCACAGGTAAACGCGAGTTTTTTTTGTTTCGTTTCTTTTGGAGATAGTGATGCTGAAATTTAGTTTCCAAGGACATATTGGGGATTTCTGACTTGGTCCGTTACAAGGCAGTGGCGCTAACCCTCCCAGCTCTCCGTGTCTTTTGAGCTTGGGCATATTTGCACGCTCACTCAACAACTTCATTTCAGCTGAAGCTACTTTTGAGAACGACAGGTACTAAACCTTTATTTAAGTTTCAATAACCAATAAAAGCGTGGCAAATTTTGGCGCCCAACGTGGGGCTCCTTAATCATTTAAGCTACCTAATTGATCGTTTTTTTTGCCGAACTTGTGACTTTAACCCAAATACTTGGTAATTTTCATTCTTGACTTTGATTTTTTTTGTATTTGATTGCGGATATTTGATATCACTCACTGACTTTGACAACTCATCTATTTTATTGCTAGCGTATTCTGATAGTGACTTGAAAAAAAAAAAAAAAAAAAAAAAATTTTAACTTCACTTTTGGCACACGTATTTTTTTTTGCGTTATGGATTACAAAATGAATGTGCACTACCTTAAAATGGAGATGCTTTTGCATGAATTCTTGATCCGAGGGATTTCCGTTGACGAAAATAAGACTGTCGAACAATTGAAAACTTCTCTACGTCCCTTGTTGAGGTTAGAAAAAACAGGTTCTTTCAAACGCCCACCATATTCCTTGAAATTTTCCAAATAAAAGGTTGTCATTGACAGGTTACTGGTTTCACCCAAAGAGGCTATTGATTCTCTTGCGGGTGACCGTAGTCCAAACCAAGTTCTTTCGATCCAGTCAAAGCTTGTACATCTTCTCAAACCAACTGATGATATCCCTGTCTCCATTTTAACTGACCAAGAACAGATAGACCGTGTCGAACTACTTGTGGACATATTAGCAGCTTTGGATTCGTTGGAAAATGTTTCTACTTTAGACCCTTCCTTGGATGATCAACCCGAATAAGAGAAATCTCCGGATGCTGGTGCAGGTTCTCCATTGCACAGCACTCGTATAAATAGGACCATTTTTTCCCCTGCTCCAGGTTGTTCAAAATCTCATAATGTTGAGAAGTGGAATTTGAAATTCACAGGTGCGGTAAAGCAACTGGCACTCCATGGTTTTCTGGAAAGGGCTGAAGAACTTCGTAAGGCACGCAACGTCAGTGAGAAACCACTTTTCGATTCGGCTATAGACCTGTTTCCTGGCAAAGCTCTCGATTGGTATAGGGCAAATAAGGACAGGTTTTCTACTCGGAAGGATCTTTCGGAATTATTGCGTAAGCATTTTGAACCCCCGGACTACCGTTCACGTCTTTTTAAGGATATTTTGGATAGGACTCAAGATGTTTCTGAAAGTATTGTCGACTACCTTTCCTGTATGCATGCCTTGTTTAGAAGGTATGGCGAGTTGTCCCAAGAGGCTCAGTTGGATATACTTACTCGAAACTGTCCCTTTTATTCTACCCAGTTGCCAGTCGTCACTACCTTGGAACAGCTCGAAGAGGAATGTCTGAAGCTTGAGACGAAAAAGTACCGTGCTGAGAGCTATGTCCCTCCAGCCAGGAAGCGCAATCAGTTTGTTGAACCTGATTTTGCCTTTGTTTCTTTTGAAAATATGAGTTTGGACCGAGTTGATGAGACTCGTGGGAATAACCGTGTCAGCTGTTGGAACTGTCGAGAACCTGGACATGTTAGCAGAAATTGTAACAGACCCAAGAGTTAATATTGTTATGGTTGTGGTGCCCCTGATGTGACGAAAGGTACTTGTCCTGGGTGTTCGGAAAACGGTGCACGGAGGAACCGTTAGGTCGTTCTTTTCCCCGTGAAACCACCATAACGACCAATTCTTCTCATTCTGGATTTCACCAACAAAATTCTTCTCGACTACATTGTCTCTCATGCCCATGGTGACCAACGACCTTTTTTGCAGATCAACGTTTTAGGATATCCTATGTTAGGTTTACTAGATTCTGGTGCTAGTCGTACTTTGGTTGGATTACCCGGTAATGAGATTCTTCTCAGCCTAGGTCTGAAGTTGTGTGGACAGAAAACTTCCTGCACTGTTGCTAATGGACAGGTTGGCCATAGTATTGGTCACATACAGACTCCTATCACCCTGATTGACAAAACTTGTATCATAGATGTCATTGTCTTGCCGGAACTTTTTCATAATATCATTCTGGGTATTGACTTTTGGAAGTCGATGGGAATTATTCCAGATTTGAAGCAGGATGTATGGCATTTTTCGAGTAACCCTGACCCCGCATCTATTCTCACTGTCCAAAACCTTGATAATCTGTCTCCATCGGAAAGGAAGTCTTTGGATGAGCTTGTAAAGGAAAAAACTTCTTTGTTGGGTTTTGGTCTTGGCTGTTGCAGAACAGCTGAACATCAAATAATCCTCGAGTCTGGAACTACCCCCATCAAGCAACGGTACTACCCTGTTTCTCCTAACAAGCAAAAGTTTATCGACGACACACAGGGTCGTCTCGCTCGTTGGCAACTTCGTTTGCAACAATTTGATTTTGAGTTGATCCATCGTAAGGGAAAGGATCATGTTGTCCCTGATTTTCTGTCCAGATCGGTACCTGTTGATTCGGTCAATTTCATCGAACCACCATTTGATCCCCTTGGAACTACTGATAAGTGGTATTCTAGGATGCTGGAACAGATTGATGGTAATCCCCTGAAATTTCCGACGTGGCGTGTTGAAAATGGTTATCTTTATAAGCACTTTAAGCCTGTTATCCCTGAGCTGTCTTCTTCTTCCGATAACTGGAAATTAGTTATCCCCAAAGAATTGCGAAAACAGACCTTGCATCGTTGTCACGATATCCCTGCGGCTGGTCATGTAGGTATTTTCCAAACCTACGGGAAAATTCGTCAGAACTACTATTGGCCAAAGATGAAGTTGGATGTAGTCAGGTATATCAAGTCTTGTAACAGCTGCACACAGAACAAAGTCGAACAAAAACGTCCCGCTGGTTTGATGGGTGATCGACCGGACATCAAGGAACCATTTAAGGCCATTAGTCTAGATTATGTAGGTCCATTACCCCGTTCCAAAAAAGGTCATTCTTATAAATTGGTAATTTCAGACTATTTCAGCAAGGCAGCAACAATCATAGGACTTGGGATGAACATCTCAGTGAGATTGGTTGTGCGATTCGAACTGCACCGAGTGAAACTACTGGTTTTAGTCCCTATTTTGTACTTTTTGGTAGAGGGCATCGTCTATTCGGTAGTGATCATTCTTCTAAACTGCCTAACCCTGACTCATACATCAAAACTCGTCAGGATGGGTTTACCAAGCTTTATCAGCAAGTTCAGAAGAGAATTAGGACTACAAGAACTAAGAACGCTCATCAATACAACCTACGTCGTCGACCCCTTGCTTTCAAACCAGGTGACAAAGTTTGGCGGAAAAACAAGAGTCTTTCGGATGCTGTCAACTACTACAGTGCTAAACTTGCCCCTGAGTACCTTGGTCCTTTTGTAGTGAAACGTAAGTGTGGTTCTTGGTCATATGAGCTTGAGGATGATTCTGGCAAGTCAAAGGGAATCTGGCATGTACAGGAGTTGAAGCTGTATCACGATGCCGTGTCTATCGATCCTGGAGTTGACAATGGAGATCCAACCATTCTCTGATTCTTTTTTTTCCTTATTTCTACGCTCTACAGGGTGGGCATAAGAATAACCTTGTGCAGACACCTGGCTGTGGTAAAAGTCCACAAAGTGGGTAACGAGGTCGAAACCCTCAGTTTTTCTTCGTTGTTGGACCTTCAGTCACCTTCAAAATTTTCAGTTACTTTTCTCTTCAATTTATTTTTCAAAACTATTTCACTGTTTTTTCTTTCCCTTTCCCTGTTGTGATTTTCAGTCAGTTGAACAGTTTTTGGACTTACCGTGTTTTTTGGCTCACCGTGTATTTTGGCTTACCGTGTAATTTTGTGGTACCTTGATTTTATGGTTTTTGGTTTGGATTGTCCGACTGTCTGAAATCACGTTATCTTCATTCAATTCACCTTTTATATTTCTTTGGATCAAAATTACTCTTATGGAGGGTAGTTTGTGTTAGGCATTGGATCAGCGTTGGGGGCTATTGCTGGGGTGGTACTCCTAGTGGTGTGGGTTAGGGGTATTGAACCGTTTGAAGCTGAAGAGGTGAACACACGGTTGCGACGCGTTTGTCCTAACTCCGCTCTCGCTGCGGTGAACATTCACATTACCATCCCGGTACCGTCGTCTTAAGGTGGGCGTTTCGCGGTCACGTGTCGGCAATGTAATTTAATGATTTGGCGGAAGCGTCAGAGGTAGATTATTCGAGGAAAAATAAACCTGACTTGTCTGACACCACCTCGACGCCGACGGGGAAATTCCATAATTGGATATATTTTTTCAGGTACATACACAAAATGTTATTTTGTGGGCAAATCGTACACCCCCACGCTATTACTTGGTTTATTCTGGGTGTGTATTCTTGTGAATATTATTTTTGGATGCGGATATTTTTTTGTGGTTGCCGTTGGGTTTGTGCTTTTTGTGAACTTTGCAAAGTTTTTCTAGATCTTTGAATAAACATTATACACAATTAATTTTTACGAACATTGGAGTATTTTCCGTTGAGTTAAGTTTTTGAAAGAGTAATCATTAGATAAGTAACATAATATCACTATTTATGAATATATATTTCATATGTATGTACGAGCACAATACATAAATATCGCAATTCATCAGTTTACGTGTCCTGGCGATTGTGTTCTGCTCTTTTTCTGAAAAAACTTTTTTCTGTGTAATTTTTGATAAAAATGGCCATCACCGTTCGAAATATACTATAAAATTATATACTTTCTGGTGATTGCACAATTATTGAACAAAAGATAGTCTAGCTATAAAATTTTGAACTAGGCAAAAATAACCAATAATTATTCATATTTTTTTCAAAAATCTGGGTTGCCAAGATATTGTAGAATCCAGTTCAACGCAATTTAATTTTCATGAGACTTTGAACTTGAATAGGGTTCAAAAAAATTACTCAATCAATTTTTTCAATGTTGCAAAGATTTTTTTTTCACCAACGATACTACACGTGAAAAAACCTAAAACTTTTTTATTTAAAGTTTTTTTCTATCATTTATAATAAAGAGCTCTGTAGTTGGGTGTCAAAATATAATGAATAACCCTGTAACTTCTATGTCCTCGATGGTCATCTTGTTCATTGTCAATTCGATTTACTTAGTTTTACTCAAAAAGAAATTCGTATGAATGTTTTTTGATCCGTCAATAATTATAGGTATTTTAGTGTTGGGCGTTGGGCCATTATTTGCATGATAAATCGGGGTGACGCGACAAGTAACCATTTTCCTGTAAAAATAAGCAAATTCATATAACTTATAATGATTTGTAAAGACATTTGTGAGAGAAAAAAGTGCGAAAACTGAATGTTTTTTTATAAAGTTATGGACACGGAGTGAATAGGGGTGGTGCTGGGTGGGGTAAATAAACAACTGTATGAATAAAAATACATAATGCATACAGTAGGACTGAGCAAATGAAGTAAAATAGCCTGAAATTTTATTAAACTTGAATCCTGCATCAGTTACTTTTTCATGATTTCCTCAAAAGTGGGACATTTTTTGCAAAGTCCAAAATTTCAAAGCTTACTATCCTTTGTTCAACTGAAGGGGTGGCAAATTATAAGAAAAAACCCTGTACCTATGTGAACGCTCATTTTTATGAAAATAATATATAACGAATCTTTCTTTTTTCAATTTTCCTATCAATTATTATTCTATTCGGCGACTTTCTACAGCAATTTATAATTAGAATCAAATCACGATAAAAATTGAAAAAGAGAACAAAATATTTGAGGTGTTGATACTTGCATTTCATCGTCATATTATTATCAAATCGTGGAAAATGTAAATAATAATATTCTTTTTTCATTCCTATAAATTAAATAGGTTTAGTAATTTGGAAAAAAGTCAATACCTGGAACCATCGATTTGTAGTCCTGAATATGAATAGGTAACTTTCAAATATAAAGCTGAAGTATTAAGTCATTTTTATGGAAAAGTAATTCATATTTTTTTATAGGCAGAGTGTTTATTTAAAAAGTTATCATCCACGTTGTGCGAAACTAGACAGATTTTTGAAATTCGACGAAACAATTCACAAATCTATTGGGGGGAAGTTTTATTATTAAAAATTGGATGGTGCTAGTTCAACCTCCCTAACACCCAGTGCTTGCTGCCATCGGACGCGGGTGGTGATTTTATTTAAAAGAAACCCTGTATTAGAATTCAGATTAGGTACAGAGTGTTTCATTATCTTTGATAACATCTTAACCAGCTGTAACTTCTTTGTTTTTGAAGGTATCGAAACGAGACAAATATCAGATTGCAAAGTTCTCTAGCAAGTTTTTTTTTCTGTACAAAAAATAATACAAAAGACTAACGATTTTCTGAAATATTGACCTGACTTATGTTTTTTTTTAATGGAATGCCCTGTATGATATTGGATATTTCGAATCCACACAAAATTCTAAGTATATTTTATAGACTATCTCATATACCTATCTTCAACGGTTTGGGAGAAAATGACGTCGAAACATTTTGCAAAAATTGAATGGTTCACATACAGACAATAGTGACAATCATAAAAACGTGTAATCACATAAAACCTCGTGTAATGAGCAAACTCTGTGATTTGTCAAAGTATTTCAAAGGCGATATTGTGAAATCTAATTAATTTTTATTGTTCATGGCACACTTTGCGATCAATAAGAAGACTTCAAAATTTTTGTGTGACAGGTTTCGACTGCCATTTCCTCACAAACCGTCGAAGATAAGTGTGAGGCTTTCTAAAATATACATAGAATATTGGGTGGAATAGAAATGTCCAATAAGGGCATTTCATTTAAAAAAATATGTTGGGTTATTATCTCGGAAAAATGCCAGTTTTTTGTTTTATTTTTCAAACAGAAAACAACTTACGAGATAACTATACAATATGGTATTTGTTCCGTTTCGATACATTCAAAAACAAACAAGTTATAGCTTATTGAATGTTATCAAAGATAATGAAACACCCTGTACCTACCTATATTATTTTTCTATGGCCGTCTCATAAAACGGCTCACTCAAGTACATTTTCTACTATTATAGGTAATTTCATCACAGCACACAAAAAAAATATCATTTCTCTTGGGCGCCCATTCATCTGTCTCGAGAATCAGGTCCCAAGCAAACCCATGTTTTGTAGATACAAACGTACAATACAAACATAGGTAATACAGGAATCTATGAATACGAATTTCCGAAACCCCCAAATCGATAATGTTCAAATTACAGTTTTCTCTACATCATCACTCGCCGCATCTATGAGTGAAAAGCTGAACCCCAAAAAAATGCCAAATCGTGGTTCCTACCTGACCTACCCACAGATGATTCCTTTCCATCTCCGTTATCCTATGCAATATGCCCCATCTTCTTTCTTTGTCTACTGTAAACCTTGGAAAAATCCCAAAATATTTCACAAAAAGTTTCCCCATCCAAGAACGGATTGTTTGTTGATTAAAATCGCAATGTTATATTGATAAGCAAATCCATGTGCCTCGAATAAGTTATTTTGATGATGAAAAATGAAGAAATAGCCGAGAAAACAGCGATTGATGTGACCGTTTCGATACATCCAAAAATAGGTCATTTTTGATTGCCCAGAAAACTCTTCAAATTGAATCTAGCTAATTCATGTTACTTCATTGGAATAGTACATCATTGTACATCATGTACATAACATGATCGCGTTCCAAAGCTGTGTTGTTCTCCCGAATTAAAACATTTAGTGGGTCCATGTCGGGTATAGGAGAATAACATTGCGATACGCCCACCTTAACCATCTTTATAGACACTCTCATCAAGGATGCAGCTCTTCTAGAACCTCTGTTCAAAAAAAGAGAAGCTTTTTTTTGCTGAATTGTAGGGTCATATACTAATTTATATGACCACCATATGGTTCGATTTTATTATCAGAATGACATCATCTATCAGGTTTGTGGCTGTGGCTTGTCCATACCTCACAGTGGGCTCGCGCCATGCCCTGATGACCCTTGCTCTGTAGACGTGAAGCTCAGTCGTGTGTCGGCTTCACACCGCTCCAGTGGCACACAGACAAACCAACCTCTGAGAACTTCTTAGTATCTTGAGCGTCGTTGCCTGTATTGTTTCTTCCACCATATTGCGGACCCATAGGGGTTGCTCAATGATGGTTCAACGTTGAACCCGGTTTAAGTACATTGGACTGTGCATCTTTAAATGTAGTTTAACTTTGAACCTTCGCTAAACTGGACTTGAGAAACCGGTCCATAATGAAAGAAGGGTCTGATCACCGCAGGGTATAGCCGCAGCATCAGTTTTGGCCTTAGACCTTCAGTTTTTCCCATCAGCTCACCAGAATTTTTTTTGCCTTGTTGAGAGTCCTTGTCATACGTGTGTTACAAGTTAGTTTGGAGTGTCAGTCTTGGGTATTTGACCTCTGGGAAGATAACTTGGTCGTGAAGTCCCATGTTTCTTCTTTAAGATTTGCATACTCACACTCTCACTCTTCATAAAGGTTCTGCTTATTTTGCTGAGACTATTGCGGTACTTCAAATTTTAAATATTATACCGGTGGAGAGAGCAAAAAAGCAGGAAAAGTGAAATACTAACAAGAGCAAACTATTTTCATTTTTGGTTTTGGAGCAGAGTTGCAGAATAAAAATGAACATTTCAAATCGTGTCCAAAAAGTGATTTTTAAATTTCAACTCAGCATTCCCAAAGTTTAAAAATCAAATTTCTAAGGATACCGACATGAAATGACGTGAAAGCGGTATAAATTGGTTTTTGGATAGGGTTTTTTTTTATTTGTCACTTTGCTCAAAAACGGAAAATGGAAGTTATAGTCGATAGTATTCCACGTTCTTTTGTTTTTTGGCACACCGGTATGATGTTTTCAAATTCAAGGTATGGCAAGAGACTTCTCAAAAGAAAAAGAACTTTTCATGAAAAGTAAGTAGCTTTGTTTCAAGAAACTTTGATTTGCAACAAGACGGGGAAGGAGCCATATTTGCTCAATGAGACCGCCCAAATTGAAGTTCTTGACCAAATTGCGCTGTATGACACAATGTCGCTCTAGTCGCAGAAAAAACTGCATGAAGGGTGAATAAATCCACCCCTACAAGCCACAAAGTCACAAGAATCAGGGAATGATAACATGAACAGACCGACTAACGTATTGAGTTTTTATAAGTTACTAGAAGTACCCGTCACGGCTTTGCCCGCGATTGTTTGAATGTTATCGAATAATGTTAAAAGCTTCACTCATTGAGTTGGAAAACGGCTAAACACGTGTTTGATCAATTTCATCACAATAAAGTTTCAAGTCGATGTGACCAAAAATACATTTTTTCTATTGATTTATTAATCACACCCACACACCTTTCACCCCCTCAACCCCTTGAATTTCTGAAAACGACGAAACACAATATGTTTCATTGATTTCATTGAAGATAATCAATATGAAGTTTCAAGTCGATGTGACCAAAAAAAATTTTTTTTATTGATTATTATGCTTCTTGACATCTCCACCTTTTTCATATCCATATGATTCAAAATACTTTTTTTAATTTATGATTTTTTACACCTACACACTCTTTTCACCCCCTCAAGGGTTGAATTTTGGAACACGATGAAACACGTGTTTTATCAATTTCATTCAAGATCATGATAATGAAGTTTCAAGTCGATATGATCAAAAATACATTTTTTTTATTGAAATATGAATTTTCACACCCACACCACTTTCACCCCCTCAACCGTTGAATTTTGGAAAATGACGAAACACATGTTTCATTGATTTTATTCAAAATTATTGATATAAAGTTTCAAGTCGTTGTGACCAGAAATACAAGTTTTTTAATTAATTTATGATTTTTCACATTCTCACCCCTTCCACCCCCTAAGGGGTTGAATTTTCCCTCCGTCATTTCAATCAAGATTATTTATACGAAATTTCAACAAGATATTCGCAAAAATATATAATCTTTCATCAATTAATGATTTTTTCCACCTCATCTCCTTTGAGCCCGACTTTGTCCCCCCTAGAAGTTGAATTTTAAAAAACGATACATGTGCTCAATCAATTTAATTGAAGATTGTTAATATGAAGTTTCAACATGATGTTAACAACAATACATAATCTTTCATCAATTAACCACCGACTCCTTTAAGTCCAAATTTGACCCCCTCAGGGGCCCGAATTTCGCAAAATAGCGTGACACATATTTGATTAATTTCATCAGAGATTTATTATACGAAATCTCAAAATTTTGTTACCAAAAATACAGTCTTTTATCAATTAAAGATTTTTCTCACCTCATCTCTTTTGAGCCCCACTTTGACCCCCTTAGGGGTTGAATTTCAAAAAATGACGAGGCATGTGTTTAATCAATTTCATTCTAGATTATTTATATAAAGTTTCAAGTTGATGTGACCAAAAATACATAATTTTTCATCAATATATGATTTTTCCTACCCCCACCCTTTTCACCCACTTAGGGATGAAATTTAGCAAAATCCTTTCTTAGCACACCTAGAAATATTATGCAGAACAGCTTTTTAAAATTTCATGGCTCTATCTATAATAGTTTTGGCTCGGCGTTGATGACGCAGTCAGGACAAGCTCTTTTATTAGTATATATGACAAACTGGATGGATCCTCAGTCCCAGTTGATAAAAAATATGTTTTGATGATTGCACTTTTCACTTGGAATTGCTGCTGTTGTGGTGACAGCAATCCTCGCGTTGTTACATCAGAGCAGGGGTGTATCCGCAGAAAAAATGTTTGTGCAGGAATATCGGACGACACTACCGTTGGTCCACTATTCACTGATAAAAATTTGAATGAATAGAGCAGCGTTCAAATGACGGGGTGAAAAGCATAAGGGACGTCGATAAAAACCTTGTTCTAGACAAATATCCACTTCACTTTTAACAGGATAAAGCACCTCCTGACTAAGTCACTATGTACGCTCAGTAAGAGAGTGGTTGAGAAATCATTATCTGGAGCAGTAAATTAGTGGAAAATGACCAAATGAATGCCCTCCCAGGCAACCAAATCTGATATAATCCGAATTCATTTTAAGAGGTCATGTGTTTGGGATTCGATGGAAACCATTCTCAATTACTTTGTTCGTTTATTATCATTCCTTTCAAGAGGTGGCTGCTATGGCGGAATATTGAGAAAGCTTTGATTCTTCCAATGGAATAGATATATTAAAAAAATATTTTTGATATTTTTTCCGAAGTGGCATAAGTAGCCGTTCTGATAAAAAATTTGAATAGTAGTGATTCCAAGGAAAAGTTGCCTCCTTAGATATCTTTGTGCAATGATGTGTTTTACCAAGTTCTCATACCAACATCAGTTCGGGTTGTCCGTTTGAAAATTGTCACCCAGCAGCATAACAAAAAAACAATCGAAATAAAACAAATTGCGTAGCCCATGAAATTCAAAAACTCTTTCGAATCGATCTGTATCAATAAAAAAAATGTTTTATCATACAAAGAAAATCATCAAATATAAAATCTAAAATAGTTACAATAATTGACTTGTAACATATAATTTATCCTAATCCACAATATATCACCACAAATTGAACGAATCCGATATTTCGCTACTGTCACCAGCAATCAAACTCAAGATTCTTGTCGAGTGTGATAGAATCAGGAATCTATTAATCTTGCAAGAGAAATTTCCCGATAATGCCGATCCAAAATACGATAGAGAGCTTCAGCGGGCAAAATTGCGACATAGAGCTTAGGAGCGTTCCGTCAATCAACTATCGCTGCTATTTCGTGGGTGCTAATGGGAATCTTTACCCTCGCAACATTCGAAAATGGTGCTTTAATTGTAGGATCATCAATTTTAAAGCAGTGTGCAGAATGGGTAACGGATTCCGTTAACCAGAAAGTTGATTTGCTCAGTCACATATCGGGATTGATAAAATACTATATTATGACTATGACTCAGATTACCCTATGGGATGTCTTTTAGAAATATTGTCACTTGATTAGATATTTCAATGATATGAGAACAGATTTGTTAGAAATAAAAGCTTGAGAATCGCTTTTCTTAAAAAAAACTCAACTGTAGATAAAATCATCATCTAGACAGATTTGAGATCGCTCTAGGAATTCTTATACCATTCAAGAATAATGACTAAGGAATTTACCTGTCATGGATAAATCGATAGCGTAAAGTAATCAACATAAAAAATGCATTATATTTTCTACTTGCGATACACAACGTTTATGAATTTGAGGGTAGATTCAGGATCCGTGGTGAGATTTTACAGTTCCGGGAACGAGACGTCTTCCATCGATGACATAAGAACTTATTGATGATCATGGAAAAACGCAACAAAAATCAATCCTACTTTGAACTCGTGAAAATGACGAAGTCTTGGTAAAATGTCGCTTGATAATGAGATACAGGTTGTTAAAGCTCAATATTCGACTAGCTGTTTTTTTTTGCAAAAAAATTGTTTCTGAAACGAAGAAATAAACTATCAAAGCGTAGGAAGGCAGACACTTCTTGAATACACAGAGCTGTGGTTGGAAGTGATTGCTCAGAGCCATCGATGAATTTGTTGATCATCGCGCAACCTTTTATCACGGACCGGAAATACGTAGTTTATAAATTTGCAGTTGAAATATGATGGTATAACTGGAACTTACAGTTCATTTTTGTTTTAAGTTACAGTGACAGAACAAAGTTATAGGTTAAAGGTTGGCCAACCTTTTTATATTAAAATGGTCACAAATTGAACTGTGATTCGTTTTGTTGGGGTATGTTCAAAATATATTTGCTTTGATAGAAAAAAAAACGTTCGAAAAAAGACTGTTATAATTGTTTCGGAATAGATGTAGAAGTTGAAACTTCTTCAATAGAGAAGAATGATATGAATTTGAACATACTCAATAAAATATTTTATATTTCCATCATTTCGAATGGTTTATCCAGGTCCACCATTATTATTTATTGCCCAGTCTTATTTACGATATATGGATGAAATATAATAAGAGGGTGTACAGGGTGGCCAACAAAGAATGCGAGGTACTGTTTCTGGAAAACTATCCATCCTAGAGGCTTGCGACAAAAAAAAATTATGACTAAAACGGCCAAGAAAAAAACCTAGAAAATATTTTCAAGTTTCTGAAATGGCCGCTAGGGGGCGTAACTGAGAGGAAAGATAGATTCTTTAGCAGATGGGTTGGTTGATAGGATACTATACACACATATCCAAAAGTCTTGGATTCCTCCGGTTTTTTTCCTATTTCTTCTGATATTAAAGATCTAGACTAGATATGCGATTTAAAAGATGTCAAAAATTGCCTAAAATTGGCAATTCTGGCTAAAAGCTTGAGACATTTATCATTTTAAGCAACTTCAATACCGCATATCTAGGCTATAAAATTGTCAATAATTGTAGTGTAATTTTCAGGGTCGGTATAATTGTTGCCCCTCTTTCGAATGTAGTGATCAATTTTTTTCTAAAACCAGTTTGAAAAACTATCAAGAGTGGCTTTTTTTTTCTTTCAGAGGTCAAAAAGGTATACCTGATGACTTTAAAACAAAAAAAAAGTCCGAGCACCCAAACTTGGGAAAAGAATAGAGTACTTATTTAGGTGACCAGACTTTTAATATCTGTATAAATCGGGATCCAAGACTTTTGGAGGTGTGTGTATTAACAAAGTTCACTAATAGAAATAAGCTGCGTCTAATCATTACTGATTTTCTATTTCTGATTGATACATTGTGAAAAAGTGTGGTGTGGTTGCATGTAATTTCATTATGGACATCTTTAATTTGGTGAATTCACTAAGGGGTATATGCACCGTAGAAATCTAATCCGGATGAAGACCTCATCGCGATTATTTTCCATTAGGTGGTATGGAGGATAATCGCGATAAATGCTTTATCCGGATTAGATTTCTACGGTGCATATACCCCCAACTCAACAAAAAAACGAAACTACCCTATTTTGTCCATGAACTGGGCGCCATCTCCAAAAAAATCAAATGACATAGAAAGTTCATGGGAGAAAATTCCTCATATTTTTATTATGAACAACTTCTATACATAGACAAGGGAATGTGTATATTCCTTCAGAGAGAGATTAAGATAGACATTTTTTTTTTTAATTTTGAATGAAATTTTGAATTATTGAAGAAGTCGTCTATGTAATGGGATATAGGTTCATTCTTGATTTGCCACATAATTTTCTCTTTCTGTCTTTTGATGTGACTAATCTCTTTACTGCCGTTCCAAAATGAGAAACAGTAAAATTGGTCGGTGATTTGTTGAGAGCAAGGGTTCTGAGCGATGAAAAGATTGTGGATATTTTATCTCTATTGAACCATTGCCTTTCTCAAAACTATTTCTTCTTTATTAGTAAATATTACCAACAACCCGATGGACTGGCCATGGGTAGTAGCCTTGTTTATGGACTTTCTTGAAAATAATTACATTATTTCTGACAACAACCCTGAAATCCTTAATTGGTTTAGATATGTGGACGATTGCTTATGTTTTCTAAATTGTGATGCACAAGGGGCAGAATTTTTACTCAATAAATTAAACTCTATTCATCCTAATATTTCATTCACGTTAAAAGTTGAAATCATTAACTCAATAAATTTTTCAGACACATCATCAAAAAGAGTCCCTAATGATGTTGAATTTTCAATCTATAGAAAACCAACTCAAACTGATCACATTATTTCTTTTTCTTCTAATCATCCCCAACAACATAAAATGGCTGCTTTTCACTGTTACATTCACAGACTTTTGAACATACCCCTTTCTTAAGAAAATTTCCATAAAGAAAAACAAGTTTTAAAACAAATCGCTCATAATAATGGTTACGATCCAAGAATTATTGATAATTTGATTGAAAGGACTAAGTTCAAAAAACTACAATCTCTCCCCCATTCAAACATCACCTCCAAAAAAGTTTTTTTCACTTCCCTTTATCAATGAACGAACCAACAATAAAATTTCAAATTCCATCCGCCAATCTGTCAACAATGCTTGTATTTCTTTTAAAACTAACAATAGTTTGTCCATGAATTTAGTTAATTCAATGGATGGTGTTGATCATCTATCTAGGAGCGGTATTTATAAACTTGAATGTGGTTCTTGTGAAGCTTTCTATATAGGGCGCACTTTCAGGCCTCTCACTACTCGAAAAAAAGAACACTTAACGAGAACCAATTCAGCCTTTGGTGAACATCTCAAATCAACCAATCTAATTTTTGACCCTTCGCTTGATTCTAAAATAATACACAACATCTCCTCAAGAAATTATAATCGGTTGGACTTCATGGAGGACATAGAAATTAATAATGAATTGCACACCAATGATACTAAAATTAATCTTAACAGAACCTATATCCCATTACATAGACGACTTCTTCAATAATTTAAAATCTCATTAAAAATAAAAAAAAATAAAAAAATCTATCTTAACTTCTCGTTTTGACTCCATCCTTAAATCTTTTTAAACAGCCCGCCAAATAAACAAATTTCAACAATTTCCGGGACTATTTGCGATTGAGCTCGTCGTAGAGCGTCGTTTCATTCTCGTCTCACCTTCCAAATAAAACACATCACCTTCACCTCTAAATAAGGGGCTATTTGTACCCCCTTTTTGTCACGTTCAATGTTGTTAGGTCACCATATACACTTCATGTTGTGTGTTTTTATTGTTGTGATTTTCCTGGGCTCCTGACTCAAGTAAGTTTTAAAAATATGTTAACATAACCCAAAAGTTTTTTTGATTGTTTGTTTCTCTTTTCTTCCCCACGTTTTCAATTGTATAATTTTACGCCCTTCAGGCCTTTCTAAACTATGTTCCTTACTTCTTTCAGGAGGCACTGAAGATGGCTTAGGCCGAAAGCGCTCTGCATTTGATCAATAAAGAATTTACACGGAATATACACATTCCCTTGTCTATCATTTCAACTCTACGCACGTGTACACAGCCATATCAACCCTTTCAACTTTTATACAGGTCAATTTACTGGTAAATAATTTTTTAGAAAATCACTTCAAAAGAGTTTATTGTGGAAAGCACCCATTTATTACAACAAAGAACTGGCCTTCAACACGAGGAGTTTTCTTCATCGGATTCATGAGCCATTGTCTCATCTTCCGAATCAGATTCTTCTTCGAACGATATGATTAAAGGAGAAGCGTTGGAGACTTCTGTGTTTCCCATATATCTCCTCTAATCTTCTCTGATCAATTTTTTTGTGTGATCAACACAATTTTGCCACATTTCGCAGGTGAATTTTGAAATGGCCTCTTGCCAAATGTATTTTACTTTATTATGGTTAGAAATAGTTGTATCCGAAATATGCCTATTATAATGGGTTTTGCAAAAGGCCCAGACCATTTCAATTGGATTATACTGGCAATGATATGGAGGCAATCTTAGAACCTCAAATCCCTTTGCTTTCAGATACTCGTCAACCACATATTTTTCCTAGATTTTCTGACAAAAGAGGTTTGGCGAGGCACCAAAGCTCTTTTTTTGTACACGAGCCATTCACGAAAAATTTTGAGATAAAAGAAATTCCGAAATCGTTGATTTATTTGAGTTTATTGTAATTTTTTTCTCATTAAGAACCGAATGATAAGGCGCGTTGTCCATGACTATAATGCATTTTTCATTAATTTTGCTCAAGTCAGGAACTAGATGACTTTCAACCCATTCGAAAAATAAATTCCCATTCATAGTTTTATGGTAATCCCTATCGTTGTTTCTACTCGAAAAAAGCATACCACAATTTGGAAGAAATCCCCCCCTAAAACCCGCATGTAAAACTGTTAACCGATCCCCTTCACTAGAAATTTTGATTTTATTCATTCTTTTGTCATCATCTTTCACCCAACGTCTCACACTACTTCCGTTTTTGTAAATCCAGGTCTCGTCTAAAAACACAAACACAACGTGATCGTCCGAATCCAAATATTGTAAATATTTTCTCAAAAAAGCAATTTTTGCCCGAACCACATAACTTCTTTCACATAAAATTTTTCTACCGTCTACTTTTTTGTATTTAAAGCCCATATCGCGAATAATTTTGCAAAGTATGCTTCTGGAACCCTTGAATCCGACTTCTTTTTAAACGTGATTTAATAAGTCGTTCAACGTAAAATGTTTTCCCATCCTCAAATATTCAAAAATCTGCCTACTTAGTTCCTCGCGCAAGTAAAAGTTGTTAAACCATTTCCCCTTGATTATTCTGCCCCTGCATTTTTTATTTTTCTCATCTGCCTTCAAATCTTCCTTTTGTCTTAAAATTTTATATATCGTATAGTAATGAATCTAAAAAATATTTAATACCATTTTTAAAAAATTCTTCTTCAGAAGAGAATAGGTACATACTTTGAAAATTTTTTCCAGTGCTTCAACATGTTCAGCTATTGGTATATCTGGACGCAGCAAACGGAATTGTTTACCCCGTACCGCATCTTTTACATATTGCGAAATAAATTTGCCCCTAGGCATTATTTCAAAAATTTTCTTGCACTGACAAACGGCCAGTTCTATCAAATAAATATGCCAAAGTCACAATCAGACATAGACATGTCATGGAGAAATTCCAATTCAATTTGCAAGCATGTTATTAATTTTTTTTTTTTTTGCCAACATTTAACCTATAATTTTGATCTGTCACTGTAACTTTTCAAAAGAAATGAACTGTAGATATAAGTGCAATAATAGTTGTTGGGTAATAATAAGGGTTTAATGGTTTTCTAAGTGTGTGGATCATTATTTTATAATAGTGTTTATGTAACAGTCACTCACTTAATCATCTTTCGTCCAGAGATCACTTCGGAGTGTCTTAGTTCATACGAGTCGAGATGAACTTGACAATCTGGCAACGTTGTTCAGTCTTTTGAATTCGTACATGAAAAAACCTGAGAGATTCAGTTAGAAGTGAGGTTATCTCGTGGAATCTTTGCCGATTTTCTGAAAAGTTTTTCGATTTCATCAGAATATGATGACAGCTCAAGCTTGGTTAGCTGGGTTGACTGAATCAATTGCCTTGGTGCAGATTTTTTGATTTAAATCGTTAAAACTCTCCCAGTCTCAACCGGAACAGGTGATAAGGCCCCCTTATATCTGTGGTAAGATTGTACAAACTCCGAACTCCCTTGCCTATCTGGTATTTCTGCTGTTCAGGCATGTCTGTTACTGATTTGGTTCACGTATCATTACATCCTGCATTACGTGCTATTGGTAGGATAGGCTCACTTCCACACACCCAGCCTAGCCTCTACGAGACTTTGGACAATTCGAACGTACATTCGAAGCACCCTGGACTAACTTGCTGACGTCACCGAAATAACTGTTATGTGGTAAGTCCTTTCCATTTTATCGTTTGGAAAACATCAATTGACATCACGACAATTACATGGCCGAAAGAAAGACGGTATGCCAACGCGCATCCCACTGTGACGTCAAATGCAACAAAGATACAGTGTTGCCATATTGGCGATTTATCGCAATTGGACTACCTCTAGAAACCACAACTTGAGACAAAATTTCAAGAAATATCGCTAAGCGGTTCTTTAATTACTTACTTGGCTTTGAGGCTATTTGTTGCTTTATCTATTTTGCCTAGAATCAAGCATAATTTTGTATTTAACCTATATTTTGAAAACGTTCAATTCCAAGGTGTATTTTATAAAATATTGAACCAATCCTAATGTTAAGAGACTTTCCGAACGAGATATAAAAAAGAAGGAACCGTTACTCATGACGACGGACGTCAAGACAATCAATCAAGTTCAATCACAACGAGGCAAAGTCTGAAAGAGTGTCAAGGGCTCATCAACAGGCAAGTCGTGTATGTAGGGCAGTTTACCCTCAAATCACATACGGTACAGTATATTTGAAAATTGGCAACGTTGACTAGAGTGTCGGGGTGACAGATGAGAGGTGTTACTGGAATGAGTCTACATAAAGTCCGTCGTTGATATTATTGATTTGAATCTTGAATATTTAAAGGAATAATTCGTCTTATCTGTTATTGCATCGTCCGTGATTTTGTTACCTAGTGACCAAGTCAGTTGAATCCGTCTCCCAACATCGTCTGGTTTTTGATTGCTAGATATTATCAAACTTCAACGAGGATGGGAAAGTTGGGAAAATAGTAAATGCCATACAAAGGAATGGGAAATAGAAATTAATTTTCAAGGTATGTTTTTTGATTATTTATATATAAGTATTTATAAATGAGTTGATAACCACAGTATATTAAACAACTTATCTGTTATGCTGGATAGCACTCGTGAAAAGCTACGTGCCTTTGTCACCATGGTTACTATAAACAAAAAATGTAGCGTTTGACGTCATTGCGCAATTCAAGCCAATTTTTCTCCGAGTGTCTGACATACCTTGTTTTTTTCTACCATGGACCATCACAAATTATCTCTATTGTCCATTGCCTTTGATGTGTTATTGTTCAGGGTGTCTACTTAAGAATGGCAAGGTGCCAGATTTCAGAAACTCGGCATCCCAGAGACGGCGGAAAAAAGATTACTGGGTAATATGGATAAGAGAAAATGCTAGAAATATATTTGAAGTTCGCAAGATAGCCACAAGATGGCGTAACGGTGCTATCAAAACCCAAAATTGCGATTTTTTCGTGATTTTTGAATGAAAACCAATATAAATGTGTACCGCTATGAATTTATTAAGAAATCTCCATCAAATTTGTTTTTTCAATCATTTTTTCAGCATGTCAAATAAGACATCAAGTTATCAGCTGTCAGGAGGAGCCCCTCCTCTTCAAAATGAGACCAGGACCGCGTCAATCGGTTGGGTTGTTTCAAAGTTATCAGCATTCTTGCGTTGTGAGGTTTCACAGCTGATACCTGTCTTATTTAACATTCTAGAAAAAAAAAAAAAAAAATGAAAGAAATTTCTCAAGAAATCCATAGCGGTACTCATCTTTATTTGTTTCTATTTGAAAATCACGAAAAAACAGCAATTTTGTGTCTTGATATCACCGTTACGCCATCTTGTGGCTATCTTGGGAACTTCTGATATATTTCCTGCATTTTCTCTATTCCATATTACCCTTTTTTTTCCGCAAGTCTTTGGGATGCCTAGTTTCTGAGATCTGGCAACTTGCCATTCGTCAATAGACACCCTGTACATATTTACTCAACGTTTCAAGCTATAATTATTAGTTTTAATTTGATTATCATTCACTCACGTTTCACTGTCACACTCAACCCATAACCGACATATAACTAACTTGCACTAATTTTTGTAAACGCCTAGTGATCACTTATCGTTATTTGGTGAGTTAATACGCATTTGGTCCCGATTGGAAAGGTTGTACTGTGAAAGTATTTCGAGCTCTATCGATATCGACAAGTGTTCATTCGTTACATAGTTGTGAATTAATGTTTGTTCTGGACAATTCTAGTCTTTGGCGTACGCAGCAGTTTTCCGTTTTCTCAGATTGATGAATTTGAGCTCCAATCAGGATTCGGGTGATGCAGATAACAGTCGCTACAACATTTCCTTTGAGAGTGTTTCTGCCCACGATCACCCTCCGCACGAGTTAGCAGTTCACCAATCTCCACCATCCCTTTTCGTACCCTTAAAGGTTAAGAAAAACCATTTGATTTCGTTTTTTTTTGCTTCTTTTTCACTAAACCAGATTCTGATATTCCCTCGATTTTCGCAGATGTGGAAAAAGGTGTACTCTTTAAGCAAGGAAATGCCGTCTCAGCTACAAATATAGTGACGAATCAGGCAAATCTGCTCAAGAGAAGATTGACTAAATAAGCGACTGAAAATTTTTTAAACATCATGCTGAAATTTGATAACAGCCGAAAAGGTAAATGCGATGAAAAGTAGTTGAAGACCATTTCACGGGATGTGACGATGTGACTACGCCATCACTATCAAATTCAAATTTATTCAAGTTAGTACCAAAAGAAGAGGTTTACAATAGTCGAAATGTTAAAAATATGATAGGTAAATAATCTTAACACTACACTTTAAAAATACACAATTTCTAAGATACTTTATAAGACAGAATAGTACACAGATTGAAAATAAAATACAATATACTATATTGAAATGAAGTACATACATTTAAAAAACATGGTTTAGAAATTCATTTATTGAGTAGAACGCGTTGTCCATTAATAGTGATTTAATTTTTTTCCTGAAATTTTTAACTGGCAACTGACAAATATTGTTTGGTAATTTATTGAAACATTTAATGGACCAGTACCCTGGGCCATCTTGACACCTTCTCAGTCTCCAGAAAATTGGAACTAACCTATGTTTATTGCGTGTGTCATGTTCATGGATATCACTGTATGCCTCCATATTTTTCTTAACAAAGAGAAGGTTCTCAAGAATATATATTGATGGAAGTGTGAGGATCTGGAGTTGTTTAAAAGCCTCTTTACAATCGTCGGTATATCCAAGGCCGGCCAGCAACCTCACCGCTCTCCTTTGCAGACCAAACAATCTTGATTCCGCTCCCGAGTTTCCCCATGCAAGTATAGCGTACGTCATATGAGGGTGGAATATAGAAAAGTATGCTGTCCTTAGCACGCTTTGCGATACATTATTTGCCAAATTTCGAAGCACAAAGTAGTCGCTACCGAGTCTTTTTGCAACACTGTCAATGTGATGACCCCACTGAAGTTTTGAGTCTATGTAAAGCCCCAAGAATTTTGCCCCTACCGTATCATTTTCCAAAGGTCTTGACTCGCGCAGTGTGAACAGCACCCTTTCCGTTTTGTCTTTATTTAATAGCAGTTTATTGGTATTAAACCACCTTACTGCTCTGTCGTAGGCCAGACAAGAACCTTCCAGTGCCTCGTGCAGGGTGTCTACTTTGACTGCTACAGTGGTGTCGTCCGCAAAGAGTGTATATTTTTCGTTCAATGCGATATTCGGCAGATCCTGGACGTAAGTAAGAAACAATAAGGGACCCAGTATAGATTCCTGTGGTACCCCAACATTAAGCACCCACACTCCTGAGTCCGACCCTGAGGCTCTGACTATCTGACTTCTGTTTTCTAAGTATGATTTGATCAAGGCAATACTGTTTGGTGAGAAGTTGTAACTACCCAGCTTACTAAGAAGTATATTGTGGTTAACGCAGTCAAAGGCCTTGCTTAGGTCGCACAGCAGAACCACGTTGAACTGTTTGTTTTGAAATGCTTCCATTATGTCAGAAAGAATCCCCAGAATCGCTCCGGTCGTGCTTTTTCCCTCTCTGAAACCGTGCTGACACCCTGTGAAGAGATTGTTATCTTCGAAGTATCGTGTGATTTGGTCAGCTAAGCACTTTTCTACTATTTTGGAAACTATTGGTAACAGCGAAATAGGTCTATAGTTTTCAGGCATCTCTGGGTCGCCCTTTTTAAAAATCGGCACAACGATAGCTTTCTTCAGCGCCACTGGGAACTCTGCTGATTTTATACACTGGTTTATTAGTTTAGTGAGCGGTGCAATTATGACATTTTTTATACTTTTTATCAACTTTACATTTAGGCCAAAGTAATCTCTACTCGGTTTGTTTTTCAAATTATTTATAATGTCCCGAACTTCATTGAATGTGACTTCCGAAAACTGAAATCTGACTTGTGGTTGAGGAATATTACTAAGTGGGTTTCCGTCTGAGGCCGGCAAGTGTTGCAAAAGGTTATCGGCAATATTGGAAAAGTAGGTGTTGGATGTATCAACAGGTATATTGTTTTTTGTAGAACTTTTGTACTTTCCACGGTTACAATTTCTCATATTCCATGCACATCTAGTTGGATTGATAGCGTTGGAGATTAGATTATCGTTTGCCGTAGTTTTAGCTAAACGAATTGCATCCCTATATAGTTTCCTAAACTCATTGTATTCGCGATGGATATTCAGGTTATTTAGATTATTTTTATGTTTTTTGAGAAATCTTAGATGATTTCTCATCTCCCGAAGATTGTTATTGAACCAGTTGATGGTATGTGGTCGATCAGTTCTAGCAGTATAAGATTTTTGGGGAAAAGACTCTAGGTATGCCTCATGTAATATTCCAATAAATGTATCAAATTTTTCATTTATACTGATGTCTGAGCTATCTATTAAACCCCAAGAAGAAGTTTCCACAAAATGATAAAAAGAGTACAGACCTCTTTCGGTTATGAGACGTGTTATCTCCACTTTCCTCTCAAAGTTTCCTCCATTTTTACCCAAGGCGAGTTTTGTGAGCTGACCCAAATGGTCTGATATCGCCATATCACTCATCCTTGTCCATACCGTTTCGATTTTGGAGCTCACAAAGATGCCATCTAAATACGCGCTTCCACGCGTTGCCTCGTGAAATAATTGCTGTAGGCCAAAAATAGATGAAATATCCTGCATGAAGACGGCTGGTTGCTGAGAAGATGTCAAAACTACCCGCAGGGGGCCTATATAAACAAATAATGGTTAAGTTAAAATTTGCTTCATGACAATAACAACTTTCGAAACACTTATTCACATTAAAATCCGTGGCACTTCCCGTTACATTCCAGGTCAAGTTGCTTTTGATGAATATCGCACTACCCCCTCCAATGGTCCCTTGTCTGGCTGAGAAGCTAACCATCTTATATCCCTGGACTTGCACACTCTCAATCTCTTGTTGACATAGCCAGTGTTCCGTTATACATATCACATCAATATATTTATCGACTACAAACGCCTCAAGGAGTCCGATTTTATTCTTAAGAGAGCAAATATTGATGAGCAATACTGTTAAGCTTGTTGATGATTCATCTGGTTGTGTGGGTGCGCTTTTGGTTTTGTCCCTTCCCGGCGCTGAATATACAGAAAATGGTTGATTATGACTGTACTGGGCCACACATTTTCACATAAGTATTTTTTTCTTCTGGATTTTGGCACAGCAAGTTTGAAGGAGCTCACGTATTTATTTTTCTTGGTCTTCATCTTTTCACAGATGCACCCCTCATCTAAATTCTGGTTCTGAAGAATTTCCAAAACATCTTTGAAACTTATGTCTGCCGCTAGGCCTGATAAGAACAAGAACGATAGCCTGTCGGCAGTTTTTAGCTGCCCCGCATTTCCATTACAGCCTCTCACGGGCGCAGGTCGTCCTATTTCACTCGATTTTCTTTGAAGATGTTTTTGTTTGTTAACAACTGTTTTCCATTTGTCATCTTTATTGAGGTTAGGTTCACTTTCAAGATTGTCGTCTTGTTTCTGTTCATCAGGTGATTCAAACTTTTCTTCCAACAACATAACTTTTTCTCTAAGTAGCTGATTGTTTTATCTTCGGATCTCATCAAGAGATGTGTGCTGAAAATTGATAATGAAATAATCAGAACAAAAATCTCCACAGGTCAGTTTGGTACTGATGTCTGATATCAAGAATCAGAGACCCACATGGCAATCACTTCAAAAATATAATAATATGGTCTACCAGGGACATAAAACCAATAGACCATTGAGTCCCGTAAGAAGTCGGATTAGTAGTTCAACCTTTTATGATAAATTATTTAAACCATTATTTTTATTTTATTAGTTACTAGCAGGCTCTCCGCCTGCTAGCTTCACTTTGCATACGTTCCAATTTTTCTCTAAAAAAGAATACTGCGGGCAAGCTCACCAGCTTTAGCCAGTGAAACTTTCATCCTCTAGCACATCCCTTTAAAAGTAGAATTTTCAAAATGCTGAAACACGACGACAAAACGTGTTATTTTTAATCAATGGCCCAAGAACAAATTTTCAGGTTTTTGTCTTGAAAAATGACGCACTTCCTCACAAACTTTCATTCCCCATTTCATACCTTCAAAGTTGAACTTTAAAAAACAAACCGCTGACATGCGTGTTCATTTATTTCTTAGCAGGAGCCTGAAACAGAGTCTTATGCCTCTGTATTCAAAAACGACGATCTTCCTTAGAAACTTTCTTTCCCCAAGAGTGAAATTCTGGAAAACGCTAGAAGATATGTTCATTTATTTTTAATCAAAAGCCCAAGAACTATGTCTAATGCTTCAGTCCTCAAAAACTTCTTTACAAAGTTCATTGCTCATTTTACCCCCATAGGGGTAGAATGTTTTTAAATCCTTTCTTGGTGGGTGTCTACATTATGAAGGTACGCTTCTCGCGAAATTTCATGTTTCCAGCTTCTAAAGTTTACACTTTGCGATGATGACTCACTCAGTCAGTCAATCAAGACAAGTTATTATTATTTATTCTATAAGTTGTGAGGATGTAATCAAGTATGTAAAGTAAAAATTATTCAACGGATGATTCTGATAATTCGTCCAACGTCCGAAAAAGTTTGTTTTATCGTCGTGTTATATCATTGGTAGGTTTTACCTTTCTCATCTTGACAAACTCCTCCATCATCTCTTCCCAAGTTGATTTTCGTCTTTTTTTTATTGCCAAGTGGCATACGCAATGATATGTTATACAATTATCAAATCTTTGGGATATTTTTCTAGCAGGAACCGTTTACTGGACTATTCAATTTATTCATCACTTAGGTTTACCTCTGTAGAGCACTAACCGCTATAATCAGTTCAGGATGAATACATTTGAATTTGAATTTGAATTTGAATTTAAATTTAAATTTAAATTTGAATTTGAATTTGAATTTGAATTTGAATTTGAATTTGAATTTGAATTTGAATTTGAATTTGAATTTGAATTTGAATTTGAATTTGAATTTGAATTTGAATTTGAATTTGAATTTGAATTTGAATTTGAATTTGAATTTGAATTTGAATTTGAATTTGAATTTGAATTTGAATTTGAATTTGAATTTGAATTTGAATTTGAATTTGAATTTGAATTTGAATTTGAATTTGAATTCGAATTTGAATTTGAATTTGAATTTGAATTTGAATTTGAATTTGAATTTGAATTTGAATTTGAATTTGAATTTGAATTTGAATTTGAATTTGAATTTGAATTTGAATTTGAATTTGAATTTGAATTTGAATTTGAATTTGAATTTGAATTTGAATTTGAATTTGAAAAAGACTCTAGGTATGCCTCATGTAATATTCCAATAAATGTATCAAATTTTTCATTTATACTGATGTCTGAGCTATCTATTAAACCCCAAGAAGAAGTTTCCACAAAATGATAAAAAGAGTACAGACCTCTTTCGGTTATGAGACGTGTTATCTCCACTTTCCTCTCAAAGTTTCCTCCATTTTTACCCAAGGCGAGTTTTGTGAGCTGACCCAAATGGTCTGATATCGCTATATCACTCATCCTTGTCCATACCGTTTCGATTTTGGAGCTCACAAAGATGCCATCTAAATACGCGCTTCCACGCGTTGCCTCGTGAAATAATTGCTGTAGGCCAAAAATAGATGAAATATCCTGCATGAAGACGGCTGGTTGCTGAGAAGATGTCAAAACTACCCGCAGGGGGCCTATATAAACAAATAATGGTTAAGTTAAAATTTGCTTCATGACAATAACAACTTTCGAAACACTTATTCACATTAAAATCCGTGGCACTTCCCGTTACATTCCAGGTCAAGTTGCTTTTGATGAATATCGCACTACCCCCTCCAATGGTCCCTTGTCTGGCTGAGAAGCTAACCATCTTATATCCCTGGACTTGCACACTCTCAATCTCTTGTTGACATAGCCAGTGTTCCGTTATACATATCACATCAATATATTTATCGACTACAAACGCCTCAAGGAGTCCGATTTTATTCTTAAGAGAGCAAATATTGATGAGCAATACTGTTAAGCTTGTTGATGATTCATCTGGTTGTGTGGGTGCGCTTTTGGTTTTGTCCCTTCCCGGCGCTGAATATACAGAAAATGGTTGATTATGACTGCACTGGGCCACACATTTTCACATAAGTATTTTTTTCTTCTGGATTTTGGCACAGCAAGTTTGAAGGAGCTCACGTATTTATTTTTCTTGGTCTTCATCTTTTCACAGATGCACCCCTCATCTAAATTCTGGTTCTGAAGAATTTCCAAAACATCTTTGACACTTATGTCTGCCGCTAGGCCTGATAAGAACAAGAACGATAGCCTGTCGGCAGTTTTTAGCTGCCCCGCATTTCCATTACAGCCTCTCACGGGCGCAGGTCGTCCTATTTCATTCGATTTTCTTTGAAGATGTTTTTGTTTGTTAACAACTGTTTTCCATTTGTCATCTTTATTGAGGTTAGGTTCACTTTCAAGATTGTCGTCTTGTTTCTGTTCATCAGGTGATTCAAACTTTTCTTCCAACAACATAACTTTTTCTCTAAGTAGCTGATTGTTTTATCTTCGGATCTCATCAAGAGATGTGTGCTGAAAATTGATAATGAAATAATCAGAACAAAAATCTCCACAGGTCAGTTTGGTACTGATGTCTGATATCAAGAATCAGAGACCCACATGGCAATCACTTCAAAAATATAATAATATGGTCTACCAGGGACATAAAACCAATAGACCATTGAGTCCCGTAAGAAGTCGGATTAGTAGTTCAACCTTTTATGATAAATTATTTAAACCATTATTTTTATTTTATTAGTTACTAGCAGGCTCTCCGCCTGCTAGCTTCACTTTGCATACGTTCCAATTTTTCTCTAAAAAAGAATACTGCGGGCAAGCTCACCAGCTTTAGCCAGTGAAACTTTCATCCTCTAGCACATCCCTTTAAAAGTAGAATTTTCAAAATGCTGAAACACGACGACAAAACGTGTTATTTTTAATCAATAGCCCAAGAACAAATTTTCAGGTTTTTGTCTTGAAAAATGACGCACTTCCTCACAAACTTTCATTCCCCATTTCATACCTTCAAAGTTGAACTTTAAAAAACAAACCGCTGACATGCGTGTTCATTTATTTCTTAGCAGGAGCCTGGAACAGAGTCTTATGCCTCTGTATTCAAAAACGACGATCTTCCTTAGAAACTTTCTTCCCCCAAGAGTGAAATTCTGGAAAACGCTAGAAGACATGTTCATTTATTTTTAATCAAAAGCCCAAGAACTATGTCTAATGCTTCAGTCCTCAAAAACTTCTTTACAAAGTTCATTGCTCATTTTACCCCCATAGGGGTAGAATGTTTTTAAATCCTTTCTTGGTGGGTGTCTACATTATGAAGGTACGCTTCTCGCGAAATTTCATGTTTCCAGCTTCTAAAGTTTACACTTTGCGATGATGACTCACTCAGTCAGTCAATCAAGACAAGTTATTATTATTTATTCTATAAGTTGTGAGGATGTAATCAAGTATGTAAAGTAAAAATTATTCAACGGATGATTCTGATAATTCGTCCAACGTCCGAAAAAGTTTGTTTTATCGTCGTGTTATATCATTGGTAGGTTTTACCTTTCTCATCTTGACAAACTCCTTCATCATCTCTTCCCAAGTTGATTTTCGTCTTTTTTTTATTGCCAAGTGGCATACGCAATGATATGTTATACAATTATCAAATCTTTGGGATATTTTTCTAGCAGGAACCGTTTACTGGACTATTCAATTTATTCATCACTTAGGTTTACCTCTGTAGAGCACTAACCGCTATAATCAGTTCAGGATGAATACATTTGAATTTGAATTTGAATTTGAATTTAGATTTAAATTTAAATTTAAATTTAAATTTAAATTTAAATTTAAATTTAAATTTGAATTTGAATTTGAATTTGAATTTGAATTTGAATTTGAATTTGAATTTGAATTTGAATTTGAATTTGAATTTGAATTTGAATTTGAATTTGAATTTGAATTTGAATTTGAATTTGAATTTGAATTTGAATTTGAATTTGAATTTGAATTTGAATTTGAATTTGAATTTGAATTTGAATTTGAATTTGAATTTGAATTTGAATTTGAATTTGAATTTGAATTTGAATTTGAATTTGAATTTGAATTTGAATTTGAATTTGAATTTGAATTTGAATTTGAATTTGAATTTGAATTTGAAGCAGCATCTATTACATTTTATTAAAATCTCTCGCATATTTAGCAAAATACGGGCTTTCAACATTGACTGAGCAGCCGACTCTCAGATGATGGATGGATGCTTTGATCCAGCCATGTAGCTGGATGTCTGACTATATGAATAATTGAGAGTACTCATAAATAATAAATTACACTCCAATTTTATCAAGAGCTAGAACACATGATATTAAAATTTGTTGGTCGTCTAATTTTAGTGAACTCTCGCGTAGGAACGTGTTCTTGGTTTTACATGCGAACGTATATTTTTTAGATTTTGAAACCAACCATAGATAAATTAGTAGTTCATTCACTTATTGTCTGAATATTCACATAATTCACTCAAATATCACTAATTTTATCGTTCCACTTTTCTTATTTTGGGTGTAAGATGATATGAATTCAAGTTCTCGCATTATAACTACGACATAATATCCACAGTTATTCACAACAGGATCACCTAGATCCGAGCTTCCAGAGCATTTTTGAGTTCCAGAAACCAAGAAATGAATCTGCGAAGATTTGTTACCGATGTCTGCAATAACGAAACCAGCAAAACCTCAACTAGTGACTCACTCCTTGTAATCACAAGAAAACTTATTCGAAGGTTTTTACTATTGCATTAACTATTGAAGAAGTTGAGTAACTTGTTACTTCTGCAAGCCCCATCTTTTTTTCGTAACAAGTACACTAGCCTCCCACTCACCCACCCTTCTCCAATTAGTCGTTGCAGTTTCTTGGTGAAAGAGCCATTTTGTTAGCTTTGACTCAACTTATCCTGGACTACAACTCTTTCATCCGGACAATATTCGCTAGTATCATAGGCTTATTTGATTAATTCCAATAATCATTGAATATCTGATACGCTCACTTGGGAACTGGAAACATTAAATCTCACGATTTGCTAATTCCATTAATTTTTGAAGCAGGGACAAGTGCGTTTCAGAATCTGGTGTCGATAAAATTATTCCGAATTGCTGTGGCTCCCTACGAAGAAAGTGAGTGGATATGTTTCCACAAATAAATAAATTACTATTATTTATCTCAGACGTACTGAACGTCAGCATTGGTTCTTCAAAAAGATGTTTCGTGACACTCAAGAGATTGAGAGCCCATCCAAGAAACAGAAGAGGAAAAAATAAACTAGTCTAGAATGCTCCCAGATATAATCAAAATACAAAAAGTTTGAGTTGGTTGAAGTTGCAAACTTGATTTCTTAAGAGGTATATTTATCAAAGAAAACATCATATCAAAGTTTACGATCCAACTCCATGAATCTTGTTGGTATAAGAAATATTTATAGTCGCTACATCCAGACTCTCCTGTAAGATCTTTAATTCTCGACCGAGATGGATACTTATTCATTGGATTTTGATGAAATTACTAGGGAAGAGTGCAGCCTCACTCACTAGCCTGGAAAACATTTGGAAGGTATGATGAAGAAGTGATATTTTAGGCGGCTTTCACACCAAACAGGCATGCGACGTGAAATTGCTACTTTACGTTCATGAAGTGTGCAGATGGTATAGGTTTTGATGTAAGTGGCATGTCAATACATGGTATACTACTTTGGTGTGAAAGCCTTCCTAGAGAACATAGTTTCGTATAGTTGATGCCTTATTTCTAATTTGCATACGGCTTGAGATGTAAGGAGAGCTTACGCATAAGTTGTGGTTTGCAAACGTGTCGAATGTAATGTAATGTAATAATAATAATACAAGTTTATTGGAATCATTTTCTATACAATCCAAAAGGAAAAATTGACAGTATATACTGGTATTTTCTATACTAACTAGATAAAAAGGCAAAAAAAAAGCAAACACATCCATCTCAAAGTGGCGATTCTCCCAGTCTCTGCATCTGCAACAGGCATTTTTCTAGGAGGTTTCCATAGCTTGTTGTGGACATTGCAACATTTATGCCATGAATATATCAGGTTACCAGTCTTGGTGCCCAATATGAGAAGCTACCGGTGAATTTGGCTGTTTTGTGATGTGGTATAGAGAAAGATTGGGCATTTCTCAGATTCAGATTATGAAGCTCATTTCTTCGAGTCAGTGAATTATGTAAGTATGCTGGAGATTTAGTTTTCACAATAGTAAAGAGCAGCTTGCAGGAGTTTAATGTGAACCGATACTTGATCTTCAAAATTCCAAGACTGTTATAATACGGCGTTACATTTTCTCTATAAGGAATACCAAATGAAAACCGTAAACATGAATTCTGAAGCTTTTGAAGCTTATCCATATTCTCATCGGTTAGGAAGTTGAAGTATGTTGATGAGCAGTAGTCAGTGTGACACAGGACCAATGAGTTCATAAGCTGCCACTTTATGTTAGAGGGAAGGTAATGTTTGAATTTATATAATGATTCAAATTTGGAGTAAGCCAGTCCAATCTTCTTATTGATGTGCGTTTCGAGGTTGGGTTGACTGTCCACATAAACCCCTAGATTTTTTATACTTTCCACCAAGGAGACAGTGCTGTTGTTGACAGTGATAGCTGAGTCAGTAGTGTTTGAAGTTCTAGCGCATTTAACTCCAGTTCCCAAGCACATTGCCAAGGTTTTTGTAGGGTTTAGATGGAGACCATTATCCTTTGACCATTCTTGCACAGATTCAAGGGTGCAGTTAAGACGATTGATAGCTTCAGTTGGATCGTCTGCATGTATATAGATTTGGGTATCATCTGCATACTGATGGATCATGCATTCACTGCTCACGAATAGCGAGTGAAGATCGGCCGCATACACGGAGAACAGCAGCGGTCCCAAGATACTACTGCCTTGGGGCTGTCCTCTGGAAATTTGGAGTTCGTCAGACTGGCTTCCATTTAGTACCACAGCTTGTGTCCTGTCTCTGAGAAAATTCTGGAACCACATTTGGGATGTCCCTCGAACGCCGTGCTAATTCAGCTTGGAAACAAGAAGTGAGTGGTCAACCAGGTCAAAGGCCTTCGAGTAGTCAAGAGCAACTAGTAGAGTGACTTTCCCCTGAGCGATAGCTTCTGCCACATCATTCATTATTTTCGTTAAACATGTGGATGTGCTGTGCTTCGTCCGGAAACCAGACTGTAGTTTGGGAAGTATTGGGTGAAGTTCAAGATAGTCAGACAGCTGCTCACATACAATTTTTTCTAGTAATTTCATCATAACTGGTAGAAGGCTGATGGGTCTTAGATCTTCGCACTTTGTGGCAACCGGAACTTTGGATACAGGAACAACAAGGGCCTGTCTCCAAACTTGGGGAATGTCGCCAGATGATAGAGAAAAATTGATAACGTGTAGTATGGCAGTGGTCAAAAACCAGTCTCAGCATTTTAAGTTAGTTATTCCATCTTGTCCAGAGGCATTTGAATTTATCTTCTTCAGGTGCATTTCCAAATCTATGATTGTAACAGGTTTGAATTGAAATTCCGTTTTGCAGTTAATGGCGCGTTCATTAAAATATGCATACGTGGTATCGGCGACTCTAGTACTCTTAACACCATCAACAAAAAAAGCATTCATCAGATTGGCATCCTGCAGTTCCCGTCCGATTTCGAGAACTACTTTTCTGTGTACGTTGCAAGATTCCAAACCTTTCCACAACTTTCTTGAGCAGGACTTGTTTTCACACACTTTAGCCTGGATAAAAGCTTGCTTTTCATTGCGAATTGCATTTGACAGGTGGTTTCTCAGGTCTTTGTAATAGTCCAGTTTTGCTTGGCTCTTGCACTGCAAATACTCCCTATATGCCTTTCTTTTGAGTCTGCTGAGTTCTTTGATAACAGGGGTAATATAAGGTCTTGGAGTATTCTGGCGAATAGTTCTGATCTTTGAAGGAGCATGCATGTCAAAGAGAAAGGTAATCACCTCGTTTAGATATCTTACTTTCTCAGACATATCAGGAAGGACATACACAAAATCCCAGTGGATGGAGCTAGCATCATCGTCAAATAAGGTCTGATTGAACAATCTGAAATCTCTCAGGGTTACTGATTGAGGCTTAGCAAAGGCCTGGCTGATAGAATCCTTAATGACTGTTAGAGAGTCGACTGCCGAGTTTGGAGGTCTATAGAATAGACCAAGGGCGATCTTTCGTTGTTCTACGGTGATGTTGATCCAGAGCTGCTCCACACCAGTTTGAACCGATACATCAGAGTTGATTGCTTTGAAGTCAATATCCCCCTTGATGTAGACCAGCAGACCTCCACCACACCGTCCAATACGGTCCATGCGAACAGTTTTATAGCCAGGAATACTTAAATGTTGAGAATCAGTGTTACTATTCAGCCATGTCTCCGATACCCCAACAACGCCAAAGTCTTTCTCACTGATTAAACCAGATAGTTCGTCGAGTGAAGGAACCAGTGACCGGATGTTGACATGACCAATTAGAAGATTTTTACTGCGAACTGTGGCGATATGTTTTGGATTTGATGAACTTTTTTGAACAAAACATTTTTTTAACAATGATGTTTTCCGGCCATTTGGACTGGTCGAGGACTTTGTCGACCACTATGTTTGGAACGTCTACCTTGAAGCTGCAATAATCTCCAGATCTCACAGGAATTTTATCGACACTGCAGGGCTAAGAAACTTCCAACACGTCCCTAACGTAGCATTTGAGGTCTTCTTCTTTGTGCCGAGGTGCCACCTTGCTTATGAACACGGGTGTAAAAGCCGTGATTTTAGCAGCAGGAAGCTGTGGTCGTTTTCGTACTTCAGGATGTGCACTTGGTTCTCCTTGAATTCCAGATAAACTGCTGTTCTGGCTGTATCCCAGAAGTGACGGATTTTTATCACGAGATTGATCAATAGCTGATAAATCATTACAGGTTCCATTTTCAGCCAGGAGGGATTTTTTTGTTGATAAAAGATTTTTTAGATTTTGTCATCTCTTGAAACTCGTGGTTTTTCTCGGGTTTTTGTTGCGTTGATGAAGTCCAGCACTGGCTTTTACTAATAAATGGATGAGCGTGATTTTTGAGAGATTCGACTTCGGCATTCAGATTATCTTATTGTGCTTGAAGTATAGCCACTTGATCTCGAAGTTCAGCCAATACTTTATTTTCGTTAATTTGTTCGGGTGTATTTCTTTTGAATATGACCTCAGGCAGGTTAATATTCACAGGAGTCAGGTAAGAGGTATTGCAACAGAGAGTAGTCTTCAGATAGTCCTGATAAGTCATATTCATTGATGATATTTCGCCGATAATCCTCTCAGTTTGTCGTGAGCACACATCATCAATAGATGTTTTAATTAACTGATCAATTTCATTAAAGTAAATTAATTGATATCTAAAGTTGAGGGAAGTACGGAACCTGCCATTTTTGTTTCATCGTTCATGGTGGATGAGGTTGATAATTTTCTGCCACGATCTTCATGTTTGATGCATTCCACACAGTAGTAGGAGAGCAATTTTCTTTTACGAACATTGATTGCTCTTAGTTCGGTCATAGTTAGAGTCGAACAAGTGCTACACAGAAGAACCTTACAGAAGTCACGGGCAGCAATTTCAGTATCTTCACCAGAGCTGCTACATTTACTACACGCTCCCATTCCGTTTCCTCGCTCTCAATGTCGATCAAACAATCAAGGTGCGAAGGACCAAAGAACTGTGCTCAGACCAGACAGATCACTTTCTCAATTCAGCAACCCTCAGTCTGTCTGAAAATAAATCAGTCGGTCATTAGAGACAACAGTATTACGTACAGTACAAGTGCAACCAGTTTTGACGTGTACGTTCAGCTTTACGCCAGGCAAGGAATTCTTAGCAAAAAAGGATACTGATAGGAAAGCAAATATCTTGAGAGCAGCACTCCGTGATGGGTTTCAATTCAGAAATATCTTCCAAATTCACGTGTAATTGATCATATTACATCCTCTACATACATATTCTATTCTGCTTCACCACGGGTGCACTTTTCTCAAAAATCTTCACCTTTCCTTAGTAAAAACAAACAAAATTCAGCTTAGTGATTTGAAACGGAGCTGCATCGAATAAAGCAAGCACTACTACTTGTCAAAAGATTTAGTAGCAAAACTTAACGGAAGGATTATTTCTTTCTCATCATCCAAATTATTAGTAATCGGAATGTTGTATTCATCCATTTCCAAAACAAAAATATAAACACGTCAAAATTTATCACAGCTGAAAGAAATATCTCATTTATTTCGTACTTTTATGTGAAAACTTTTTTCCTCTATTTCACCCCATTAACTTGAAAAAAGGCTGGAACACATGTTGGTTTATTTCTCATCAAAAGCCTGAAAACAAATTGGTTGGTTTCCTGAACTTACAAAATGTTCATTCTCCATTTCCCTTTAGGAGTGTGATTTTCTAAAACTATTTCCTAGTGGGTATCTACATTATGAATGTGGGTACCCTTCTGACAAAATTTCATGTTTTCAGCTTTAATAGTTCACCCTCGGCGATGATGAGTCAGACCCCTAGTGAACCAAGACATATTATGTTGTCCATTTGCTACGTTGTCTAACCATTTTCCTGAGTTTAATTGCGAACCAATTAAATGTCAATGATGACCGTCATCTAAAGTGGCATTTTAACTAGGTGTAGATATGGGGGAGAGTATTACAAACGGGCATAATAATAATTGTGGTGATAAGTGACGTTGAGTTGATTGTTTAATCAATTTCATCAAAATTACTTTATTTTCAATGAAGCTATTCCGTTCACCTACATTTCGTGAAAGCTATCTGATTATTATATACCGAAAGTGAAAAACTGGGAGCACCAATGATTAAATCTCAATAGATAGAACCCCTGGATCTTCTGCTGTATACACTAATAAATTGTCGTTTGGACTTCTAAAACACAAAAATGAAATTCAAAATGTCGCATGAAAAAAGTTCGAATCAAAATTGTAGGTTGAGTCGATGTTTTTTTGCAGAATTACCTATACAATAAAATGATTTGTTCTCAACGATTTCTACGCTGAAAAATAATTCATGGAGATTGAAGGAAATGGAAAAATCCCATTTCTTGACACTTTGTTGATACGCATAATCAAAACTTGCCTATGTTTTCTGGGTCGTCCTGAATTTTTCTTCCTAGTTTGGCATTGAAGTCGCCAGTTATAATGGCAAACTTTGTCTTCTCCATTTTTAACGCTCCAGATATGTGTTCATAAAGTTGTTCTACTTCTTCATCCTCTGGTGTACTAGTTAGAGCGTATGCATGGATCACTTGTATGGAGTACCTTCTGTTGAGACTTACGGTAATGTATATGACACGGTTAGACACTGCTTGGTAGCTTTTGACTAGGTGTTTTATGGTTTTATTGACCATGAGGTCCACTCCTCCTAGGTGATGGGTAACATCGTTATTGTTTTGGAATAGTATGTGGCCCGATTTCAATGATGTCACTCTTCGTCCCGGCAAACGTGTCACGCATAGGCCGATTATGTGCCACTTGATATTCTTCAGTTCTTCATCAAGTTCTTATTGGTGTTTCTCGGTTCTCATAGTTCTAATATTGTATGTTGCTATGAATAATGATGATATTCTGTTTGTGGTCGCTGCTGAATTTTTGCCCCCGCCAGATTTCATGGAGCAGACTGCGTTTGGAGTGCGGCATTCTGAGCTTACCGCTCTACCCGCCTGGGAACTATTCTTCGTTTTGAAACTCAGCATGTTTTGGAGATGAGAAGATTTGGCAGTTTAAAACGCCACGCTTGCCCTGCGGGTTGGCGAGTGTTAATTTCAGCCGCTCCAAACCTGAAGTACCGAAGCTGTTTGCAGCCGCCCATTTTGAATCAGACGCTGCGTGGGAGTTTTCTTAGCTTCTTCTTCTGCTCTTCAAGGCCTTACCGGCAAGGGTGACCATACCAGTAGCTACGCTACCGCCGGCATCGCTCCCTGGCTCTGAAGACTACTAAGCCCTCTGACCAACGACAAGGTGTTAACTCCCCAGAAAAGGGAGTTAACACACATACACATGGGCAAGTTTGGACTGGGTGATAGGAATAACAGAGGCGAAATGCTACTCAACTTTCTAGCAAATGAGAACTTGTATTGCCTCAATACCTTTTTCCAAAAACCAAAACAAAGAAGATGGATCTGGAAGAGACCAGATGGCGTCAGAAAAAACGAAATAGACTATATACTAACAAAGCGATCACCACCTTGTTCGTGTCCATTTCGCCTTTAACTTGCAAACAGAAAGAAATAAATTAATCAAAGAGTCACGTCACGCTTCCCAACAACACAAGAAATCGAATTGCATAGATAAATATCAGAAGGAACTAGAAAATGAACTACACTCTATAAATTCTCTCTACGACCTTAGTATAGAACAAATCGACGAAAAAATACAAACCAGCATCCATACAAGCGTGAAAAAGATATGCTCAAGGAGAAAACCTGCTAACAAGAAACTATCAGCTAACACTCTGAATCTTATGAACCAACGAAGAAATCTGCAGAGACACACAGATCAATACAGGTACCTAAACAAAAATATTGAAAAGGAAATACGCAAAGACATCAGAAGTCACAACACCAAATTGATACAAGACAACATCGAACAAAACGGTAACATGAGGGTGTTGAAATCGAAATTGTCAAGGGGAAGAACACAACTAGTGAAGTTGAGGAACAAGGACAACAAAATTATGACAAATAAAAATGACATCACAGGAATTATAGAAGAATTCTACGCTACTCTCTACTTGTCCACACTTGAACATCCAATGGATAAAACGGGAAATATAAGGAATGTTGGATCGGAAGACATACCGGATATCACAGGGGAAAAAATACGAAATGCACTAAGTAAAATAAAGAATGGCAAATGTCCTGCTAGCACATTCTGTACAGTGGTTCCTTGGCTTTCGTTCAGGACGTTCGTTCATGGCGTTCGTGTGAGCGCCTGATGAACGCCAATCAGTATTCCGTTTAATATGCGGACGTCAAATGGGGTTCTCGACAGTGTTCGTTACTGTCTACAGGCGTTTATGCGATCATGGATCGAAAAGTAGTAGTAGCTTGTTATTGAGAGTGTTTTTTTGAAATTTAGTAATATCGCGCACTGCGTTCAAATTTCGGCTGTCGAGCGCTTGGGCGATCGCTTTATATGCAACGATCGTCGGCGTTCGGCGTTCGTTCGTGATCTTGAATTCAGCCAGCGTTCGTTCGATCAAGGAGCGCCCGGAACGACCGCGTGTACAGAATGCGCCTACTGGGAAGGACAGAATAACGAACGAAATGATCAAGCTGGGCGGAACCTTGTTGGATAAGTATGTCCAGATTCTTTTCAATAAATGTCTTCACGAAGGCAAAATACCAGAGAACTGGCATGAGGCTGAAGTCATACTACTGTTCAAAAAGGGGGACTTAACCAATAAAGAAAACTATAGACTCATCAGCCTATTATCACACCTCTATAAACTTGATACAAAGATTTTAACAAACAGACTAACACAGAAATGTGATCTATACCAACCCGTGGAACAGGCCGCTTTTCGGAAGGGTTTTTCCACAATAGACCATCTGCAATCAATCAGAACAGTTATCGCAAAGACAACTGAATATAACATACCAATCCACATGGCCTTCATCGACTTCCACAAAGCTTTCGATTCAATTGAAATATGTTATATTTTAAAATCTATGGATAATGCACGTATGGACTCTAGATATACCTCTACAGTGCTTTTCTTTAATGTCCCCCTCCTTTTATTTTTTGAACGGCTCTACTTGGAGACTTCAAATTCTAGGTGCTGGAATGCAAGCATGTTGACTATGTTTTGACATAAAATTGACATATGAAAAATTCAAGATGGCTGGCCGGGTGCCATCTTGGAATGTTTTTTTAAATAGGAATAGGGGTCATGTGACACCTCATTTTGAAGGTCCTGCTGAGTACTTTATAACCCTAGAATATTGAGTCGATATCTCCAAGTACTACAAACTGGCGGTACATTCAATTACTACATTGAAACAATTCAAAAGATGCTGGAAATATTCTTGACATAAAGTTTGGGTTAGGAATAGATGACAAAAATGTCAAAAAAGCATCTTTTGTATTGAATTTGACATTTTTTTTTGTGTATGTATCAATGTAGTGATTGAATGTACCGCCATTTTGTAGTACTTAGAGATATCGACTCAATATTCTAGGGTTATAAAGTACTCAGCAGGACCTTCAGAATGAGGTGTCACATGACCCCTTTTTCTATTTAAAAAAACATTCCAAGGTGGCGCCCAGTGAAATGAAAACTTTTAACCTTCAAAAAGATAGGTCGGATCGGATTATTGTGTGAATGTTCCATTTACTCCCTAAATAAAAGATCTCCCCATTATATGTGTGTCAAATAATTATTGTTTAATTCGCTACCAAAACCCACATAAAGAACATCAAATCATTCAAAAGCTTCAAGGTGGATGTGAAGATGTTGCTAGTTGATATATTTTTTGGTGTACATTTTTTCCAGCAAAAAATGTTTATACAGGGTGTGTCAGTAGCAGTAGCTGATACCAACTTTGCTATTTTAAATTCAACACTCAGTATATTATTTAATTCTTGGATTCTTTAGAAAATGCTAGACATATTTCATGACTATATCCTATGCCTATCTTCACCTAACTGTTTTGGCAATATCAAGTGTTTCCAGATCAATTGCAAAAATTAATATTACAAAAATAAAATTATTTATTGAAATAAATCCGCTAGAATACAACTAAAAATCAATAAACACTAAGTAGTGATACTGTCTAATTCTCATTTACTTGACTCAAAACCAGTCCGGTAGATGACACTTCACATCATCAGGGACTGTAATCAAGATTAAGTTCACTTGTCCGTTCAATCACACTTTGCATCATCAGAGACTGTGAAAGTGGATAACAAGAATACATAATTTGACTAGCTTTGGAAGTGGTTTGGCTGGCGCCATCTCATGATTTTAATCAATAACTTGACGCATGAAATGTTGCTAACATAAGTAACCTATCCATATATCACCTAAGTGGTGACCTGGTTTGGCTTGCGCCATCTCATGGTAAGAAGACGGACTGCCACAACCAATGTGTGCTTTGACAATAACAAAGCATTTTTTTCTCTTGAATCGATTGAAAAAAAATCATATTAATAAATAAAACATCGACCGATACACAACCATCATATTTTTTTTACCTTGTGGAGTGGGTTCCCAATAGCTTGACTATAGTTTTTGGAAAAATTGATGGTAAGCTCACCCCACCATCTTGAAAATAAGGGCACCCACGTCCCCGTTTCTATTAACTTCAATATTATAGTTTTTGGTATTTCATTCACTATATAAAAATGGAAATCTCTGTCTTTGTGTCCTAAAATCCTAATAAATCCGCTAGAACACACTTAAAAATCAATAAACACTAAGTAGTAATACTGTCTAATTCTCATTTACTTGACTCAAAACCAGTCCGGTAGATGACACTTTATATCATCAGGGACTGTAATCAAAATTAAGTTCACTTGTCCGTTCAATCACACTTTGCATCATCAGAGACTGTGAAAGTGGATAACAAGAATACATAATTTGACTAGCTTTGGAAGTGGTTTGGCTGGCGCCATCTCATGATTTTAATTAATAACTTGACGCATGAAATGTTGCTAACATAAGTAACCTATCCATATATCACCTAAGTGGTGACCTGGTTTGACTTGCGCCATCTCATGGTAAGAAGACGGACTGCCACAACCAATGTGTGCTTTGGCAATAACAAAGCATCTTTTTTCTCTTGAATCGATTGAAAAAAAAAACAAATTAATAAATAAAACATCGACCGATACACAACCATTATATTTTTTTTACCTTGTGGAGTGGGTTCCCAATAGCTTCACTATAGTTTTTGGAAAAATCGATGGTGAGCTCACCCCACCATCTTGAAAATGAGGACACCACGTTTTTTTCCCGTTTCTATTAACTTTAATATTATAGTTTTTGGTATTTCATTCACTATATAAAAATGGAAATCTCTGTCTTTGTGTCCTAATCACTCAAGAACCACCGAGAAAAGTTTAATGAAAATTTGCAGAATTATCAGTTTAATTCTGGAATAGGCCAAGGGCATGGTTTTATGCGTAAACCCATAGCTGATTTTGAGAAATTAGGATTTAAAATTATTTTTTTTTGTTGAATGTCGTCATTTGTCAGCATTAATTTGCCATTTTCTTTCAATCAATGACAATGACATTGCTACGTACAAAACATCAAGCCGCGTTCACATTTAATGGATATTAGCATTCTGTGATGAATGTGAATGGAGAGATATTGCCAATTGCAATACCGCATGCGTTGCGGTAATAACTCCACGCCATCTTGTTACGCCATGCGTTGAGAGTGGCAAACAGACAGAAAGTCAAATGTTTCTTACAACTTAGCCTAAACTGACATAAAAGATAGAATCATTGTTATATTATAGTAGTATCCCAGTAGTAGTTTAATGAATGAAGCACTGGTTGCAGTTATATTGGCTGGAGCTCACGAAAATTACATGGAATATCTTATTTTGCATAATATCCCAGCAAACACCTTTGGTTGGCAAGGTACATATTTAATGAGGGCATCATTGGCATCATGATGGCAGATTATTGTTGTGCATTATTTGCAAGATATTATTAACTGCAAACATGCATTGTTTGTCAAATAAGGAAAAGGTACTGGAACATTACCCATAAAAAGGCAAATGTCCAATTTTCAAGATGCCTGTGAATACAAGTTACATTTTCTTTATACAATAGCCAATGCCTTTTGATATAGCCTTGTACAGCAATGTTCAATCACATATTAACTGGTGATCTACATGTAAAGCTTTTTTATCAATCAATGAGTAAATATGAAACGATACGTTATATTTAATCCATGAAATGAACTTTTAGACTGAAACGCTGACAATATTTTCAGTTTACAATTGACATTTGATAAATGCGCAGACGCAGATCCTATTCGTTCGTTTCATAGTTCTTTGACATTTTTATTCGTGGAGTGAGTGTTGGACCAAAAATAAGTACGTATTGAATCGAAACGAATTTATTCACAGAGGTGGTTATTCGTGCATTTGATTTCGTTCTAAAACTTGTTGGAAATAGAACACGAGAAGCTACATATACATATGTAACAAAAAATAAATGTTGAGACGCAGATGAACGGTTTTTAAAAAAGATTTTATTTTGGAAAAGTGAACTTTAAAACATCTAGACCTTACTGGTTCAAGAGTTAAGACATGATAAAGCTAATGACTAAAGCTGGTTACTGTATTTATAAACTAACAATTGCTGACTAAGCTAAATTATTGCAATACTAAGGATAAATTCAATACAATAGAAAGGGTTGTTCAGCATCCCATAACTCCTCCGCCCTTAGTGGAAAATTCTGGGGTTTGGCACAGAATTTTTTGGTACCGTGGCTTCAAGTGAGTGTAGGCTGCTGATGTCACAATCGGGTTGTTTGATTGTCCTTTGGAGGGTTTTCGTGAACTTCAGGTTTTTTCTGTAAATAATACGAGAGTCCAGCCATTAATAGTTTCAAAAGTGAAAGAGTCCGGTTCGATAGTGTCTAATTTTCGAATATTGTCGTTTAAGGTACTTTCTATCGCACTAATTTCACTTAAGTTGATGTTGTCCAATTTCAGAGGTTTTGACGTAGTTACAGCACTGGTAAAATTCTCGAAGTTAATTTTTGGAAGTTCAACGTTTTTGACTTTCGAAAGGTTTGAATGATGACATTTTTCAACCGCACTTCACATGGAGAGACACATTTTCGAAGTTCTTGCCGCATTTCCGGGTTGCAACCGTTGTTGAAGGACTGATGATGATCCACTTGTTTTCTTCAATTTTCTGCACTTTCAGGCGTTGAATTTGGACTGCTGTTACATGACAGTTTGTAACTTGTTTTGAATACTTCAATAACTGTAGTTCACATGGTGGATCCTCAGGAGTTTTCTCAGGAGTTAATTCGTGGCAAATAAATTCTTCAGGAATGATCTCTTTACACGGACTATTAATGAAAATGTGATTCTGCTCATTTAAAATTAAAAATTTTGCTTGAGGAATGATCATTTCAAATGAATTATTCTTTTGAACTGGCAATGGATACAAATGAAAATAATAATAATTTCCATTTTCAACAATTGGAACTTCAATGATTAGAACAATTTTGGATTCCTTGCTGTAACTTTTAATTGACATTATTTTTTCAAAAAGTAAAATGTTTTCTGGTTTTGGAGCAAGAGGTATTTTATTTGACCCTATGTACTTTGAAATTGTCTTGATTTCGTTTAGTAGCTCATCAGGTTTGATCATTCAGTTATGAAAAGTATTAAACTTTGCAAACGTGATGGCTATTTCAACTTTCTCGAAAATGTCATAGAGTATTTGAAATTCCGCTACTATTTGGGAGACTATCATCTCGACGTAAAAATAGTAATAAGTTGATAGGTTTGTCACATGAATTTTGTGAAGTGTATCCTCAATTTTATCAATGCGGACTTTCAATTAAATTTCATTTCTTGATAGATTTCTGATGTTATTTGAATCGACTCTTTAAAAAGTGGTATTTGATTTTTGACCACGGAGTTAATGTCTTGTTGGTTTGATGACAATTTTTTGATAACTGATTCAAAACGTTCAGCATCATTTTGATCTAGATTACCAGTTATTGATTTGAGTACAGAGCCTAAACCAATAATCAGGCCTCGTTTTTTCCTGATGGTTCTTGTAGGGTTCAGTTTTTCTATCTGAATCAATATTCTGTTTTCAAAAGACGTAGCTATCGTGTAGTAGTTATCAAATTGTTCTTTGTAGCTTTTTGCTATTGTAGTGTTTTTGTCTAGAGCATTTTTAATTCGTCTAAATTGAGTTTGAATATTTCTGAATTGTCTTGTTAGGGGTTGAATGTCAAAAATTTGGATGAACGACCATGAATTAACCGTGTTTTGTGCATTGCCAATTTTTAAAGGAAGTAGACCTGGATTGTTTTTGAGGTCGTTGAATTTAGGACTTGTTAATTCTCCGAGTGTTCCGACGAAGAATCTGAAACAAGAGGAGGTTTTCGTAATTCTTTAATATGAACAATTTCCTTTTTGTTTTCGTTGTTTTTTCGGGAAATTTCAACACGATTTCTTTCTAGTAATTCAGTGATAACCTAAGGACCAAGAAATTTATTGTTCTTCTTGCTTCTTATAGAAGGGTTTTGTTTAAAAACTATTTGGCTCATATGAAAATCTTCATTTTCTTCACCGTGGATGTTACGTTTAAAAACAAGTTTTTGTTTTTGATTTTCAAGATTTTCTTTGACTTTTTGATAGACGCGTTGTAACTTATTTTTATGATTTTCCGCGTAGTCTGTGAAAAATTCTCTTAAAGCAAAAATGTCATTTGGGTCACGTGAATTAGTATGTCCATGGGTTAATTCGAAAGGGGTGTATTTTGTTGAACTGTGGATGGAGTTGTTATATGCAATAATTGCATATTCTATTAATCTTTCTTCATTAGGAAAATATTCTTTGAGAAGTCTCAAATGTTCAATGAGAGTGGAATGAAAACGTTCAACTATACTGTTTGATTCATGATGTTGTGGGGTTGTGAAGTGAATTTTCATCCTATGTAAATTTAGAATTTCCTTCACTGTTTCATTATTAAATTTGGTTCCATTATCAATAACTAATTTTTCGGGAATACCACAAAAACTAAAATACTTAATTAATGCATTTGAAATATTGATTGCTTTCTTACCAGGTATTTCAATGGCTTGTCCAAATTTTGTAAAGGCATCGACAAGAGTTAGATAACTACGATTGTCGTAATAGAAAACATCAATGTGAACTATTTGAAAAGGTTTCGAGGGTGTTTCAGTCAGCATAATAGGGGTGTATGGATTTTTCCTTGCATACTTAGCACGTTGACAAATATCACAAGAGTTTATGAATTTTGTTACTGTATTTTTCATTCCTATCCAATAATAGTTTCTTTTGAGATATTCAAGAGTTTCATTGATACCTCTGTGATTACTTTTGCCTTCATGATGGTTTTTAGTCAAAATTATTTGTTCTTCTGAATCAGTTATTGTATTTACCATTTTTGTGCATCTAATTAGTTTAAGACCTTTTTCTGAGAAATGTCTCAAGTAGACGTCGTTGAACAGTGAGAATCTTGGCTCTTGTTCCATAGAAAAAATATTGTAATGAAAAAATATTGAGTCATTTAAAATGTTCCATACGTAAAAATAAATGTTTTATGTTGCTATGGATTTTTCATAAAAATGTCAAAGTCAACGCAAAATAGGTATTTTAAGTTGAAATGTATTCCAAAGAAGAAAAAATTCAAATTTACAGATGGTATTGCAGTAGTGGTGCCTCTTTGCGAGAAGTTTCAGCATTTTTTAGTGTGGAGTACCCAAATAGACCACTTTCCGCATAACTTTTATTCCATTTCTTAGTTTTTTTCTTGACTTGTCAATACATCAGTCATCGCTATGGAACATTTCCAATGACTCAACTTTATTTCATTGTTCAGTTTTCCTATGGAACTAGTGCAAAAATTCTCACTGTATAATTCAAAAGTATGAAAATACATGCAATAGACTTTTCCAGTGATTGTGTAATCTCTGAGAAATTCAAGTATTAAATTTTCACTTTTTGGAATATTTACTCTGATTATTTTATGATGTAAATAATGTTCTTGTTTCACGCTTAATTTCGGAAAAACATGGGGAAAAACTAAAATTTGATTTACTTTCTTATTAATCATTTCGTCTAAAATTTTTATTCCGGTGTTAGTTGTTTCATTGAATGTAGAATGTTGTGTATTTGAGTCTGAGTATTGTATTTGAGAATTTGAGCCTTCTTGTTGAATTTGAAAGGGTGGTTTGATTTGAACGTCTGATAAGATTGTTATTATTTTTAGATCTTCAATTTGATGTTTACTAGTAGATGGTTTATTTAGTTCGCTAGTCTTAGAAGTTTCAAAACTTTCAGTGATCCTTTTAAGATAGTCAAGTGAGTCAAATTGGTCTTCTGGATCTCCAGGATTATTAATCATTGATTCAGTATCAACAGGATTGATTTGAATTCTAGATAAACAATCGGCGTTAACATTTAATTTTCCTTTTTCATATACAATATCGTAATCAAATTCTTCTAGTTTTAATCTCCACCTTACGAGTTTACTATTAGGCTCACGGAGATTAAGAAGCCAAACTAGAGGTCTATGGTCAGTGTAAATTGTGAATTTTCTACCAGACAAATACGGTCTAAAATATTTGCATGCCCATACAATGGCTAGCAATTCCTTTTCGATAGTACTATATTTAGATTCACTTTTATTCGAAGTCCGAGATGCAAACGCAATCGGTTTGTCTGAACCGACTTGACCTTGTGATAAGACTGCACCTAAGGCGACGTTTCATGCATCTGTTGTTAAAATAAATGACTTTGAAAAATCGGGGTACTGTAAAATTGGGGAGTTGCAAAGTAAATTTTTACAAGTTTCAAAAGATGTTACGAAGTTCTGATCATGAATTACTTTATTATTTTTCTTTAAACATTGAGTCATTGGCTTGGTGACTTTGGCAAAATCTTTTATGAATTTCCTATAATAGCCTACCAATCCAAGGAAACTTTTGATTTCTTTTTGAGTTTTTGGAATTGGAAATTTTTTAATAGCACTAATTTTATCTGGATTATGCTTAACTCCATTTGGCGTGATAACATGACCTAAATAATTAACTTTTTTTCTTAAAAACTCCGATTTGTCCAATTGAATTTTAAAATTTGCTTGTCTTAAACGATTGAAAACCTTTCTCAATCTGTCCATGTGTTCGGAAAGAGACGTACTAAAAATAACAATATCGTCAAGATAAACTAAACATTCTTCATTTTGTAAACCTCTTAGAATATTATCCATCACTCGTTGGAAAGTTGATGGTGCGTTTTTTAATCCAAAAGGCATTCTTTTAAATTCATAATGTCCGTTTTCTGTTGAAAATGCTGTTTTTTGTATATCGGAAGGTTTCATTTCAGTCTGATGAAAACCGCTTGCTAAATCCAATGTTGTAAAATATTGGCATCGACCTAATTTATCTAAAATGTCACTTATATTTGGAAGGGGGTATTTATCATTAATTGTTTTTTCATTTAGTTTACGATAATCAATTACAAGACGCCATTTTCTTTTTCCTGAAGTATCTAGCTTTTTGGGAACAATCCAAATAGGAATTGACCAAGGAGAAATTGAATTTTGAATAATTCCTTGTTCTAGCATTTTTTGAATTTGATCTTTAACTTCTTTTTTATGAATTTCTGGGTATCGATATTTCTTAGTGAAAATTGCTGTTTCGTCACTCAAATTGATAGGGTGTTGTATTTGATTAGTAAAAGTCAAGGGTAATTGGTCACAATGAAAAATATCTCTAAATTCAAAACAAAGGTCTCTTATAGCTTTTCTTTCTTCAAGATTGCAATGTTCTAATCTTAGATTTTTCAAATTAGATTTCAAAGTATTATCTTTATTTTTGTCAAATTCAGGTGTTTGTGGAAAATTGTTTTTTTCTACAAAATTTACTTCTTTGATATTTAAACTTTCAACTTCAAAGGGTTTATGAACTCGAAGTCTGATTGATTCATCACGTCCATTTGAAATTGAAGTAAATGCAAAATTATTTTCAACTTTGACAACAGCTTGAGGAGTTTCTACTAAATTCCCAAATTTTAAATAGTCAAAGAGAGCAAAACCATTTTCCAAATTTACTGGTAGTTTTACATATTTGTTCTCGGGGGTATTTCAATAGAATAATTGTCATTCAAATTTTTATTTTGTTTTGGTGTTTAAACTTCATTTTGGATAATTGGGACTCTAACCAAAGGTGTTAATATTTCTGTTTTACCAATGTCAAGTACTGCTTTGAGTTGTTTCAATAAATCAATACCAATTAATCCATCGTACTTTTCACTGAATTCAAAAATATAAAATTTGTGAAATTCATTTACTTTAAACATGTCAAAAATTGGAATTTGGATAACTTTATCGTGAAAAGTTATCATGTGTGCTGTTTCAATTTGAAAATCTTCATTGAATATTCTGTGTGGATAAAACTTTTCAACAATTTTCGGAGAAATTAAACTTTTTGTACTTACAGTATCAATCAAAAACTTGATTGTTGGGGTATTATTATATGTGGTAAAGTTGATGAAATATTATTTAAATGTATCAAGATATTTCGTTCTGAAAACTGTCCAAGGTAAAATTTCCATCATGCATATTATATGGATGAATGTTATCTACATGGGACAATGGTTCATTGTCAGTACAATGGTTTCTGTTTTAATTTTGTGAGTCAGCATAACCGTTTCCTATGAATGAGTCATAAGAGTTGACCTCAGGGTTATCTGCTAGTGACGCATTTTCTTGATAACTAATTTCCGCAAAATTCAAGGGTTGATTTCTTTTCACAAAACTTGAAAAAGATGATGTGTCCATTGGTTCTGGCTGATTAGAATTAAATTGATTGTGTCTCACATTTTGAGATGGTGGCTTAAAAATTGGTCTCTGAAAATTCCTCTGTTGCGAATAACTTGGTTGAATTGGATTTAATAGAATCCAAAATTTTGTCTTTGAAAATTATTATTCATTTGTGGTCTTTGAAAATTCTGATTTAAGTTTGGTCTGTGAAAATTGGGGTTGAAACTTTGTCTTTGAAAATTATTATTCATTTGTGGTCTTTGAAAATTATGATTGAAGTTTGGTCTGTAAAAATTGGGGTTGAAACTTCGTCTTTGAAAATTATTATTCATTTGTGGTCTTTGAAAATTATGATTGAAGTTTCGTTGAAAATTCGGATTAAAACCTTGTCTTTGGAAATTTGCGTTATTCATGTTATTTTGGTAATTAATTGGTCTTACGTTTTGTTGTTGATCAAAAAGGGTTATTCGTGGATTCGGTTTAAATTGTTGTGAATTAAGTGAATGTCCACGATTTTGACTATACATGAAATTTTCTTCCTCAATAACTAATGCCATTGCATTTTCTAGAGTTTGAGGGTCTCTCAATCGAATATTATTTTGAAGTTGCCCTGTTAAATTTCTCACAAATGTTTTTAAAGCTAATTCTTCGTGATTCCTTAATCTTATTACTCTTTCAGCATTTGTAAATCCTGCTGAGTTTAGTTTTGAAAAAATTAAAGAACGTGCATCTTGGCATCTCATACCAAAATTATAAGGAGTTTCACTTTTAGTAGGACTTAATGCGATCAAATCTTGAACTAGGCAATCTAAATTTCTTTGATCTCCCAAACTCAATTGAAGCGCATTTTTAACATCTTCCCATGAAAGAAGTTCATTTACTCGCGACCCTATCAAACTTAAGACTCGACCTGATAATTTTCCAATAATAGCTCGCATAATAAAGTTATTGAGAATTTCATCTCCTTCTCTATGAAAATTCGTTATAAAATTAGTACAACTAGCGATGAAAATCTGTAATGTATGAGGATTTCCCTCAGAAACAGGAATAGTATCAACATATAACTTCAATAATTGATAATCAACAACAGGTTCTGGTGCTACTACTTGTTCCATTGTGGTTCTTGAAAGATTATTTCTTCGAGAATCAATATTTTCTTGTCTTCGATTAGAAAATAAATTGGTTAAATTGAATTTGTTTATAATATCCTCAATTTCACTTTCAGAATCAGATCTCGACATAAGATAAAAATCAATAAAGAGCAGAAATCACATAAATAATCAAAATGTACTTACAAAAATAAAATCACGATCTGCATTCCTGTAGTAAATATGTGCTTTGAATATGACTCTAGGGTTGCTGGTTTCGGCGATGTGTGTCCTCTACCAACGGGGTTGTTTTTGATTCCAGCGATGTGTGTCTTCCACCAAAAGGGGTTGTTTTTGGCTTTGGCGATGTTTGTCCTCGACCAAAAAGGGGTTGTTGACTTCCGCGATGTGTGTCTTCCACCAACGGCTTCAAAATCGTACTTTTTCACCGTCCACTGCGTTGTTTCGGAATTGGCAATTAACTGTTGAGACAAAACTACTCCGCGATGTGTGTCGGATATGTTTGCCAATCCTACCGACTGCGCCAAATAAATGTTGAGACGCAGATGAACGGTTTTTAAAAAAGATTTTATTTTGGAAAAGTGAACTTTAAAACATCTAGACCTTACTGGTTCAAGAGTTTAGACATGATAAAGCTAATGACTAAAGCTGGTTACTGTATTTATAAACTAACAATTGCTGACTAAGCTAAATTATTGCAATACTAAGGATAAATTCAATACAATAGGAAGGGTTGTTCAGCATCCCATAACTCAAAAGAAGGGTTATGTCCGGACTCATCAGACACGTAATTGTTCACGTAACGTATGCTTTTTTCATGTTTTGTATTGTTTTTTCTTTAGCATTTTGCATTTGTTTTTGCCTTGTCCATAAAATCTATTTAAATTTTTCTGTGGCAATAAAGCATATTTGATTAATTGATTGATTGATTGGCTCAGTTATCAACATTTATAGGTGTGATCAAAACTGGACAGTAGGCAAGACGGAATAAAAAGCCTTCCTTTCATGCTTTTAGTGGTATGGCTTGACTTATCTGTGGTAAGAATTTACGTTTTATATTTAACTACGTTATAGATGCATCAACTTGATCAAAGTACTTTACTGTACTTATATCAGCAATGGTTTAAAGCATAGGAAAGCGTTTATTAGCTCAACATAGGTATATTGCTAAAATTTGCCATTCAAGCACTTGAAAATGAAATCTCCATTTTTTTTATTGCAGACTCAGTCAAGGCTTATCCTCTTCCAGTCAACAATTTCACGTTATCTTTGAAGGCCTCGCATAGGTAGATGCACAAACAGAAAAACACAATGAATGGCATTCAGTTTTTGTCACATTTATTTTAATAATATGATACGATGATAATACTCAAATTGTATTTCGTAGATTAACTCCCATATATATTTGGACCATTCCCATTCGTTCATCTTCAGAATAAACAGACATTTTTCAAAATTAAAACGTTTGACAATAGAAGACGTCGGAGAATTGGTTATCAGCCAGTTATCAGCATGATATACAAGGCATGTAAAAAGTATCACTTTCCAAAATTGCTAAGAGCATTTTTTAGTATTTTTCTGGCGTAATTGATGGACTAACATAATCTTGAAGTTCTATCTACGGCAAGTTTCAGCTGTGTACTCTAAGGCCCGGTATCTCCACCTGAAGATAAACGAAATTTATCCGTTAGATAACATTTATCCTCAAGGTAACGAAAATCACATTATTTTCAGCCTACAATACAGTTATCTATCAGATAAATAGTCTCTTTCTTTCGGATTGCTTATTTGTCACACAGACCCAGGACTAGGAATAACGATTTTATCTGCGGAATAAGTTTGGGGATCATGAGCAAATTAATGGAGTTCATCGTAATTTATGATCTCACCCTGTGTATAGTGTTATTTTTTATGTTTTTGATCAGAATTTACAAGCGAATTTTTGTTTTACCACTGTTATCACCACATTCTTTTCGAATAAACACATATTGGAGGGAATGTATGCTGTATTACATCTTGCATATAGGAAGATAGCTATGTATTCACAATTATTTGTGTATCAATAGAACTGAACTTGAGGCCAAGATCTCACTTGACAAGTTTACTTCAATAGAGTAATGACTGAAGACACAAGTCCATGCAGGTGTCATGTAGCATTTTTATTATTTTTAGCAAAACTAAAACTGATTCTAAGGTTTTCGATTGGAACTTTTTTGTATATGTGAATCAGTGACCTATATCAGGATAATTCTATTGATACTTAGGTGATTGAAGTATCTAGAAAAACTAAAAATCAGCGCAAATATCAGATATAGTTCCATATCATCTCATGATAACACATGTTTTACATTCAAAACATGATGCATTTATCAACTGGAAAAAATCTGTTAAAATGTTACATAACACCTTTATCCATTTTGATTGGTAACAAATTATTGACTACTTATAACACCTCTATCCTCTATCATCTTTATATCAGAAAAACTAAGCGATATTTAGGTGTTTTTGACTTATCACATGAAAATATAGCTTATTTAAAGTATATTGAACGTAAAAACGAATTTTCAAAAAAATGTTAAATGTTAAATGACACCTTCATACACTCTTGTCTTCAATTATTATTATCAATATTGCTATCATTATTTTATTATTAGGTATATTATGTAAGTAGTATTTCTATTATTTTTTTAGAATAGAGAATGTTTTATTGTTGGGAGAACTGGATTTATTCAATGATCCAGATGCGAAGCTGATAGATTTTGTTGAATAATTAAATATCAATCCATAAGAGAATATCCTGAATAACACTAGAACTTGAACTTGCAGCTTAAAGATGGCTTGAAGCTTGAAGTATTGAAGCCAACTGAATCAACAATCAACTGATCATAATTCATAAAAAATAAAAATAATCCTGGTTTACATTGAATTTCACTTCCAAGTGGAACTGTAAAATTTCCGCTTGCCAAATAGGAATCAAATGATACCATCCTCATTGAATTTGCGTAAGATTGATCTAGAGCACAAATTCAATGTGGATGGTATCATATGATTTCTATGTACCAAGCGGAAATTGGACAGTCCCACTTCGAAGTTCAATGTAAACCTAACTTAAATCATAAATCGAATTGTCAACGTTAGCGGTGTCAACTGTCACCCGCGTCACCTGCTAAGACAAACGGATAATGATGGCATACCAGATTTCTCCCGTCTTTCTTTGAATAACACGACTGCATATTGCTCTATCTCACTCTTTGGTATTATGATGTTGGCAACATTGAATTTGGACTGTATCTGAAGGATTGTCTATCGTTTAGTTATCTGACAATTAAAATGTCGGGAAAATACGATCATGGAATATCTGGGAGATACGGGTATCGGATAAAATTAACCATGAGATGGTTATGTGTTAGATATGTCTTATTTATCCCGACATGAAGATACCGGGCCTAGGTAGAACTAGCGCTAACATGGGAATAAAATTTTACATGGAAATCCCTATGTTGCGTCTTAGAGTAAATGTTAACTGTTGTAGTACATAGCGCCATCTATCGGCAGGATTTGTAAATCTAAGGATGGAAATTCCCATCAATCTAGTGAAGGACTACTACCATTGGTCGCCATATCGTCTACAACAAGTTCGTGGATAATCCTCCCGGTGAAAAAGGAAAATCTTGAAACTGTTTCCTCAGTCTGACCATGACCAATCCATATACGTTTCGTCCTACTAGGACTCATCAGTATGGCTATAGGTCTAAGTCAGACTGAAGAGAACAGTTCCAAGTGGGTTAGTGTCGAGCTGACAAGTAAATGAAATGTTAACTGTTGTAATACATAGCGCCATCTATCGGCAGGATTTGTCAATCTTAGGATGGAAATTCTCATCAATCTAGTGAAAGACTACTACCATTGGTCGCCATATCGTCTACAACAAGTTCGTGGATAATCCTCCCGGTGAAAAAGGAAAATCTTGAAACTGTTTCCTCAGTCTGACCATGACCAATCCATATACGTTTCGTCCCACTAGGACTCATCAGTATGGCTATGTGTCTGTGTCAGACTGAAGAGAACACTTCCAAACGTTATGGATTGGCCATGGTCAGACTGAGAAAACAGTTTCAAGATTTTCCTTTTTCACTGGGAGGATTATCCACGAACTTGTTGTAGACGATATGGCGACCAATAATAGTAGTCTTTCACTAGATTGATGGAAATTTCCATCCTAAGATTGACAAATCCTGCCGATAGATGACGCTATGTTTCACAACAGTTAACATTTCATGTACTTGTCAGCTCGACACAACCCACTTGGAACTGTTCTTTTCAGTGTGACTTAGACCTATAGCCATACTGATGAGTCCTAGTAGGACGAAAGGTATATGGATTGGTCATGGTCAGACTGAGGAAACAGTTTCAAGATTTCCCTTTTTCACCGGGAGGATTATCCACGAACTTGTTGTAGACGATATGGCGACCAATGGTAGTAGTCTTTCACTAGATTGATGGGAATTTCCATCCTAAGATTGACAAATCCTGCCGATAGATGGCGCTATGTACTACAACAGTTAACATTTCATTTACTTGTCAGCTCGACACCAACCCACTTGGAACTGTTCTCTTCAGTCTGACTTAGACCCATAGCCATACTGATGAGTCCTAGTAGGACGAAACGTATATGGATTGGTCATGGTCAGACTGAGGAAACAGTTTCAAGATTTTCTTTCTCTCAAAGTAAACGCATCAATAATAAATTCGAGATACAAAGCTCATGGCCGGAAGAGTCCCGTTTACAGGATACAGGGTGTACAAGTTCCACAAAAAAAAAGTTTTCGATTTTTTTTTTTAAAACTGTTCTACCGATTTTTATGAAATCTTTAGGATCTATACACTAGGTGATAGTGCATTTTTGAGTATATGAGAAGAAGAAACTCATTCAGGGCAGGAATTCTCTCTTCCAATTTCCAACAAAAAAGCTCTCTTGACTTTTTCTTTCTAACTCACGGTTTTTGAGTGAAAAAATAAAAACCATCCATAGCGTTGGTACTTGGTAGTTGGTAACCGGAAATTTTCAGTTTTGGGAAGAGTAGGAAGTACTACTGTTCCACTCGTCGAAGAGAAAAAACTTCGAAGACCTTTTGAAAAATGTTGCCCAAGAAACAGTGGCGTGTAATTTTTTCACTCGAAAAACAAAACACCCTGTAGTTTGGAAATGAAAGATTTGCGGCCATCGGTGCCCTATCTCAAATCACATCTCTATGGTTCCTCGAATACTCTTCAAGTATTGACCAGTTGATCTGAGTCATCCTGTATGTTAATAAAATAGTGCCTATGAAACTGGAAGTTGAAAATCTACTTAAGACCTAACGTGGTAAACGCACGCATATCTAGAATGTTTTACTTGAAAAAAACTTATGGCTAGTTCCTTGGGCCTACATAATATACTTCAATCCCACTCATTAGTTGAGAATAATATTGAGCACATGTGTGAAACCTAATACATCAACTGAGGAGTGACTTATCAAAATGCGTTTTGTCCAAAATCGGAAAAAATTGAGTTTGATGTGGTTCTGTTAACTTGAAGTCGAGATACATACGTACCAATCCACAGAATGCAGCAAATCAACTCTCATCCCATAGTTATTCAAATACAAAATCGACCAGTCACATCAAAACGCTTAGCGGTGCTGATATAGTTCCAAGAACAGGTGCCTTTCTAGTCTTGTAACATAAATCAATCGATAATTGAGATTTTTTTTTCATTTTACAGACCTTTAGTAATATCTAAATGAATTACAATTTTTTTTTTATCTGGAACTCCTAGTGAGTTTCATTTAACCTAATCATGCATGTATATACATCGATTCGTCACATCCATTTTCCTAAACCACTTTGTTTTTAGTCGTGAATGGTTTTTGGTCATTATTGAGAATCTAGTTTTGGGTGAAATAATGCGTTTTGATAAATCACTCCTCAACTTAATACACCTTATATAGATTTGAATAATTTTTATCTATTCTGGGAATTATTTTTTGACACAAATGTATGGAGAATACTTCATTCTTCCATCAAGTTTTAGAATCTTTGAAGTTCAATTTTACATTGCGAAATCTTGTGAGAGCCAAAGCATTCGAGTGATCCGATCGCTCTAGACTGAAATTAAAAAAGTTCCTATATCACCATAATGTTGTATCGATGTGAAGATGCGCGGGACGATCCCATCTTTCCCACTAGAAAAATAATGATAGAACATTATACCTGTAGGGTTGTCGATTCCCGAATATCCGTTTATTTCTATTCTGCATGAATCGTGACTCAGTCGAACGGGGACGCTTCCGAACTCTCGTTTTAGAAACAGCGCGTCGTATTAGTCGGGAAAACAATTCAAATTTATTTGGAAATATTTGACAATGCGTTGAAATTTCCAGTATGGATTTGTGATTACTTTGTACAATCTGAAGTTTGTCATGTAATTTTTGATAATGTGGTCTCCAAATAGTTTTCCCGATTATGTTTCTTTACTTTTGTTATTAACGCTGATCAACGGTAAGTCATTTTTAACTTATGCATTGGATTGTTTTCACCATTGGTGCATGGATGATATCATTGTCATGATATTTGGGATGATTTTATTATTATTATAAAATCATGTAAATTATTATTTACGGAAAGCCGCTTTAAAATATATAGATTAGAGATAAAAGCGTGTACATCAAAGTAATTTGTTTGTGAATTGACATTTTATGCTTCAAAAGAGTGATGTTTTGTATTATCATTATCAATATAAAATTACATTAAAAATTGATAATATATTTTATGAAAACTGACTTCCATGCAAGAAACTGATTTTCATTTTCTGTTCTGTATAATATATGTAGGAACTTTCATTTGATCATTTCAAGATACACCTGTTGAATATGTGTATATCGAAACTTCAAATTTGGAGATAGAGAAAATTCTTTGGCTATTTGGCAAAACTGTTCATTGAACGATTAATTTCTTTTTGAGCAATATCGTGACCATAATTTTTTAAGCTTATTGATTGTATATGATTACTCACGTATCGAAATACATTCAGTTATTGCGGCATAATCAATATATTAGAAGATGTGTTTAGCAAATGCTATATCAAAAAAATGTCAAGAGATGAGTATTGAACAGCTATTTCAAATGCGGTGTCTATACGGGACGTCACTGAAGGTAAAAGTAGAAAAATAATTTCCAAAAAGTCAAGCGAATGCGGACCTACATAGATACGAACTGCTCTTCTTAGAATCACACAAGAATTCAAATTCTTGAGGTTTATAATGTTATCATGAAACATCTGTTACATCTGAAACATTCATAATCTTATGATATCTCTGATTCAAATTCCAAAAATTTTTCACGGATGTTATCTATTGCATAACTAATCAAAATTTGTAATTTTTTTACAATAATTTTATCAGTAGACTAAATAATCGCTACAGTGTCTTCTGCTCCATCTCGAGTACATTGACATTAGGTTCTCTGCTCAAAATATCGAATCATTCTGAGACACAAAATCGTCAAACAAAAACATAAGCAAACATTGATTAATTAATCGCGTGAGAACTTTCAATAAGCTGTAAAGTGAGATTTCAATCACTTGAATTTCAGCTGCTATTGTTCAACAAATAGTATCTTGAATCCATCATGGAAGGTCTTTTGTAGTCTGCCTATAAAAACCGATTTTGGTTAACCACTTAACCAGTTTTCGAATCTCCACAGTTTCACTAACTGAGATTTGCTAGAAGCCAAACTCTGGAAATAAGACTTCAAAGATGAATTACAAAACTGGCAAAGTTGTTATTTTTATCTAAAAAACCAAACTTAACCTAATAAGCGAATTCCGAACTAAAAATTGCATTCAAATTAGACATTAATGATCAAACTAAAAATATGAGGAATGCTAATCGAAACTATTGCCATTTTAAAAAGCGATCAAGTCATTTTCAGTAATTTGAGGTCATTCTCTCAACCGCTCAATTGGTACTTGATTAATCAAATTTAACCAGACCCGGTTTCTTTTGTACCACATCAAATTCAAATAGGTCCAAGATATTCCAATCATTTAAATCAAATTTTGGCAAGACATCGCTTGGCAAAGTTAAGTTATCATTCAACGAAGTTTTTTGCCATACGACTTTGGAATTTTATTCACGTATACCTACATGAACTCTAATTTAGAACAACGAAAACAAAATTTCGGACTATACTATCGTCAACGAAATTATATTGTCATTGAAAAAACCTACGCATTCATGCAAATAATGTGAACATTTTTTTGATCAAGTTAGCATTGAAGATTTCAATTACATACATAATTTTATGTTGTTCGTTTATTCAGATAAGTGAGACCAACGCTTTGATATTGATTCTCATGTTCTAGTAAATAAACCACTCTCGCAAGATCTTCTTCACTGGATGTAGTTAGACAATCAAATTGATATGCTTAAAAAGACCGCTTACTGATACGATAAACTGAAAATAGATTTGATTAATGATTCTTTTTTTTTATCTTTGCGCTTCAATTTTGTTCCGAAAAATTCTGTTCTAGCTTTCCACGACATTAGTATGTGATCGATATCAATGATTCACCAAAAAGCTTGCCTGAAGTTTTCTCTGCACGAGATTGTATAAAAGGGGAAAAACTACCACCAGGCACTGAAAGATGTCATAGAACCAGAATATGGAACCAAACATACCTGTGAGGTCTGTTTCTTTACACCTTTTACACCTATCACACTCTTTTGTGTACAGTTTCATAGAAGTCAACTTATGGATCATAGAGCCATATGGTTGCAAGTCAAATTGTCCAGCAGAGAGTGAAATGGGTGTGAGAGGTGTAGCAAAAAGAAAATTATTTTAAAATAATTTGAGTGCTGCTTCAAAAAACTTACACCTTTTTATCATTGTTTTCGACATAAACAGATTTTTTCAAGAGCTTTCTGACGACGTGAAAGTTATCAGAGTTTTAAATGATCACAGGTAGTTGGTTAATGTACAATCTCAACATGAGCTGTGTATAGAATGGAGTTGAGCATTTGAGCATCTGTCCAACACAGCAAAATCAGCATAGTTTCTGCACATCTCTGAAAAAAAATCATGTGAAGCATCGTACACGTGGCAGAAGTGAAACCTCTTCCAAACTAGAGAATGAGAGACATTTAAGTTGAGACCGAGAGAGAGACAGAGGGAGAGAAACGGATAATTTCAAAATATAGTATAACAATACAACATTTTTGTAACAAATATTTGGTTTATTTATTATCGGAACCACTAAACCACGATTTTGTTTAATTACAAATGATTAATAACTTTTCAGCTCTTTTTTAATTGAGATTACCTTTTTACTTATATCATGAACCTGATCTGAGAAATAACTTCTGGTAATACCTGTTAATATCAAAATCTTCTCTAAGGAGCTGAGCTGTTTTATGTATTTTCTTGTGAGGCAAGTATATGAAATACCTAAAAAGGAAATGATAATGACAATGATCAATGAAAAACAACTCTCACAATTCCAAATGATTTAATGTAGAAGGAGTACGGATCTCGGGGTCTAAACATTGCTCCCCATCCTCAGGTCCGGTAACTAAGAAACATGTTCTTACCTAAGGCCATTGTAGAAGGTGATACAAAATGCACAAAAAACATTGATTCGATCGAAAACAGGTGTAAAAGAGGCAGAATGAATTTGGTATCACCTACCCTTTAGACCCCGAAACTAGTAGTCCTTCTACATTAAACCATCTGGAATAGTGAGAGTTGACTTTTATATTCACCATTGTTACAATGACCTCGCATAAGTTATCACCCCGCTTGTTGAATGATAATGATTTTATTTGGATACCTACAGAATTTTGGAAAAATCTCGTTCTGTGGAATTCATTCTGAATTTTTTTAAAAACCCTGAATTGGTTCCGAATAAAAGAAGATAAAGGAAATGATGTATTTATGATTTCATGATAATTATGATGATATAATGTTCAATACTGGTTGGGTACCATCTCTTGGAAGGTAATAAACGTGTTCTAAGAGTTTGGAAAAATTTCTGGTAAAGAAACCGACTACTGAAACTGCTGGTGATATCGTTTGATTGTTTTACCTCAAACGCTAACTGGCGTAATTGCGTTGGTCCTCTGAAATATAATGTTTTCAAAAACATCAGAAATTGTCCATTGTTATCAACCTGTAAAATGGTGCATCTAGTTAACCCGATGTCTATTTATTCATTGAACAACATTAACATAGGGGCGAAAAGGGAAATTTGACAATTTAACGCCTGAAGTGCTCATAGTTTTCATTAGACTCACCACAGTTTGGCAAACTTAAACTAGTTCAAGAGATGAGGTCTTGTTGATTAGAACAAACAGTGATTCACTCGTGATATTGAATAAGTTACTTGTTCAGTAATGTGTATGATATTATTTTATTTCTTTGGGCTTGTTGGCCTTTAAATATGATCTATTTGCATCAGTCCTAATGGATCGAATGTGTGAACGAAGGCTGGAAAAATAACAAATATACTGCTGTTATTATTCTCAGAGAATGAAAGCTGTCTCGCTTCATTAAGCGAGAAAAGTATGCAAATATAACCTCACTCCATCATTTTTTCTTAAATTTTCTAATGAAATCCTAAATAGAACCTAAGAAGGAGTTTAAAAAAGTGGTCCAATTCTCCACAGTTTGATCAATAATTTAATTCAACAGTCCGACGTGTTTCGGTTACAAACCATTTTCAAGGACTGTGTCAAAAGGGACATAATGTCAAAATCACAAAGATGTACGAGTATAAGGTCGATGTACATGGTATTACGCAACTCACAAATTACAAAAATCAAAAATTATACAAATAACGGTCACTTCCAAATATCTAAACAAAAACAAAAAGATGTTTGTTGTTTAGATATTTGGAAGTCCCTTTTGACACAGTCCTTGAGAATGGTTTGTAACCAAAACACGTCGGACTGTTGAATTAAATTATTGATCAAACTGTGGAGAATCAGACCTCTTTTTTAAACTCCTCCATAATGTCACTCCACCCTAAAGAAAAACTCGAAAAACTACATACCCAAGTTGAACAAAATCTTTTGGGAAATAAGAAAACTATACAAACAAAACCTCACTATACTTTAAAAAAAAATAGAATATTTTTGATCAAATCCCAAATAGGACCGACATACCTAATTTGAACAAAATCCTTCGAAAAATAACAAAACTATGCTGTCTATAACGAAATCTGATTTGCGTTACTTTTTTCCCAGTTCACTCCTCATTGTCGACAAATTATCACAACGCCGAAGAAGTTTCACTCCAAAAGTATATTCACTGTTGGTTCTTCTGTTGATTTTATTTTGTGAATGAATGAGATTCGCATCTTAATCCAAGAGTCGTTGAAGAACTTTGAGATATGATTGAAGTACATTTCCATGATCAGGAATCAGGATATACCGGGGTGGGCAGAAGTCACCGGCTACCTGGTGGTTCACATTTTGCTGTAAGCAATATTTCATATTCAATTTACAACACCTCTATTATAAATATTTCTGAGGCATCATAAAATAAGACCAACGTTTTTTAAACTTGTGTTTTCGTGTGTGCAAATTTGCAAGTTGACTTATGCCCACTCCTGTACATGGTGTTCACGTATATTTTGGCCAATAGCTATCTCCGTTAATATTTACCATAGCGAATATTTCAAATGGGCAAAGTTGTAGTACTTCTACTAAATTATCAGAATTTGTTATCAGAAAAATCAATTGATCATCGGTAGTCAAAAAAATTGAGGCTTCCTATCTTTTCTTAAATGAGACTCCCTATATATTGATAAGTGAAGACCAGCCAACTATTCCGTGTATAGAAAAACATTAACATCTTAAAGATAACAACCCCAACCCTTAATAATTTGAAATCTGGAAAAAAATCTCTATCGAACTAAGGAATATTATATATGGTGTCCCATTTAAAAAAAAGAAAGGAAGCCACAATTTTTTTGACTTCTGATGCTCAATTGTTTCTTCTGATAACAAATTCTGAAAATTCAGAAAAATTTCTAAAACTTTGCTCATTTGAACCATTCTCTAGGGTTAATATTAACGGAGATAGCTATTGGCCAAAATATACGTGAAAACCCTGTACAACTCAGTGCAGGATTTTTCTTTTGCCATAGAAAGTACATTAATACATACCTAATATATCGATTTCCATCATGGAATTTTTGAAATAAGTAACAAAAATCGAGCAAAACCCATAATTTTCTGCTATGGGCCAAATAACAGGAACATAACTTATTATTCCGAAAAAGACAGAGTAAATTGAAAATGTGTTTTTTCGGTAGGTCTCTCTCGCCTTGAATAAACCTTGTCATTGACCTCTCGACAAGTACCTCTTCTCTGCCGCAATTTATATTATTCCAGATGTTCACAGAGACAAGACAAGCCATCGAGATCCCTATTTATTTTTGAACACGTCATCTAGAGCGAACAACCCGCCTTATTCAGTCCAAATATAAAAGGAACTCCAAGGAAATACTATTTTACTTATTTTTGAATGTCTTGTGCATTGTTTATTTGTGCACTCAAGCGAGTATGTTGAACAAAGTAGAAAAATATCGGTGTGACGATAAGTGTTATTCCAAAGCGTTTATTTTATACTAGCCGGGAGTTGTCAAAATATGGATATAATAGTAAGAGTCGGTAAAGAAAACAAACATTCTGCTCGCGATTGCTTGCCTGGAAATGCTGTGGAAGAATATGAAAATATCTCATGTGAAATTGTTGTCCTCTGTATAACATGTAATTTATTAGTTAAACACAACAAACCATATTTTCCCGAAACATGTGTTTGTTTTCATATCAATTAACACTTATTTTCAACCCCTCTTCTCAATCCGTCGGTCAAGTACATGATAGCTCTAAGCGAATTGCAAATATGACGTTGATTAATCAAATTGTTCAAAAGCTAGTTATGAAGCTAGCTATGAATACACGCAGAAAGACATACTTTGAATGAATATTTTTTGAATGTTTGAAGGTGGAAAAAATGTAAGGATCTAAACTATTTTTTCAAATTTATTATTAATAGTATGTACAAAAATATTTTATTCAAATAATTATTTATTTAGATAATTATTATAATAATAATTATAATTATTTATTTGAATGATTAGCGAATTGGATGCTCTCTTAAATATTGATATTTCCAAAATGTGGACAGGATTTTATTTGGTAAAAATATACAAGATATTTCAGTGTTGAACTGACAAGAGCTCAGTAAAAAGAAGCGCACAGTGAATTATTTTTTGTACGGATTATTTTTACTGTGAGCTTTCATTCCTGCATTTTAATGTTTTCTGAATATCTCTTCTGAATCCCATTAGACTTCTTGAAATAGCTTGAACTTGGTTTGCAGATTTATTGATTTCAAAAATCAACTCACAATAAATGATCTTTGTCTCCAAAACACCTATTCTTCTGGTAGAGTAGTTAAAAATAGAGATTCCTTGGCTTCAACAGAATTGTCCCTACTAAATCATTGGCTTGACTGAAATAACCATGAGATCTCTTTTTGACTAATGCTGCCAAAAGTGCATTGTACTTTACGGTTCTAATAGGTTATATTGTCCATTTTTCTCAAAGAGACCTTATCAATTGGAATATTTGGGTCTACATAAGAATCCGATATTAGGCCTGCAGTTTCTTTTTTCAAAACTTTCGTCTCATACGCTAAATTTCATCTCAATCTTTACCTCAAGAATGTGAGGACCGAGATTAGCACCGTCCAAGTATTTTCAATTTTCACAAAATCACAATGTTTTTATAATGTACTGTAACACGATCCTTAAAAAACATGAACAATATTATATGAAAAAGCAATGATGAAAATTCTTAATCCATAGAAATCAAATGGTAAGTACTCGTAGAGGGTAGTCAAATGGTAAGCACTACTAAATTCGTCTTGAAATACATCCTATATTCCTATCTTTTCAAACTTTCAATTCATCAACAATAAGGATCCATATTGTCTTATAGTTCCATTTATAAGACGAAGAAATGCAATATTTTCTTACATTTTCTCATTGATACGAGTGCTCACTCAAAGTTCGGAAATAGAAGAAACGCGATCCGAAGCTGCTTTGATAGAAACACTCCGAAAAAAATCATTCACCTGTTATAATACCACTCTATCACCTCCTGAAATCCATTTACATAATATATACTATTTTGAGGCTAAAAGCTTGCATTAAATTTGACGACTTTGAGTGAAAAAATAAGCATCTAAATAGACCAATGCCTGTACTGATGAAGCCATAGATTGAAAGCTTTCTTATAAAAATAAATGCGATTGCGTACATTCAATGGCTGTTTTCATACGCCTCAAATGATAAAGTTCTCCAGAAGAGCTTTTCGCTGTGCAGAGTTCGCAAAAAATAACAAGCGTTCGATGACTTTGGCCAAGAATAACAAAAAAAAGGCCTTTGTAATATCAAGTCATAAATTCGACATAGAGAAAGGTCTTTGAAAAAAAAACTCGTTCCCGCGGTTTAGAAATAACTTGACAGGATATTGAATTTTGTCGCAGATTCAAATGTTTTGAGTGCATGGATTTTGAATAGCGTTTGTTGATTGGAGGATTTCAGATTCCAGTCTGTGAAAGTATACTGTTTGAGTCATACAGAAACCAAACAGATAAAAGCTTGTGTAAACAACATACAGAATACAGAGATTATCAATTCTCAGATACTTGTGAATAAAATATATTGAAATTAAAGTAACAAAATGAAACTCATGGATACAGTTTGAAATTAACAATCATTATTCTTGAGCATTTCTAAAGAACTATAGAAATTGTCGTGACAATTCACAGTTGACCTAGAAAAGTAAGTATTGTGAAATGATAAATTTAAACGCAATATTTACCGTATAATTCCAAATGACAGTAATATCGCCATTAAAATAATTAATTTTTCGACTCGTCATAACAGTGGCGGTGCCTCGCCTAGGTCGTGATAATTACTAACAGGTGCGTAGAGCATGACAGTTAAACGTTTTTTTGTCCCCTTGTGACACGCCCAACCCCGCGAGCCTAATTAAAAATATACATTAAGTTACAACTGATGCTTTTAGGCAGAGTGAAAATGTCGCCAACGCTATCATGCCAAACCCACTGCAAATACGTTTGTATGCAGTTTTTGGGTGTGCAACTAATTCACTGATGGACGGAAGAATATGAATATGATCGTTAAGGGCAAAATAATTTTGTAAGACTATCTAGTGGTTAGTGGTTGTACAGGGTATCTCAGTAAGGCTGGCCACCGGCCATATCTTGAAAACTACTCGACTTGAAAGTTCAGGACAAAAAAATTATCACTTTCCACACGGGAAGATGCTGGAAATCATTTTTAACCTCAATATTTTGCCGCTAGAGGGCGCAATTGAAAGATGAAAATTAAAATTCTGTATTTCTCTGGAAATTCTCAAATCGAAGTACATCTTTATCAACATTGTGAGAGAGCTTGAACAATCTCGTATCATTTTGGTTTGAGGGTCATTGACGTACCGACCTTCATTTGAGTAGACGAAAGTCGTGAAAGTGTGATTGTTCAATTGGCTTCAACTTATCAACGACTTATCCGATGTTATATTCAGGATTGTTCAAAAGCAAAATGTAAGTACTTTCGAATATCGTATCCAGTGATATACGCGATAGTTTCCAGTAAAACTGCTAGGAAGTGCAATTTACATCAAAAACAGTTATTTTGATCTTGCCACGAAAAATAAAATAAAAAGGTATAATTTTGACAGCAGAATCGTAAAGTAGATCAAATTTACAAGCAAAAACCTGAAAACCGCTCGTTTTCGAGTTATTGCCTAATAAACAATTTTTGACGCTCTAATTAAAGAATTTATAGTTTTTGTGATTTTTTTGAAACCTTTTTTTTGGTTTTATCAATAATTGAAAGGGTTAGACTCTGAGTAATTTTTTTTTTCAATAAGATAAGTGCAAATTTCGTTAGCCAAAGGATTCGCAGAATGCCGAGCACTTGGATCATTTTGCAACCTAGACCGTTTGGTTCTTACTTCTTCAATTATTATTATAATTAGTTCAGATCATTTGAAACGTTCTCTTTTGCTATTTCAATGGAACAAAACTTATTATTATAGAGCTCTGGAAGCGGGTCAGTTTCCCGACTGTTTGAAAAAAGGAGTTCTCATGCCAATCTATAAAAAAGGTGATTCAAGAGACAAAAATAATTATAGACCAATAACTATGATCTCATGTCTGTCCAAAGTCCTTGAGAAAGTCATAAAGACCAGACTTGTCAACTTTATTGATAAGCACAAACTGTTATCAGAAAAACAATTTGGTTACCGAGAAAAAGTATCTATTGATGACGTTGTTAAATGTCTGACTTCAAGAATTCTTGAAAAAATTGATGATAATAAATACGTTTTGGCTGTATTTTTAGATCAAACAAAAGCTTTTGATACTGTTGATCACAATATCCTGATCAAAATTCTGGAAAAAATGGTGTTCGTGGAATTGCTTTAAACCTATTCGAGTCTTACCTTTTTGAAAGAGTTCAAATGGTTGATATCGAAGGAGTGAGGAGTGGTGATCAAATGGTGATATATGGCATTCCACAGGGAACAGTCCTGGGTCCAGTCTTATTCACACTCTACATAAATAGCCTCCTAGAGTATCAAACTAGTGGCCTCATAACATCATACGCCGATGATACTGTGATTATACAGTGTGTCCAGAATAAAATGATGTACATGGGACTATACGAGGATATTGGAAACGGTAAAAGATACGACGTTGCTTAAATGGAAGAAAAGTTTCGTATTTGTATGCTCAAAAATATTCTACCTTTGTTTCATTTTGAATCGATATCGTTATGTTCATACAGGGTGAAAAAAGAAAAGGTTTATTTTGAAAAAAACACAATATTTTGCTTGTTATAAAACCCAACACTTTCAAATTTCCAGGATATAGGTAAGAGGATACGACGATTCTAAAACGGCGTCAAAAAAATTCTAGACCTACTATGTTGCGTCCAGACAAAGTCAAGTCTGTTTTTTTTATGGAAGTCATATTTTTGGAAATTATTTTCAATACGGACCATGAAAATGGAGAAGTTCAATATGGCCTCCATAAGAAAAACCAAAGTTGGCCTCGGCTGGACGCAACATCGTGGGCTTACAACATTTTTTGATGCCGTTTTTAGAATCGTCATTTCCTCTTACCCATATCCTGTAAATTTGAAAATATTGGCTTTTATAATAAGCAAAATTTTGTAGTTTTTCGAATATGGACATTTTCTTTTTCACCCTGTATCTACATCACGGTATCGATGCAAAATAAAACAAAAGTAGATTATTTTTGGGCATACAAATACGCAACTTTTCTACCATTCAAGCGACGCCGTATCTCTTACCGTTTCCAATATTTCCATGTACATCATTTTATTCTAGACACACTGTATACGAAGGCAATGATTGGAGTCATGCACAAAGAATAGCCGAAAACGATTTATGTCAATTGAATTGTGGTTTGATGAGATGTCTTTGACAATAAATTTTGATAAAACTTAATATGTGCCATTTAGCTGTAACAAAAGCAGTACTCCCAACTATGACAAATTGAGCATCGACGTTAAGGATTCTACGTTAGAAATTTTCGGAACTGATAATATTAAATATTTGGGCCTGAATATTGATTGCCATTTGAGGTGGGACTTCCATATAAATAAAGTATTGAAAAAACTGCGACAAATACTCTATAGATCTAGACAGCTAAAAAAAATTCTTGAAATTCCATATTCATTAAGAATATATTATGCCATTATTGAGTCCCACCTACGATACGGCATTGTGGTATGGGGAGGAACATACATGAAATATATCAAACCTCTCGAAGTCATGCAAAAACTTTTTATCAAAATTATATTTGAGAAAAAAAAAACTCACCCCAGTGATGAATTGTATCAAGAGAGCGGATTACTGGATATAAGGCAACTGTATGTACTGAGAACACTTTCATATCAGTTCAAAACTCGATCACTATTGCACCCTATCGATCATGATTACAATACGAGACTTAAGTCAAGAGTGAATACAACCACCTTGAAAGTAAACAAGATACTATCTCAAAAATCATACTGGTTCTTGGCACCGTACATGTATCGTCTATTACCTGCATCAGTGAGAAACTCAAATGGTTCAAATTCTTTCAAGAAAAACCTTAAGATCTGGTTATTATCTCAACCGAGACGTGTTATCAATGACATGATGGAACTAAATAATTAGGATACTTTTAGAAACACTTATGTATATCTATTTATCTTATATTTTTTGCACACGGAATTTACTTTGTATACCTGATTTTAGTTTTTTTTTTTTTTTAAGTTATAATAATTGTATGGAGTATGCGTGGGAAGGAATGCCTCGCACAAGTCTTTTGATTTCTGAGGTTGTATCTTTTCGAACTCCTTTTTTGTTTTGTGTATCCCAACAATTCTATATAGCTGTGATTTACTCTGATTGAGATATTATGTGAACTTGAAATTATAAACTTTTGTGTGAAGATGTATATAGTCTCCTTCAAGTCTTAGGACTTCTTGAGACTCAAATCTTTCTATTTCCAATCTAGTTTTAAAATTTTTTTTTTTCTCTGTGTAATGGTCTTGATATAATTTTGGAAATAAATTATTATTATTATCATTATTATTATTATTCTAATGTTATTATAATGAAAAAAAAAATACAATTTGAGCATCAACGACAATAATCATGATCCATTAGTAGTAAATCTAGGCGGTGTGTGGAAAAACATCGGCAGGTTTCCATTGAGATAATAAATGGAATAGCTTGCAAGTTTAATGATTCCAGATTTGATCTCGACAGAATTGGGGTCATACCTAATGCTTTCTCCATTATTCATTATTTATTTTAAAATTCTGTCTTTGAGTATCTTGTTAAAATATCTTTCACCAATGCGGGCGTACGGAATAAAACAATGACATCCAATAATGATCACTAAGCAGCTGTACATGTGAAAGCATGCAAATACAGTTTACTAACCGATTTTGCTATCAGAATTATACCGTTTCATTCAAGTTTTCATGGCAAATTCAAAATAACTGTTCTAAATTCAAATTAGGCCTCCTAGCAATTTTACTGGAAACTATCGCGTATTACTGGACGCGATATTTGAAAGTACTTATATTCCACATCCAAACAAACCTGAATAAAACAAAATAGTATAAGTCGTGAATAAGCTATACAGGGTGTCCCTGAGATGACTCTACAACGCTTGACCACAAATTCCTTGACTAAAAATAAGGCGATCTAGGCAAACTTACCTATATCCAAAATTGCTCCGTTAAGTCTACAGAGGGCGTCGAAGATTCAAAAAAATTCTGGTTTCTCCTACATTTTTCAAAAACGTACAAATCGATTTTGATAATTTTTGGTACCTAGTCTTGGACCATGAAATTACGTTTCTTGTTTCTATAGCGAACGGTTGTGATTGATCGGAAGTGTTATTCAAGTGACTCCACAAGCTATTTCTTTGTTTTTATTTTTGGAATTGATTTTTTGATAATTCAGATGCTTTTATCTAATGATTCAATGTGTTGGAGAGTTTTTCTTTCTCTCAAAAAATTTTCGCTGGGATGAGTGGTTGTGCCAGAAAAAAAATATTTTCAATTATAGGTACACAGATATTTTATCCCAGCAGATTATTTCAAGAGAGGAAAAAACATTCTTACACACTGGGTTATTAGATGAAAACATCTGAATTATCATAAAGTCAATTCCATACAAAATCGAAAGATATAGCTGAATATGACGTCACTGATTTTTTATGAAATTGACTTTATGATGATTCAGATGATTTCATCTAATAACTCAGTGTGTATGAGAGTTTTTTCCTCTCTTGAAAAACTATGCTGGGATAAGTAGTTATGCAAGAAAAAAAATCTGTGAAGCTAGTTGAAAAAAAAATTTTTTTGGCAGAATCACTCATCTTGGCAAAATTTTTCAAGAGAGAGAAAAGCTCCGCAATACTTTAAACTTTTAGTTAAAAACATCTGAATTATCAAAAAGTCAATGCCAAAAAAAATCAAAAAAAATAACTACATCTGACGTCACCTTTATAACACTTCCGGTTAATTTCAACTGGTCGCTATAAAAACAAAAAACGTTATTTCATGGTCTAAGAGTAGGTCCAAAACTTATCAAAATTGATTTGAACGTTTTTTAAAAATGTAATGCCCTCTGTAGACTTGACGAACCAATTTTAGATATAGGTAAGTTTGCCTAGATCACCTTATTTTTGGTCTAGGAATTTGTGGTTAAGCGTTGTACAGTCATTTCAGGGACAACCTTTATAGCCACTTGAACAATAAAACCTTCAATACCTTCCCCTACTCAAATGAAGGCCGGTACGTCAATGAGCCTTGAACATAAATGATGAGAAATTGTTCAAGCTTTCTCAATGTATTAATTAAGATGTACCTTTATTATGAAATTTCTGGAGAAATTCAGAATTGTAATTTTTATTTTTCAATTGCACCCCTAGCGGCAAAATGTCGAAATATCTTACTGAAATTTGATGTCTGAGCCCAGCCTTCTACTTCATTCCAAAGAGGGCCACCTCTCGATATTTTGCTTGGCGTCAAAGATATCAAAAAAAGTTACGGGTGAAAGTTTTTGTACATTGTATTCTTGACCCGGATACAAAGTTGTATGAAAAATCCAATGTTTCTCTAATATTTTTGTTCATCTATTTTTTTTTTCCGTTTAGAATTCCCATAAAAACTAAAAATTTTACTTCTTCTCAATTACTCAATATGGTAATAACGTTTTAAAACAATTTTTAAGTTTAAGGGAGGTTTATCAGATAATTGATATAATCTGAGGAAAAAATTAACAGAAAACTTTTGAAACTCGGGATCGTGGATTGAATTAAAATTCAAAACAACTGATTCTCGAAACTTTTTTTGATATATCTGACGCGAAGCAAAATATCGTGAATTGGTCCTTTATGAGAAAACTTAGTAGAAGAGGTGTTTGGGCATGAAATTTAAAAATCATAAAGTCAATTTGTGTGACTGTACACAATTTTTAACCTTGACTTGATCAAATAGCGAAAGTACAGGAGTGTTTAAAAACTTAGCGTCTTTTGTAGATTATTGAAAAGTGGTGGTTATTGGGAATGAGGACAGTTAAAATGAGAATCACTTATTCGAAAATTATTCCCGACGTTTCGGCCTATAATTCAGGCCTTTTTTTCAAGGGACTGGAAGAAATGAATACAAGTGTTATTCTACGATCTAATCGGTCATTGTATCTTGTATCAAACAACTTCCATTTAAAATATTATTTTTGGGGTTATATGTGGACGACACATGTCTTGCTATTCCTGTCGATACTCTAGATACGGTTCTTGATGTGTTTAACTCATACCATCAGAAATTGAAATTCACTGCAGAAATGGAACTGGATGGTAGGTAACCATTTCTTGATGTTAAAGTGACTAGAGTCCCATCAGGATATCTACTCACCAACTGGTACCAGAAACCATCTAGTTCAGGTAGGATTTTGAATTCTGATTCCAATTGTCCAACAAGCCATAAGTTAGCTAGCATCAAGGGTCTTATTCACCGAACACAGAGTTTGAGCAGTGTGATGTTCTCCTTTAATTGGGAGAACAGGTTCGCCAGTATCAACTACATGCCAAGAAGCAAAACGACTTGTCTGTTTGAACGTATGATTTATTCTATCTCGATACAATAAGGTTTCATAGAAGTAATCTATGTTTATAAACTACGAGTACCAAATAGTGAATAATAGATGACGCGATCCGTGAGCAGCAATGATTACAATAATAACATGTTCGATTCTCGTTACGTGATATATCTATAATTTAGATTATCTAATTAATAATAAGGTTGTCCTGGATTCGGTGATCTTGAACTATATTTTATAATCAAAGATTACAAAATAATCTTGTATCTATTCCAGAATCCAGCACACCTTCCCTGCTAAAGAAAAAAAAAATATGTTTGACAAATATATATATTTTTTTTTTACTAAATTATTACTTCATAATCTTTATCTAGACAACCTAATAAACACAATGGTATACAATATAATAATATGTTATTTAACTAAAATAAGGTATAATAATGTTTGTGTGAACCTCTTTAGCTTTATTATTCACGTCTAAAACTACATTTGGACTCTCAACATCTAAAATTTTATATGGACCTTTGAACAATGGGTCAAGTTTATTATCCAAATTTTTATTTTCTGTAAGAACCATATCCCCTTTCTTATAGCTACAACTTTTAAGTTTGTGGTTACAATCTCCAACAACTCGTTTAGTTTTTGCAACAATTAAATTATTTTTTGCATCGTTCCATGCAGTCTGTAACCTGAACTTCAACTCAAATGGGTAATCGTCAAAATTGTAAATAGGATCAATTTGGTTTTCAATATTCGAAGGGATTTTGCCTATCTTACCAAACACAAGTTCGTGCGGTGTATAGCGTGTCGATGTATTTACTGTGTTGTTATTTGAAAAACACCAATATGACACCCAATCGCTCCAATTGCTATCCTTATATTTCGACAATTGTATTCGCAAATACGCACTCAATTGCTTATGTGAATTTTCCAGACCGCCAAGCGTTTCATGATGATAGGCGGTGGAACGTAAATGTCGGACATCTGATAACTTACAAACTTCTTTAAACGTACTAGCCATGAATTCTGTCCCTTGATCCGTGAGGATTTCGCATGGTATTCCATATCGAAATATGAAATTCTCTACAAATGCCTTTGCTACTGTCTTAGCTTCTTTATCCTCTAATGGATATCCTTCCACAAATTTGGTCAGATCGCATTGGAGTGTCAAAATATATTTTTTTCCTTGACTATCAACAGGAAGAGGGCCTACAAGATCTAGAACCACCTTCTCAAACGCTGATTTTGCCGTGGTTGTTATAATCATAGGAATCTTTTTTGGGTTCGAATGTTCATACCTTTGGCAATTATCACATTTCTGGACAAAATTTTGAACATCTCCCCTGAGACCTGGCCAAAAATATTGTCGCTTTATATTATCGTACATGCGTTGTACACCCGCATGACCGCCTGTTGGTGACGTGTGAAAGTCATTTAGTATCATATGTCTTAGTTTCTTGTCTTCTATGTTTTCAACGTCTTCTACTACATTTATTTTCACAGTCATTTCCGATAATTGAAGTTTACATTTCTTTAATAAATTTAAAAATTCAGTACTTTCCGCGTTTCGTAATAAGTATATTTCCGCAATACCTTTTTCTGTGCACAGTTTTTCCAGATGTCTCAGCGACGTTCCTAAGACATACGCTGATCGACTCTTCTGGTGGAAATAGATAATTTGTGAATTTACATCATAAATAAAATCAAAGTACTGATAAAGATAAGAAGACGCTAGTATTTTTAGTTTCGCAAACTCTGTTTCGGGTACAATTTTTAATTCAATTGTGTCAGAAGGACGTTTTAAGATCTCGACTACAACAGGGTGATCAATCCTATCGCTATCTGTATCTACGTCATTTGAAACAAGGGCTCTGTCCCTAACCTGCGCTCTAGTCATTACGCTTCACGCTTTCACATATTCTCTCAGTCATTCCTCTCAACTCGTCCGATTCTATAATTATACGTGATAGTGCATCCGCAGTAACGTTTTCAGAACCTTTCACATAGTGGACTGAAAAATCATATTCTTCTAACACTAACCTGAATTTCGCCAGTCTACTTGACGGATTGGCCATGTTGAACAAATAAATTAACGGTCGGTGGTCAGTCAATATTTTAAACTTCCTAGCGAATAAATATGGCCTAAAATGCTTTACTGCCCCAACGATTACCAATTACTCCTTCTCAATGGTACAGTAATTCTTTTTCGCTCTATTCAACGCCCTGGAAGCGAAAGCAACTGGTCCATCATCTGCATTTGATAAAACTGCGCCTATTGCGAACCCACTTGCATCTGTTCTAAGCACAAATTCGTTCTTACTTGAAAAATCTGGGTATTGCAACAGCGGCGGTCTCATCAATGCTTGTATTATGTTTCAAAAGCATTTTCGCATTCTGCAGTCCATTCAAAAGTTTTACCTTCACGACTTAAATTATTTAACGGTTGCGCTATCTCCGCAAAATGCCTAATAAACTTCCTGTAGTAATTAGCGAATGCGACAAACCACTTTACTTCGTCGGTACTTCTTGGAACTGTATAGCGACTTATAGCCTCAATTTTTTCAGAATCTGGTGAAATTTCGTCTGCTGTTATGACATGCCCTAGGTATAGAATTTCTTTTTTCAAAAATTCGCATTTCTTCGGGTTAAGTTTTAAGTTAGCTTCCCTGAGTCTCTGAAAAAGTTTAAGCAAGTTTCTATTATGATTTTGTAATGAATTCCCGAAAACAATCAAATCGTCTGGGTACACAAAACATGCGTCATAATTTAATCCAGCCATTGTCACTGTCATGAGCCTTGAAAACGCGCTTGGGCTGATCTTTAACCCCATAGGTAATCTTTTCATCTGGAACTGGCCTCTCTCTGTCGTAAATGCAGTACATGGTCGACTTTCAGGATGTAATTCGACCTGGTAGTATCCTTGCGCTAAGTCTAAATGAGAAAAATATAACGCTCCCGCCAAAGAATCTAAAATTTCCGAAATGTTTGGGAGCGGAAACCTCTCGTCATCCTTTAGCTGTCTGTTCAGCAGCCTGTAATCGATAACTACCCAAAACGACTTGACGCCATTACTATCAGCTTTCTTCGGTACTATCAGCAAGGGCGCCGACCATTCCGATCTAGCTTCCTCAATGATGCCATCGCGTAACATTTTCTTTACTTGTTTATGTATTTCATCTTTTTGTGCGTGTGGAAGTCTGTATGGCTTGACATAAACGGGCTGAGCTCGATCTCTCAATCGTATTTTTTGGCGATAAATATTGGTTACAGTTAGAGGATCTTCCTCCAATTGAAAACATCGGCATATTTTACGCAAATTCTGTCTATTGAATCCTTTTCCTCGACGTTTTCTGACGGCGTGCCTATCAAATCAAGTATTTTCCCGACTCTCTCAACAGATACTTCGTTTTTTCCAAATTTACATATTTTATAATAACATAACTTATTTATTTTTGGCTGAAAATTTTTCACTCGTCCTTCTCGTTCGTTCGCATTCAATATTCTTACAGGCACTCTATTTTGCTCCGGCTTCGCTAAGATGCTCGCCACAATCACTCCTTCACATATCTCCTCATTCAGCACAACACATTCGTCATGCTCGTTTACGTAACAGTATTTTATAACTTCACATCTGGGTGGAATAATCGTGTAATAGTCGCATTTAGATTGCAAGGGAACTGTCACCAGCCCTCTACTCCTACTTTGCAAGGACATCGAAAAATTTTCATGATTAATTATAGCGGCATGCGAGGTTAGAAAATCAGCCCCCAGCACACCATGTATATGTGAATCGAACTTTTTGACAACAACAAAATCATTAGAAAAAATTTCATTATTGATCGTAAAACCAATATTACTTGAACCGATGGAAAGTGTGGAGCCGGCGATTCCTTGAATTTTTACTTTTTTGGCTGTGTCTACACTGTCGTTACAACTTATATATTCAGCAAAAATACAAGAAATACTCGCTCCAGTGTCGATTAAAAATAATTCGCTGGCTCCATACTTAACTGTAATATAATTCAATGCATTCATATGAAAACTAAAAACTTCTTGGTACTGACTATCACCGCATGGTCCGAAAAAACTGCTGTGGCTGTGAATTATTTAAGTTGCTATTTGCATTGTCATCAGAATTTTCAGCGCTATTTGCAAAATAGACTCGACTACCTGATCCTCTATTATTTTTATGACCCTGACCTGGGTTACGACCTCGACCTCTACTCTGGTTATCCGTTCGATTGAATGTTTGTCTGGTAAAATTGTTATAATTATTACTATTATTCCACGCTAGATTATTGTTCCGGCTGCTATGATTCTCCCGATATTTCCTATTTAATCCGTTAGGCCTACCACGATTGCTTGAGTCACCCCGTGGCCTACTATTAAAACTTCTTTGATCTCTCATATGTAACATACTGTGGCCAGATGTCGTATGAGGACTATTTCCCAATTCTTCTTTCTTGGCCCCCATAACCGCGTCCCTCAATTCCCGGTAATTACGCGCTTTTATAATAGTTCTTAGCTCATTGCTCCTGAGTCCATTCGCTAATGTATTTATTGCAATTTTTTCATTCACGCCCCGTAAAATTTCCAACGCCGCATCATCATTACCAGCTTGGGCTATAGTTAGGTCAATCAATAGCGTTTCGACTAATTTTGCGTATTCGTCAATTGTTTTACCCTCTTGCTTTACACAATGTAATTGAGCGGACAAAACAGCGGCTGATTTTTTTGTCAATAAGATGTTTTTTATATCCCCCTCAATTTGGCATTCTGAGTCAATTTTGTTTTTAAAATGTACTTAATCAATGACGATTGCCCATTTTCGTCTATGAGTTCACTGTATAACTCAATAGCATCAATTAACTGTTTAGTTGCTTCTCGCGCCCATCCATTGAAGGCAATAAAGACGCAGCTGTTCTTAAATCAAATTTTTCCCCCATGGTTATTTCTATATTATTTACGATATTATCTATTTCCTGAGTCGTATCTTTTTTCACCTCTAGATTTTCCAACCCAGCGTCAAGGAGAGCTAGCGACTTAGAAAGATAAGACTCAATGGCTTTAATATGATCACCAATTGCTTGATTTTCGATAGGATCGGATACAACATGCTGTCGAGAATGTTTTTTCAAGTCAATAAATTAACCCTCTGATGCAACTACCTCAAAACTAAGTTTTTTCACCCTACCTGAATCTGTTCGACGCTCTTTTGGTTCCTTTTTCACAATGTCGCAAAGTTTGATAGACGCGTCACAAATTTCTTTTAACGACTTCAGAACCATACTCTAACAAGTAAATTTGAACCCATAGTACACCATAATAACAACAATATTATAATAAAAAATATAAATTAATAGGTAATCACGACTTACATTATCACAATACGTATCTTGTGCCCATACTGCCAATGATCCAATTCTTGTCCTCGAAGATCTCGATCGTTATCTCAAGGATTCCTGCAGCGGCCGATGGTGAACTCCTGGATGTGGAAAACGAGCTGTGGTCAATTTCCTCGTTGCGTACTAGCAGCCTTTTGCTTTACCTTTGAGAAGTCACATTCATCAAAGGCCTCACAAGTACGTTCCCACGTTGCTGACTACGGTTGCAGCCAGTCCTGAGACTACAGCGGGTTCCACCGCTGGAGCTCTCAAATATATAGATCTGGAGAGATTCTTCTTTCCGGTAGGTTTGTCTGAGCTTCATTAGCAAGAGCCCCACAACTGCTACGGTTATCACATACAACAGAGCTCTCAAGTCGTGAGGAACCTGCACTGATTCTTGCTCCACAATAAAGTTTGAGTTGACAACACCCGAGTCGGTGATCTCCGCGTGCTTCGAAGATGATTTGCCCATAACTAAGCAAATTTATTTGAACCTTTCAGCACAAAATTTATAACACTACCAAGCTTCTTAACATGCAACTGGCAGGATCGCCATGTGATGTTCTCCTTTAATTGAGAGAACAAGTTCGCCAGTATCAACTACATGCCAAGAAGCAAAACGACTTGTCTGTTTGAACGTTTGATTTATTCTATCTCAATACAATAAGGTTTCATAAAAGTAACTTATGTTTATAAACTCCGAGTACCAAATAGTAAATAATAGATGACGCGATCCGTGAGCAGCAATAATTACAATAATAACATGTTCGATTCTCGTTACGTGATATATCTATAATTTAGATTATCTAATTGATAATAAGGTTGTCCTGGATTCGGTGATCTTGAACCATATTTTATAATCAAAGATCACAAAATAATCTTGTATCTATTCCAGAATCCAGCACAGCAGTCCTTGTTTCCATTCAGCAAACAGTAACCGCATTTTTGATATACTCACAACCAATAATTACCCCAAATATTTTATAAATAAGGCTTTCAGTCAAATGCACGCGAGACCATTGAAGGATGCGCTTGCTAATAATGATAATTGCAGGTTTTTCCGGATGCCTTTTATTCCCGGCTTGTCGTACAAACTGAGTAACATGGTTGATAATATACACAGTAAACTAGTTTTCTATAATGTTAAAACTGTGGGTAGACTTTTCTCTAATATTAAAGTTACTTTGCCAACATTGTTTGAAAATAATGTAGTTTATAAGTTGCATTGGATGTCTATATGTAAACAGTGATAGTTGAATTTTTCGAGAGACGATTTTTGTGTATTTTAAATGTTTTTGTTCGTTTGTCCACCATTTATTGTCCTCATCTATATACAAGTTTTATCATGTGACCTTTCCCACTCTCCTAAAAGTCAATATATTGACTCTTTTATGCTTCTGATGATGGTCTCTTAGTAGACCAAAACGCGTCAGCAATAAATAAAATAAAATTTTTGTGAAGTTAATTGAACGCATACCAAACCTACCCCTCTTATTATCTACTTGGCTTCGTCAAGACGGAAATATCAAAATGTGATGCATACCTATAATAATTGAACCCAGTTCATAATATAGATTGCCAGATGATTATTGTCATCAACTTCAATGTTTCATCACAAATAATGATTTAATAATAATTGAAGTGAAGTGTCTACCAAAAAAAAATCAATTATCGCCTTGCTGCCAGAATACGAAACTTCAAAGTGAGTGAATGGTGATCAATTATCTTATCGATCGATGCATGGTTTGGAAAGAGCGTGGAGATGTTTACTTGAAGCCTGCAAGAACATAACCAAAAATAAATTAGTGATATAAAACTGATGAAGAGCTCATAGGCAAAAAAGATCAATAATCCATCTACGTGGAAATGCACTCCAACATAATGCTTGACATTCTGTTCTTTGCTCTCTATATAGAATACTATGCAAATTAACTCAACATCAAAACAGAGTTGCTTATTCGATATTAACAACCGAATTAATTCTCATTTTCCATATTCTGGATGATTGCAGCACGGCATGTCTTCTCCAGATGGTGAAATATTCTGTTATTCAGGAGAGTTTGAGTGCCACGAGGGTGCAAGCGTTATCCGAATCAAATTAACAGCCGCGGTAGTCCTAATGGGTTTATTCAAATGAAAATACAATTAAAAAGGTCCTGTTTTGCAAAAAGAATGTACTTTCACCTTGGGTTGATTATTCAATCACGGAATGCAATTGGAAACACATAATATCTCATCAAAAAATATTATTTATTTACATCGATTTTGATAAAGCTCGAAAGAATATAATCACTGCAAATTGGAATTTTACTATCGATTAGTTGAGAGATCTTTTTTTCTCTTGTCTTCATATTATTTTCTTTCATTTAAATAATATACTAGGTGGGGCACAAAAAACTTTTCAACCGGTTTATTTAAATATATTTATTTTTATATATTGACAACCCCCTTATCTTTTTTATTTGACGTTTCTGAAAAAAGTGTTTCGAATAAAAGTTTGATGATTTCAAGTACATTTTTCAAAAAACTCCATTTCGCATATACAGCGTGGTCCAACTTTCTTATTTCAAATGAGGACCTAATTTTTCATTTGATTTTTAAATTTTCCAAAAAATTCTAAATATTTCCTATGTAGCATTCTTTATACCTAAAATTGACATATGAAAAGACCTCGAAAAAGTGCCTGGTTACCGTGATTGTTTTAATGTCTGATAGATTTTTTGGCAGTGTCGTTAAAAATTCCTCACACAGATGAGAAAAAATGAGATATTCTTCGAATATACTATCAAAATAACAAAAATGCATACAGATTGATGCCACTTTGTTCACCTGATCTCAGCATTTTTCTTTTTATACGTCAATTATAGGTATAGAAAGTTGCAGGGTAAAAATACCAACAAAATTTGTCTCTCAAAAAAAAAATTATGTGTCTTAGCGATTTTTGATTAATCACCAACATCTTAGTAAACCAGGGTGGAGGGTTTTCCGTGCCTCAGCCGGTTTGAATAACAAGGGAAAGTTTTCAAATGACCCATCAGTTTTTTTCATCATGATATGACAGTGACAAGCATATCGTTTCTTTGTTGATTATTTTGATTCTCTAATTTTTATTCTTCTATCGTTAATGTCCGAATCAGTTCATGAAAGTAAAAGAACTGGTATCAAACATTTTCACAATAAGTAACACCAACTCCTTCTGTACCTCGAGAAACAAATTTTGAAGCCAAGAAGTGGAAAAAAAAGGTTTTTATGAGGTTTAATGTTAGATCGACACGAGAGCTGAATAAGTTGATTTCACTTATTGAGATTAGAATATCGAAATTGTAGGACATACCTTGAAATCCACTACATAGTCTATAAGCTTTGAGATATAATATTATGTATACTTACAATACTTCACTTGAGGCAATTGTAAACAAAAAACAAATACAGAAAACATAAAAAACGGCGCAAAATTATTCACAATGTATTTTTAAATTGCGTTTGAATTTGAACATATTATACTTCCAGCACTGATTATATGGTTTATTTCGTTCCCAGAACTAAATAATGTACTCTGTTGGAAGCAATTTTAATTCGACATTGGAGTTCTCCGTATTGAAAGATTTGAAGCATTATAGGAATAAGTTATTTGCGGTCAAAAACTATAGCACTGATGGAGTAAGGCGGTCATGCTATCTTGAATTGTCCATACCCAGTTACTTTGGAAATGTAATTATTCACGTGCACTGAGTAACTGCAATGCTGTGAAATTTCTCATAATTCACGTGTACGTTCTTGGCGAATCGTGGATGCAATTCATGATTCTGATACATTCGCGAATCATATAATGAACAGGAGTTATGATCGAGAATGTTTGAAAAGACTAGCAGTGACAAGAATGAATGCTTTAGGTCGTCATCTTTTTGTTGATAAAGAGTAAGTTCTGTATGTGTAGGATTGAGATTGTATCTGTGAAGAAATATTTATCTTTCGTTTGTTTATTCATCGCACAAAGATGTGCTGATTGTTTCTGCATAGTTGAGAAGATCATATCTTGAAAACTGATCTGTGGATAAATATAAGCAGATTCCCAATTTTCAATTACCTACATATTAGAAATTGTTGATTATTTTTTGTTTTCTGAAATGTACGGACAAACCTTTTTTGTTTTCTAATACTGATGCGGTTAAAACTTTACATACATTCAAATGATTTGATTTTCCAAAGTTGAGTGAAATGTTGTTAATCATCACACTATTAAGCCCTTGAAAAACTTGAAGCTCACCATCTTCCATCATCTGAACTTAAGATTCATTATAATACCGGACAAAAATATCCGAATTATTTATGATCTTTTTTCAAGTGCGAGCGTGCTAATAAAATGATAATCAGAACTGCCAAAGAAAAGCTTGGTATGTAAGTATGACCTTACCTATCTTGTCATGTCCCACCATGTCTCTCCAAACTTAGAGATGCTTAAGTTGTGCAATTTCGATCTCAAAAAAATGCCGCATTGAATCTTGGAAAATTCCGAAGACACCTACCGATTTTTTCGAAATCCTTTTCTATTTTGTTCTGGATTTATTCGAGAAAGATAAGGTAGATAGAGGATAACTGAAAACTGATGATTCATTTTCATGGCCACTTTTTCTGCTTTTGAAAATAGCATGGTCGAAATTGAGATACGACGTTTCGAATTCTTGCAACCATGATCAACTTTTTTTTTTTAAATACGAACACAACTTTCTCAATTTATTTTCAGATGAGTCATCGCTCCTTGAGAATACTGAGGCACCATTATTTTTTTTTTTTTTTATTTTTTTTTTTTTGTTAATTTTTTTTTTTTTCTCTTTTTATCTCAAACTTGGTGCTTGCTCGTCTATTAAAGAAAAAATTTATCATTGTTACCATGACTACGATCCGCGTGACGCGTTCTGGATCAACAACTTTGGATTTTGATAACCCTCGTATTCACTTTCTGAATTGTTTCAAAATGATAAGTGTGACATAATATCATTATTTTTAGAAATCAAAGAGTGATTCAAAAATGAATCAAACAATAAGGGTTCGTATTTGGAAAACAGAAGTTAAGGATGGTTGCGAGAACTCGAAACGTCAGATTTCAAATTCGACCATGCTTTCTTCAAGAGTTAAAAAAGTGGTCATGGGAATGTGTCTTGTGTTTTCAATTATCTTTTCAAATAAATTTAGGACAAAATAGACAAGAATTTCGAAGTAATCGATTATTGTCGGATATTTGCGGAAATCTTCGGAATTTTCCAAGTTTCGAGACGGTCTTTTTTTGAGATTGAAATTGCGCAAATTTGCCTCAATTCAACCGACCTTGTTTGTCTTGCGGTTTGAGAGATCCCCATGCATACACTCGAATTTGTAACACCCTGTATAATAGTTATAATTTGTAAAGTGAAAATAGCAATGTTAAAAATGTAAGATAAGAGATAGGTGCTTGAAAAGTTACATTTATAATAGTGATATTTGTTTATTTAGCATAAGCTATACAAGAAAAGAGTTACAAAATATAAAAGAAGAAAATAGTTTGAGTATAATTATAATTAATCACAGGATATCAGATGTTGTCTAAATAATCGTTTAAATAGTATAATATCATCACAGATTTTCAAATGCGTTGGTAGATGATTGAATTCATAATGTAAGCCTTATACATCAAGGAATTATACTTTTGGTTTGATTTACATTTATCAACGAGAATCAAGTCATCACAATTTCTAGTCCTAAAATCATGCACAACTTTAAGCACGGTCACTTTATCACAGATATATGGGAACAGATTTTTTGTTTGATTTTGAAAATACACAATAAAACATTATATACAATTTTTTGAGCTACGGACAACACTTCTAACATACCAACGCCCGTTAGTTTCACATTCAAATAAATAAAACTATTCTGTCAAATAACTATCCGTCTTTGGTATAATTCTCACAGTGGACCGACTTTGTGACAATAGGGACAAGATCCGATGTGCTATGACGAAACATGATCGGAACGTTGTTTCCGCTGCCAGCTGCCTTGAAATTTTGAACCACTGGGAATGTTTCATCACATTGCTCTCTCCTTAGAGCATTTCGTCCCGAAATGTCCTCAAGTTGATATCGGCAACTATCCCCAAACCTGCAGTGTGATGTTCGGTGGAAATAGCAGTGAACTGTCCTCTGGTTCGTCCTCCGGAAAGGATAGCAGCACACCAGGATGTCAACGCCAATTCCCTTGGAGATCACCTCTAGCATGCTTCTCAGCACTCGCCAGTCCACTAGGTCATTGGTCATCTTCGGAATTGCCAAATGAATCAGGTCCTGTGACTGCATCAAGTCTCGAAGATGACTGACGGCTTTCCAGACATCACTGTAGGTGGTCAGATGTTGTGGGAGCATCGTCGTCACAAGGTAGAACAGGTGTCGTGTCCCATCCGTGATTTGGAGTGACTTCCCCACCTCTGGCATTTGTCGTCGCAGATGGTCCAATCGTCCAAATTTTCGTTTGAAAGCTGCAGCAAGTCCACTCCTCATACTGAGGTCCTCAGTGACCCAGTAAGCCAACGAGTATTCTGTCGGTGCTTCGAACAAATCCAGCTGCCTTTGTTGGACAACGCCATTCTGTACTTTCAGGCCATTGGAGTATAGAGACATGAAAGTCTCCAGTGACATGACTCCCTCGGGTGACCCGATTGAGGTGAACAACCCTCAGTTTTCCTCGTGATGGCTTTCGAATTGTGTAGACGACGTCATTGATTCACTCCTGAATCTTATAAGGGCCTTCCCAAGAACTTTGCAGTAATGGGGAGAATCCACGTTGCCTTTGTGGGCTGTGCAGCCAAACCAAATCCCCAACCCGGAACCCGCCCTCCTCGACGTTCACGTCATAGGCCTTCTTCATTCGGTCGCTGGCACTCTGGATTGTCAAACGGACCCGTTGATGTATGTCGTCCTTCTTTCTGCGAAGATCGCCTGCGTAGTCCTACCCAGCGACATCTTCACCCGGTAGACATCCAAACTTCAGGTTGTAGGGCAGCCGGAATTCACGACCCATGATGATCGTTCCTGGGAATTCACCTGTTGATTCGTGAACGGCAGACCGGTATGCCAAAAGAAACAGATGAAGATGTTCGTCCCAGTCTCTTTGATGGTCAGACACTGGCCAAGTGTCGATTGATGGTCCGGCTCATCCGCTCCATCATTCCATCCGATTGTGATTGCAGCGCAGTCGTCCTCGTCTTCCTGATTTTCAAGACATTGCACACCTTCTGGGACCAAGCTGATTAAAATTGTTTGCCCTGGTTCAAATACAGTTGCAGTGGAACACCAAAACGGCAGATCCATTTTTTAATCGGTCCATCAGCTACGGTAGCCGCTTCTTGGTTTGGCAAGGCATACGCTTCGGCCCACTTGCTGAAGTAGTCCATCCGGACCAGGATGTATTTTTTTCCTTTGCCTGACTCGGAAAACGGTCCAGCCACATCTATAGCGATCCTCTCGAACGGGCTTTCAACGTTGTACTGGCGCATAGGAACTTTTGGGCGTTTTCGTAGTCCATCACTTGCAGCACAAACGCCACATTTCCTGCACCACTCACGAACGTCGGCCTGACCCATTAAAACCGTTCTCGCAGCTTTCTCAGCGTCTTGGTTAGACCCACATGTCCACCCGTGATGTCATCATGGACCTCCTTCATCACCTGTGCCTATCTGCTCCGAGGAACCACTATCTGCCTCCAATCCATGCCGTTCAGATTTTTCACTGGTCTCATCAGGATGCCGTCCCTAATAACCAGTGAGTCCCATTGAGCCCAGTAAGATTTCACTGTAGTTGAAAATCGTGCTTCTTCTTGCCAAGTTGGTCGTTAGCCTGCCAGCTTCCATTCAATGATGAGCTTTCGATCTAGATCATTCTCCTGGTCCTCGCAAAGCACCTTATACTGCCAGGAATGATCCACCACAGTTGTCCTGCGAACGCTCGCTTCCTTTTTCTTGGCTTTGTGACAGAGCTCTGGTCTCATGGACAAGCCATCAAAGTTCTAGAGGCTTGATTTTGCTCTATGATCCTTGTTTTCTGATGCCATCGCAGGTGCCCGTATCTTCTTCTTACAGCGGCTACGAATATTGTCAGGACGATGAAAAGATAAGGATGTCCTTGAATCCTTATCTCCTGGTCTCGAAGTCCATCCAAAAAAGCTTGAACTGCAAGCATCTCCATAACGTTCTCTGACGTGGTTGGATAAGCCAGACGTGCAATCGCAGCTCCAGATGATTGACCAGCACATCGTAGTCCTCCTGCTCCTGGGAGTTCAACGTCTGTAGGACTTCTGTTGCATCTCCACGAAGTGCCAGGGTAAATGGTGGGGCTTTTTTAGTCTTACTCCATTCATTTGCCCTTGCTGCTGCCTCGAACTGACGAAGGTAATTGTTCCATGACAGCTTGCCATCAAACTGAGGGGCTTTCATGTGGACTTTGACGGTATCAGCCTCTATCTTAGCACTGGCATCTTGGCTCACGAATGTTACTTCTGGTTGATTCATGATCACTGCTACTTGCCTTCTCATTTGCTCCATCTCTTCTTCTAATCTTTTTTCAAATCGTTGATTCCTTCCATAGCTCTGGAAGTTTTCTCGAATTTCTCCACCAATGTATGTTTCAATTTTCTAGAGTTTTCTTCAAGTTGAACCTCCAAGTTCTTGGACAATTTCTCAAATGCGTTGGGATCAGGAATTTCGGATTGGAACGTTTCAGGATCGATGACCTCTTTCATTAAAGCATCACGAAGTCTTTGTTGTAGATCAGCCTTCTTACCGCTTGTATGCAGATCCCGCTCCTCCAACCCCCTTTTCAACTCGGCAACCTTCAATGCGGTTAAAAGCACTTGTTTCGAAGTCATAATAACGACAATTCAATATTTATGACCGATTCTATAGCTCACAAATAAAATCACACTTCTGACACCACTGTGGTATATTTTTCGCTATAGAAACACTTATCCAGTTTTAATTAATTTTTTTCAAGTCATTATATACAGCACTCACTATTCACAACAACGTAATAATGTTGACAATCACAGCTTATCAAAATCTGAACTGCCCTCTTCATCCCATGACGACCTTTTTAGATACCTCAGACCGCCTTCGCCGATAATTCATGAATACCCTGGAATGTGGAACTTGCATGAGAAATTAAGACGTTTTTTTTTCATTGCAAACTGGAGAAAATCGCGAAAAAATTCATACGTATTTTCTAATTTCGTAAAAATATGATTTTTCAATAGTTATTCACGTTTAAAGTTTTGTATATATAGATATACTGAGCATGGTGTTACAATGTTATGACGTCATAACATTGCAATCATAGCACACTTCAAAGCGTTATATCTCCGTCAATTTTCGACTAACATCAAAATGAAAAACGGGTCTGCTTATTTTTCATGGACTTTCGATCAGCAATAAAAAGATTTGAGGCAAGTTCCCTATTGTCGGGAAGAGATCGATAGATGGCGAAGATTCTGGCTTCTGGTATGGGAGAGAAACCTCTTGGAAATTCTTACAGTGGACCGACTTTGTGACAATAAGGACAAGATCCGATGTATTATGATAAAAAATTATGGTCCGAACGTTGTTTCCGCTACCAGCTGCTTTGAAATTTTGAACCACTGGGCATGTTTCGTCACACGTCAGATAATAAATGGAGCGTCACCATGGCGGGACCTATCTGGAAGTTATTCTGACGGAATAAAATCGACTACTTGAATGTGAAAGTAGCGGACCCAAGCATTATTTTGATAGGTGTATATTCATTACATTTTAGAATCACTCTTGAAGCTCTATTCTGAATCTTTTGGATCTCATTGATTTTGTAGTCCGGCAGGCTGAATGGCTGTATCAAATACCTGAACAGAATTGGAGGTGTGGAGATGCAATAGCAAACATCCGCCTGTACATAAACGGTGATTCGCTCAACTCGATCATCTTTTGTCTCTTTTCATTAACGTGGAGCAAAATGAGAAAAACTTGGTAGCTGATGATTCTGGTTTATTGAATCTATCTAAACCGGAAGCGCCTATAGTAAACGACTGTCAAAATTTATAGTAAAACGGTTTTTATTTTCAATTTTGCCATACATAACGTAGATGATAAACTATTGCTTATGTAGGGGAATCACGACTTCATATTTAGATAGTGTTTATGAATGACTGCTTCTGTCTATTTTATTTTTAGTCTAAGCATCAAACCATTCCAAACAGCACCAATTGATCTCAATTCACAAAACAAACGTGACCTATCCATAGTTTCAAAAGCAAGCTTAAAATCTAAAAACACAGCTAAAATAATGTTGCCTATTACAAATATATACCATCAGTGACTCACATGTGTTTTTATTCCTGAATCCCGACTGGTTGGGAGCTGAAATGTTGTTTTTGTCGCAGTGAAGCTGTAATTGTCCCTTTACTTGAATCTCTTACGATTTTTCATAAGAAGGAACGGTGATGATTGGCCTGAACTCCTGATGTTGTTTGATAATCTGGACTTTAGGAACGAGTATCACTGTTGACAATTTCCAGGTTTCCGTCAATGTTCCAGTGGATATGGAGAGATTTAGGACGTCAAGTAGTCGGTTTCCAACTACAGTTCAAATAGCTCTTTTATAAAGAAGATCTTTTTCTCTCATCATCTTTTCAATTTCTTCATTTATCCATTTTTTGTTCAAATATTTTTGTTTTAAATATATTTTGGTTATAGGGCACATTTTGTCGAGAATTTTTATTTTATTGAACAAAAAGATCAGCAAGTAGATTCACGTCAGAAAAGGAATTATTCCAAGAAGCATCAATGAGAAAATCCTGGATTGTGTCCACATCATAAGTTTTCATTGATCCTCGATACATTATCAGATCTGTAGCACTATTATGAATATTATTATTTAATGCTCCAGTGAGAATAGGATGATCAATAATCTTTGAGGTTTGATGAAGTTTGTGATCAGTATGTTTATCATTGGTTATAATGTAGTCTATTAGTGTCTGACTTCTTTTTGCGATTCTTGTGAGAGTATCTACGATTGGGAGGAATTCATTGGAGTATATGATATTTCGTATTTTTTGGCCATAAAAAGTATCCTGCAACAAGTCGAAACTGAAGTCCCCCATAACATAGCTGATGTCATCAAATTCAGCAAATTGGTCCATGAAGCTCGCAAAAACATCAACAATTTTTGAGTTTTCATTTTGCGGTGGATGATATAACACACCAAATAAGTACCTCTTGCAAGCAACAGGTTATTCCAGTGAGAGTATCCATACATAGTTAGCAATACATCGGATGTTCTCAATTTTTAACGTAAATGAGACCTTATTACCCCTGTTCTTTTGTTGTCACACATAGTTCGAGTTTGAATCTATTTATTTCAAGCTCAACTCAATCAACATCCCCCGAAAAATTTAGAAAGTGAAACCAACATAGGTCTCATTTATTGATTAAAATGACAATTGCTTTGTCAACAAAATGTTTTATTTTTGGACAATAAAGCATTATTTGAATTGATTTGATTTGATTTGTCCTTGTTGTTCATGAACTCCTGACAGTTAAAATAAACAACACTCCAGCCCAGGCAAATCTCACAATCTAATTTCTTTGAATCCGTTCTATATTTTTTTAAGTTTCGCAATTACTAACATCCCATACGATATGATCCACCTTTAAATTTAACTTATAACTTATATATCTTTGGCTAAAATACCATTAGAACATTTACTCACATTATTTGTACACACAGTCACATCATGTTTACGACTACACTTAGCACAGACATTCTTCTTGCAATCCTTGATTATGTAGGTTCGTGTTTCAATCGTCTATAAACTGATTCAATAAAGGTGAAGTCAAGTACTCACTTCAAAGCAAATCACAGCAACTAAATATCCATGTATTCTCAAATGGCAGGTAGAATAAAAATTATTCACATATAAGGCTTCTTACAAATTCTGGTTCTTCTCGTTGAAGAAAATCAGAGAGATACAGTATTTACGTCTTTACTTCTTCAAATGTATCTACAGGGCACTGCTCTTCTTGATACTCGTCTTAATTTTTTTTTACTACTACTGACTGACCACTCACTGACTTCTTACCTCTTGTTCACCTTTTTTTTTTTTCTGAAAACCTCACTTTTTAAACAGCGTTCATATCCAAAATGATGTTGAACTCTTATTTAAAGAAATAACATGAAAGCCGCTACAAATGAACATAAATAACGAAAACTATACTAAAAACTATAAATCCACTAAAATAAAAATAAACCCACACTCGGCCGTCCTGCTAAGAATCCGACTCGGATTCACTAAGATTCACTATCCACGGCTTCATGTATTCTGCACAACTGGATGTTCGACTTGGACCCTCCGTATTTCCTACTTTCACTAGATCATAACGCTCATTCGGCTTCATCTTGGATACTTCGTACGGTCCTAGATAGTTTTTACACAATTTCAAACCAGCACCGAATTGAGTTCGTTTAACAGCAACCAACTCTCCAATTTTGTAGGCACGTGGTTTCTTCCTTCTTACTGCTTTCGATTCTCCTCCTGAACCTTCAAAATCTGTCTCTTACTGTCCTGTCTGATCTCATCTCTATTCTTGTTAAACATCTCGATAGTGTGCTTCTCTAATAGTTCTTTAATCAACACGTCTTCCTTATTCCTCATCTTTACTCCAACCAAAACTTCAAAAGGTGTGGCACATATGCTGCGTTGTAGAGTGGAATTCAAAGCTCTCTGAGTCCTGTCCAGATATTTGAACCATTTATTGGGATTATCCATGCTCAACTTAGTCAGAACTGGAATTATAATTCGGTTAATCCTCTCTATTTGTCCATTTCCTCTTGGTACGCCCGTGGTAATAGTAACATGTTCAATTCCTTCATCTTCACAATATTCCTGAAATTCCTTCGATGTAAAGGCAGTTCCTCTGTCCGAAATAATTCTTGCTGGGTTACCAAAAGTCTTCTGTTGGTGCTTCGACTTCTCCACAGCTTCGTTTGATGTTGTTGATTTAGTTGCGTATAACCATACAAATTTTGAAAAATCATCTATTACCGCAAAGATATGTTGGTAATTCTTGTTAGTGGAGCGGTCCTAAATGGTCTATGTGATAGGTGTTGAGTGGACCTTCACCCTTAGCGATAGGATGTAGCAATCCTTCTTTTTTTCCTTCCTTTTTATTTCCTAATATGCAGGTAACACAACTCTTGATATAAGCTTGAACTTTTTCCGTCAACTTAGGAATGTAGAATTCTCTTTTTATAACTTCTTCTGTCTTCGGTACTGCGAAATGTCCTATTTCGTGTGCCCTCTTTATTATTTCTGTCTGCATTGGTTAAGGAACTACTATCAAATCCAATCCATCATTGTACTTGAATAAAATATTATTTTTCAGTATGAAATCTTGGTATTCTTCTGTAGCAACTATCTTCTTAATAGCTTTCACATATTCGTCTTGTTCTTGAGCTAATCGAAGTCTTTGAACCATTCCAGTTTCTTCACAGGTCAATTTATCAATCACCATTACTGCTGGATATCTGCTTAATGTATCGACATGATTCATGCGGCTGCCACTTCGATGTTCTATTTCATACGTATATTCCTCCAGTAGTAAAGCCCATCTTGCAACACGTGTCGTCAAATCTTTTTTGTTCATAGTTTTCTGAAATGCTGATGTCTGTTATGATTTTGAATTTGATTCCTAACAAATAGATCCTAAACTTTTTCACTGCATTAATCACTGCCAATACTTCAAGCTCGTAACTGCTGTACCGTTCTTCTGCTGGTGACGTCTTTCTGCTCATGTAATAAATAGGATGAAATTTTCCATCTTCATTCGATTTTTGCATAAGGCAAGCCCCATAACCGTACTTGCTCGCATCTGTATGGAGTTGCGTCTCAGCATCTTGTCGATAAATATGAAGAAGTGGTTCACTAGTCAATAATTTCTTCAACTTTTCAAAAGCTTGTCTCTGTTCGAATCCAAACGCAAATGTTCTGTCTTTCTTGAGTAAATCACTCAAAGGTCTGGCTATTGCAGCGTATGCTTCAATAAACTTTCTGAAATACCCTGTCAGGCCAAGAAACGATTGTATCTGTTTGACATTCTTCGGTTCTGCAAATCTTCTTATAGCTTGAGTCTTCTCTTCAGAGGGTTGAACTTTTCCATCCTCAATGATAAAACCAAGAAAATTCACTCTTCTCTTAAGAAACTGGCACTTTTCTCTTTTAATTTTCAATCCAAATGAACTTGCAACATCCAAAACTTTTTCTAAATTTCTGAGTCCCTCTTCTTCAGTTGAACTTAAAATTATTATGTCGTCCATATAATACAATGCAATATTTGCCAATGACAAATTTCCAAAGATATAAGTTATAAATCGTTGAAACACAGCTGGGCTGTTACACAATCCAAAAGGACACTTTAAAAATTCAAACTGTCCACTAGGTGTAACAAAAGATGTATACTTCACACTTTCTTTATCAACACTCACATGGAAAAATCCATTTTTCAAATCTATGGTACTAAAATACTTTGCCCCTTGCAGTTTGTCTAGAACGTCTTCGATCAACGGTAATGGGAATCTATCCTTGACGATTTTTTGATTAATTTTACGGAAATCACAGCATATCCGTGTCTGACCATCTTTCTTCTTAACAAGTACTATTGGACTAGCATAATCGGAACAGCTAGGACGAATAATACCGTCTTCCAACCATTCTCCAATTTGCTTCTCAACTTCTTCTTTCTCATTTATTGAAAGTCGTCTTGGATTCTGATAAACAGGTTCATCATCTTTTAAACCAAGCTTCATTTTAATTTCCGTGCTTTTCTTCTTGTTAGGCTGGTAATTCTCAATCAATTCCTTCACTTTATTCCTAACTTCTTTATTTTGAATATTTCCAACGTCAATTTCCTCATCTTCTTTGGCCAATCTAATTTCCATCAGAAAATTCTCCTTCTCCTTCCTATATACTTCTACGACTCCATTCTTAATGTTCACTTCCATATGATCTAAAAGGTCGCTGCCAACGATAGCTCTATAACTCAAATTTTCAGTTGGAATAACATGAAACGTCAAAGTCACTGCTTCACTATTGATATTAACTTCTTGACGAAAGTATCCTAAAGTTTCAACTTTATTTGTTCCTATGCCATGAATTTTTATTGTCTCCTTGATTAATGGTATGTGTTGAAAATGATTTTGATATACTCCATCTCGTATGGCACTTATGTCACTGCCAGTATCAAACAATGCTACAATACATACGTTTTCGATGAACACTTTCAATGCATTCTTCGGGACAACTTCCACGGTATGTATTCCTCTTCTTTGGGCTGGATTTTCTGTCGTCTTGTTGCAGTTCGGTGCAATATGACCAAACTCATTGCACTTGAAACATTTGACACCTTTTGATTTATCAGGACAATTAGTAAATTTATGTCCTATTTGGCCACAATTGAAACAATTTTTAGATTGATTATCCTTCTCCTCTCTTGTAATCTTGTTTTTATATCTTCTATCATCCTTCCTGTATCCAGAACTCGATCCAGAACCTCCTTTCTCACCTCCTCTCCATTTTGATTTTTCTTCATTTCTACCCGGATTATTTTTTTTCTCCTTTAGTTTGATCTCATCATATAATTTTATCTTTTCCTTAAAATCTGAAAAATTCCTCGCTCCATATAGAATAATTTTGTGAGATGACTCATCCCTTATTCCATCAATTATGTACTGAATAATAATGTCCGATGTGAGCGTTGCTCTACTCCCAATCTCACGCATGATCAAAGCATATTCCTGTACTGTTTCTGAAGGACTTTTCTTTCTTTCCATCAATAACTTATGAATATGTACACTACTAACAGTTACTCTGAATTCATCTAAAAGTTTCTTCTTCAGAACTGACCATGATGTTATACCTTTTTCTGATTGCACAAACAATCTAGCAATCCCAGTTAAAGATTTTTTAGCGAAAATAAGCTTCTGTAGGTCATTCCATCCGATGACGTCAGCTATATCTTCAAAATCTGAAATCCAACTCTCCACTGGATAATCTTCTTTTCCATTAAAAGGTCTAATACTATCTTCCACATCACGGAATGTAAAAGCAAAAGAGTCTGGCTTTTTTGAACTCTGCACTTGTCTTTGTATTCTAAATAATGTTTCATTGCCATTATCAATCTCTACGTCTCTTCTAACTTCTTCATCTTCACCCTGGTCATCCTCATCATCCGCTTCCTCTTCGTCTCCTTCTTCCCCGTCTTCTCCAATTTCTAAATTATTTAGAAATGTACACAATCTATCAACCACTTCATCTTTATCACCATCATTATCCAAATTTAATATATGAGACACTGTCAAAAGCTCACTTAACTCAGAGTTGTTTTTCACATCAACAACTATTTTTTCATATTCTTCAGAGTTCTTGTCTAGTCTGACGCCCGAAAAGTTACGCACGTTCCGTCTTAACACTCGAGGTTGTGCACTTTCACTATACACAGCTCTATGTAACACTTCAATCGCCTTTAATTTAGCATTTGTTATATTTTGCTCTATTTTTGAAATTTCGCCTAGCGTTGTCATTTTGAATCAATGCAATCAAAGCTTTCACCTATTTCTTCAAATAAGAGTCTTTTAATGCGCAAGTATAATAAATCAGTGAATTGTGTATCAATCAATAATTAAAGAAAATTATATTATAGTAACCAACAAACCGACTTATCTCTCTTTTTCTTCAGCGAAACGTACAATTAATAAACATCAAAAATCAAATATGAATAATAAATGATGAAAATGTCCACACAATAATAATATTACGTTCACTCAGTCTATTAAAATTGCCTCGTTTCTGCTTTTTCAAAATCTTAAGACAGGAATGTCATGTTGACATCAACAAATGAATTCATGCATCCTACCTTGTCACTGCTTATGGTTACCATCTACCATCAAATAAACCTCTGCAAGGCTTTATCCAGTTTACTGCTAACCTTTACTCTGCCAACTTGAAGTCTTTGTCCAGTATACTGCACCGCTTTATCCTCTGTACTTCAAACCTTTATCCTCTGTACTTCAAACCTTCATCCTCTGTACTTCAAACCTTTATCCCGGTTGAGCCCCCAAAATGTAGGTTCGTGTTTCAATCGTCTATGAACTGATTCAATAAAGGTGAAGTCAAGTACTCACTTCAAAGCAAATCACAGCAACTAAATATCCATGTATTCTCAAATGGCAGGTAGAATAAAAATTATTCACATATAAGGCTTCTTACAAATTCTGGTTCTTCTCGTTGAAGAAAATCAGAGAGATACAGTATTTACGTCTTTACTTCTTCAAATGTATCTACAGGGCACTGCTCTTCTTGATACTCGTCTTATTTTTTTTTTACTACTACTGACTGACCACTCACTGACTTCTTACCTCTTGTTCACCTTTTTTTTTTTTTTCTGAAAACCTCACTTTTTAAACAGCGTTCATATCCAAAATGATGTTGAACTCTTACTTAAAGAAATAACATGAAAGCCGCTACAAATGAACATAAATAACGAAAACTATACTAAAAACTATAAATCCACTAAATTAAAAATAAACCCACACTTATATGGCCATAGCGACAGCACTTGAAGCAACGGACAATGGACAATTTGCATGCATTTTCAAATGACTTGAAAATTAATATACGTATTCTACACAATTTTTCGAGAGTCATTAGCGGATTTTTTTTCCAAAATACCAAAAAATATACTAGATAAATGAAAAAAAAAACGCAAATTTCACTGTATGATCAAAAACGGGGCAGATCCATAATACCCTCTCTCGAGAAAGCTATTACAGTCGATACGCCCGACGGAGATAGATTATGTGTTGTGTGACGACGTGCATGTTGATTGGCGGTATTCAATCGTTGATCATAACATTATTATAGGTCGTAGGTTGCTTTTATAAAGATCAATGGCATCAGTACTTGCTAATCCTTATGTTTATAATATTTCCATCAAAGAATGTGCAAATTGTCCATTTCATAATCAGGGTAAATTGGACAACGACTCCATCCTATGTTGAGTCTCTGCTTCTTCATAATCATGCTGTAGATGGTCGCATCAACTTCCAAGACAACATTGGAACGATTGTTAGTATCCCTGGTTCTACGTAATAGCAGCAATTTTGAATTGGTGTTGATGATCAAATTGTTTTGTTTGATCAGCTTGCTCAAGATATCATCATCAGGATTTTGAAATCCATCATCTTCGATTTCCACCACCTTGACACGATGATCTAGCTGCTTCGGCGTTGACACAATATAATTGTATCCCAACTCATTCTGGATTTGAGATTGATTGTTTGACAACTCCTTCTCATCCCCACAGTTTAAAATGAGGCCTCCATTTTTTGTTTGACGTCACATCGCCAAACCTGCCGCAATATCTATTGGATAAAATTTTTTCTCAAGTGCTCTTTTACTTGCTGGATATTTTGTTGAGTTCCTACGGGTGCTTGATTGGTTTTAGTGTTATCAGACGTTTGGGACACAGAAACTGCGACAGATAAGTTTGCTGTTATCAAACTTTAAATTTTAGCTTTGAGGTTGTGATTTTCTCAAGACAATTCATCAACTTCAGCATTCAGAAGGTCCACTTTTCCAGTCAACTCCTTTTTCTCAGCTAAAAACTGTATGGTGGAATACATTTCTCCAATTAAAACGGGTTCATCTCCCAAATCTTCAATACGGATCCTCTTCCTTGGTTTGTTTACAGGATCACATGACTTACATTTCCAAGATTTTTTCATCTGCATCCTACTGGTCTCCACACTTTCACATTTAGCATGAAAAAAACATTCACATGCTGTGCATATTAGAATTGATTCCTGATCATCATCAATTTTACAAACTTTGCAAATTCCATCTCCTTTCAAATTCTCGTTGCCTTCCATCACATCAACAATCAGGCACATATCGATATTCGCCGGATAGTTTTTGTTGTAAATGCTCATCTTTGCTTTTAAGATAAGGTGAGGAATTTCACTTTTCCTGGGATGTTACTGTCACTTTTCACATGATAATAACTCACAATCAATATAATTCTGATTATTCTCATAACTGTATAAAGTCCCCGAGGACTAAGAACGAGTGCGCTTAAACACGTCCGTACTGCATGACAGGTACGATATCAAACAAAAATGATCAGCATCAGCACTAGAACTAATAATTATTGTCATGAAGATCGACAGCCTAATAAAAAAAATATCCAATTGTATTAGAAAAGCCTCGATAAATACAATGTTTGTTTGTAGTCGATTGTTGTAAAGTAGAAATTAGCTATAACTTTTACTAAATTATATCCATTTAGATAGATTTCACCTCATTAGCAATCTTCGTATTTTAGGTAAGGTATCAATAAAAGTTGACGCAGCAAACAGTTGTCGCTACCCAATAAACCAACCCAGATCATGACTGGGTTGAGTTCATCGTAACCCTTGTTTTGTTTTTCATCGTATATTTCACAAGTTCGACTTTTACGTAACTTGGATGGCACCAAACTGTTTGTCGTTAATGTAGGCATTTTTCATTCATTGATTGGTATTCCTACGTCATGTTGAACGCATAATAAAAATTAATCATTCTTTTTCAACTTACAAAATTCAGTCTAAATATTAATAAATTGTTAGTTGAGTGTACCAAAGAGGTTTTGATTTGCTTTTCGTCACCAATACAATCTCCAACACTACGAGCTGCAACTTCTAAAACCACAATGCATAAAGTTGTGAGTTACCCACAACATAATTTGGTGTCAGAAGAGGGATTGCGGTTGCTTTATTTGGTTACATCATTAGCCAGATCTATCGAGTTCACTCCAGTTGGTTTGAGTTCAACGGTACAAAATACGGAAGAGCAAGAATCCCAAAACTCGAAGCCATCAGTTGTCCAGTGTGCTCCAGAGTCAATCCTTCGGAAAAGAACCTTCAGAGTGACCACAACTGACGTGAAGAAACTGTACGGCCTCATCATTCCGCATTGAGTGTGATCATTTTTGGTACACCTACGTGGAAAGAACCTCCAGCAGCTTACACTAATTTGGACTGAATCATCTACTGTGAGTCTTATGTTGTATTCATTTATTGCCTGTGTATTCTTATAATTTTTTTTTTGTAACAATAATGTATAAAGTTCTTAATGACTGAGAATCCCTCAAGCGATCCATATCTTAGTAACGCAGACGACTTATCCGTTATTTTTGTTGAAACTGAAATTGTTGATAAGATGCCCAAATTAAATGTCGATTTTGCTTTAAAACTTATTCCCGATTTTACGGAGATAGAAAAAGTTTTCGTAAATTTGTTTCCTGTTGCGATATTGTTAATTCCGATCTGTCACAAGCCTCGGATAGTGAATTGTTAGTGGGCATTATCACTTCAAAACTGTCAGGTTCTGCCTATAACGTGGTTAAACATAAAAATTTTGATAATTGGGAGGATCTTAAAATCGCTCTTCAAGAACAATTTTAAGAAACCAGGAGCGTCGCCCAACTAGAATCAGAATTGATAAGAGCCAAACAATATCATGGTGAATCAGTTAGAGCTTTTGCCAATAGAATAGAACAACTTTAAAGTGATCTTGATGATGCTTGTATAGCTTCTGAAGGAGTTTATTTCTGCAACAATGATCAAAAACTTGAATTCAAAAACAGCTTTTAAAACACTTGTAGAGGGTTTAAACCATCCTTTAAAATTAATAATTGAAGCATCCAGATTTAATAAACTCACAGACGCTATTGAGGTGGCTGTAGATGAAGAACGCAATGTTAGTAAAGATACAAATCAAAATAAAAATCTTCATAAATTTAAAGCCAAATCATTTGAAAAATGCAACTTTTGTAAGCGCAACGGTCATCTAGATAATGAGTGTTCCATTAAAAATCGCGCCCCGTCATCGCAACAGCTTCCTACATTTCCTAAGCGGGAGTTCAAAACCGAAGTGCATGTCACGAATATAACTTGTGCCTACTGTGAGAGGCCTGGTCATCACATCAAAGATTGTTTCAAAAAGAAACGTTCCGATCAATTCAAAAACAATTCTTATCCAAACGTTAGAAAGTTTGTGAATCCTAATTACCATAACCAGGAAGACTTCCAAGCACCAGTTGCAAGCAAGGGCAGCGCAACTCCGGTGTCCCAACTTTAAACTGCAGTCCTATCCATTCTTGTGATCCTAAAGATAAGCTTGTTCCCATTCATAATACGTTGCAAATAGATCAAACTTGTAGTTTAAACAAATTCACCTGTTCTTCTCTTAAGCCGAAATCTTATACAAGTGAAAATCTTACTATGAATCTTAACACTACAAGACATCCTAATCTTGAATGTAATAATGCGACTATTCCTGAAACTGGGATCTTTTGTATTTACTCCTGTGCCACCAAAGAAGCAGATAGCATACTCCTACCCTATTCCTTGAGCCAGGATAACGCAGTAGACCTTTTAATTGATACGGGTTCTCAAATTACAATTTTGAAAAAATCTTGTGTAAAGCAAAATGCCTTATGTTATACTGATTACAAAGCATATCTTGAAGGAATTTCCAAATCCTTAATTTCAACTTATGGAATCTGAGAATTTAAAATTGGAACTCTCAATATAATGCAACCTGTACATTTAGTAGACGATAATTTTCCTATTTCTCAAGATGGAATTCTGTGTATCAATTACGAAACTAACGTCTTATCTCTTTCTTGTAGCAACGAAATCATATCTATGCCATTCGACTTACCAAAATTCAAAAAACATAAATATTCCTGCTAGAAGTGAGATCATACATTATGTTGAAACTTCACATATTCATGAATGTTTATGTCTTTACTTGAGGGAGTTCACGTGGGTAATTCTGTTGTTAAACCATTAAATGGCTATTGTTCCATTACATTTATGAATACAAATGAGAATCTTATTACAATTAGAAACCCTGAATTAATTTTTGAAAGTCTTGATCAATATGAAGTTTTTTCTATCTATGATACCCCTTGCAATCTTGGTCGACTCACACGTCTCTCGAATTCACTACGAACGTCTCACATGTCCAATTCTGAGCAGGAAAGTATTCTAAAAATTTGTAAATGTAATAATGATATTTTTCATCTTGAGACCGATAAATTATCTTGTAGAGAATCAATGACCCATTCTATCCCCACTACTGACGGTAACCCTATAAACGTTAAGCCCTATAGATTGCCATATCATCAACAAGAGGAAGTCAAACGACAAATTGACAAAATGCTTGAAGATGGTATCATTTCTGAGTGATCGTCTTCATACAATTCTCCGTTGTATTATTTGTTTCCAATCGATCCGACAAACTAATGTTGAAATTAAATACAAAGGTGAAGTCACCCACCAATTCTGGGTTCGCTGCTTCAATGATCTTGTTGGTATCTAAGGGAAGAAATAGGGGTTGGGAAGGGAATAGGAAGAAAGGGATGATCGGGAATACCTTAAACAGTACGTCTTATGCGTTGGCACTTATATCCGTTATTCCTGGGGCTGCTGCCCGCTTTATCACAATAATTATCGTGGACTGTATTTTTTACCTTGACGGAATTCGGTACGCTTAATTTTCAACGTGACCTGCGACGGGATTTTGTAGACTCATGGCTCTCACGCACGAAAATTCTCAAGAAGAGTACTCTGCGCGGTTGCCAAGCTTTACAACCTTATTCTACTTTTAGACTTTGGCTCAAACATACCCCGCACCCTGAAACATTATTTTTAGTCTACATTGAAATGTTTCGCAAACCAAAGTCCGTTTAACCTTACATGAACATAACATGCTTTGATTCTACCCAAAATAGACAACCTAAAATTACAAAAAAACTAATTCCTACCCGAACTTACAATCTAGATCTTAACTAGCCATCGCAACTTATTGAGATGGTAAAGGGCATATCTTCACCACTGGTCTGGCGAAGATGCTGCCGGTACTTGTCCTAACGGTGACATTTCGGATGACCCCATCCTTGCCTGGGTGAACTTTCACAATTCTTGCCAACGGCCAATGAAGTGGAGGTGAATTGTCATTTTTGAGTATGACCACCGTCCCCTCTTCCACATTTTGTGTATTTGTCGTCCACTTTTGGCGTGTCTGAAGATTGGTGAGGTATTCCAAGCGCCATCTTTTCCAGAAATCCTGGACCAACCGGTCAATTAGCTGGAGCCTGTCCAGTCGATTCATGGGTACTTCCGAGAGATCCACTGTAGGGAAACCTTTCAGAGGCATCAAGGTCAGAAAATGTGCGGGAGTCAAAGCCTCTGGAGCCGTTGCATCGGACGATAGTTGACACAATGGCCTCGAGTTTAGCAGCGCTTCGACTTGAGTCAAGAGAGTTGTAAATTCTTCATAGGTCAACAGCTGCTCTCCCACGATCCTGTGCAAATGATTCTTAACGGATTTTACATTGCTTTCCCAGAGACCACATTGATGCGGACTATGGGGAGTATTGAACCGCCACTCAACCCCATCCATTAGCAACTCCGAAATTCCAACGAAATTCGAACCTTGATCGGAGAACATCATCTGGCAGGGGCCCCTTCTTGCAAGAAACCGCTTAAAGGCCTAGATAAAATGGGCAGTTGATAAGGAGCTTACAAATTCCAAATGTATCGCCTTCACACTCATACATATAAACAAACAAACGTAACTTTTATGCACCTGCGCGCCTCTTTTTCTACCAAGTGTTATATTTATAGGCCCAAAGTAATCTACCCGTGTTCTTAAAAACACTTTAGCTTGAGACACTCTATGCACCGGTGAGTCTGCCATAACTGGAGTTTGATTCAAAGGCTTTAACCTGAAGCACTTGTTACAGCGGTGAACTCTATTCCGAATCAAGTTTCTGCCGCCCAGGATCCAATATTTTTGGCGTTATATAGCTTCCAGAAGATATGCACCTGTATGAAGGTTCAAAACGTGATTGAAATCTATCAATTTCTCTACCAACGTCTCCTTAGATGGCATAATTATTTGATGTTTTTGACCGAAAGTTAGACATGAGTTACCTAACCGACCTCCAACTCTCAATACCCCTTCATGTAAAAATGGTTTGAGTTTTCTCAGCTTTGGAGAACACTCTTTATTGTCCGACACAACCCGAATTTCCGAACTGAACCGTTTCAACTGGATCAATTTGAACAGAACCAACTCCGCCGCATGCAAATCGCCAACAGAAATAAATATCCGTCTTGGAACAAGTCTCAAAAACTGCAACACTCTTACTGTTATCCGCAAAATCTTCGGACACGAGGAACATCTTTCGACCATTTCCAACAAAGGATGAAGTTCCAACGCGTCCGCCGCCACCAAAATATTCATCCTTGGACCTTCCGCAAGTTCCTGTGCTGTTCCCTATTCTGTGATATTTTGAGGACACTCGTCTTCCGGATACCTCGTCCATTCTGGGCCCGACGTCCACAAGGGATGATCAACCAATTGTTTGGGCGTGAGGCCTCTCGATAAGCAATCTGCTGGATTCTCCTTTCCTGATATATGCAACCATGATGCTCCTGGAATGTTTTCCTTGATCTGAGCTACCCGATTTGCCACAAAAATGTCCTTATTGTATGGGGTCTGCAACCAACACAAAACTGTCGAAGAATCTGAGAAAGCAAATACTTTCGAGATTACTATCCGACTCTGGTACGTCTCCACAACATGTTTCACCAATCTTGACAAGAGCAGCGCGGCACATAATTCCAATCTCGGAATGGTTACCAACTTGAATGGTGACACTTTAGACTTTGCACAAGTCAAACTAGTATGGATCTCTCCGGACTGCTTCAAAACTCGCGTATAAACTACTGCTCCATAACCGTTTTGACTAGCATCTGCAAACGCTAATATCGAAATTGGGCCACCTTTTTCCGCTCCGATAAATCGCGGAAGCTGAAAATCCAGGAAACTGCTCCATTCGGATCTGACATTTTCCCATATGCACCGTACATGTTCCGGAGGGTCTTCATCCCAACCCAACTGCAGATTCCATAACTCCTTGACCAGCAATTTTAAAAATAATATAAAGGGGGCAATCAGACCAATTGGATCATAGCACCGAGCCACCGCAGACAAAATTGATCGTTTTGTACATTTTTTTCCAGGTTTATCCAACTTGAAGGTGAAAGTATCCAGTTCTGGATTCCACTGCATTCCTAAAATTTTGGTATCCGATTTGAAAACCACGTCCTTTGATAGTCTTGAGTTGATTGGGATTTTTCCCAGAACCTTCCCTGAGTTTGTGGAGAATTTGGTTAGTTCGAAGCCACCAGCTGCAAAAAGTTCCACCGACTGCTGATAAAGTTGCCCAGCAGATTCCATCAAAGAAATACTTGCCACCAGGTCATCCATGTAGAGATCCCTTCCGATATGTTTGGCCGCTATTGGGAAACGTGACTTCTTTCTTTCCGTCAACTCTTGGACCACTCTTAGGGCTAGATAAGGAGAAGATTTTACTCCAAAGGCCACCACCGTGATTTCGTATGTTTCGATTCTGTCCCCAGGATCACTACGCCATAAGAGTCGCTGAATTGGCCAATGCTCCTTCACAATTCCAATTTGTCTGTACATCTGCCGAATATCTGCCGTCAACGCCACCTCAAACAATCTGAAATTCAACAACACCGTGCAAATGTCCGCCTGTAACTTTGGGTCGCTGTACAAGAGGTCGTTCAATCATACGTCCGAATCAGAAGCAGCGCTTGCATCCATAACCACTCGTAAATGCGTAGACGAACTCTCCGTTTTGATGACCGCATGATGAGCTATGTAATACGCAAGATCATTAGAACCATCATTTTCCACAAGCTGCATATGGCCTTGATCGATAAAGTCTTTCATTGCCTTGTTATACTCAAGCCGTAAATTTGGAAAGCGAGCTTATCTTTTTTCCAGCGAAAATAGACGAACCACCGCGTTTTGCTTTGAATCTCCCAGATTTTTCGCTGAATATCTAAATGGAAGTGCAACACGGAACCTGCCGGAGACTTCATCGCGTACAAGAGCTGCCTGAAATAGTTCCTCGCATTCTGCATCCTCCGGCTCCGCAAGAGCACGGCTTGGCACTTGCTCCAGTTCCCAAAATTTCTTCAAACAGTCCTCCATATTGTTTTCTTCTTGTTGCGTAAAAAACGTCGAAGAGTGACTGGGAGAGTCCATTGTCACCCGACCCGTAATCACATAACCAAACTTGGTCTCTAGAGCCACCGGAGAACCTCCTTCACCCCGTATTGTTCGTTTACGCATTATACACGAGAAAAGTTCCGCTCCTATTATGCCATCATTTTCACTTGGCTCCGCAAAATTGGAATCCGCCAAAAAAATATCTTGAAAGTCCGCTGAGCACTCTTTGGATTGAACCGAACAACTTGGTAATTTATCGGTTACTTTATCAACAACCGTCGCTGAGATATCGAAAATTTGATCCGTTTCATATCTGGAACCAATCACCAAATTGGTCCTTCCTCTAAACGTTTGGGGATTTTGACCTAGTCCATGAACCGATGAAAATGTCCTGCTGATTTTCAAACCGAGTTTTCTACAACACCGCAATGTCAGTAAGTTCACTTGACTACCGCTATCCAAGATAAACTTTGCTGTCGCACATTGGAGTCCGCTATTTAAAATGTTCACCACCGATCAAACTGATAGATTGAAAAAGATCAGTTACTCTATAGATGCTTTGAAAACAAAGGAGCAAGAGATGTTAACTACAAGTACAAAACCCATTGATTTCAATCATATTCATCATTATATTGTAGTATATTCAATATTGTTTTTAATTGTAAGTTACTCAGGTTATAAGAACCATAAACGGTGCGGCGTAATGCGGAACAAACAGAAAAATGAGACTATCGAAACCGAAAGTGTCCGTTTATCAAATCTAGTGCCGCAAAGTGAGAAATCCGATGAGACTCAGTGTGGTAAAACAGCTGAACCTAATTCCTGCCACAGTGAGATTCGTAACCTCATTTACAAATTTTGTTCTGAGGGGGCGACCGATGTTGTGAAGTAAAAATTAGCTATAACTTTTATTAGATTATATTCATTTAGATAGATTCCACCGCATTACCAATCCACGTATTTTAAGGTATCAATAATAGTTGACGCAGCAAACACTTGTCGCTACCCAATAAACCAACCCAGATCATAACTGAGTTCATCGTATCTCCTGTTTTGTTTTTCATTCTATATTCCACAAGTGCGACTTTTCCGTAACTTGGGTGGCACCAAACTGAGCCGCTTTGTGCACGCAATCGAGCTCTTGAGCGCGCAAAAACACTAAACGCGTGTTCCAGCTGTATTGCGTTTGGAGCTCCGCGTTACCTTCCCCTTTCCCCTGAAGCACAACCCGGAAAATGTGGGCTTGAAGCGCAAAACTAGCTTAACGTCAAATCAGTCAAATTCTGTTATATTTATAATCAAAACCTTGGCAAGTTTGATGTTTTTTGACTGGATCCATGCTTAAACATACCAAATTCAGCTCAGAGTCACTTATAAACAATATTTTAACTAATTTTCACAATAATCACAATGTCGAGATGCCTTGGCTCAAACGTAAACAAACACTCCATCGATAGTTTTGACGTTTGAGTATGTGAGTAGCTCAAAACGTGTTCCAGGATCACTTTTGCGTTCAAAACCCGGCGTTAATCGGCGCTTGAGCTTGAAGCACTACCTGAAAAGCGGCTCTCGGTTTGTCGCTAATGTAGGCATTTTTCATTCATTGATTGGTATTCCTATCGTCATGTTGAACGCATAATAAAAATTAATCATTCTTTTTCAACTTACAAAATTCAGTCTAAATATTGATAAACTGTTAGTTGAGTGTACCAAAGAGGTTTTGATTTGCTTTCCGTCACCAATACAGACTCCAATACTACGAGCTGCAACTTCTAAAACAACAATTCATAAAGTTGTGAGTTACCCACAACACAATTACAATCATCTTTTCGATCTGAAATTTTGAAGACTTAGGCCCGGTATCTTCATGTCGGGATAAATAAGACATCTCTAACATATAAACATCTCATGGTTAATTTTATCCGATACCCGTATCTTCCAGATATTCTATGTTCGTATTTTCGCGACATTTCACCTGTCAGATAACTAAACTATTATAGGCAATCCTTAAGATACAGCCTTAATTCAATGTCGCCAACATCATAATACCAAAGAGTGAGATGGAGCAATATGAAGTCGTGTTATTCAAAAAAAGACGGGGAAAGTCTTGTATGCCATTATCCGTTTGTCTTAGCAGGTGATGCGGGTGACACTGGTGACAGTTGACACCGCTAACGTTGACAATCCGATGTATGATTTATGTAAGGTCTACATTGAACTTCTAAGTGAAACTGTCAAATTTCCGCTTGGCAAACGTTAATCATATGTTACCATCCACATTGAATTTGTGTTCTAAGTCAATCTCACGCCAATTCAATGTGGATGGTATCATATGATTACTATTTGGCAATCGTAAATTTTACAGTTCCACTTCGAAGTGAAATAAAATGTATCCAGGCATTATTATTTTTTATAAATTATGATCAGTTCAAGTGCAAGTGATATTCTCTTATGGATTGATATTTTTCCGCATCTGGATCATTTTATAATTTCTGATATGATGATGGAGGTGTTATACCTATGTAGTCAATTTGTTACCAATTAGAATGGACGAATGAGGTGTTATGTAACATTTCAACAGATTTTTCTCAGTTGATAAAAGTATCATGTTTTGAATGTAAAACATGTGTTATCATGAAATGACATGAAACTATATCTGACATTTTTGCAGATTAGCAGTTTTTCTATACATATACTTCAATCACCAAATTATTAATAGAATTTTCCAGATATAATTCACCTAATTTACATTAATAAAAAAGCTCCAATCAAAAACCTTAGAATAAGTTCTACTCAAAATAATAAAAATGCTTAATGACACCTTCATGGACTTGTGTCTTCAGTCAATACTCTATTGAAGTGAACTTGTCAAGTAAAATCATGGCATCAAGTTCTATTGAGACACAAATAATTTCAAATACATACATAGCTATCTACCTATATGCAAGATGTAATACAGCATACATTTCCTGCAATATGTGTTCATTCAAAGAGAATGTGGTGATAACAGTGGTAAAACAAAAAATCGCTTGAAAATTCTGATCAAAAATATAAAAAATAACACTTTACCTACATAATGTGAGATTATAAATTACGATGAATTTTATTCATTTGCTCATGGTACCCACACTTATTCCGCAGATAAAACCGTTATTCCGAGGTCTGTGTGACAAATAAGCGATCCAAAAGATAGAGACTATTTATCTAATGGATAACTCTATTGTAGGCTAAAAAATAACGTAATTTTCGTTACCTTGAGGATAAATGTTATCTTTTTAACAAGATAAGATAGATTGATCTTCTAGAGTGGTGTCTCTTTAGTCAGAAAATCCTCATCAAATCTCAAATAATGGAATATGGAGTCGTTATTAAAGACATTGATGTTTCTGATTGATTTGCCCATGGAGTTCATCACTAATGCACCTTTCGGGACAAAGTTTGAGAACAAAATGTTTTACAGAAAAAAAAAACGTGTTTCTTCTGTTTAATATTTTGAGCTAGCTAACATTGCTAATCACCATGTGGCAACCCACAAACGAAATACGTGATTGATGAACAGATTATACTTTTCCAAGAATAGCGAAAACCTAAAAAAAAATTAAACGTGAAGAAGAAAATGAGCGTAATTGGATAAGAGTTGTTTTTGAGAAAAATGTGATGTTTTCCTGAGGCGCGCGGATAATAACGGGATTTTCCCCATTCAATCTATCTTTGGAATGCAATTATTCAACAAAAATAAGATCGGATCTACTTGTCAACTCCCAAGCGGGAGTAACTGGTACCCCCATAAAATAAATAAATAATAAAGAATGATGAATAAAAATGACTAGTACCAACTTGAAACTTCGGGAATAAAATCTTGACGAAAATACCTATCAAATGACGTATCACTCGACCACATTTGAAATTCTGGAGGTACCTGTCACCACACCTGACAAGTGTGGGGTGAAAATACCAAAACAATAATCGGATTTTGGCGTTAACCAGGTTACGATTATTTGTCGTTACGTTACCAGGTTTGGTAATTGATTGGTTATGTATATCGATAGCAGCTCGGGATCAAACACCAAAAAGTCCTGGTTACTTGAAGTAACATTTATGTTATAACGTAACTACTTAATTAGGTACTTCCCAAGAGATTCGTCCCTACTGCGAAGGAAAGTATGGTTAGGAAATCCGTAACCTGGTTGTCGCCAAAATCCGCCTGTGTCCCCAAAAAACAAAATTTGACGTGTCCAAGTGAGTTTTCATTTATCACCTAACACTTGGTGGCAAGTTTTTCATTCCCTACCTTGTATTTAATACCTACCCTGTTGTTAAATAGGTGAATATATTTTGAATTTTGAAAAATTATAATTCAATTATTCATAAATTCCTTGTAGAAAAATCTTTTTGTTATTGAACGCAAGCAGCCATTAACATTGAAAATACTGAGCACGCTGCCTAAAAATGAACGCATACTGAGCCCAAGGTACGGAGATTTTTTTTGACTTGATCAAATGTAATATCAACAAACTATCTAAATAGTTTGAATCAAAAGTAGATTGCTTGCAAACACAGTGATCCATTATCCAAGTAGTGGCCACTGGCCATTGACAATTATTCTTATCAAGGTTAGGAAAAAAGCTTATGGTGATTTGGCGTTTTTTTCTAGTGACCTCTCTAGAATTATATCGATAGCTTTGTCTAGAAAATGGCCGTTATTTTGAATTCATTTATTCATTTTATTTCTGATTTAGGAGAAAAAGGTCTGACTTATCTACTCACAGTTATCTATTTACCTGAAGAATTAATGAATACAGGAAAGCGTTCACGTCGTATCTCTAGTTTTACCTTTACCCATATAGTTTCTATTTTGTGAACTTTTATTTCTAAAACAAGATAATAACATTTTTTCTGTGACCTTCATGTGCTAGGAATTTTCATTTTAGTAAACCTTGCATTGCGATACACAATTGAATACTCATACAATATTGTAAGGGGCTAGTGTGCCATAATCACTGAATTGATTTAAAAAAAAAAAAAAAACACATTTTTATCTAGTCTATCATACTGATTTGACTCAATACTTTGGAAACTATGGACAGACGTCGTAAGAAAGAAAACAAGAGGTATTCCTTTATTCTTATATCATTGTTACTTTTCCGATTCAAGCTTTGTTGCCCCCTGTTCTTCAGCTCTCTGATCTGAAGAATGTTTAAAATTATCTGCGAGTTATTGAGACAGCCTCACTACAGACTCCTACCAAACACCAGGATACTTGAAGTGTATCTTCAAGTCTCTTTAAATTTTGATGACATGAAGTGAACCGAGCTACCACAGTTTACAACATCAAAATCTAATATCAGCAATGCCAAGAAATATGAAATGGAACCTATTAATTATAGTCGAAATTTTGAAAACATCGAAGAAACTGTACATTTTGATGTCATTAGTCTACAATCCATTGAATCGTTGCGTTGATTGAAAGTTGAACAAAGAAACTGAATATTAGGTCTGTTCGTGGAACATTCACAAACCAGTCAGAGCCAATCAGCATTGTGCATTTGCAGTTTGCAAACTATTTCTGATTATTTTGACCAATCGATGAAGCGCTGACCGATTTGTGATTGTTCTACGAACATACCTATTTTATTTGTAAACAAAGGTCAAATTATATCGGTAGGCTATTTGATTTAATGTACATACTTCCTCAGTATTTATAGCACATACGGCGTAGACGTGGAGTCTAGATGCCATTTACGACTTTTAAAGCCACTTATTTTTAAAAAAGTCACGCCATTTGACACCTGGCTGAAAGGGGGCTCAACTTTACTAGCCCGGCATCGGCTATATCAACAACATAAATCTTATTGATGTTTAGAGTGGAAATTGAGTTGCACTTGTGCAATTAATAAAAATAGGGTTTTTGAGTTGAAGTTTTCCAGTTATTTCACAAAAACTCACAAGATATAAAATCTAATCAAGTTTTTGTGAAATTCATACTGGTGTTCTGAGCGGCCGAAAATCTTGCAAATCATGGCACATTCATTAGATGAATGTTTCTGGATTAAACAAGATTGATAGAAACTCCTCAGTATATTCTCCGTACTAATCAAAAACATTATCTCTACAGACATGCCTTGTGTGATGATGAGAGCATCGCACAGATATTTTACTATTGATTTATTTTTTCTAGCATAATCACTTATCCCAGCAAATTTTTTCAAGAAAGGAAAAAACTTTTTTAAATACTGCATTATAAGATAAAAACAACTAAATTATCAGAAAGTCAATTCCATAAAAAATCAAAACAAATAACTACATGTGACGTCACGTTTATAACACTTTCGGTTAATTACAACCGGTTGGTATGAAAACGAAAAACGTAATTTATTGGTCCAATACTGGGTACCAAAAATTATCAACATCGATCTGCACGTTTTCGGAAAATGTAAGAAAGACCAAAATTTGTCTGTATCTTTGACGCCTTCTTTAGGCTTAACGAAGCAATATTGGATATAGAATTGCCTGGATCGCCTCATTTTTGGTCAAGGAATTTGTGGTTAAACGTTGTACAGTCATTTCAGGGACACCCTCTATATTCGCCAGCTATTATTTGTCACGGGAAGTCCATTTTTGTATATTCCAAGATTTATTTTATATTTATGATTTATGTGAGTCAACTGCACCTAGTATCAAGATAAATGACAACTTGGGTAAATTGCTGGGGTTAACTCCCTCAAACTACTCAGAAAACATGTTTTTTTCTGCAAAACATAACTTATTCTCCAAAATACAAAAAAATTCAGTCATTTGAAAGGGATCTCTCTTGAAATATAACTGGGAGCGAACTTTTCAGTGAAGCATTTTTTTATTTGCTAGTATATTTGTGACCACAGGCTTCTACCACTGATATTTTTTTCATTCTGAGCTGATCCGAATAATCGCTCTTGATTGTTGAGACGTTTATTGCCCCATAACAGCTTGACACTTTTTTCTAAAACAATTCATCAGCTTAAAATTAGGTCCGCGGTGTCCCATTGCCAAATAATTATCATCAAAATCATATCATAACCACGAGAAAGATCTTCAACACTGAAACCATTGACTTGAATATGCAGTGAAAAACAACAGTGCGTTTTTTTTTAAGACGGAATATAGGGATTCCCACTAGGATTCCCATGTCAGATTTTCAGTCCCGTGTTAGCAGTACTTCTATTCAAACTACATACATGGCTAAAACTTGGCGTAGATCAACTTCGATGCCTAGAGATTATGTGTTTTCATCAACTAACACCAAATAAATTGAAAAAATATTCAAAAAATGCTCTCATCAATTGGAAATAGATACTTTTTTACTAGCCTTGTATATGCCACTGTCAACCAAAAACTCCAGACTACAGTAAAACACAACAGGGTTCGTCGCCGTGATTGGTCAGATTGGTGAGCGACATCCTTATTGTTTGATAATAGACAGACATGACACGTAACACGTACCCTGTTGTGTTCTACTGTCGTTCAATATCTTCATGGTCAAATTGTAATTTCAACTATTTTTAACAGTACAATACGATAATGAAAATCAAACATTATTTTTCAGATAAACTGTTCAGAGTCCTCTATCAACGGCAAAAAAGTAGGATCCTTAACGGTCATAAAAATAAAAAATACATTTTTTGGTTGAACAAATTGACAATGAAGTTAGACATGTCAGAAAATTGGTTCTCAATGGGTTCTCACCGTCATATACAAGGCATGTTAAAAGTATAACTTTCTGATGAATTAAAGCATTTTTGAAGTCTTTTTCCAAATTATTCTGGCGTGATTCATGAACTCAACTATCATAATTTCGAAGCACCAAAGTTCATCTACGGCAAGTTTTAGCTGTGCACTACCCATAGAAGTACTGCTTAAATGTGATTGAGAATTCAACATTAGAATCCCTATGTTCCGTTTCAAAACAACGCACTCTTGTTATCAAAAATATCAAACTTCCTCTTTGAAGAGAAAATATCGAGAAAAATATATCTCCCCTTCTCACACAAAAAAAATAGAAAGCAATTTGCTTATTTTTTTAAAACTAAAGGAATTATGGAATTCAGGAAACTCTGAATTTGAATCATGTTAGAATACATACTCATTTATTTGTGATCAAATATGATCGCTAGAACAGATATGGTCGTGAGCTTCCCTTCGTATTGTGTACTGAGTTTAATAAATCGTGCACCTATGTTTTCAAAATTCAATATTGGGTAAGCACTATAGCCGCATAAATCGGCGAAAATCTCAATACTGTTAAGAGAGATTCGTTTCTTTGAAGCATGATGACAAGATTTACCATCATGCAAACATGGATATTACGATGTGTATAAAGTACTCAAGAATATCAATATGTCAAACTTTATTCCATACGATTTGTCACTCTGACAAAATTGCAATGAATAAGATGACAGCGTCCGCTCTATACGCTAGGTTTCTGTGACGTGATGACGTCAGCTGTCAGACGGAAATATCCAAACAAACTATTTTTTATTACCTCAAAAGCTGACTTTTCACTCGGCTAATCATATACGCACTAACGAAACACACGATATATGTAATACACCCAAAAATATAGTCCAAAGAAGTCCAAATTAAACATAAACACTGATTTCAAACACACACAATACAAAACCACAAGTCACAAAAGCTTGTTTGGATACCAAATTCGGCCACGACCAATCATATGGTGCCTGTGACGTTTTCAAAAACGTCGCGTATTGAAGTGCGCAATAGAAAATCGAAACGTAGGGTGCTCAGCGGATTGACATGTTAAGAAATTGATTTATTGACTTGAAAAATCAACTGCTTACATAAATGGACTTCTTTGAACAAAATAATAATACAAATCGTATCAACCTCTTCCTTACTATATAATAATATGTCAAATATTGAAAAACGCTGTGATTCGTCACAAAGATCTATTTGAAAGCTATTCTTTCCAAATATTTTTGACGGGACTCCAAAAGATCAATGATCACACCTGTCGAGTTAGAGTTACAGATCGCGTAGGATTCTCACCAACTAGAAATTAAATAAGTTTTCTCTTGTGACATGTGAATTAGACAGAATTCGCACAAAGATGTCTTTGAGAATAGACCTGGACAAACTTTCGCCCAGCTGATTTGATGACTCCATGAGCACTCACAAGCAGATACAGAAAATTGAGTCAAACACTCTCGATCAGATTATTCTGTCAAAATATGAAAATCATTTTCTGCCCGATTTCCATGCAATTATTCATGACATAATATTATTGGCCCTTATTATTTCCTGTTAGTGAGATTTGTGCTTATAAAATAGTGAATCAACACAATTATGAAAGTTATCAAGTACTTAAGCCTCTGCAACAAAGATGGTGAAGAAATAATAATACAGAATGTAAACCAAAACACTGGCTGAAGGATGGCGATGTGAGACAAAATCTCTGACATTCTTTCCGTTTAATATGAATAGGATTCTTGGCAAGAATCATCGATCATATGTATTCAAATCTAAACAGCCTTTCGTGTGAAATCATGGCTACTGGTTCGTCTCACCATCGAGCCATTGGGACGTTTCAAAAAGAGACCTGATTGCTTTCGTGGATGAATCTACAATGGTGCCGATAATATTTGTGCAAGAATGGACTTCAGAATTACAGATACAAACCTTCATTCGCTAGACATTTTGAAAACGTACTTTCAAAACGATAGAATTCCCAGGAACTGCAGTTGTCGAGAATAACAGGCATTTTATCAACTCAGCAAAGCAAAAGTATTTCTCGAAAAAAAAACTTTATCAGGGCTACAACAAGCAGAAAGAATGTGAGATCATCGTAAGGAGCGAGAGAGAGATAAGGGTATTTTCATATTTACTGTATTCATACATTTCATATTTACTGTACTTACCTACTCAGTTTTCACCCTGAATTCACAATTACCTCCTATCAGATTTGGAGGCCTTGCTCCATCCAGGCTTTTTAGAACATCTCTCAAGAGAGCTTTGCTGGAGAAGGGATATTACTCCTTGAAAAAATGTATAGCCGCAGACTGTGATACGATTATTTTATTTGGAGAAACATAAGTCACCATTTTGTTAGCCGTCTTCTCTATTCGTTGTTTTCAACTGTATTGTTGTTCATTCATTTTACAATATTGTTTTTCTGTTTGTAACAGAATCTTCTCAATACTTTTAGAAAAAGATTTCCTTGGACTTCAAAATCATAACAGTGGGCTTCCATGAAGAATATGATCTTGTGTTTTTTATTATCCTTGGATGTGGTTGTTTGCTCTCGAAAGAAAAACCACACTAGCATTTACAGCATAAAACCTGGTGGTAAGGTTGAAGAAAGTAAAAGAGCATCATATGTCTCCGTTGTTATCGTGTGGCTTGATCAGAATATTGCTTGCGACTCCGTTGATAGATGCAGCGTTTTAAAATGCCCAGTTTTTCTATGGAGAAAAGAACAATACTTCTAAGGAATCGAGATTGAGAAAATAAGGTATAGGTGATAATTATTGATATTCCATGAATCATCAGTCTCACAGGAAATGTTTTCATGAGTGTATCTATGTCTTTGGAAAATATGATGGAATGTATCTGATTCTGCCTTTCTAGGCAAAATGCAAGTACGGTCTGTTCATGGCTTTCCTACTTTTCCGTCTCTCTCTTACACATTGAAAAAAAAATCACGTACGTCTGGACGAGGGTCTTTCGCATCAATTCGACAAATGCCACATGTGGAGCGATCAATCTACGACATACTGCCAAACGTCAAGTACTGTGACGTGACCGCAGGAAAGCCATGAACAGACTGTTGGTACTTTTCATAAGTTTTGTAGTACGATATCATGCGAACAAATACTTTCATATTTTCTTGTAGTAATTTTATTAAACAAAGAAACCGAACCAATTTAAACATAAGACATCAAACTATAGTAATAATGTGGAATATAAGTATTGACAGGCCTTGAAAGAGTGACGACAAAAAGAGAATCGCCGGAAAAAACTGGATGAGAACACCTATAGACAGAAATGGAAGAATATGGAAGAGGCCAAAAGAAGAAGAATAGTTGAAAACAGTTGAGTTGGGTGTTATGAGAAATACATATCAAAGAACAATTGTTAAAAACATAGGATAATCCATTGAAAAATTTCCGGCTATGGTTCATATCTCATTAACAGTGCCTCCAAAATGTTGTGTGTACAGCAGAAATATCGATCAGTCGAGTGGAAATCTCATTTTGCTGTGATTCTGAAAACAATCATGCTAGAGATCTCTTTCATTTACGGCAATGTAAGTTTAACGATACAGTGACACAGATTGGTGTGAACGGATAGTCTTTCTGTTTATTTATAACCAAGAAGAGTTATCGCAGCTGCAACAAAAATGTGACACTGTTACTGTGTAGATATAACAAATAATTTTAAATATGTATCTTTAACAGAAAACCACACAGCTCCACTATTCCCACGTCCCACTTCAATTGATCCGAATCTTCTACAAATTTCGATTTCCCTTGTTTCACACTTCCACAAGCACATAACTACTTTATTGTAAATAACATATGATGCCACCTGCCGCTGCCTCACATTTACGAATAGCTAGGCTTGCAAACAGCTGTTAAAGCTCTTGAGACGTATAAATGATTCTTGGATTCTGAAGATTTCAATTTCGTGTATAACTTGATTTATTGCAGTTCGTTGCTCGGCTGATTTGATTTGCTTGAACTGTTGTTCAAATATTTCAAAACTGGGAATATAAATTTCTCAGTTGACAAATTTGAGAAAACTTTTCTATAAGTAGGTATGGGTATACTTATAGAACAGTTTTTTTTAATTTCTCCATATAACAGCAGCAACTAGGTATTCAGTTGTTGATGCAAGTGTTATAGTAATACCCAGAGTATACAGGGAATATATTTCAACATATCCTACGTCCAAAAATGCTCCGTTTTCGAGATACAGGACCTTGAATGTTATATCTCGATGACAATTTGTAAAAATTCCGAAAGAGTGAAAGATTCAAATGACGAAATTCTGTTTACGAACTAGACATGTATGCCCGATTTCAAAATGATTTTCCAAAATATACCGGCAGTGTGAAATAATGACGGGACTCAGTAAATAAATATCGTCACATCGTCGCAACTTGTTAGTTCTGCGGGTACAGTTTACTAATATCTGACTTGAGAAAAATGAAAGCCCATGTGTTTTTTCATGGCAAGTATGCGCTTGTCATCGGTCAATAAAGCTTGATTTTTATGCGTACGACACTTGCGTAGTACGCCCGACAGTGCTTCTGTAAAATTCAAATCAGACCGTTTTCCTACAGTGCGTTCGCGTGGTAGTGGACGGAATCCGGATATGGAATGATCCTCATCCTGCGCATCAAAAAAATTCTACTCCATGGATGAGTATGGGGAAGAAGTCGTCTCGTCTTAGGATTTTTTGCTCCGTCACGGCATCTCTCTTGAGTGTCATTATTTGTAAATACCTTATTCTCCTCCATACCCTGCTTGAGTATTGAACTTGTAGGATCCATTAATTCAGGCTAATTATCAAATTGTTGAATGTCAGTAGTCAATATTTTCACGGTCGACCTAGTCTCATTGGCCAATGAGTGTGCTGCTAGATGTTTGAATAAAAGAATGTCTTTTGTTCTTGATGGGGAACAAGCCCAGGTCCATGAGAAACTCGGTTTCTCAATTTCAGCGTCTCACACACGACCCCGAGTCCTCTCCAAAGCACTTCAACTTACTTTGACTTTGAACAAATATGGAACCTTCAAAAACATCATAAGCAGGTGCACCAGCTAACATAGTTTTGTCGTCACTCAATTGTGTTTTGAGCAAGAATAGAAAATTTAGCATATTCATCTGATACAAAATAATAAATGAGAAGAAAATCCACCTGCAGATTGGCAGCACTCCATGTAACATGATACAATAACATGATGAAAATACAGGGTTCGCCAGTCAAGAACCTTCTTTAGAAGATTTTTCACAATATTTTGATAAATTTTATAACAGGGTGGCCCAAGAATAAGATCAAAAATAAACTTAAGAAAACCGCCAAAAATCATTTTTTTCAAATGGAGACCCCCAATTTTTATGATTTTATCTTATTGAGAATCAAAAATAAAGGTTAGTTTATAAAATATTGTCCCTTCCAAAATTCCAAAAAAAAATAGAAATAAGAATTTTTGGAATGGACAATCTTATGCAAACTCACCTTTATTTTCTATACTCAATTTCTATACTCAATATAGGGTATTCGATTTGAAACAAGCGAGTTGACACCTACTTTCGATATGTCCGGAAGTCGCGCAACGTCACTATCATTTTATTTGAAAAGAGCATCTCCGAAAATCTCTCTCTACAAATTTTCAGAGTTCTTTATTTCCCAAAATAATCTATTAGGCCACTAACTATGGCGAACCCTGTATATTGATTGAATGGATGATGTATTGAAAGCTTTCTGACTAGGTTCACCTCAGGTATTCAAATACGGAAAGGGTGAATGGAGGTAAATTTCAATAGTGATATAGTTATGAGCTTATTATATACCTTTACAGTGTGTCCAGAATAAAATGATATCCCCCGTATCCCAATATAGTGCTATGCGACACTATATTGGGATATGGGAAACGGTGAAAGATACGACGTTGCCTGAATAGAAGTAAAGTAGCGTATCTGTATGCCCAAAAATATTCCACCTTTGTTTTATTTTGAATCGATACCGTAAATGCACATTTTCAGAAAACCACAATATTTTGCTTATTATAAAAGCTTAATCTTTAAAATTTTTAGGATATGGATAAGAGGATAAGACAATCTTAAAAACGGCGTCAAAAAAATTTTGGGCCTATTATGTTGCGTTCAGCCAAAGTCAAGTCTGTTTTTTATGCGGATTTTGAAAAAGGAGAAATTCAATATGAGCCTCATAAGAAAAACAAAAGTTGACCTTGGCCGGAGGCAACATAGTAGGTCTACAATTTTTTCCAGGCCGTTTTCATAGTCGTCGTATCCTCTTACCCATATCCTGGAAATCAGGAAATGTTAGCTTTAATGATAAGCGAGATATTGTGGTCTTTCAAAAATGGACATTTTTCTTTTTCACCCTGTATCTACATTACCAAATCAATTCGAACCAAGACAAAGCTATGATATTTTTGGGCATACCAATACGCAACTTTTCTTTCATTTAAGCAACGTCGTATCTCTTACCATTTTCAATATCCCTATGTATTGGGTCATTCCGTATATATTGACCCATATGCTAGCGGCGTTATCAATGAAGATATGAACATTTTGTAAATATGAAAGTTTGAGATGTCTGAATTTTTCAAAAATCCTATCAAAATGAACAAAAGGCTATCGGAATGTCAATATTTTTACTAAAGTAGCATTTTTTTCAATGAAACCCTCTGTATATTATCATATTTTATTAAAGAACTTAATTTCCTGATTTCAAAAATATATGGTTTGATACCTTTCTGATGAGTCGTTCACTAGATATTTAGGTTTAAATATGTCTAAAAATTTGTATTTAAGTCCCGGTTGTCATGGATGAAGGGCACAAATTTATCAACTCGTGAATATTTGGAGTAATATCCAGAAAATAAAGTCATTTGACCTCCATTACTATTAATTAAATTTATATAATCACGATTATATCAATTTTTCCATAGCAACAGGCATGTGAATTTAAATTTTTAAACATGAATATCTCCAGAACGATTCATTAGAAAGGTATCAAACTATATATTTTTGAAATCAGGAAAATAAGCTTTTTCACAATATATGATAATATACAGGGAGTTTCAAAAAAAAATTGTCACTTGTGGAAAAATATTGACATTCTGATTTTTTAGACTTTTCTTTTTAGATTTTTAAAAATTTCAGATGGATATCTAAAACTTTCATATACACAAAATTTTCATATCGCCATAGATAACGCCGCTAGCATATGGGTCAATATATACGGAATGACCCTGAACATCATTTTATTCTGGACAAACTGTATAGGAGAATCTCTAACTGAATTTGCGACTATACATGTATATTCCCAATTTACCCTGACTTCAAGGGTCCTTTAGCTAACCCAATATCATTATTTTCGAGTGTGTGATATACATACGTGAGGAAATATCATTTATACATATTTGCGAAATAAATAAAGCTACAGGAGATTTTTTTTGTGGCCTCATTTTTGTAACGTCAGTCTAGTTCTATCCGAAAAATAATATCTGATTCGATTGTTTCGATTCTATTTTGGAAAATTATCACCGTGTCCGAATAACGTTTTCCAATATTGTTTTAATACGCAAAAGTCGTGCCCAGTGTTTTGTCGATGAACAATTATTTCCAACAATTTGTCAGAGATCCATTAGTTACTGAAAATATCCGATAAAGAGTTTGCAGCATAAAGCAACATATTTAAATAACCGTATTGAGTGACACAGAAAATCACATTGAAATAAATTTAAACTTTTGTTTGTTCAAAATGATGAAATGGTTATTCAACACAGTCCCCAAAGTTATGGAAATTGAAAATCAAATACTGATAATTTTGATTATTCATGATTAGAAGGAATGATTAACAGTCTGAACTATTTTGGTCTATTGAATAAACACCGGAATTCATCCAATTATATTGATCAGTTACGCATTTCCAGGATGAATGAGTAGATTCACACTGCAAAGTGAAACTTGAATGCGAGATGCGAAAAATCGATAAGCATGATATTATGCGAATTTGAATGTTCGCACACTTCAATAATTTTTTCACGTCATTTCTATTATACCAGTCAATCTGAATACTGCTGCATTCCTTATAACATCCTTCACTCAACAAAATACTCATCGTGTTTATTATCTTCAATTTGAACTCAATCTAGGCAAAATATAGACAGTGAACAGCCTTTTAGTCAATAATTTGTATTATTTAATGTTATTGATATTGTAAATGATTCTTAAAAATAATTATTTATAGATATTCATATCGTTCTCCATGTTCAAAATAAATACATCACATGTTATCAATCTATTGGTTTTTTTTTGCAGACTCCATAAGCGTGAGAAACGTTACTCTGATAATACAGCCAAAAACTGTAGAAAAAGGAGGAAGTGCTGTCTTGAGCTGTTTCTACGATCTAGAGCAGGACAAATTGATTGCAGTGAAATGGTATTATAAGGGACTCAATGAATTTTACAGATATGTTCCAACAGACAATCCATCTATCAAGGAATTTTCAAGACAACAAAATCTAACAATAAATGTAAGTAGTAGAACTTGATCTTCTCAGCATGATTTGAACTTTCTGGAAAACGAAAATTGACAAAAGACATGTTTATTTATCACACTTCAAAATAAATAGGTACCAAACTTTTTGTTGACTCATGATTCATGAATCGTCGTTCACCAATCTTCAATATTTGAACAATATTCGTGATAATGCTTATGATCATGAGCGTTCATGATCCATGACTAGTTTTATTATTATATCCAAAGTTCAAAAAGTGAAAATCTGAAAACGTGTCAAGCTGCTGGAATAGTTTTATCGAAACAGAATCATCTACAACAGAGATGACTATTATGGTAACTTGAATATACCTAATTTCTGAGACCTATACATTCTTGAGTCAGCAAGTAGTATCGGTCAAACACTTCAAAACAATATAATTTTTTTGATGTTGAAATGAAACTACTAAGTCTTGCTCTAATCTCTACATGGGAATGAATGTTCTATAGTTTTGGCAGCTCGCAAACCAGGCACAGATTCTCCAGTATTTCTTAGTATTTGTTTTCCTATTGAACTCCAAGTTTTCAGTGGGAAACAAACTCTATATTATGTACTCTTTTATGTATGCTGTCGATAGACTTAATTGTGCCAAGGGAAAATTTAGAGTAGATATGAGATTTTCAGGTGCATGCATCAGAGAATACATGATAAAGTGACATTACACCTTCTCAAATAATATCGCAGGAGGATGAGAATATGATAAGAGTAAAAATTCGATATTTGGTTTCATGAAATAGAGGGTGATATCTAATCAATGCCACACAGCAAGTCCATATTTATTCACCTTTGTTTAAAAGTTGATAATAACAAAGATACAGGCAGTCAAAATAGATTTTTTTTATTTCTAAATAAAATCTTAATATGTAACGAAATTATGGATTTCACGATTTTTTGAGGTGGTAAGGTGAGGTGAGGTATTTGTTCATACATTTTTACTAATAGAGGGCGTCATCCATGGCACATCGACCTTCTTTTAAAAGATACAACTATTTTGCGGTTCACTGTATCGCCTTCACCATTGAAAACATTTTTACTCAAAAAAGGTTCATGTCAGTGATATTTCCACCTATTGATCTTTCAGCTTGGTGCTTTTGAGTCGAGAGAATTTCGTCAAAATTGAGTTGTTGCCATAACAACATGTCAAAATGCAATCATCTGATTGGCTAAATTTGACCGGCATGCAATTTTCAATGTTGTCCTTGAGCGCATGGCTCAATAATTGATATTCAGATATCTTGGTTATTCAGATATCAGATAAATGGTTAATCCTAGTGTCTAGTGTCTTTGACAAAGTGACAACAGTCAAAGCAATACAGTGAACCGCAAAACAGTTATATCCTTCAAAACAAACTCGATGTGTCATGGGTGGGACAATACAAACCAGAACCAATAAGGTGTGTAATATCATATACCGGGTTGTTATACACTACTTATTGGTTCTGGTTTGTATTTCACTGTTCACGTGTTAACAGTTGATAATATAGTGATAACGATGACAATAATCTTCAGTTTCTCTAATTCACGTCTGGGAGAATTGGATATTTTTATATGTAGATATTTTTGCTTGCATTTAACTGGATTTCTGGACTGTGATATTCACGGTTACGGTTTCAAAAGTACAAGAAAATTGTTCACGAGAGGGTTTTGTAGACAGTAGTGTAAAATCACAACTAGCATGAAGTAATGGCAATTCTCTTCAAAAATATGATATTCTTAAATAACACAGATTGTATCTTTTCGGGCACTTGAACATCTGAAAATATTTGTTGACAAAGAATGATAATGATATGATGTATTTTACGATATTCTTTGGTGATATGGTCGACATCAGATTTTTAAGATTTTTTTCTTGGCGATATTTTTGGAAATTTCTATCATCTCTACATCGTCGATGTTCCACGTTTCTCAATACTTAGCAACAGCTATGACATGCTTTTCTAAAACTATTGATTACTTTTCAAATGATTTTAGCCCTCTCATTGCTTGATCAACGGAAGGCTTAGGCTATTTCTATTTCTGAACGTTTCAATCCAACCCGATTCTTCTAGACCTTCTTCAAAATTTTCAACAGAGATACCAAATATTAACGACTCTTTGGACCTCCCTGTTTAATGGCGTGGAGTGAATTTGATACATATCTTTAATCAAATTTATTTGGTCACATCATTTCAGTTTTTGATAGTGTGTCCAGTGAAATCATGAATTTGCAGTCTCTTCAAAAACTTCTCTTTCATTTTTCAGAATTTCAAATGATGTTTTCTGTCAACCGTGAAAAAAAACAGTGTGATTATTTTTATATGGAGAAGTTTGTGGTAGCTTACTTGATCATGTTCTACCATATTGGAAACTGTGAATTCCAGTCAAATATTTTGGCTATCTGATATCTCGAAATTGGATTCACCAATCACCATATTATTATATTTAGTATATTTAGCAAAACGGAAGTGTCATGGTGAGGATGTTTTTTGAAATTGGAAAAAGATTGAATGAACAAAAATATATCACAATTGCTATACTCTATAGTTCTAGTATATTTTCGATTTTGTCAACAATTTTTTTTTTTGGTTCAAGATTATTCCCATATGTCCCAAACTTCAAACGAGTCGTTTCAAAAATTGATATTTCCACACTTTTCCATTTTCAGAAATAATGCAAAATAAAAAAAACACTAATTATTTAAATAAAAACATGCGATACATCTCGGGAACAAAATATTTTCTTCAGTTGAATATAGCATCTTACTCTCTGTTAGCTATTTTGAAAACATATCTATTATTGACGTTCAATAATTATTGAAAAACAACGTTGTAACCCGCAAACTTTATGAAATCGACTTTTTCATGGAATAACATTGTATCGTACCTAGAGCAACTGCCTAACAGATAAAATCTTGTCCTTTCTCAAAATTCTCACTTCAACACATTTTGACCATTTCCGCGAGACAACGTTGACTAGACAAAATTGTTCAACGTTGTTTCACGTATTCCGTGTTTAACACGCTATGCAGCCTAAACTATACAGTGAGGACGTAAATAGTCCTTTTGAACGCATCAATATTTTTGGCTCAAATTTGGAGGTGTTGTTCAGGGTAGGCTTTACTAAGTTTTGACCTCCAAAAAAATATTTCAACTGTCAAACTGACAGCTGGGCACCATTTTGAAATAAATTATTGAATGGAAAAGGGGGTCATGTGATACCTCATTTGAAAGGTCCTTCCATTCTCTTTTCACCCCCAAAGTTTCAAGTCCTTAGCATTTTTCTTAAGGAAATGGCGCCATATCGAAAATAAATTATTTGGGTCAAAATACTATCTCTAATTCTTAAAAGAACTTTATTAACAATGGAAAAACTAACCTATAACATAAGTGATTGTTTCTACAACAGTATTTAATAAAAAAAAATCAAAAAAACCTAATACTAAAGATAATATTAAGAACGAAATCATGCAAAATTATTTAATTATTAATTCCTTATGAAAATTAATAAGGACTTCAAACTTTGGGGGTGAAAAGAAAATGAAAGGACCTTTCAAATAAAGTATCACATGACCCCCTTTTCCATTTAATTTTTTGTTTCAAAATGGTGCCCAGCTGTCAGTTTGACAGATGAACATTTTTTTTGGAGGTCAAAACTTAGTAAAGCCTACCCTGAAACACACTTCCAAATTTGAGCCAAAAATATTAATGCGTTCAAAAGTTAGAGGGGGGGGGGACTATTTACGTCCTCACTGTATAAGTGGATCCCGTGAAATTTTTGCTAACAATATCGAAGAACGTTATAACTATCACTATCGCACAACGTTTTTCCATTTTGTCGTGCGAATAAGGGATCCGACGGTTTTCTGCCTTACCTCAAAAAATAATGAATTGTAAGTTACAACGTTGTCTCTCCAATTATTATCAAAGTCAACTATTGGTGTATGACCATCGATTATGTTCAATATCAAATTTATTGGAATGAAATTCCATTTAAATAAAAATAAAACTCCATCTTGAGTTTTCATAAAGAAAAGCTGGAGAACTCCAATTTTTACCATAACAGCTTGGCCATTGTTGGCAAACATATGGTTTTTAGAAGTATAGAGTAGCTTTTTGAACGGGGGCCAATTCTTTATTTGGAACGCTGAATGTTTCCAGTTCAGATCAAATCTACGTTTCTTATTCCCGAGGCAATTATTTAGAGGTAAACAACAACTTCGCCTCTGCATTTCCTTTGGCAATAAGTTAACCTAAATAACGGCAACTTCTTGCCATGAAACTTTCGTATTTTAAGATATATCAGCATTACTTATTGCCCAGCATTAATGCACTATTTACTCTTCTTTACTATGTACGCTTAGATAAAACTCATCCAAATCACATATACTTTAACATTTTTGTGGATTCTACTGTTGATTTCCAAACATGCATTGGCAGAGGGCTCTTTTGATGAAAGTCGATATCAAAATCAGTTTTAATCATTGAAGGGCTGATGTTAACAAAATATATTTCAGATGAGACCCTAAAAATGCCTGTCAAATGAAGAACTATTTCGTTTGCGTTTTATCAAAAATAATCATTGAACATACAGTTCAAACTCCATCCTAGATCTTTTTTTTTTAAATTATTTGTTTATCACTTATCGAATGATCTAATTACCAGAACAAGTAAACTTACAGACGAAGTTTGATAATAAAAAAGTTTCTTTGGCTAGTGTTGCCGTATTTCATAAATTTGCTGTCGTTTTTTGGAGATTGGGTCGCTCCTTTGTCGTAAGCTTTGACTGTCCATCTTCATAATATAAAGAAGATTAGTTGCGGTCCACATTTCTCTTAGTGCACGAACATACAAAGGAAATAAGAAAAGAATACATTATTGAGTGATGTGGTCAAATCATGCCCATTATTCTTATCTGATCAAACACGATGCTGATGGCTTGAGATTTTAAATATTTCTTTCAAGGAAAATCCTTCACTTTTATGCTGTGAGATATAAGGAAAAATAGGTTTATTGATCTGATTTGCATAATAACAACCACAGACTCATTTTTTTTTTGGACTTCATGAACTTTGAATAAGAACTTCAATCAAACTTCCTCTTGAGAATAATATCCATTCTGATTTCAGATGTCTGCCTCGAACACAACGCAAGTTGTTCTACAGGACATCGATTTCAATCTAGCTGGAAACTTTAGTTGCGAAGTTACCACAGAAGGTTTGAACATCCACACAAGCACAAATTTCAAAACATTATCAGTTGTCGGTAAGTAGTTTTCATTGATCATTCGTAACAAAATCCGCTGAACAATAATGATAGTTTCATCGTCATCAGATGCATAACGACAAATAATAATATAATACAAACGATTCTTCTAGACTGGTTCAAGTTGCTAGGAAGTTCTATAATCGGCTAAAAGTTTCAAACGACTATAAATTTTGCTTTCAATCTTGTTTTAACTTTGGAAGCAATGCTGGGTGAAAAAAGAAATGCTCATGAATATGCCGTTCGTGTTTCTTGTTATTAGAGATCAAGTGTCGTATGAACATAATTATATTTTTGTGAATATCCGGCTTTTTAGAAATCACAGACATTTTTGCGCCATCACCAAAAATAGACAACGTGAATTTTTGTTAATCTTTTTCGTGCGACAATCAATTCAGTAGAAAATACAAAACCAAATTATAACGCTGCAAAGTGTGTGAAGTTGGTCTTGGTGAAAATAGCAAGAATATATAATGAATGGAACAGCTTAGAAGAAGAAAGGCTTCCAGCCAATTGATTAAGAAAAATTGGATTTATATCAATGCCAATCTACAAACAATAATTTATCAATGTAGCCGTAAAATCACTACGGATTATGGCGATGTTTGAAATTTAGTGACGCTATTATTTCAGCAATTATATCACATATCATTGATCTTCGAAATGAGAATTTTCCACTGAGAACTCTCCATTTATGCAAAATTCAAAACCAACAGACATGATGCCACCTAGACTTATATAATTTGAATACTATTTCTCTAATCGCACTAAAGCATTTAACAGGAATTGCAGGTGCTTTGAAGTTGGACACTTGCTCAAAAACTATCGACCATTACCACAGTTGATGTATTTCTTTATAGTGCTAGTGAAGCCAGGGTAAAGAATGTAATGAGTTGGTTCCCGATGACTTTAAATGAAAGCGATCGATCTTAGAAATATAACTACACCAATTTTGTATGTTAAACAGACTTTTGGAAACGAAGTCATGTCGGTTTATCATTAGATCTTTTTTACAATTCAATGATCCCAAATCTTCACACTAAAGTAGCATGTGACGTGCGACTTGCTGCCTGGAAATAGAAAGCATGTTAGTTACCTTGCAACGTATACAGACATGGCAACTTGCGGCATCACTCTGACATAAAATCATCCACATGTTCGAGCAGGTTTTAAAATGGTTAAAAATCGTACATAATCACAAAGAGGACATCTGGTAGAATTGAATTAATCAATAAAACAATGTCTTCAGGCCTCAAATAATAGGTTTTAAAAGTTGAATGTTTTTTTGTCGCGCGACAATAAGAAGCACGTCGCATGTTTCTTTGGTGTAAAAGCGAGTATTTTTCAACACCCTGAATTTCGAAAACGAAGCGACCTTCGAAAAAATGTTATACTACACTCTCATCTTGAAATTTGAGTTGGGATTCTCTCCCATTTGTTTGACACACAAACACAATTAAATGGAATCATCTATACAGTGCGGCTCTAAAAGGTCCCCCCTTTTTTTTAATGTGTGCACCAAAATTTTGAAACTTGGCAGACTTCAATTGCTGTCGAAATACTACTTTTTGATGTTACTGACGTACTTTTAGTATTCAAGATGGCGGCTGGGCGCCATTTTGAAACATTTTTCTAAATGGAAAGTGGGACCGTGTGACACATCATTCGAATGGTCTTATCGAGTAGATTATTGTGTGGAAATTTCATAGGATTAAACGCATCTGTGCGGATATGACAGCCTGCCAAACTTTTAGTTTTTGAAAATGTCGTTTACATTAAGTTTCAATTTTTTAACGAGTTGACACATCAGATTCCGGTGAAATGATGGTGAACCTTAGCATAACAGTACAGGTTAACAAATAGAAATGCTGATACAAAGCGGATAAAGAATTTTAAGATGTTAAAAAAAAATTTGGAAAGCATTTATTAACATTATAATACTAAAATCTAAATTAAAACGGAAATACAGTTTCCACACTACCTCGCCACAGCACTAAAGTTTAACCAAATGTAAAAATCTTGAAACGATATGAGCTAGTTGTTTGATTATTGTGTTAATTAGGAAGTGTTACAAAAATGCCTAATTCGCGTCCCCTCGCAGAAAAAATTCAAGTAATTTTTATGTATGGCGGAAATCGTGATTTCCATGAGACGGAAAGAATCTTCAATGAGCGCTTCCCGGACCGTCCGTTAGCAGGAAATATCTTCGAGAATTAGTGCGGAAACTTATCAAGACTGGTAGTGTTCATAGCTTGAAGAATCAAGGGCGACCATTTATTTCGGAAGATAAACAAATTGCAATCATTGGTGAGATGGTGGTAAATCCTGAACAGTCGACTTTTCAGGTTGCAGACATCTGTGATACTTCGTCTGCTTCTGTAAAACGATTGCTGAAAAAAATCAGTTGACTGAAGATGATCCTGACAGACGTGTGGAATTTTGCGAAATTATGACCGATAGAATAGGCCGAGAACCAAGACACGTTCAAAATATTTGTTTTAGTGACGAGTGTACTTTCTTTTGAAATGGCCGTGTACACAGGCAAAATGTTCGTTATTGGAGTGACGTGAATCCGCATGTTTTCAGGAAAACCCACACGCAATATCCCAAAAAGGTTAACGTATGGGCTGGCATATTGGGGAACCATATTGTTGGTCCTGTTTTCATTAATTAAAATTTGACAGGGGACCTGTATTTGAACTTGTTAGAAACTACAATAGAGCCTTTGATTGTACAAATACGTCAGTATAATCCCAACAAATTTGGCATGCCACCAATTTTTCAACAGGATGGTGCGCCTCCTCATTTCAGCAGAAATGTAAGGCAGTATTTGGACATAATTTACCTCAACCGTTGGATTGGTCGTCGGGGTCCCACCGCATGGCCTGCCAGGTCGCCCGATTTAACACCATTGGACTTTTTTTTATGGGAATATTTAAGACAGGAAGTATATGCAACACAGCCAGACTCTCTTTTAGATTAACAGCAAAGAATTACTGCTTTTTGTCAAAATAATAATGTCGATACTTTCGAAAAAGTCCGTCAGGAGTTCTCAGACAGATTATTTTATTGTTTGGGGCTCAACGGTTGACATTTTCAACATTTTTTACAATAAAAATTGAAGTATGCTTTCTTATTTCACGAATTTCTTTATCTTGTTAGTTTGACAGTCTGTCATATCCGCACGGATGCGTTCAATCCCATGAAATTTTCACACAATAATCTACTCGATAAGACCTTTCGAATGATGTGTCACACGACCCCCCTTTTCATTCAAAAAAATGTTTCAAAATGGCACCCAGCCACCATCTTGAATACTAAAAGTACGCCAGTAACATCAAAAACTAGTATTTCGACAGCAATTGAAGTATGCCAAGTTTCAGAATTTTTGGTGCACACATTAAAATAAAAAGGGAGGAGGGGACCTTTTAGAGCCGCACTGTATATTTAAAACACTTAGTTTTTTTTTGAGACAGTCCGTGAGCCAGTTGTAGTGCAAAATGATCGTCTGGTTACCAGGATGAGCCAAAATTATTTGTTTTTGTTACATTTTTGTGTATTTGTTTATAAAAAACAATAAAACTACAGTGACTAAAATACATGCCAGTGACGACAATATTAGATGCAATATCACGGCTGTATCAAGGAGTTTTGATATTTCTTGCCCTGGTGGCTCAGTGGCTGGATGTTAGCTTAGCATGCAGAAGGTCCTAGGTTCAAATCTCAGATCGGGTATGCTACTTTTTGTGAAGTCACTGTACCTTTTCGTTGAAAATAAAATTAAATGTGATTGAAATAGTGAAATGATGATAAAAATTCACTTGAAGAAAAGATTTATCTATTTATTTAAAACACTAAGCTTATTTTTGGGGCAGTCCATGAGTTTATGTTGAGGAAGTTTGAGTTCTGTTTCAGTTACTTTCTATAAAGTGTAGTTTTGTAGTTTTTTGGCTTGGTTATTTCTGATTTCATTTTGATACAGTTTGAGGTTTTCAATAATTATTGTATACAGGATGAGTTGGGAAGAACAGACGAAATTTCAGGAGTGTATTATACACGCGAAAACAGTGTAAGGATAACCCATTTGGCGTGGTTCAATTACTGACACATTGTCAAGACAACAAAGATGTCAAATGGTTTAGGGTGTTGAGGATAAAAAATTGAGAAAAAGCAATAAAAAATAAAAATATTAAAATTTGGTATTTTGTATAACTTGAAAATAAAAGAAAAAAATTAATATCGTATAAGGACATATCAGTTTTTTTACATCGTTTTCGGGTGTATAATATAAACACTCCCGAAATTTGGTCTGTTTCTCTCGACTCACCCGGTTAATCCATACCTATATTATATAGCGACAGGCTAAAATATTTAACATGTTCATTTTAAATTCAGGATTTCAATTTTTTGAAAAACGCTCGGACACATCTACTTCAAGTTTTATATACGGTTTTTTCATGTCAAATTTATGTATACAGGGTGCACCAAAAATAATACGACTATCAACCACTTTTTTTCATATGGAAACTTCCGTTTTTTATTCCAGTGTTTAATACTGCGTGGAATTAGCAGTACATTTTGAATAATACTCCCTGGTGCTACCACCGTAGCGATGTTTGCTCTTGTCGTTTTTTTTTTATTTTATTTTTTTTTTTAATCAAAGAGTGGACTGTATTTAAATGATTTATTTAGCTCGCTATTGACTTTGACCGGCAGCTGGTTGTTGAAATATATATTCACATGTTTTTTCAAAAAATCCTGGTAACCGCCAAAAACACTTGAAATCATGGATAACTGTTCATATTGGATTTGTCACCAACTTCTGCACCGTTCCTCATATACAATATAAAACACCTACTGAACATAACCGCCGGCCTTGGAAAACTTAAGTTTTCTAACAGGTTAAAATATTAATCTTCGTATGGATAAAATAGCATACAAAATTAAAAATAATATAGGCTTCATTATAACTAAGCCTCAACAATCAATGTCACTGAACGGCAAGACACATATTTTCTGCACCACCCTTCTGAAAGTTCCATTGTGAGTACGTACACTAACCACACGCACCATTTGGTCTTCTCCTGGATGCACTTCCACTACACGTCCCATCTTCCAGTATAGGGGCGGAGTATTATCTTCTACCAGCAACACCAATGTCCCTACCTGAATATTATCACAGGTTCTTGTCCATTTCTTACGTTGCTGTAGACTGGTAATATATTCCGATGACCATCGATTCCAAAATCTGAACCATTTTTTGCATTTCATGAAATTGATCCAAACGGTTTGAAGATACATCAGTAACGTTCCGTTGAGAAACAGCATTTAGAGAATCTCCAATTAAGAAATGACCTGGCGTTAGGGCAGTGAGGTCTTTGGGATCCGTAGAAATTGGAGTCAAAGGGCGGGATTTTAACAACGCCTCTACTTGAGCGAAATATGTCGAAAGACCCTCAAATGTTAAAACAGAATTACCCACAATTCGAATTATATGAAATTTTGCTCGTTTTATAGCAGATTCCCATGATCCACCCTGGTGAGGTGATTTAGCAGGAATAAACAACCATTCAATTTGATTTTCAAGAAAAAAAGTTTAACATTTCTGGATTCTGGGTTGCCTTACCCAACATATCGCGAATAACCTTCTTCAAAGCATTATCAGTACCAACAAAATTAGTAGCATTGTCGGAATAAATTTTATTGCAAAGGCCGCGTCTAGAGACAAATCTTTTTAAACAGTTCAAAAAAGAATTTGTACTAAGATCTCCGACGAGTTCTATATGAACAGCCTTAGTACAAAAACAGACAAATAAACACATATATCCCTTCACAATAGCTCTGTTTCTTGATTTTACATCCTTGATATTGAAAGGTCCCGCGAAATCAATACCCACCACAGAAAAAGGTCGCTGTGGAGTTACTCGATCCTTGGGTAAATTACCCATTTTTTGACTTGAAAATATAGGTTTGATTCTGAAACATGTGATACACTTTGAAATCACATGCTTCACAGTATTCTTGCCATCAATCAGCCAAAAGTTTTGCCTCAAAGTGGCTAGTAATGCTTGCGTACCAGCATGGAGGTTCTTATGATGTTGGTCAAGAATAATAAGTTTGGTCAGAGGATGATGTTGAGGTAATATTATGGGAAATCTTGACTCATACTCTAGACGTGAAGCTTTTATTCGGCCTCCCACTCGCAATAAATTATTTTTTGAGTCAAAAAATGGATCCAACGATTTAATTGAGCTTCTTGATGGAATTTCTTCACCATTTTTCAATGCAAAAATCTCATTTGAAAATTCTCGATTTTGCATTATACCTAAAAGTGTATTTAGAGCTAAATTATATTCATTCACCTTCAGCGGTCCCAACTCTCGATCAAATTTATACTTGATTCTACAATTTTTGATAAATCGTAATCATAAAGCAGATACCTTCATCCGTTTATGTAAAGAGTACCTTGTAAAAAGCGACATATTATGCTCATCATCAATATTAATTAATGATATTTTATCCTTTTTTCTTTCAGGTAAAAACTCTGCATGCTTGAATAAACTCTTGGGCCAATCTTTGGGTTTATTGATAAGCCAACTAGGCCCAAACCACCACAAATTCGATTTTTCCAATTCAATAGAATTAGCTCCTCTTGAAATTATATCAGCAGGATTATGATTTGATTTTACATGTCTCCAATAAAAATGCTTTGTTAATTCTTGAATTTCGACGATACGATGTGCTACAAATACTTTACAATTGCTTGATGGTTCTTTGAGCCAAGAGAGAACTATCGTGGAATCACACCATAAATAAACGCTCTCAATTTCAATGTTAAGTACAGTAATGACTTTTTTGACAAGTCTGGCTAACAGAAGTGCCCCCATTAATTCAAGTCGTAGTAAAGTGAGAGTTTTCAATGGTGCCACCCTTGGTTTTGCACAAATTATATCAACTATAGTATCACCATTATCATCTTGATCTTTACAGGACCTCAAGTAAAGACATGCACCGTATGATCGCTCGCTTGCATCACAAAAACCGTGAATTTGAAAAGTATTATAATTTCTTAACGTGAACTGACGAGGAATCTTGATATTGTTAAGCTAGGAAAGCTGATTGTAAAACTGACTCCAAGCAGAATAAATATTTAGAGGTACAGATTCATCCCATGCAAGTTTTAACATCCAAAGTGTTTGTAAAATAATCTTTGCTTGCAAAATAACTGGACCCACTAAACCTAATGGATCAAAAACCTTTGATGTCACTGAAAGAATAAAGCGTTTTGTCACCCTGATATTTTCATGCAGATCAAATTTAACAACATACTCCAAAATATCCTTACTTGGTTCCCAAAAGACACCTAAAGTCTTTCTTATATCATCGTCAACAATAAGATATTCCTCGTTCTCAGATGCTTCCTTTGACAAAGCCTTCAACACAATAGGTTCATTCGATGACCATTTTCTCAATGGAAAGCCGTATTTATTAAGTTCAGACCCTATTTCCGTAGCCAAGCTTATAGCCTCACTCACCGAAGACGCACCTGTAATTAAATCATCTACATAAAAGTCCTTTGCAATAGCATTACTTATTATCGGCTTGTTCTTGATATTCAATGATACTTCCTTTAGGCATCTTGTGGCTAAAAAGCTTGCTGACGCTGTCCCATATGTGACGGTATTGAGACGATACAGTTCAAATTCAGAATCAGGATTAGCTCGCCAAACGATTTGTTGCAAATCACGATAGCTTTCTTGAACTTTGACCTGACGATACATTTTTGATATATCTGCGGTAATTACGACGTTGTTTTGACGAAATCGAATTAAAATGTCGAAAAGCTCATCCTGAATAGATGTCCCTACTTTAAGTACATCGTTCAATGACACTCCGCTTGTTGTCTTTGCACTTGCATGAAATACAACACGCAATTTTGTAGTTATCGAAGATTCATTAAGTACTCCATGATGTGGTAACACGTACCTAATTTTTTGATTTTGACTATCATCGTTAAAATTAAGTTTTGACATATGGTCCAACTGCTCATATTCCGTAATAAACTCCATATATTTCTCCTCCAAATCACTGTTTCTTTCAAGTTTTCGTTCCAAGTTCAAAAACCTTTTCTTAGCCATCTCTAACGAATCTCCCAATGCACTAACATCTTCCCTGAGTGGTAAGGCCACAGAAAATCTTCCTGTCTCATCGCGTTCCACTGTTTTGGCGAAAAATTGTTCACATTCACGTTCTTCATTGGACAGTCTCTTTTGTATCCCCACCTCCTCAATTAACCAGAATTTTTCTATTCGATTCTGTAACTCTTGATACTCCATTGATTTCATACTTACATTACATACAGCTTCATTATCGATATTATTTTGATAGTTATGAATCCTTCCTGATATAACCCAACCAAATAAAGTCTTCTGAAGTATCAATGAACAGTCAGCTAGTTTTATCTGTCCAGCACAAAGTAATTCATAAAATAATTCCGCTCCAAGCAGAATATCAACTTTTGATGTTTCATAAAAATTCGGATCCGCTAATTTTATATTCGAAGGAATATTTAAATCTTTGATATTGAAAGAGTGATTTGGAATTTCAGAAGTTATATTTTCCAAAACAAAAAATAATTTATCGGCATCAAAATTGCTGTAGGTCGATTTTATATTGGTAGCCACTCGCTGCTTCACTTTCGTTAACGATTTTCCAACACCTGATATTGGTATATCAACTCCCCTCACCTTTAAATCTAGAAAATCTACTAGATCTTTCCGAATAAAGTTTACTTGAGACGCATTATCCAATAACGCACCACACTTCACATATTGTCCCTGATAATTTTTTATAAAAACGATAGCAGTCGATATCAGAACCTGGGGAAGTTTACACGGAGTATTACAAGAAGCAGACACTGTTGAAACTTCTTTTTTCTCCTTTTCCTCCAGATCATGAATAGTGCTGGTCCCAGAACTATCTTGATTAGTAACAGTATTTGAAACACGATAAATTCTTTTACACAGAATCGTATTGTGCCTACCCTTACAATGTTTACACCCATTAGCCAAACATTGATTAAAAACATGATTCCCACGCAAACAGTTCAAACAAAGACGAAGTTTCTTAATGCGTTCTATTCGTTCGTCGACGGTTATCTTCAAGAGTTTTTCACACTGATATAGAAAATGAGTTCCTTTACAAAATTGACATGATGCTTTGCTCGTTGCTCCTGTTGTGCTGTAAGCTGTGAATTTATTGTTCACTGTGTATTTATTGTCCGGTTGAATATTTGGTTTGGTATACGTTCTACAGTTTGTTTTTTATTTGCTTGCGTATTTATCTCTACGTTTTCTAGAATCTGACATTTATTGGCGATGAAATCGATGACATTTTGAAGGCTAGGATTACCCTCAAACTTCGAAATAGTTGCTTCTTCCCAATGCTTTTGTGTTTCGATATCAAGTTTACCCGGACAGGTAAAAATCAAAAGTCTATCCCAATACTCTACAGGTTCTCCCAATGCTTTTAAAGCTCGCAAGTTTCGCTCCAAATTCACAATTAGTTTTCTTAGTTCAATGTACGATTGTTCGTTCAAAGAAGGTGCCTCGAATATTGATTTCAGATGGGATTGAATTATCACAGGTTTATTATTAAAACGGTTATCTAACATTTTCCAAGCAATTTTATAGTTTTCTCTAGTTACCTGCAATGTTTCAATAAGAGTCGCAGCTTAACCTTCGAGTGTATCGATCAGGTAATAAAATTTTTGGATTTCATCTAAACGGTGATTTTTTGATATCATCGTTTCAAAGGTTTCTTTAAACTCCACTTATTATACTCTCCTTTGAATTTTGGTATTCCCAAATTTGGCAGTCTAATCCCACCTGACGTAGAACCCATCAGCGTACCTTGAGAATTGACATGAAGTATTTCAGCGTTAGATGATACACCGACTGCTTCACTTTTGAGGTATTTCTTGACTTCAGATACTACTTGAAAAAATAGATCTTCAAAATTATCTTGAACTACCGATTCTTTTTCTAACGCTTCAATATCCAAATCAACCTCGTTTATCTGATCTAAAACTACATCAATTTTTTCCAAACGATATTCTAATTGTGTCAATTTGTCTTCATTACTAGAGCTAGAAACTTCTTCATAAAATTCTTGGAATTTTTGAAACTGTTTCAAAAGTTGACGTCGTTTAGCAAATAAACGTTCAATGGAGTCTTTGATTTGTTCGTCCTCGTCTTTTGAATTATTTTTTCTACCCATCTTGTCGGTAATTACAATGCGATATTAGCAGAAAAAATACTTGATATACGATGTGAAAATGTTGGATAAGGCAGCCCAGACCCACGATATGAAATATAAACGATTTTAACTCACCAGAACCAACCTTTTCACCAAATACATGTATGTATTTGTATTGATAATTATTTATTCCTGCAGTCAACACACGATGACACTGACAGAAAAACAGAGCTGATATGATATTTTTATTTTAAACGATTAATCTTCTATCGACAAATTCGCTCAAGTAAAAGTGTTGTCGAAAACTTACCCCTGAGCTCCTCTCGTTCTATGTATTTACTGCTTACACACCACCGGCCATGATAACTTGATAACTTGATTGATTGACTTCTACCAATTCCTTAGCTTCCAATTTCCAATCCTGGACCATTTATCCGGAACGATAGGACCAAAATGGTGCTACCACCGTATCGATGTTTTCTCTTGTCGTTTTTTTTTATTTTATTTTTTTTTTTAATTTAAGAGTGGACTGTATTTAAATGATTTATTTAGCTCGCTATTGACTTTGACCGGCGGCTGGTTGTTGAAATATATATTCACATGTTTTTTCAAAAAATCCTGGTAACCGCCAAAAACACTTGAAATCATGGATAACTGTTCATATTGGATTTGTCACCAACTTCTGCACCGTTCCTCATATACAATATAAAACACCTACTGAACACTCCCCATACTTATATCCAACTGTTTTCGAGAAAATGAGCTTATATATCCATAATATTTTTGTTTAAAAAACAGGTTATTGTTCTTTTTGGTTCAATAATCGGATTGAATGTCCAATCAGCAAGGTGAACAGTTCTCCACCAAAAGGCAGCAATATAAACAATAGTTAACTACGCGATTATGGTTTTTTTTTTAGTTTGTTACCACTTATTAACATTGCTAAATAAACATTTCATTCAATTTTTCAACTAATAAAAACATTAACCGGCTTTCAAATAATCAATATTATGGATTTAAATGCTATTTTCTCAAAAACGATCGGATATAATTTAGGAGGGGTATTCATAAAATACACTCAGATTTTCACGAAAAATTCAAAAATGAAATAAAAAATACAAGTTTACATATAAAACAAAGAAGTTGATGATCGTAACATATTTTTGATCCACCCTGTATAAATCAAAACGCTTAATTTAAAATGAATTTGTTCCATATTTAAGCCGGTCACTGTATAAGATAAATAGTATTGTGTGACTGTTATTATAGGTTAAAGTGATAATATACAGTATGTCCCCGAAAAGGTGTTAAGAAAGGGGCAAATGGAGTAATAATTTAAAGAGTCGTTACGTTTAATTTGGGTATTGGACAACTCCCGTGAAATTGTTAATATTCACCGTTCGAATGTATCTTCACTCCCAGATTCGACAGGTTCCTTATCAGTAAATTTGCATACCTCTGGATTTGGCAAAAAGGTATCGCAATTGTTGCAGTAAACAGAGTCCCACTACGGATTATATTCGTACTTGGTATATTTTGCAGGTTTTCGGGAGAACCGTTTAGGTAGTTTGGATGTATTTCATTAGAGGTAGCGTCCTTTGCAATTTTGGGAAAACCCGTTGTCAGTGCGTCTGGTACAGGATTGAAAATTGAGGGGAGACTAGTTTTCGCCATTTTGGAAGTGAATAGCTACTGTGGTTCGTTGCTGTTGATTTCACAATTCTCAGATAGTTTTGTCGCCTGTATTGGGATTAATTTGTGGAATTAACTGATTGGCTGGTATGGTTTATGTGCTGTTTGGAGTATTTCTTGAATTACCAAGCCATACGAATATTTATTTGGATTTAAAGCGACGACACGTGGACTTTCCTCCTCAAAGGGCCTCTTACTCCAACTAACTAGGACGAAATATAAGTATATTTGCTGAATTGGAATTGGGAGGTGCAACTGCTCTGATTCTCAACTTTTGTGTTAAACCAGATACCTCAGGAGCCGTTAGGAGTGCTATAATTCGGAACAAATCAGGAAAAGCCAACCCCACATCATGGGCTTTCTTTTGTTCCCGTTTTCACCCACGAATGTCATTTTTAAATCAGAGGAACCCAATGATGACCTGAGGACTGAATCTGCTTGATCTGGTAGGATTGATTTGGAATGATCGAGGAATTGGCGGTGCTGAATTTTCCAGATAAGATTTCAACGATCTATAATAATCATAATTATTCTTTTTTTTTATTATTCAATTCATTTTGATAATGCCTTGCGGAACTAATTATTTCGAAGTTACTTATTGGGTGTTTGAGTAACTTGACGATTTACCTAAAAGTTTTGATTATTTATTCTATAAACTGAATGGGCTATTTATTTTGTAACCTGTTCACGGATACAGTGCTAATGTTTTGAAATTATATCAAGTTATAAAGTGTTATAAAAAATTTAAATTTAACGTCATCACGTGAAATATTTACCTCCTTCAAAAATACATAAAGCGAGTGCTGTCACAGATTAGCAGCTAATAAATCAGCCTATTATTGTCCTATCTGGTGTATTGATTTACTACACAAAGTTGGCAGATTGTGAACAGAGTTTTGTTTGGGGCTTATTTACTAACTGTAGGTTTTCCTGATTTAAGCCGCTTTAATCAGCCACCCTAAGTTGGTGTGGTTTTATTTTATTTTTCTGAGCTAGCAGTAGGCATTTTGCTGTACCATTGGCAACCCAAACGAATTTTGAAACTCAGGGTGTAGCAAATTTGGCGCCCGGTTTGACTGAGCAGACATGTGGGGCCGATTATCAATTTTCTAAAAAAAAAAAAAAATCACCTTCACCCAAAGCTTCAGCAACATCTTATTGAGTCCAGCAAGCGCATTCACTTCGTTGCTCTAAGGTTTTCATTTGATTTTGGTTTGTTTGGAATTTTTGTGTGTAGACTTGATTGACTTTTTTTTTAAATAATTTTTGCGGCAATCATGAGACTCCGTTACTGTTATTGTTTGAATTTGTTCTTCCTAGGATCACGGCTAGGAAGTTATTTGTTTGTTTTTTTGTCGTTTTCGTTCGATACCTATTGACTTTTTGTCTTTTTTTTGTTATCATTTAACGGGGAAATAATGGCACCTACTAAATCTTATAATGTTAATTGACTACACAAAGACGAGATAACATATGAACATATGAATATATGAACTAACCATATAACTGGCCAGTCGGACGTGAATGTAATGAGGAAGTCTTTACGTGCCCTTCTGAAACTAGAACGCAAAGGAGAATGCATGAACTACCCGGATTATGCGATTGATTTTGAGACTGATTTGGCAGCAATTAAGAAGAAGCTTGTTGAAATACGGACACTCCTTGATGATTTTATTGTTGGGGACGAGTCATCAGAGGATCGGTTGCAATCAGTTATAACTCATTTAATGGGAAAAATCAACATATGTAAGGCGAACAGCTCGTATATGAAGAATAGGAAGTCTGACGTTCTGGTAACCTTGCTTGATTATAATTCAGAATTCGAGTCAAAATTAGGAAAATACAAGCTTGAACAACTCAGCTTGTCAGCGAGCCTATCAAGTTTGGAGATTGGAGGTGATGATGACATTTCCAGTGACTCGTCAGAAGAAGATCAACCTCTCAATAGTACTCCTTATACTGCACCAACTTCTTCACGTAAGTCTGTACCTGTCGCACAATGGGATTTTAAATTCTCCGGTGATGAACACTCAATGTCCCTGAGTAGCTTCCTCGAAACGATTGAAGAACTAAAAGTGGCGTATAATTTCAAATGAAGAGCTTTACCGCTCTGGAATTGATCTTTTTCAAGGTCGTGCATATACTTGGTACCTATCTGCTCGACAAAAGGCTCATGATTGGTCAAATCTGGTGGATTTACTGCGACGACAATTCCAACCACCAGACTATAATGACAAACTTTTTAACGAGATCAAGAATCATACAATGGGACCAAATGAACCAATTGGAATTAATCTTGCAGTTATGGATAATCTGTTCAGCCGCTTGACAGTTAAAGTTCCGGAACGTACGCGGTTAAAGATTTTAGTGAATAACCTCCCACCTTTCTACCAGACACAATTGGCTCTTACTCAAATAGAAACAGTGGATCAACTATTGGATTTGGGACAAAGACTAGAAGCAAGGAAAGTATCAGTAGAACAATTTAAGCCACCTCCATCACGCAGATCGGATCGCTTATTGGAGCCTGATTTCGCCTTCCTTCATTCAGAAAACAGGAATGCGGTAGATAAAATAGATACCATTCACGATAATAATAGACGCCCAATGAAGTGTTATAGCTGTGATAAAGTGAGCCACAAAGCTGTGAATTGCGACCAACCTAACAAAAGAAGATGCTATAGATGTAATCGACCAAACTATAGAGTACGTACTTGCCCAACTTCTAAGCAGGGTGCGGGAAACGGACCAAGGAGACAATTGAAGGCCATGTAGTTGTCTCTGAAGAAAATTTGGCCACTGATAGGAAGAACAGACTGATTTTGGACTATGTACATGTACATGCGGTGGAAGATCAAAGACCCTATCTGGAAATATCAATATTGGGCTTGAAGTTTTTGGGCTTAATGGATAGCGGTGCAACTCATACTATCGTCGGAAGAAAGGGTTTGGAACGCTTAAGTGGATTGAATTTAACCTTGAACTCTAGTGTCATAACCACTTGCTCGGTCGCCAATGGGGATAGGTGGGCTGTGTTGGGGCCATTACCGTACCAGTCGCTGTTGAATCCAAAATTATGCTCATAGACATGCTATTTCTACCATCGTTGCCACACTCACTAATTCTGGGTGCAGATTTCTGAAGAAAAATGGGGATCATACCTGACCTGCGCAATGATAGATGGACCTTTTATGAAGCTGATGAAATCGATACCAATTCAGGTAACATCGTAATTCTCACTAAGGAGCAGAAAAAAGTTATAAGTGACATGTCCGATCAACTTTTTTCTGAGATGCCCGAAAATGTAGGAGTAGGTATGGCGGCACCTTAGCCAGGGAACTTTCATGCCCCTGTCTAGAGTGCGGCCATGGAAAGTCATTGACCTTAACATATTAAATATTTTTAAGATTTTTAATCAATTATTTATTAGGGGGTTTTATTAGGGGTCACTGAACTTTGAAATATTTTTGGTGTTCTATTATTATTTTTGACTGTTCAATTATCATATTTTCATGATTTTTAATCAATTAATTATTTGGATAATTATATTTGAATCATAATAATGAGTTATGCAAATTTGGTATGTTATGTTATTATAACTCTCTTATGCGCTATCCATACTCACCTTTTTTGAAAAAGTAATTTTCGTCGTCTGGGTTCGATCCCAATGCCTTTGAGTTACCAGTCGGGTGCCTTAACCATTGCGTTATAGAAACGTTTATATATCATGGGATATGTGAATATCCAAAGACACAGATGGAAACAGGTTTTACTCTGTCTGCATTAGTGCCGTTCTACATGCTTGGTATACGATTGAGTAGCAGATCGCAGGTGTTAAATTAACAGGTGATGACGAGGGTAATTAGCATGTAACAGACAAGGCTCATGGCTTATTATTGCATGGTAATGAACTCTCTCGTAGATTACTGTATTTTGATTCATAGTTTGATGTAGAGTACTACATTACCAAGAATCAATATCTACTTATCATACACTAGAAGTCTTTTGAAGAAGGCTGAAATGTGGGAACAGGTTTACTCTATCTGTATTATTGCCGTTCTACATGTTATGGTATACGATTGAGTTGCAGATCAACAGGTGATAAATTAATATTCAAGTATCGTGTTTATTTATATTTGCGCTATAGAATCTCACCTGACATCATACCTGATAATTCAAATAACCAGTACAACAACTGTTTAATTTTCATTATATGGAACAAAGAATTATCTGAGAATCATGTTTCTATGATTTTTAATCAATTAATTATTGAGCTTTTTTTTATTCAACTATGAATATATCACATTAAATTATGGAAATCTGATGTGTCATTATTCTGTACTGGAAAACATGTTTTATGTTTTTTACTTTGTCTGTATTTACTCCTATTTGTTGATTATTATATTACCAGCAGAATTTAGATCAGTTCAGATTCATCGTTATATGTCTTACTTTTATTTCCATAGACATGATTCGTCAACCACCACTTTATAGATGAGTTAAAAATAAACGAAGATTCTGGTAGACAAAACACATAGGGAATTTTTGTTATTGCATAGGTAATAAACTCTCGTACATTTGGTAATGATTTTTTTATTGTTTTACTATTTATTTATGAAACCATGGTGTCTCTCTCTCTCTCTCTTCAGCCTGTTTTGATTTTTTTCTTCTGGAGCTTCGACATTCCCGGTGGGGGGGTCCTGATTATCGGGTTCGCCGTAACATACTTCACCTGACTTCTGGCTCAGCATCATCCCACGCCTGCCAGTCATCACCTTCCTCAATTTGGTGTTGTCTTTGGGGTTGGTAAAATTAAAACAAAATAGGTTTCAATGTGGAATTTTGAATAGAAATTATATATGTGGTAGGATTAGATGTAAAAAGCAATCTAGTTGATTTTCCTTCTTTGATTTTATCATATTATGTCTAGAATCACCTTATCAGACGACTCCTTGAGGGGCTCCTCTGGAGAACTACACCATATCCTTTGGGGAACTTCCATCTGTACTTTAAGCATCATCTGAAAATAAAAATTAGAGCAAATATATGGTGAGGAGAATATGAATAAATTCAGAAATGAGTTAAAAATGAAAGTAAATATGAGTTTTATTGTATTTGATTGAAGCGAAATTATTGCTGTGCACCTGCTGTTGGAATTTCGGCACCCATGATAGCCAATAAAAACGTTCCGAAGAGGAATTAACTCAGATACCGTTGGAATACTTGATCAATTCTAGTATGACCCCGTTGGAAAAAACTATTAATCACCAGAAAAGCTTTGATTTGCAAATACCATATCTCATGAAAAGTCATTTTGATGGGCCCTTTTTGTCATTTACTGATATTGAACTGTATTTATGTTTCAGTACGACTACGATGTATATGTTTATCTATATTCTACATGAAATATTTAAAAAAATTATTTAGCTTTATATTAAAAACAAGACAAATAGAACCCCCAAAAATTATTGTTTAAACATATTTTCAAAAAATATTTTTATTGTTTTCGTATGGAATATGATCAGAATAATTATTGTAGCAGTAAAAGTTGACTGATTGTGAAATATAATGTATTTAAAAATCAGTTTAAATCGATTCTACTTGCTAAGTCACTTTTTTTTGTTTTTAGTCGTAAGGGTTTTTGGTCATTATTGGGGATCTAGTGTTGGGGTTACATCATGCGTTTGAAACAAGAAAACAACCCAAAACAAAACATCGCATAAGCAGTTGTTGTTATATGAAAATAGAATGAACAAATGTAGCAGTATTAGTTCACTGATTATAAAATATCAAGTATTTTAAAATCAGTTTAAGCCTTATCACTTCGTCAAAGTTCTGCTACCTTGATAAGGACCCACCCACCCTCCATCGACATTATCAAAATGTTTTGAAAATATTGTCACATTAGTACTGGAGGCAAATATACTTAGTGTAAATCCACCCAATTTGCCACTGGTAGAATCGCTGAGCGAGCAGTTTTGTTGCTATAAATAGACACGTTCAGCGAGACGGCAGGCAGTAGTTGGCCTACGCTAATTACTCGTTCCCTCCCCGTGAGTAGTGCAACCCCTCTCACTCCCTTCTATCCCTGTGAGTAGTGCAACCCCTCTCACTCCCTTCGATCCCTGTGAGTAGTGCAACCCCTCTCACTCCCTTCTATCCCCGTGAGTAGTGTAACCCCTCTCACTCTTCGTCGAACTTCAGCGTTATATAACTCCTCCTAGGAACAACGCCACGGAGAACATGCTCGTCCTAATCTTATGGTGGTAAGAGATTGTATTGATGTATGGTTGGCAACAATATATTGAGGCTACTATCACAAACTGAGTTTCCCTACTGATCAGCCCAGCTACGTTCCCTAGAGCACGACAGGTGTTGCGGGTCCAGTCGAAGACCCAGTCCAACACCTTACGTGACATTTGGTGGAGGCGCCTACGATCACTCCCGCTGCCAAGACGAGTACGGGGGAACCTGAAAAAAAATTCCATTTGATGTCACGGTACAACCTTAGGTCCAAAAGTGATACGGATGAGTTGGACGAATTTAGACCAGACCAAGGAAGTTCCACAGCAGCGAGCATCTTCACTCCAGTAAAGGACACACCCAGGTTTCCGGCACTCTCTCCCATTCCGCATGCACAGAAGGTGGTAAAGGTGCAGTTTGCTAGCCAAGAAGTCCCCATACCCCAGACCGTTGAAGTTCAAAAACAAAGTACCGAGCAAGAAGCAGCTAATAACCTCTCAGACAGTGTACCCTCCGTTGACCAAGAAGACCAGCTAACTATCATAAAGGGCACCATGGCAAACACGACTATCGCCGACGTACTCAGCACAACTAGACAAGCAACGCTACCACAATTCGTAAGCCCATCAATTTTCCATCCGGGAAAAACATCTCCAACAGAGTTCATAAAGGCTTACGACAGGTCGGCCGTGGCTAATGGATGGGACGACACACTGAAAATTGCCTATTTCGAGACCTTTTTGAGCGGTGCAGCACATATTTGGTTTCAGGAATACAAAAAAGAAAAAGTAAATAGCGCCTGGACTGATATACTGGAAGACTTCAAAATGGAGGAAAATGATCATTTAGAGGAAAGAAGAAGACGGGTTGAGAAAAGGAAACAACAACAGGGAGAAACCGTAATGAGTTTCCTGTACGAGTTACAAGTACTATACCGTGATTACAAATCCGAATTTGATATCGGGGATTTTCTGAAATTCGTCAGCAGAGGCCTATCAGAGAAAAGTTATTACCACTACTACTGGTTAACCAGCCCGCCGAACAAGCAACCGAGCTCGCTGGATCAGCTAAAAAAGATAGCGGTAACCATAGACAGGGCACCGACGAAAAAAGAAATAGAGGAGGTTAGAGTACCGATAGAACATCCGGCACCAAACCAGGTTCAGCAATACCATCGACCTGGAAATGCCAATAGACGGGGAGATTATTATCCTCAGCCTAGACAGCAGTACAACTACAGAAGTAACTGGCATAACTCCCAAGAGAACAACCGGGTTATGGAAACCACAAACCACCAACCTCCAGCACAACCAAGATATAGAGGGTCCAGAAGTAGCAATAATAGTCCCAGATGTTACAACTGTGGCAGAGCAGGCCACTTCGCAGCATCATGCAGAACCCAGCACCCAAACGAAAGAGGATGGCAGAATTAGGGGTCCCAGCCATCCACTGTCAGAGGGACACATTCCGATCCAGCATTCCATACATCACGGTTAAAATAAACAACCAATTACTCCAGGCGCTGGTTGACACTGGGGCTCAAAATAATGTACTACAACGTGACTGGGCAAGAAACATCACACTTAAGAGGAGTTCCACGGTATTGGCCACAGCAGGGGGTCATAGGATATCAGTGCTAGGTGAAGCAAAAATACAATTGACAATAGAACAATTCAAGAGCGACATAGATGTGAAAATTATCGGGAGCTCACCTTTCCCCCTAATCCTAGGAATAGACTTTCTAAACAAACATAGTGCAGTAATAGACCTCTCCAAAAAACTGCTAATCTTGGATGGACACCACCAATTCAGGCTATTTCAAGGGAATGTTGAAACGCAACACCCAGTGTCATTCTCTGGGCTACTGTTTCGAAATAAAAACAGGATGGATACGGCTCTTCGTTTAGAGGCTTTCTGGGCGAGTCACTCACTGATAGACAAACAGAAAATAGAAACAGTGGTTCAGGGGAAATTCGAGAACATCCACAAGCTCCACAGATTGGTAATCCGGGGCTTTGCAGTAACCCGTGACTATCAAACAAGGAATAGCATTAAAGCGATCCACAGGGCATTCCCAACGATATCTAGGAAACATAGCCGACCATTAGGAGCAGTGTCGATGTCAAGGCATGGAGGCAAAACAGCATTCTTTCTACACGTGAGGAATTCTAGCAAGGAGAAACCAGCGCTGGAGGACATTTTCAAGTGCCTTACAACGATAAGACGTATAGCAAGAGAAGAAGGATACCAAGAAGTAGCTTTCGAAAGAAAGGGATGGCGCTTAAACTCCGAGGAATGGGACATCCTGGAAAAAATGATGTATACATTGTTCAAGACGGAGGAGACTCGCATCATAATCTGTAAGAAAAGACGACCAATGTCGATACGAAAGGAAGCACTGATGACGATAGAAACAGACACCGTACCTAGTAGGGTTAAATTAACTGCTGGGGACGACTTCAGAATTAGCCCTGGAGAAACTGTGACAATCGGTCTCTCACCCAGCTCTGACATGATGGAGGAAACAGCCTATGCATGCTCATATAACTTGGACCAGTTGGTGAAAATGAAGACGCATATACAGTCACACATCTTCTCCAACGAAGACAAACTATTCATAGAACTAAGATCAACTTCCTCAGACACAGTTAGAATATTCAAAGGCACAACGATGGCTACGTTGGAAACAACAGAGGTAGAACCAAATGGGTCATGGAACTGTCACTTACAGGAGAACCGTGATGAAGACCAAGTTACACTAGCGGATCATAACCTACAAAACATTGAGAACCCGAACACTAGAACAGACTTAGCTAGGTTATTGGAGGAATATCAGGACGTTTTTTCAAAATCTACAAGAACCATGGGGCGTACCAACCTCGCGGAACATGTCATAGATGTGGGAGAGGCCAAGCCGATTAAAAATAGGCCATATAGAGTGTCTCAGAAGGAGCGACAGGTCATCGATGAACAGATAAAAGAGATGTTGGAAGGGGAGGTGATCAGACATTGTCACTCACCCTGGGCCAGCCCAGTCGTACTAGTAAAGAAAAAAGACGGGAAAACTAGATTCTGCGTGGATTACAGAAAACTTAACTCGGTGACCAGAAAGTCAAATTGGCCTTTACCACAGATAGATGATATTTTGACTTACTTGGGAGAAGCAAAATATTTCAGCACTTTGGACATGTTCTCCGGGTATTGGCAGGTTCCAATTCAGGAAGAATCCAAGCAGTACACAGCGTTCGTCGCACAAGGTCATGGTACCTACGAGTTCAATGTACTGAGCTTCGGATTATGCAACGCTCCCGCTACATTCCAGGAATTGGCAGACCAAGTGTTCTGGGACCTAAAATGGAAAGATATCCTGATATACCTCGACGATATCATTATTTTCTCTAAAACCAAAGAAGAACATATGATGAAACTAAGGAAAGTCTTCGAACGGTTGCGACAGGCCAACTTGACACTGAAGCCATGCAAGTGCGAATACTTAAGGGAGGAGATACGAGTCCTGGGCTACAAAGTAGGAAAAGAGGGTATTCTATCGGATGACGAAAAAATAGCCTGTGTGAAGGAATTTCCGACTCCAAGGAAAGTTAAAGATGTCCAAAGCTTCCTTGGATTATGTAATTTCTACAGAAAATTTATTCAGAACTTTGCCGTCATTGCTAGACCGCTGCACGAATTGACAAAGAAAACAAGGAAGTTCGAATGGGGGCAAAGGGAAGAACGTGCATTTGACGAGCTAAAACACAGACTGATATCAGCACCGGTACTACATCACTACAACCCGGAAAAAGAGACAATCCTTCACACAGACGCATCTACCGTCGGAATCGGGGCAATTTTGCTACAGGAAGGTGAAGACGGGAAAAACCATCCCATAGCATATGTCAGCCGGAGTTTGTCATCCTGCGAGCAAAACTACTCCATCAGCGAGCTGGAGCTACTTAGCATTGTTTGGGCCTTGGGCTATCTTAGACACCTAATCTACGGACGACCAGTCACCTTGATCTCTGACCACCATGCCCTGTGTTGGCTAGACTCCATAAAAGATAACAACCGACGACTGGCAAGGTGGGCATTGAAGATCGCGGAGTTCGATTACAAGGTTACGTATAAATCTGGTAAAACCCACATGGACGCAGATTGTCTGTCGCGGAACCCGGTACTACCTCCAATAGGAGAAGAGGAAATAGAAAACCAAAATGAGGTACCAACATTTGCTATGAAAAGCCAGGAAATTGCGAGCCTACAGGACAAGGAACCCGAACTTAAACTCCTGAAAGAAACCATCATTAATCCCGATGTCGCACCTATAGCCATCAGAAGACGAGCAAAAAATTTTAGACTAAATGGAGATTGCCTATACAAACTCAATACGGGACAAGGCGATGTGGAACACCTGCTGGTAGTACCAAAATCCATGAGAGAGGAGATAATGTGGGAATTACATGCTGCACCGACCTGTGGGCACTTAGGATTGAGTAAAACCTTGGATAAAATCAGGAATAGGTTCTACTGGACAGGGATGGCAAAGGATGTGGAAAAATACGTGAAGGGCTGTATAGATTGCCAAGCTAGGAAAGGTCAACCATTTAGAAAGACTCCGGGATTCTTACAACCAATTCCCGTGGGATCAATCTTCGACAAAGTAGGCATTGATCTGTTGGGACCTTTCCGACGTGGCAACAAGGGCAAGACAATGATAGTAGTTACGACTGACTACGCATCCCGGTATGCAATAACAGCAGCTTTACCAAATGGGAAAGCCGAGGCAGTGGCCCAATTTATACTAGAAAAAGTGATCCTGATCCATGGGGCCCCAAGAACGATCTTGAGTGACAGAGGAAAAGTATTCCAGTCAGAATTGGTGAAGGAAGTGACACAATTGATGGGGGTGCGCAGGCAATTCACAACGGCCTACCACCCGTGTTGCAATGGTCTGACAGAAAGACTGAATAAAACCATGGCGGACATGCTGGCAATGTACTGTAACACGGAGCAAACTGACTGGTGTAGTTATGTCCCCTTTGTCACATTCGCATACAACACTGCCATCCAGGACACCACGAAATTCAGCCCCTTCATGCTCACTTTCGCAAGAGAGCCCACTTTACCACCAGAGGCAGGACTCTTGGACAACGAGCTGTCAACCGATACGCTGAAGATGCGGGAGAGAGCTCTGGCAATGAGGGCCGTAGCAGTAGAGAACATACAGAGAAAACAGGAAAAGGACAAGGTGCGCTTCGACGATAAACACAGGGATCTTCAGTTTCAGGCAGGAGATAAAGTGAAGATTTTTGTTCCTGTAAGGAAAGTAGGACGAAGCGAAAAATTGCTGTTAAGATGGTTTGGTCCATATGAGGTAACAAGGAGGCTGGGGGAGGTCAACTACGAAGTGAGGAGACATGGGTGTAGAAAGAAAGCTTTGGATACAGTGCACGTCTGTAGAATGCTACCATATAACGACCCTTGGACGGAGAATGCTCCATTAGAAGGAGCTCTGATTGATGAAGAAACAAGGGAAGGAAAGAAACAAAATGGGCAAGAGGAGGACTATTTTAGCTGTACGGATGGCGAGGAAGAATAGTAGCGCAAAGGGAACGTAGGAATTAGGGCGGTCGAGAGGGAGACTTAGGAAAGAAAGACAATAACAGAGTATATATTACAGGTTGCAAGGACAAGCAAAAGTCGCCCAGAAAGTGGAAATTACTGCTAGAGCCTCATGGAAACCATTACCACATGTCATCACTTACGAAGGTTCAATACCAATCACGTACAGAACAGCCTGGTATGAAGAGGTACCCTTCAGGACCACAAGGTCTCGCTGTACAGACTCGAGGACGACGTATTGCGAAACGAAAAGACAGATCGAGATCACATCAGGGTCAGTGGACATTGAAATCGATGAATTGATGGATGGCTGGAACCTAACCCACATGAGACAAACAAACAGACGGAACAAACGAGCTCTGGCATTTATCGGAGAAGGTCTAAACTGGTGTTGTGGCGTGGCTACCCAGCAAAAATTGGACTCCTTGACGATAGACGCTGATCAATTGAGGAACCGTTTGAACTCTGTTACAAACAGTTTAGGAGGGGCAATAAAAACTCTGGGACAAGAATCAGGTTATCTACAGAAAATGCAGGAGAACACGGCAGAAGCATTCAGAGTGACGGAAGATAAAATAAAGAAACTGGAGACCTACTTAGAAAAGCTCAGTAACAGAGCCAGGGATGAAGAAAAAACGAACATCAACATTAACCTAGAATTGCTGAAGAACAACTTTGATCTATCAAATAAATTGGTTAGACTTACCAGAGCCTTACGGAAGCAGGACACCTTGCAGGCCTGCAAACATCACCATATACCTATGGGCATCGTAAAACCATCCACGCTTAAGCTTGATTTGAAGAAACTGGCTTGGGAATAAGAGATCAGCAACCATACGCTGGCAATACAGGACACGGCCAAACTATACGAACTACCCATAGCAGAATGTAGTTTCTCCGACAAGGAATTGGTAGTGCACGTTAAAGTCCCTATTAGGGAAAAATTACAGAAATGGGAAATTTTTGAACTTATTACTCACCCGTTCGCTTGGGGGCGAGAGACATGCACTATTGAGCACGACGTATTATATATGGCCATTTCAAGAAACGCTCAGGATCAGCCAGCACACTCTCGCCAAATAACAGGAACAGGCCTACATCTTTGCAAGCCCTACCACGACAAACTGTGCTACTTACCCAGATTTGCGGGGGGAATCCACCAGGGGCCATCTTGTGCTAGAAAACTTCTGCACGGAGCACCGGTGCAGGACCTATCCACTCACTGTCCACTGAGGTGCCACCAATCAACACTACTAATCATAACAGAGATCAGCGAGGACGAATTCCTGTTAACCCACCCACAGGAAGGAATGGTGCTGGACTGTGGAAGTACCACGGTGCCAATAAAATCGAACGTGTCAGCACCCGGATCCTTGAAAGTATTTTTGCCTTGTCAATGCCGCCTAGAACTAGATGGGAAAATATTGATCCCAAGACGTTTCCCTTGCCAAGAAGACGAGGGAGAACTAAAAATAATACATACCCTCCCAGCAGCATGGACGACTCTAAAAACATTCGTCCTGAATCCTCTCTCAGCTAGCCATCCGACAAGGTTTGATGAAATAGGGGAATGCTTGAACCAGAACTGGACGCTCCAAATCCCATACCTCAACCTCACTTCCAGCAACGACCTCATTGATAGTATCCGTCAATCGGTAGAAGCTCAACCCCCCATCGATGGTTATAATTGGCACACAGAAAACCAAACCCTGATGATAATTTGGAACACAACACTCTCAATAGCCCTCCTTTACCTGTTATTTCACCGGAACCAATGGACGCCTCTGGCCATCATGCAGCCAACATCAGCACAAAACGTCACAGACCCACGTCGCCACGACACGATTTTTTCGTTAACGTGTGTAACACTATCCCTTTTCCTGATGTATCTTCTATTCAAGATAGGCCAACACACTCTTAAGTACTTACAGAGAAATCAACAGCCCGCCCATCCAGAACCAGCCACCAACCCCCGAGACAATGAACAAAGCCAGGAAATCCCACCGTCCTATTTACTAAGGATAACCGAACAGGAAAGCGAGGGCCAATATAGATGCCAACTCATTCCACTTGCGACAGAGACGAGCCGCTCGAGAAGCAGGTCGGAAACAGCGCAATTGGATACCTCACATAACTAGCAGTGTACAGGGTGAACAGAGTCAGTGAGACCAATTGTGTATATACATATACATTGTTATTTTTACAGCTTATTTAAAAAATTTAATTATTAAACTACTTGTATATATAGACCAAGGGACGGCGAGGGCGAACCTTTGCAGTAAGGATCACGATATCCCCCTGGAACGGTCCGTGGTACAGAACCTGCTCCTCCTCCGGTACCTCGGGAGGCCAACACTCGCACGGCACATCTACCAACACGATTGGCAGCCGCTATATAGGAGGGAAGGAAAGGCATACGTTCTAGAGAAAAAAAAAAAAAAAAAAAAAAAAAAAAAGAAAAGCAGACTTACCCGGGGAATGACAGGGTGACCCCTCCTCAACAGCCTCCTCACGAAGATCTCCGTCTCCGAGTAATACTTTCGCCTGCTGCCGTCCCTCATGATGAGTTGATATAGATAAGGATTTAGTGGGTATATGTTTATGATTTTAATATGGGATGTTATTGTTTATTTTGAGATGTTATTAATATTATGTTTTGACCTGTATAGGATGATGTACTTATATAGACTTTTGTTTTTCATATAACAGCTACCGGTCCCCACAACCATCCAACTGGTCAATACGAAACCGGCCAGAAATCCACAACCTCCAGCCATATTACAGGGATCCGGCCCTCTGAACTGAGTAAGGGGACCATATACACACCCTGTAATAAGCAACTATCACCGAGGTCAAGGAAGATCGGCTGGCCAACAATTTTTTGCAAACGCAAGCATCAGCACTATTAGCAGTGAACAAGCGTTGAACGCACGGCGGTGCAGTACCACAGGCCAGGGCTTGGGAAAACTAAACGGATGGATGGCAGGACCGGAGCGAGAGATTTTGGCCACAAAATTTGTTAATATTTTTTCAAGTTTTTTTGTAAGGGATGGAGCATGTTCTCTTCTGGCATTGGGGTCCAATGCTCACGGGGTGAGGGCATATGTCACATTAGTACTGGAGGCAAATATACTTAGTGTAAATCCACCCAATTTGCCACTGGTAGAATCGCTGAGCGAGCAGTTTTGTTGCTATAAATAGACACGTTCAGCGAGACGGCAGGCAGTAGTTGGCCTACGCTAATTACTCGTTCCCTCCCCGTGAGTAGTGCAACCCCTCTCACTCCCTTCTATCCCTGTGAGTAGTGCAACCCCTCTCACTCCCTTCGATCCCTGTGAGTAGTGCAACCCCTCTCACTCCCTTCTATCCCCGTGAGTAGTGTAACCCCTCTCACTCTTCGTCGAACTTCAGCGTTATATAACTCCTCCTAGGAACAACGCCACGGAGAACATGCTCGTCCTAATCTTATGGTGGTAAGAGATTGTATTGATGTATGGTTGGCAACAATATATTGAGGCTACTATCACAAACTGAGTTTCCCTACTGATCAGCCCAGCTACGTTCCCTAGAGCACGACAGGTGTTGCGGGTCCAGTCGAAGACCCAGTCCAACACCTTACGTGACAATATTTATTATCAAAATTAATATTTTAACCATTGTTGATGATGGTGATGTTGATAAATTTTTATTTAAAGAAAAATAAACTGTATAGTTTTGAAGTTTGTGTATTAATGTTGAAATAGATATTATATTATTATTTTTATAATTTTATAATTAGATACTAAAATAACTTGAAAATTGTGTAATTAACAATTCAATGAAAGTATACTATATATATTATTTACAATTATTATTAGATACAATAATTAAAATTAATTTGGGCACATCTTTTTGAATCCATAAGGGAGTGAATCATGGTCATCTAAAAATCAACGTTTCAAAGAATTTGGTTTGTAGATTTTTGATTCCTCTTTGGTAACAACTTCATGCATTTGAGTCCTTCGGATATTTTAAGATACAATTTTTATAGGAATCGAGTCTATTTGTAAAACCATATCTTTTATTGAGTCGAAATTAACCAATTGGGAAGCGTTGCAGTTTAGATAAATTCCTTTGACTTTACATATTATTTTTTCGTCTTGATCCAAAGGGGAGTGAACTTTATAGGCGTAGTTTTGAGGCCCTCCGCTAACAAACTCAGTTATAAAGCTCCCGTGTCCAAAAGACATCAGCTCGTCTGTCATGTCTCCGATAAAGTCCCCCGTCTCGATGTCATCATCGCCTTCTTTATAAGTAAATATCACTGAGTCTGTATCGTGATATAAAACTCTATCACAAAGTCTCTCCAGATAACTCAACAACTTGAGACGCGCTAATGTTGTTGTGTATGCAGCAAGGCAAACATTGACAGTTGATATCGGATCATGGCTATCTTCTTCAAATTCATAGTTAACTACCATAGCATCTTCATCAATAGGTAAAATGGTGTTGATGTTTAAGGCAGGATTAGTCATCATGTTGAAAAATTCTTCAGAATTATTTACAATTTTAGTTTTTGGCTGATTTTATTGTGGCCCGAGCTTTCCCCAAAAACTGTTTAACATAAGTTCAGCCAAACATCTAAGTCCGGGTTTTTTAAATATTTTATCATATTCCAATTTAACACCCTCGGGGTTGAAAAATACTTCAACAAAATTTCCTTTCTGCTCGTCTGAGATGCAATCACTAGGCCAACCTGAAGCCTCCTGCTTAATTTTTATGAATTTATTCATCATTTCTACAAAAAGCCCTCCTATCTTTTGATCCACGTCATATTGTTCAACTTGATACCGCCAAATCTCATATATACTGATTATTGTGTAACCTTTTTCAAGCGCGTTTAAAACTTCATCTATAACCCAAGTTCCGGTTAACGCACGTTCTTCATCATTGTGAGTACAATCATTAAAATTCATATTTTCTCCACATGCCCGACAAAGAACAAACATCAATTTATTGTTCATCTTTTGAGGAAGAACAGGATGGTAGATATTTTGTGGTGGCAAAATTTTAGCTTTGATGACTCCATTTGTTTCTTGTAAATTTAACTGATTGCAGTCATTTCCTACAAATATTTCAGGGTGTCCTATAGGAAATTTTCCATATTTGCCAACCCATGGGTAAAGAGAACATACATCCAAGTATTTAATCTTTTCCCCTTTTGATGCTTTATAATATGTTTTGCAATTCCCAGTACGACCCCCATAGAAAGCATCTCTAGGATTAAGTGGGGTTTGAGAAAGAATAGGATGATTTTTTAAAAAAACTTCAAATTCGAGGGTTTTTTCTAAATCTTTTCGGAAATCACATTCCCACTTCTCGATGACTTCATATCCGTGGTCTCTTAACCTCTCCGTTTTTGCTAATGTGGACTAGTATCGAAAATTCAAAGTTTCAGTGGGATTGTCTGGTAAAGGTTTATCTCTCTGATATTTGAAACATTTGATACATCCGTGCCAGTAACAACCATGAAATTCAAAGATTTGTTTGGTTTCCTCACAATAGCCATCAACTTTTTGGCCAAATATATCAGTTTCGGGTCCTTTAGCAGCAAGATGTATACTTTTTCCAATCTCCTTCTCCTTCATCCAAATGAGCCATTTAAGGGCTAGGGGGCATTGATTATCTTTGAATCTATACCCGTTCTTAGGTATGATTCCTATGGTTCCTGGTTTGAGGAAATTTCTCCTAAATACTTTATCACATGCTGATGCAATTGTACATGCTTCTGTGAAGGGGCAGACATTGGAAGTGTTTATCAACTGATCTCTGAACTTTAGACTGGCTTCAGTCAAAATTTCAACATACGACACACAATATTCAGTGATCTCTTTATAAAAATCAAAAATCTGGTCTTTATGCTCCTCATGCCACTTCAAAAATTCTTTTCTGTCTTTGTCATTGCATCAGGGTTATAATATTCAACATCAGGAAGAGTTTCTACATAATTTTGGGTTTCTTTCTTATTTAAGAGGTGTGGGAAGTACCCCTTCTTGAATCTATCTGCCAATCCAAAAGCTTTGGGTAGTGCAGCTAAGGCCATAGGGAAATAATTTAGAGAATCCAAAAACTTCACATTCTCTAACTGCATCAAAATAATTTTGGTCCCTTGCATTATAAGTTCGGAGGTCAGGTCTGAACTGGTGAGTATATGGCTGAAAATAAATTGATGGTCAAAAGCTTGTCCGTTATGTGCCAAAACAATAACGTCTCTGAATGTTTTTCTGATTTCCAAAAGATGATTCATGAATTTAGAAACCACATCTAGATGAAAAATGTGTCTTCTATAACCACAGGTCTGACAGAAATTTAGATCCGTTTCTAGGATACATTTTTCACATCGTTGATTGAAAATACATAGATTCGGCTCGTGTTCGAAACTGCCATCTTCCATTTGCTTATTCTGCATTGTCTCCAAATCATAAAAAATGTATAGAATATCTTTTGTTTTTGGTTTTCCAGTATCAATCTGCATATGACACAAATACCCCTTCGGTTGATGTCTTCGACAGATTTTACAAAAATCTTCCCCACATGTGTGTTTTCTATTAGATTTTGTAGTTTTCAGACATGAAGCACATATTTTAATCTCAGCACAAATTGTGGACTTTTTTAAAGATTCTGGTTTTTTGTGGTTTTCATAACATGACTGACTTCTAAATGTTCTAAGACAATCTTGGCATTTGGTTTTATTTTCGTTTTGACAAGGTGGTGATTGTTGACAAGCGACGCATGTTTTGCTGCATCTATGTTTATTTTTGTGATCGTATCCCACACGGCAATTTTCGCAGAAATAATCATACGCAAAAGCAGCCGTACATGATATGATAACACAGTAGTGGTTCTTGTGATAGAGAAGGTTTAATCGTTTTTCGCCCCCAGACCCAGCGAATATGACGTCTCTACCCCTGCTCTTGTATTGATTAACTATTATTTTATAGTCTGATGAGAGAAAATCTTGAAATTTTTGAAGTTCAGGTATACCGGCTCCGTCTTGAGGGATTACCACATTTGCACAACTGTATTGCCTTTTCCTTTTGGCGTTTCAGCCCTTGACGTATTTTTTTATAGCAAGGATCGTTTGTTGCTTTTGCTAACGCAATAGCCAAGGCTCTTGGGAAGGCATAAGTTATCTTGATTATTAACAAAAACTAAACCTTTTCTTTGTCTACATTCTTCCTCAAAAGTATTATAATGTTTTTCTCTCCCACTACCTTTTGGTAATCGTACAGAAGTTACTCCTAAGCAAAACGTATCGGTGTCTGGTCCAGAAGAGTTTGAAAAAATCCCGGTGATCACACCCCAAACTTCATCAAAAAATACTTTAGAGGTTTCTTGAAATCGAAACCAACTGTAAAAATACCTCTTTTCTTTTAAATCACTGTCGACTCTTTCTAATTTGGCCGACAGGCAACGGATAAAATTAATATGCGTCTATCCGCTTCAAAAAAGGTAATAAACAGGGTGTCCGGAAATAACGCGTCAGGATTTTGGTGGGCGATTCTACATGAAAAATTAATGCAACAAACTTTTATACAATTTTTTCAAAAACTTCAAAAATTTTTTCAAAGTACGAATTTTTAATTATTTAAGGTACGGTTAATGTTTAAAGTTGTTTTTCTCGGAAACCGTTAATTCTACGATGATGCAACACGAGCACCTTTTTAAAAAATATTTTGATGCTCTTTACTAATTTGACATCCAAATTTATAAAAAGATTAAAACAAAAAAGTTCTAAGTAATTTTCCTAAGGTGAAGGACAGCTTCAGCCTTTTGTCATTGACGACTTGCGTCAAATTGATAGGGTGAATACAAAGAAACACTAGTGACATGCATGCAAAATTTGGCGAAAATCATTACACTAGAAAAAAAGTTATTAAAAAAAATAAGAAAAAAAAAATATTTTTTAACACCCTGTATCTTCCTTAATTTTGAGTTTTTGAAAAAATTGTATAGAAGTTTGTTGCATTAATTTTTCATGTAGAATCGCCCACCAAAATCCTGACGCGTAATTTCCGGACACCCTGTATTGACATCAATCAAACTCCAAAAACCAGTACAGGTAAAAAGTCCAAAAATATCAAAAATACGTTCAATTACAATAATGAACTTAACATATCGCCCGCCTTGAAACACATAGGCTTTCAACATAAAGTGTGAGCATTATCACAGAACCAAAGGCAATGGACACAATTTGGCAAAAGACCTTTTAATCAGTCCTTTTTCAGTTTTTATGGACGCCACTCGCGCAACACTGTCTTTGCCAAAGAATAAGTTAATCACTCTTCCCATTCTCCATTTCATAGGCGGAACATTATCTTCTTTTATAAGCACTAATGCACCTTTTTTAAAAGAACCATGGTTGATCTTCCATTTACAACGTTGTTGCAGTTCAGAAACGTATTCCTTTGACCATCGATTCCAGATATATGTTGCTTAATTTTTTGTAAATGCTGATATACTATCAAACGATTTGAAGGAATGTCTTTCATTTAACCACAGGGTATTGGACTTATAGGGTGTCCAATAAGAAAATGTGCCGGCGTTAATGGAGTGAGGTCTTTTGGGTCGCAGGATAAGGGAGAGAGTGGACGTGAGTTCATTATTGCCTCAATTTCGGTTAACAAAGTATAAAATTGTTCAAAAGTCAATGAGACACTGCCGATTACCCGCTTTAAATGAGACTTCATACTTTTCACGCCAGTCTCCCAAAGGCCTCTGAAATGAGGAGATTGTGACGGAATAAAATGCCATTCAATGTCCTCTCTACAAATGGCTGAAGTTAAATTGTTACAGTTCTTCTTCAAAAATGTGCCCAATTCTTTTAATTCTGAACAAGCACCTACAAAATTAGTGCCATTATCAGAAAACACACTTGAAGGTTTTCCTCTGCGCGACGAAAATCTACGCAATGACAATATGAAAGCCTCTTTACTGAGGTCGGTTACCAATTCCAAGTGTACCGCTTTAGTGAGAAAACAAATATAAAGAGCAACGTAACACTTAGAAACTTTGGCTCCTCTGCCTGATTGATTCTTCATTTGAAATGGACCTGCATAGTCAATTCCAACAATGTCAAAAGGATGCTTTGGATTTAAACGTTCTTCAGGTAAATTACCCATGATAGGGTTTACTATCTTTGGATTAAATCTAAAGCATTTGATACAGCTATGCACAGTTTTCTTTGCTTAAGAACGTCCTGAAATAGGCCAATACTTATCTCTTATAGACGCCAATAATTGCTGTGGACCACAATGATATAATCGCACATGTTCATATTCAAAAATTAACTTTGTAAGAGGATGTTTTGAATCCAAAATCAGTGGATGCTTTTTCTCAAAACTAAATTTAGAATTTGAAAGTCTTTCACCTACCCTCAAAAACTGAAATTCGTCAAGAAAAGGATTAAGATTTAAAATTTTAGTAACAGATTTAAATCGATCTAATTTAATCTGTTTGATTTCCTTTTCAAAACATTTTTGTTGAACATGTCTGAGCAAAACGTTGAATGAATGATCAATTTCAGCTTTTGTTAAAGGTCCTTCTTTTTTCTTAATTTTTGAATTTTTACAATTATGTACAAATCTGAATAATAATGAGATAATTCTCTTCAATTTAATAATATTAGAATATCTCTTTATGACATAATCTTCATTTTCTTCTAACACTGAAGACACTCCGCAAACTGTTTTGTTTTTCTTTATATCAGGTAAATTATTATCATGACGAGGTATCTTTGGCCAGCAATCTTCATCAGAATATAAAAATTCTGGACCATGCCACCACATGTGTAAATTTTGAATCTCACGACATTGAACACCACGTGATAAATAATCAGCTGGATTACATTCTGTTGGTATATGCCTTCATTCATCGTTGCCTGTAATACTTTGAATTTCAGAAATCCTATTGGCAACAAAGGTTTTTAACTTGTTTGGAGGAGTTTTAACCCAGCCTAGGACAATAGTCGAATCAGTCCAAAACACTCGTCTATAGATGTCAAGTTTCAAAGATCTTGATACTTTGTCTGCTAATCTGGCGGCTGTTAAAGCACCACAAAGTTCAAGTCTAGGTAGAGAAATCGTTCGCAACGGAGCTACTTTAGCTTTAGATGTCAATAAATGAACGAAAACTTCACCTTTCTCATTTAATGATCTAAGATAAAGGCACGAGCCATAAGCCTTCTCGGAACTATCAGAAAAACAATGCATCTCAATAATTTAAGCATTGGAGCAAATTGCATGTCGTTCAATCTTCAATTCATTTAAATAGGGCATTTCAGCTTTGAAATTTTTCCAGACTGAGAATATTGACTGAGGCACTTGATCGTCCCACGTTAATTTTTCAAGCCAAAGTCCTTGCAATAATATTTTAATCACAATTATACATGAACTAACAAGTCCTAATGGGTCAAAAATCTTGGAACTTTCAGCCAAAATTATACGTTTAGTAACTATCTTGGACTCTGAAGTATTTTTCACATTGTACATAAGATTATCTTCAGATGGACACCACATTAGACCAAGTGTCTTTTTACTGTCATTTTCTCCAAGATGTACAATTTTAGATAAAGGATCTTCATCAGAAATGTCATCCAATACCAAATCATTATTTGAATAAAACTTTCTCAATATAAAACAACCTTGTTTTAACACGTCATATATTAATTTCGATATGCGTTTTGCCTCTTCAATCGTTTCAGCACCTGTCAAGAGGTCATCAACATAAAAATCTGTCTTGATAATATCACAAATATCAGGATACAGATGCTCATTATCATATGCAAGTTGGAATAAACAGCGAATTGCCAAAAAAGAAGCAGCAGCGGTTCCATAAGTTACTGTATTCATTTCATATATGTCCAGGTCATCATTACTATCGAATCTCCAAAGTATTCTTTGTAAAGACCTATCCTCTTGAGCCACCCATACTGATCTATACATCTTTGCACAATCAGCAGCTATAACATACGCATGCTGGCGGAAGCGAATTAAGATAGAGAATAAATCTTGCTGAATTGTAGGTCCCACCATTTGAATATTATTCAAAGAATAGCCTGTATCACTAGGCAAAGACGCATCAAATACAACCCGTAATTTCGTTGTTAAAGCCTCCTCTCTATAAACTCCATGATGACACATATAATAGTTGATATCACAATTGGACTTGGACTTATCAACTTTTGTCATATGTCCTAATTGTATATATTCTCTCATAAACTCATGATAAAGTGCTTTATACTCTATATTGGAAATCAACTTTCTCTCTAAGCTTAAAAATCTCTTTTTAGCTTGAATGAATGAGTCACCCAACTTACTTATACTTAATTTCAACGGTAATTTAACCACAAAAGCTCCAGTTTCATCCCGTTTTGTATTTGCCGCAAAATGCTCTTCTACAGCGATTTCCTCTTCAGAAAATGGCGAAACATTATAATCGCAAGTTTCTATTTCCCAAAACCTTTTCAAATCTTCCTGTATTTGCTGTTCTATAGCACTACTAAAATTGCAAACTACAAATGAATGCTTCTCAACATTATCGAAACTGCCTGTTACGATCCATCCAAATTGGGTTTTTTGTAATATCAGGGAATTGAAGCCAAAAGAAAATCTGTCTTTACATATAACATTCCAAAATAGATCTGCACCGAGCAGCATATCAATTTGTTGTGGTTCATAAAATTTAGGATCAGCTAACTTGTAGTTTTCAGGAATTTCCATTTTGCTCACATTCAAAGGATATGCAGGAAGAACACCAGTAATCTTGGGTATAACAAAACACACAACATCCATTGAGAAATTATTAAACTTTGAATAAACCTTGGTAGCGCACCTATTATGAATAATTGACTGGGAATCATTTATACCAGTAAGAGCAACGCTAACATTCTCCTTTTTTAATCCAAGCTTATTGCAAGCGTTTTCTGTTAAGAAACTTGATTGAGATTCACTGTCCAATAATATACGAAGCACATGCTTTTTACCAAATTTATCTAAAACATCCACATGGGCAGTAGAAAGTGATACATTTCTAACCTCACAATTAGCTGATAAGTTAAAAGAAGAAGATGGGCTGGCCTGTATATCTGGATCGGCGGGTAAATCAACATTATCTTGATTAGTCTTCATGACATGCAACAACTCATGATGCTTACCATGACATTTCTTACAAGTAGGCCGTCTACAACTTTTGTTAAAATGACCCTTTCTAAGACAATTCAAGCATAACCTCAATGACATTATAGTTTGATTCCTCTTTTCAACTGGAATCTTCAAAAAACTAGAGCATACTTGAATGTGATGATCCCCCTTGCAGAACATGCATTTGGGTATTCTATTTTCATTACTGTCATTTGAACATTTAGACTCTGAATCATTAACAAGCATTAAACCTCTGGTATTTCTTAATTTTTCTGATTTTTCAAAACGATTTTCCGCAATTGTATCCAGTAGTTCAGATTTTGATCTTAAAAATGATTTAAGATCTTCTAAAGAAGGAAAATGTTCACATTTTGCCTTATATGACTCCCACTCACGACTAGTAGCCCTGTCCAACTTTGTACATAATAAATACACAATTGGCACATCCCAATCTGTTGTATTTAATCCAGTTTGTGCAAGCGCACGCATATTCTTTGTCAAACTGTTCAGAATAGCTCTGACACCTTGTGCACTTTCCCTGCTCATTGGCTCAATATTGAAAATATTTTTAATGTGATTATTAATCAACATTTTATCATTATTATAACGCTTGCATAATAGTTCCCAAGCTATATTATAGTTTGTAGCAGAGAACTCCAATGAAGAAATAATTTGTGAAGGTTCGTTTTTCAAAGATGCTCTTAAATAATGAAATCTTCGTACGTCCAAAATCGACTCGTTTTTATGTATTAAAGACTCGAATATATCCCGAAATTCCATCCAATTTTGAAGAGAACCATCAAAAATAGGCAAATTAATTTCAGGTAACTTGATATTTTGCACCGTTCCAGAACTTATTGAAACATTTGACGCAGGCGAAGGAGGAGTTTCTGATTTGAATTTAGACATGAATATTTTAGCAATAGCAATTTCAGCGTAGTACTTGTTTTCAAAGTTACTCCGCTCTTCATATTCATTCTCTAGATCTACATCAGCACAGGAAGCCTCTATTTGATTTTGAATGTCGGCAAAGTTTTTCAAAAGAGAACCTTCAACTGTGTTGATTCTCACCTCCAACTCATGAACCTTTTGTTCAGATACTTCAATATTATCACGAAAATGTTCGTTGACATATTTTACAAAATTTGTGAGACTTGACTTTACAGCACCTCTTTGTCTTTGTAAAGTCTCCATTTTAAAACGGGCAATCGACAATTAATCTATCTGACCTTTACTATTTTTTTTGACAATGTCAAAGTCAAAATGCAATATTTTTAGGCAATAATAAATTTGAACAAGAAGAACAATACTGACTGGGAAAATATATATGAGATCACTCACAGTCCACTCCAACCCAAACCTTCTTCAGCAAACAAATAAGCTCCTGCAAATTTCTCCAGGTGTCCAATTTTCTGAATTCTAAAATTCTGGGTATAGGTGGCTGCTCCCTGCTACACTTGCACCATTCTTCTTCTTATTCCATCCGACACCGAAGGACCATGTAAAAAATACCTCTTTTCTTTTAAATCAGTGTCGACTCTTTCTAAATTGGCCGACAGGCAACGGATCAAATTAATATGCGTCTATCCGCTTCAAAAAAGGTAATATATTGACATCAATCAAACTCCAAAAACCAGTACAGGTAAAAAGTCCAAAATTATCAAAAATACGTTCAATTACAATAATGAACTTAACACCAACCCTCCCCTTTTTCGAATGATTTTGAACAAGTGGTGAAACCGACCAAGTCATTAGGATCCAAATCTTTGGTTGATTTCATAATGATTTCTGAAATTGCATCTTTTATCCATCCTGTTGGTTCTTTTCCTTGAGGGACAGGTTTATTATTGAACTCCACGGTTCTAGCATTACTGCTGAACCTCTTGTTTTTTTTGATAAAATCTTTCACAATAATGTATTTTTCCATGTTTCACTTTGAGCTTATCTTCAAACACTAACTGAAATTGAGATCTGAGGTGCTTACATCGGAAAATAGTACTTGAGAGAGAAAAGAAAGAAAGAGAGAGACAGACAAAGAGAGAGAGAGAGAGAGAGGGGGAGAGCGAGAGAGAGAGAGAGAGAGAGAGAGAGAGAGGGAGGGAGAGAGAGCGAAAGACAAACAGAGAGAGATAAATAGCTCGATAAATGCGTGTTTTGAATTACTCAAAGTCTTAGTCTTTCTTGATATTGCTTGATCGAAATAGATTCTGAAAGTAATAGAAAAATATATGTACCCTAGTCAATAAATTTATATACAGTGTGTCTGCTTAAGTTGGCCACATATGGGAAACTTTTTTATTATTAATTTTAGGAAAAAAAGTTATTCTTTATAAAAAGTTCTGCATGTTCCAAAACCTAAAATGCAACCATCAGATATTACATTTTTTCATTTGAATTAATGCATTGATTTAAATGTCCAATAATTAAAATAAGAGATTACTGTTTAATATCAATTTATTTATAAAATTTAATAAATTTAAAAAAGAAAAAATCAATAATTTTAATGGTAGTGTTTATTTTTCTTTATAAAAATTTTCGATATTGTCAAATTTTACTCTTGAGTGAAATTCATATTTTTTGACAAACCTCGTATACGACTGAAAAAATGTAATATCTGATGGTTGCATTTTAGGTTTTGGAACATGCTGAACTTTTTATAAAGAATAACTTTTTTTCCTAAAATTAATAATAAAAAAGTCTCCCATATGTGGCCAACTTAAGCAGACACACTGTAGATTTTTCGGAATAATAAAAAGAAAATACGATATCATGGATTTATTTTATTAGGAAGCCATAGTTACGAATTTGTAGGTTTTCACAAATTATTTTGACGATGTATTCTCCGACCCTACCCGAGTTATTCATGTATATGCGTATAATCATCCGTAATTACTTCATCAAAGTATGAAAACTCAAGCAGATATGACTAATCTTCAAATATTGAAGCGCATTCTTGGTGGTCGAGAAAGAATTTGTTAAGAAAAATATTATGGAGCATGTCTACCCTCGACGTTAATATTTTGGGAAGCTGCAAATAAATTTGGGGTTGAAGTCGAGCCGAGATATGGAACTCTGGTATATAACGAAGTAGAGGAAAATTTTGAAGTATTTTATTTTTGGAATATTTTTGAGGATAAGATTTTCGATCCAACTTTGAAAATGATGAAAAATCATTTGTCTGAAATAGAAGTAGATAGGTTTTCATACCATGAAACCCTAAATGATCTCAATAATGAGGAAGTTATGATGCTATCCATTTTCATGAACTTTCAAAAAACAAAATCTACAAATTATTATTTTATTGACGCTCCACAAAAATTAAGAGAAATTAGACAAGAAATTATGAAAAATATTGTTAATTGTATTGAAAATAAATATATAAATTAAAAATTATCATATTAGTTTTTAAATTATCGTATCGTTTCATACATTGAAAATATCTTTTGGTACATAGAAACCTTCAAACTAGTTATCTTTATCAAATGTTTAATATAAATTCAGAAGAATTATATATTTTTTGAAACGTCAACATATCTCATTATATTTTAAAATTAGAATAGACCACCTTTATTAAAAAAATGTCCTATGATTTTCCGAAAGTAGAAGCGCCAAAATAAAATTGATTTCAATAAAGAATGTATTATTCATAATCAGAGTTTTATAATAATCATACTTACCTGAATCAAGCCTACACTCACACCACGTTACCACAATATTTGATACAATTGTGTGACTGAGATGGGGTTTATAAGAACGACTTTCTGTAAGCGAACATATCTTGTACTGTTCACCTTCACTTATGATACGGCCGTGAAACTGAGACTAAAGAATGAACCCGCTTTCGATTATCAAATTGCAAAAATACATTCTTTTACTCGATTATAAAATTGCAAAAATAAATTCTATTATTCAATTATCGAAATAAAGCAATTACAAAACCTTGATTTGACAATCTCAATCACTATTTATATTTTTTACAATAATTGGGGTTTGGTTGGTCATAAACAACAGATAAAATATTACATTAGTGATATAGCATATTAAATAACGTATGTCGAAAGTATTTCATCCATATAATTTTTAAATCTTTGCATAAAACTATAGTCAGGACATATATATAGAACCATCTTCATGTTTAAACACAAAATTGACTTTATCAGGTACACCATGAAATTTCTCTCCAATCAAACCAGTCGTTTTAATGCCTAGATTACATTCATCTATCTCCAAAAACATAGCCTCGTTGAAAAACCAAAATAGTACATGATATAGATACTGATAAATTCTATTTGGGGACCACACTTAAATTTGTAGAAATTATTGGAAAAATGTAAAAGTAGATGGAAAAATTTATGATGGTACAAAAGGATTGTACGAATTACTATTTAAAAAATATCCTAAAGACTATAAAAATGAGAATTTAAAAAATTATATGGATATTTCAGCTAAAACCAATGCATACCGAAGAAATTATGATCCAAATGAACGAGTGCAGGAAATGGACCTTCAAAATATATAACAACTATAATAGGACCATACCTACAAAAACATGGTATAACAAAAACACGACTCATCAAGTCATTATATTCTCGTTTTAAGAAACCGAAACCTCCAATAACTAGAATGCGAACAGGAAAGGGGTTGTGGAAGATTAATAAAAACGATATAGATCATGTATATTGGGGTAATATCAACGAATTGGTTGATAGGTTGAGGCTTATAGTATAATCCATGATGGCTGGCAAAACCAACCATAATAATGAAATAATATCCATGATTGAAGAGTTACGTGAAGCTTAAGTATTTGCATAAATACATCCTCAAATTTGTAAACGAATCAAACCGAGAATGACGGTCAACAAGTTTGGTTCTCATTTATTCACGAGAGATGAAACAGAAAACAATATCAAGTTATTAAATCTTTCCGAGGTTAATTTATCTTATGTAGAAGGCGAGACAAATTTGGTTTTAATGCCGGATAGAAATCAATCATATAGATTTCCTTTCGAACAGGGAAACATTTTGTATGGAGAATATTCAAAGAAAGATGTATCATTGTTAGTTAATGGTAAAGGAGGAAAAATAGAAAACAGAAGTGTTAAAAAAAATGACTTGATAGCGTTTAGACGTGAAGCTAATAATAAAATAACAGAATTTTATGGCAAATTACAAATGAAATGTCCTGTATTGATTGAAAATAGAACAGTGCAATAATGAATACTATCAAAGAAGATGTTGTGAATGGCTACACAAACCAGCAAGAAGATTTTTAAAAGAAGAGCGGTACTTGTGAAGGGGGTCAATGATCTTTTTCAAGCATATTTAGTTGAAATGCAACCATATTCAAAAATAAATAAAGGATATAGATATATTTTGGTCGTAATTAATGTGTTTTCTGAATTTGTTTGAGCAATTCCAGTCAAAACAAAGACTGCTAAAGATGTTACCACAGTCATGAAATCGATCTTGAGCAATGTTGAAATTCCACCAAAAAATTTGCAAACGGATCGCGGAAAGAAATTTTTCAATACAGACTTTCAAGATTTGATGACAAAATTCAACATCAACTACTCAACTAGCATCGTTGAACAGAACAAGGGTGAACAGAACACTTGAAAATAAAATGTGGAAACAATTTAGTTTGCAAGGAAATTATAAATGGTTGAAAATATTACCTGATATAGTGATATAGTTACTGAGATGAAACCCTCTCAAGTTACTTAAAAACATGAAAAGCAGTTACTATCAAAAGTTTATCGTCATATAAAAACAGTTAATCCTTCACAAATATGAAAAGGGTGACTGTGAGAATAAGTAAGTTTCGTGAGATGTTTTCAAAAGGGTATACACCTACCTAGGGTAATCCAACAACCTACATATTGGAGGATCATAGAGGTGAAGAGATACAGGGTGCATTTTATAAGGAGGAGTTGCAAAAAGTTGAACATTCTGACGTGTTTTTGATAGAAAATATTCTAAGACGGTAGAAAAATAAAGTTTATGTTAAATGGTTGGGTTTGAATCATTCACATAATTCCTGGATTTTGTAAAATAATGTCTTGTAATAATTAATAAAATAAAACACTTGTTAGTGGATAATTCTTTTATTTCTATACAAATATACTCCTAAAATGGGTAACACAATACAAAAAATGAATGCAAAGATTGATATTTAATTCTACAAAATTGATGCATTCGAATGTAGCAATAATAAGTACATTCCAGTTGCTTGTCACGAAATTTGTATTCACAAAATAAAGTCTCAACTTATACTCTAAAATGAGTCATTATAATTGGATTATACACAAAAGAATATTTCTCTCACATCTAAATCGATTTATATACAAAGTATTATTCAAAAAAAAGCACCCAAGAACAATACTCTTCCTGTAGACCTGCTGCAAACATTGCCTTATCTATAATAATAGTAAACAGTTTTCCTGAAATCACAATTTATAACTAGACATATAATTCAGTTATTACATGGTCTATTACTTATATAAGATCTTTTTGTGTATATGTTACAGTGAATGTTAGGAATTCAGTGAAAGCTAGCTTTTACTAGTTGATGCTAGCAATCACTTGATCCGTTAGGAAATGTTGACTTTTGAAGAATATTGTACACTTTCACTAGTGAATGTTGGAGAAACTTTATCAAATCAACTTTTACTGAAAGCAGTTAGGAAAAGTTCTTGTTAAAACTTATTTCCGCCATTTAACTAACCCAAGGTGCACGGGGCACTAAATGATGTCGCACACGCGACATCAAAATTTTTGCCAAACCCAAACTAACCCAAACGAACCCAAACTAACCCAGACTAACCCCTACTGAGAATACTTGAGTATTTTCTATAATACGGTATCTGAACAATGTTCACATTGTACACCTGCGAATCATAAGTCTCGTATTTTCCAGAGCGTCTAATCTGTCGGCGAATTCCAACTCGGACCAATAGGGATATTTATAATTACGATAATGATTTTCAGTGTAGCAGCTTTCACTAGAAAAGTTACGTGAATGCTAACAATTACTAGTAATTGTATGATGAAGTCGATCGAATTCAACTTTCACTAGCTTAATGTTTCCAAATCAGGAAAAGCTTACTTTTCCTGGTAAAAGTTAGCTTTCACTGATTACCAGGTTTCACTGTGACATATACATATTTCCTAATTTCATGTTAAAAATTGAATTCTGGTATGAATTTTTCAACTGTATGAGTTAATCTTGTGTGGATAAAGTAATTATTTTTCGACAAATTCACAATTTATATGAATCAACAACTAATTCTCGTAGCATTGTACACATAGCATTTACACATTCATCTTCATCATCAATCTCTTCCTGCAATATGTTTATATTTTTACTCCCCCATTCCAAAGTTCGAAAATGTTCTGGAATTATGTATCGTTTATCATCCTTATAAGACAATGCAACTTTATTTTTCATTTGTGTATATGTCACAGTAAAACCTGGTAATCAGTAAAAGCTAACTGTTACTAGGAAAAGTAAGCTTTTCCTGATTTGGAAACATTTAGCTAGTGAAAGTTGAATTCGATCGACTCCATCATACTTTTACTAGTAATTGTTAGCATTCACGTAACTTTTCTAGTGAAAGCTGCTACACTGAAAATTATTATCGTGATTATAAATATCCTGTTTGGTGCGAGTTGGAATTCGCCGACAGATTAGACGCTCTGGAAAATACGAGACTTATGAATCGCAGGTGTACAATGTGAACATTGTTCAGATACCGTATTATAGAAAATACTTAAGTATTCTCAGTAGGGGTTGATCTGGGTTAGTTTGGGTTCGTTTGGGTTAGTTTGAGTTTGTTTGAGTTTGGCAAAAATAGTGCCCCGTACACCTTGGGATAGTTAAATGGCGGAAATAAGTTTTAAAAAGAACTTTTCCTAACTGCTTTCAGTAAAAGTTGATTTGATAAAGTTTCTCCAACATTCACTAGTGAATGGTAATGGTAAGGGTGGGGGGACAAAAGCCCGGCGGGTAGGCCTAGTGGCCCTTTTCGCCAACCCCGTGCTTCCGAACCTCTTCACTCCAGTCGTCCTGTCATTGTTGTGAAGCGGAGCAGGTCATCCCAGCTCAGGTCCCCCAACTCCACCCGAGGAATGGTTGCCGCTCCTAGGACCCTCCTCCTCAGGCGGCCCCACCTATCACAGACTCCCAGTAGATGGTAGGAGGTTTCCTCCGCCCTTCTACAGTAGGGACATAGGGGTGATTCGCCTATTCCTAGTAAATGCAAGTGTCGGTTGAGCTTGCAGTGCCCTGTCAAAATGCCTACGATGATGCTCAGTGCCTTCCTACTCTTGTTCAGCAATTGGGCCGTCCTTGGTTTGTTGGGATGTGTGATTATCTCTCTGGCTTGCCTACAAGTCGTGTTATTCCTCCAGTTTTTGACTGTGTTCTCCCAGGCCCACTCATTCAGGGCCTCGGTGATCAGTCGTTTACTCAGGCCCAGGTGTGGTTCTGGACCGGGCTGGGGTGATGAAGAGCCTAGTCTGGCTAGCTCGTCCGCGCGTTCGTTTCCGAAAATGCCCATATGTCCCGGTACCCAAACCAGTTTGACCTTCTTGCTCTCGCCTAGGGCGTGCAGAGCATCACTGCATTCTTGAACCAGCGGGCAGCTGATCCTTGGCTTGCATAATGCTCTCAGTGCCGCTTGGCTGTCAGAATGGATAATTATGTTATCTTCTGTTCCCCTTTGAACCTTCTCCCTAGTTGCTACCTCCAGGATAGCAAAAACCTCTGCTTGGAAGACCGTGGTGAGCTTTCCGAGAGGGAAAGCCTCACCGGCATTCCTGTCTTGTCTGTATACTCCGGCTCCTGTAGCCTTAGAGTTGGCCTTTGAGCCGTCGGTGAACCAGATCTGCGTGCTACCTGGTGTTTCTGCCAGCGTGGTCCGCCACTCGTCCCTGGAAGGAAGGTGTACCTCAAAACTTCTGTGAAGTCTGAGTCTTCCATCCGTGGCTGTCAGTCCCGCCGCCAGTAGCGGTATCTCACGCCTCACAATAGAAGCTAATCTAGTGTGGCCAACCTCTGTCCCTCTATCCTTCCATACTTCCTGAGCTGACATCCTTATGTATGCTGCCATCGCTTCCCTCTTTATCCAGATTGCCAGTTCTGGCAGCGCAAGGAGAATGTTCAGTGCAGCTCCTGGTGTAGTCCTCATTGCACCGGTTATGCTCAGACAGGCCATCCTTTGAAGTCTGGTTAGTCTGATTTCGTTAGTGGCTTTCTCGGTGGCCGGCCACCAGACCACGGCTCCGTATGAGATCCTCGGTCTGATGACGGCTCGATAAAGCCAGTGAACGACGTGTGGTTTTAGGCCCCACCGCCTACCTACCGCTCGGCGCAGCATCCACATTGTGGCTATGCCCTTTTTAACTGTCTTTTCAATATGGGGTTTCCACGTTAGCTTACTGTCTAAGACCACCCCGAGGTACTTGACCTCCTGTTTCAGTGCTAGCGGCATCTTGTACAGAGTGGGTGGTTTGAACTTATTGAGATTCCTCCTGTTTGTGAAGAGGATCAGCTCCGTTTTTGTGGGATTCACTGAGAGCTTCATCTCTTTACACCATACCTCCAGAATTTTACACGCTGACCTCATACGCTCGCAGACAATTTCTAGATGTTTACCTCTCACGAGTATAAGGCCATCGTCGGCGTAGGCCTGCGCATAAAAGCCCTCCAACTCCAGTCTAGTCAGGAGACTGTCCATTATCAGACACCAAAGCCTGGGTGAGAGGCAGCTGCCTTGGGGGCAACCTCCTTGCACGTCTGCCTCTACATGGCAGTCTCCTAGTGACGTTTTCACCTGGCGGTCCCGAAGAGCAGACCGAACCCAACTCACCAGGGAGGCCGGGGTTCCCCTGGCCGTAAGGGACTCGCAGATGACGTCCGTTTTAGCCTTATCGAATGCTCCTTCTACGTCAAAGAACAGAGTCAAGGCGACCTCTTTGTCGTTTAGAGTCCTTTCAGCTAGTTGCACTACGGCATGTAGAGCCGAGTCCGTACTCTCACCCTTGCAGTAGGCGTGCTGGTTCCTGTGAATTGGAGATCTCAAAAGAATCTCCTCCGTCAAATACCTATCGATCATCTTTTCTAGTGTTTTCATTTGAAAAGATGTCAAACTGATTGGCCTGTGGGATTTTGGTAGTCCGTAGTCTTCCTTACCAACCTTTGGGATGAATACCACCTTAGCGGTTTTCCATCGATCTGGGACATGTCCCAAGGCGATGCTGGCTCGGAAGATGGATTTAAGTGTTGGTTTTAGCAGAGGCTCGGCCCTCTGCATCAACGCCGGGAAAATCCCATCAGGTCCTGCTGCCTTGTATGGACTAAACTCACTTAGCGCCCACTCTATGGATTCGTCGGTGACGATCTTATTCGCCGTATCCCAGTCAGCCATGAGGATAGGGGGGGGAGCTATTGAGGGGGAGTTGGTGCTTTCTCCCGGAAAGTGAGTTTGGAGGAGTAGGTGTAGTGTTTCCTCCCTATTGTTAGTCCATGTGCCATTTTCCCTTTTCAACAGCCCTATCTCTGTTGTTTCCTCTGAGCCGAGCAGCTTCATGAGTCTCGCCGACTCTGAGAGAGATCCGATTTCCCCGCAGAATCCACGCCATGCAGCCCTCTTGCTACTTCTTACCTCTGATTTGAATTTCCTCCGGGCTTCAACGAAGGTGTCCCATTCGAGCTGTCCACCCCCCCTGAGAGCTCGGCGGTGCGACCTCCTGGCGTCTTTTTTAAGCCGCTCTAGGGTCTCATTCCACCATGGGACTTTTTTGATTCTCGCCTTCTTGAGAGGACAGGATGCTTCGAATGCGGACGAGATTGCCTTGTTAAGGGCCTCTACCTCCGTCTCCAGTTCTTCCTTGGAGGTTATATGCCGGTCTCCGGTACTCACGGTCCTACTTAGACAGTTATTGAACTTATCCCAGTCGGTTGACCTCGGGTTCCGTTTGAGAGGCAAAGTTTCTCCTTCCGCCTCTAGCGTGAAGCGGATTAGCCTATGGTCTGACATTGTTATGTCGTTCGTAACACTCCAGTTTTTCACCTTGCACAAATAATTTTGCGACACGACCGTTACGTCTATCACCTCGCGCCTGACGCGATTGACGAAGGTCGGCTCCGCATTTTTATTGGCGACTTCAAGGTTTTCCGCTGTGAGGTACTCTAGAAGAGCAATACCTCTCGTGTTGGTGTCGGTGCTGCCCCAGATAGTGCAATGTGCGTTCGCGTCACAGCCGATAATAGCGGGAAAACCTGACTTTTTCGTGTACTCAACGATTTTAATAAGTTCCTCCGTAGGGGGTAAGCGCACAGTATCGTACGGAAGGTAAAGACTTATCAAAAACAACTTACGTATCGTTCCCTGGAGTTTGTATTCTAGAAGGATCACGGTGGCATCCCTGGTGCCCAGCTGGGGTAGGTGGGTTACCTGCAGCTCCTTGGATGCCATGATACAGGTCCGTGGTCGATCTAGTCCTCCGTTGCCGGCGTAGGTGTTCATGCCGGTCACCTGGAGACCTCTGATGTTTTTCCTGAAATAGTAAGGCTCCTGGATTAGTACAACTTCCCCCCTTTTTGTCACCATGATGCTCGCAAGTTCTGCGGTGGCATCTCGGCTATGTTGGAGGTTGATTTGACTCACCCGTATAGTGTCCATTGCGAGGCGTACGATGGAAAGGGCCCACGCTTTACTGACCTGTGGTCTGCTCCTCCACCGGGGGCTTGGAGGCTGCCGACGTGGGTGGCAGGGCGGGTCCCCGTTGGGTGCTAACCCTAAAGACCCTGAGTGAGACCAGTTCGAAGAACATGGTCCACCCTGCCGCGTCCAGCCTCTTAACCGTTTCCCGATTTACTCGGAAAACGAGTCGCCACTCCCCTGGTTTACCCTCAGTTGCTAGGTGTCGTCAGTTAGCGACACCTAGGGACCTGTTTTGAAGATCCAGCATCTCCATGATGGGCCCTACCACTGGCTTGCCTTCCTCTTTAAGGTGAAGGTAACCTTCACCGGACGAGGAGCGTCAGCGGCACGGTATGCCCTGAAGGTTCGGTCTCCCCTGACTAGCTGCGGACATTCCGTCAGCAGCCAGTCTCGCGAGACCTCGTCCTCCGCCGTGACCAGGAACCAGCCATTTTCCTGTAACCCAGAGTTCCGAAAGCGGAGTTCGTGACCTCGGGAGTCCTGTGAGGAACCCGCCATGGTCACCCTCATCTTCTCGATGAGGTGACTCCTAACTGCTTCCGCTTTCTCTGGGTGCACCGTGAAGTCGTCTCCCTCGGGGAGGATGACGACTTCATTAGCCCTTCCGACTGCCGAGCGGTAAGAGCCAGTCGAGGGGCCCTCAGCAGACGCCGGCGCCGATACCGGGCAACTCCTCAGAAGAGGTGACCTACCCGGTTGACCGCCGCGGCTAACCGCCGACGAAGCACCCCCTCTTGGTCTCTTCGTTCTTCTGTCAGGCGTGGACTTGTCACTCCTGACCCTCTTCTTCCCATCTGCCGGGACCCTGGGTGAGGTGGGCTCTGGGTCTTCCCTGGTGGATGCTGGGCCCTCCGGGAGCTTGATGGGCGTAAGCTGCTAAGCTACCCTTCTGGCATCCCTTGATGTCGGGCCTCTCCTATGGGCCTTCTTGATGGCAGATCTCTCAGCCCTTGCGGGCCCAGAAGGATTCTGACCATCCGCCGTTGGAGCGTTGGTAGCAATTCACTAGTGAAAGTGTACAATATTCTTCAAAAAAAATTATTATTGTGATGTGATGATGTGAGAGAATTCCATAATTAAATATAGAAATATGAATCTCCTCAAATCAAATAAACATTATGTATATGTTACAGTGAATGTTAGGAATTCAGTGAAAGCTAGCTTTCACTAGTTGATGCTACCAATTACTTGATCCGTTAGAAAATGTTAAATTTTGAAGTACAATATTCTTCAAAATTTGACATTTTCTAACGGATCAAGTAATTGCTAGCATCAACTAGTGAAAGCTAGCTTTCACTGAATTCCTAACATTTACTGTAACATATACATAATGTTTATTTGATTTGAGGAGATTCATATTTCTATATTTAATTATGGAATTCTCTCACATCATCACATCACAATAATATTCTTTGGTAATAGAATTTTGAACTACATTTTTTCACACCCTTTGCCTTTTTCTCAGATTTATCTTCAAAATTAACACAATAAGCTTTTGCACCCGCCCCATAAAAACTCATTAGGTATTGGTTTTCCGGCAAATTCATCTTTCATCTTTCCTACCACAAAAATATTTTTAGTAATATTAAACACACCGGCAAAATTAGGGGAACGCACAAAATATATATATACAAAGTTTGACATCAATTTTCTCTAAAACTCTATGCTCGATTTCAATATATTTTTTACTGGATTGTCGATCGGCTCTTCAAGAATACATCTGACTAGTTTTCGTTATAAAATTATTCGTCTTATACCATATACAGGGGCGAAAAGGAAGTGAAGATTTTTTGTTGTTTTTTGAGACACTCTGTGGATTGAACCGCTGACAGTTGAATATGGTCTATAGCATCACATTGTAGCCTGATCTTTTCTAAACATTTCCGTTTTTTATTTTCTGTGATATCTCAATTTTTAACGAAAATACAGGGTTACATATATCATATATAAATACAGGTTAAATACAGCGTTTCCCTAATTTTGCCGGCGTGTGTATGTATATTGTTTCCATTAAAATTTGAAGTATGAAATCTATCTAAATTTTCTTGCATATCCTTATAAAAATTATTATTTTTTATATATAAAATTAAACTATCTGTATCCGTACAATAAAATTGCATTGTCACCATATTTGGATTTCATGTAATCATAGTAAAAATCATAAATAACCGTTTTTGATAATTCCAGAACAGAAAAACCAACATATATTGGTTTATTGTATGTAATTTGTACTCGCTCCATTCGAATAGCAACAAAATTATCAGTAAAAGCTCGACACTTTTTAAAATTTGGTTTCGAATTTAACGTTTCTGCACCTTGTTTTTTTTCAATATTTTCCCAATGAGTTATTAATTTCACATCTGTTCATTTTTCAATATTTTCCATGCTTTTTTCATATATTGCATTATTATATAATTTGTAGCAATCTTTTCGAGCTTGTTTTTTGATTGATTTCTCATTTTGTTATTCAAATCAATATATGGTTTGAGAAAAGGTGACTGTTTGTTTTTAAAAGCTCTTTGAAGATTTTGATAATAAATGATGTATTTTTGTTTATCATGTAAATTGCAAATTAATTTTTCTTGCTTCGAACCAGGTGCACAAATATTTTCTGGTAAAAACGGAAGTTCATTATGACGAAAATGTAAACTCTCACAATAAATCATATCTTCTTTCGGAACATATCCATATTCTGAATTTTGTGGAATAGATTGATAATCAAGTGAGTTAATTGCATCTTGCGTTAACCAAGAAAAATCACTCACAGGAAGGTATTGACACATACTATGACCATACAAGTTTGTTGCATCTAAATACATAATTTATGATTTTGGTATTGATGAGTTGAAATTTGGAAGAAAGTGTTGTTATTAGCTTCAGCTTTTCTAACACTGCAATGACAAATTCCACCTCTAATAGTATTTTTAAAAAAATAAACCATGTCAATATCAGTTAATAATTCCAATTTGACTTTTGTTGAACGTAACATTGCATCCCAACTCAAACCTGGAGCAGTGAAATATTGAGCTGGATCCAAATTGTAAATTTCAAAAGAAACATTTCTGAATGCTTCAAAGAAGTCTGTCAATATAAGAACATCTGATGATAATTAAACTTTGGTATAATCCATTACATTTTGACATTTGAATAATTTCCAAATATTTCTTGCTCTTTCATAATCTAATGGATCAATAGGTTGATTTTAAAGATTATCATAAAATGCATCAATACTGGGAAGTTCAGTTTCATACAATTTCTCCATTGAATTTACATAAGAATTAACATAAGGATAAGGAACACCTTTTTTTCTAACTTCATTAAACCGTGTTGAAGAATCAAAATATCTTTTAATTTCAATACATTGACTCGTTTCGGAACTCTCACCTAAAGAAGAGTTAACAAAACGGAAAGAATCTAAGAATCTCAGTTTTACATAAATATTTTTTCCTTGTTATTTTTAATTATTTTATCAACTAAGATTGATTTGGAAAAAAATATATATTTTCCTTTTGTTTGAGCAATGCATTTATTCTTGATCTTGATCACATCTATCTTGATTACAAAGCAGCTTGATGTACATGGAGATCATAATTTAGGTTATGAAAAAATATTGGAATAAAGTAGGAAATTTGATAGTTTAGATTACATACACAATGTGCAGATCCTCTAAACTTTCCGGTTAGATGATCATGATCTTTGACTTTCACATCCCCAGGTTTGAATAATTCTTGACAAATATGACATGCTTCACTATTTTCAAATACAAGTTTCTCATCATCAGTAAATTTCATTGGTGCATTTTTTTTTAAATAATCATATAAATTCTATGAGTATGTTCTCCAATAGGTTTACAAAATTCTGCACCTGCATCAATACCAAAATAATAATCTTTCACAGACAAAGAATCATCATATGAACATTTAATAAATTATGCGAAAGCGTAAGGTTCATGCTTAAAAGTATCTATAGTGTAAGGTTTAGAACTATTTTCTGGGTGGTTATATCTGGTTATATCTAAAGGTCTCAGAAAACATTCGAAATCTGCATATATCATAAAAGGCATTTTCATCTGTTTTTGAAAATTTTCAAATTGGATAATATTTTTAGGAATAATTTGACCAAATTTATTTGTTCTTGAAGTTGTTTCAGGAATTTTTGTAACTATATGATTGCAACCATATTTTTCATGCATATCTTATTTCGTTTTTGAATTGAAAATTATCAAACAACCATCACAGAAATCTTTGCAGATTCCGATTTGCTGATTTGAGATGATAATAATCGAGACATATTCTTTATCCAGCAAAAGTGATTATTTTTATTGTCACTTATCAAACAAATTAACATGAATTGGTTGTTTCTTATCAGTCCCGGGTCCGTTCAACAAAGTTGAATGAGGTAAGTTTGATAAAAAAAAAGAGACACATACGTAGTGATTTGCATAAAGCTACTTACCTCGAATGCGCCCGACAAAACAATAATTTGGGAAGTCTGAGTTAGAAGGTGGGACTATTGAATTAAACACACATTTGTAAGAAACCCTACTTTATTGAAAATATGGTGAAAAAGTGTCGTTCTCAGCCTGGAATTCATGCGGGGAAAGAGCACGGCAGAGAAACCCACAATCTCAATTCCAAAAAACCAAACCATGCTGTACAACTGTTTTGTATTTTTAATGCAATCAATAAAATACTCGTTTTCCGTATCGAAACTTGAAGTTTCACGCTCAAGCAAATATACATGGGATCAAAAACAGGGAATCTCTGAGGTCCCGTACGGGAGGCAACCCAGGCAATTTGAGTCAATATCTCTAGATTGTTTGTTGAAAATAATGAGGTCCCGTACGGGAGGCAACCCAATTAGAGTTGGTAAATTGAAACAATATTTCTAGATGATGACTAGAAGATCTGTTGTTTTACTAGGATATTCACTCGTCAGGGTGATAAAATGTCAAATCTAGAGCCTATACATGAGGTCCCGTACGGGAGGCAACCCAACTCTAGTAAATCAGTCCAGTCAATATAAAGCATGCATAAAGCATAAAGCAGCAATAATTGTAGTAACAAAAATTCCAGTACGGAAAGAGAGCAATTTCTTTGTCGTGACTTTAATTTAGATCAAAGTTGTTCACACAGCATAAAACAGTTTGATTAAATACAGTAAATGCAATTACGGAACAATAAATCCAAAACCATCAGTTGATTAATCAACATTATTATAAATTTCATTTTACTGACCTGCAGATATCTGATTATCAACCTCAATTCACAATTATTCACCTTCAAAATCTACAATTATCCAAAAAAAAAATGTGTTAATTCCATCCATCGAAAAACCCACAATTTCTCTACTACTGTTATTTCCCGTTACCTCGCAACCAAACCATATTCTTTCTTTTCCCTGGTCACTATTCTATTTTAACGAAATTACAGAACACTCCTAATCTCACAGAAAATCAATGTCATAATAAATGGAATGATCCGTTATTTTATACAAGTTGTATGGAACATTCAGAAACAAAATCAACATTAATCAAAAATTATATTTTGAATAGGTGGTTCTACTCAACTGAATTGCGGTTCTCGCCCACAAAATGATCCACAAATGATATGATGTCAGGTGAGATTCTATAGCGCAAATATATAAACACGTGATAGATCAATATCACCTAGGAAATTCTTTAGAAGTTTGGGGGAAATTTGTAACGTTCAATTTGGGTATTTGTGAAATTCCTGTGGAAATGATAGGCTGACTCTTCTAGATTTCAGTATATGCACTGACATCTCCCGTGAAATGGCTAATATTCACCGTTCGAATGTATCTTCACTCCCAGATTGGACAGGTTCCTTATCAGTTAATTTGCATACCTCTGAATTTGGCAAAAAGGTATCAATTAATGCAGTAAACAGAGTCCCACTATGGATTATATTCGTACTTGGTATATTTTGCAGGTTTTCGGGAGAACCGTTTAGGTAGTTTGGATGTATTTCGTTAGAGGTAGCGACCTTTGCAATTTTGGGAGAACCCGATGTCAGTTCGTCTGGTACAGGATTGAAAATTGAGGGGAGACTAGTTTTCGCCATTTTGGGAGTGAATAGCTACTGTGGTTCGTTGCTGTTGATTTCACAATTTCAGATAGTTTTGTCGCCTGTATTGGGATTAATTTGTGAAATCAACTGATTGGCTGGTATGGTTTATGTGCTGTTTGGAGTATTTCTTGAATTACCAAGCCATACAAATATTTATTCGGATTTGAAGCGACGACACGAGGACTTTCCTCCTCAAAAGGCCTTTTACTCCAACTAACTAGGACAAAATATAAGTATATTTGCTGGATTGGAATTGTGAGGTGCAACTGCTCTGATTCTAGACTTTTGTGTTGAACCCGATCCCTCAGGAGCCGTTAGGAGTGCGATAATTCGAAACAAATCAGGAAAAGCCAACCCTACATCATTGACTTTCTTTTGTACCAGTTTTCACCTACGAATGTCATTTTTAAATCAGAGGAACCCAATGATGACCTGAGGACTGAATCTGCTTGATCTGGTGGGATTGATTTGGAACGATCGAGGAATTGGCGTTGTCTCCAGGAGTTGCTGAATTTGCCAGATAAGATTTCAGCGATCTATAATAATCATAATTATTCCTTTTTTTTATTATTCAATTCCTTTTGATTTTGCGTTGCTGAACTATTTATTCCGAAGTTACTTATTGGGTGTTTGAGTAACTTGGCTGAAAGTTTTGAACATTCATTCTATAAACTAAATGGGCTATTTATTTTGTAACCGGTTCACGGATACAGTGCTAATGTTTTGAAATTAGACAGTTTTCGTTGCTCCTAAAAATTTCAACGGTAGCTGTTACGAAAGCAGTAGCGATAGTCGCTATTTGACAGATAAAAATATAGTTTTCGGCGGGAGAAAGAAACAAATCCGCTTAACGTTACGTTTAACCCCAACCCTAACCAAAGCTATTGGCAAATGATATCGCAGTCTTGTTTTGCTTATGTTTTTGGGTTATTTTTTCAAAATGATTGATGATATGGTATTATTGGACTCCAGATTCTGATTTTGAAGATGCCATTTTATTGGAAGTATTGAACAACAACGCCATCCAATATAGAGCAGACATTTACATCATCTGACACTTTCCGGAAATCGTTGACCTTTTTCTTTTTCTCAAGTTTTTTCAATAAGTACAGGGTGTCCCATTTTGGGTACTTTTGCGGGGTATCTCCGTTATCCTTATAGATAGAAAGTTGCGGTTTTCGCGACAGTGTGCTACTTTTTCGTGAAACCAAAGATGCCGTGAACAAAATTTTCATAGCCCTTTTAGTTTTTAAGATACAGGGCTAAACTGAAAATGTTGCATTTTAAGGTACCACTCGTATCTAAACTATCAGATAAGTTATGGAAAATGTGAAAAATGTTTTTTTATAACTTACCTTTTCAAAAATATATAAAAGTATGCACTTTAAAAAAAAAAAATTTTAGCCTATAACTTTTTGACCTGACCCTGTATACAAATTCCGAAGGCAAAATCGAAAGTTATATACTTTTCCCCTGGAACTCGATTCTGCCTTCGGAATTTGTATACAGGGTCAGGTCAAAAAGTTATAGGCTAAATAGATTTTTTTTAAAAGTGCATACTTTTATATATTTTTGAAAAGTTAAAGAAAAGACAAATCTTATGGACTATAAATATACAGGGTGTTCTATTTGAAAAAATAAAGTTGGGTCCGATAACTTTTTGACCTGACCCTGTATACTAATTCCGAAGGCAGAAAGTTATACAAGAAACAGTTTTCACATTTTCCATAACTTATCTGATAGTTTAGATACGAGGGGTACCTTAAAATGCAACATTTTCAGTTTAGCCCTGTATCTTGAAAACGAAAAAGGCTATGAAAATTTTGTCAACGGCATCTTCAGTTTCACGAAAAAGTAGCACACTGCCGCGAAAACCGCAACTTTCTATCTATAAGAATAACGGAGACACCCCGCAAAAGTACCCAAAATGGGACACCCTGTACATATGTAATGTTCATAACTCCCCTCACAGACACCTCTTCACTAGTGACCTCCAAAAAATTGGAAATAACCACACTCTATTTCGATACATCCCCATATGGATTATTTGTCAGTTTTTCAGTGAGTAAGATCTGGTTATCTTCACCAGTAAACCGAAATCGGTTTTGCCCGATTATTTTTGAAAAACTTGCTGTTTCTTGATTTGGATTCATTGCGTAAACAATGAAATCAAACCTCAAAACATTGACAATCAAATTACAAATAAGATATTTTCTTCTACTTCGCATGCGTTTCGCTACGTTAACCGCTATGACTATCGTCCGTTAACAACCGGCATTTATCGGTATCGATATACGATAAATGACATCCATATGTCAAAGTTGTCGATTAGCGTTAACCGGAGCTGCATTTTGTGAGCAACGAAAACTGTCTATTATATCAAACTATTTAGTGTTATTTTGAACACAATTTTTTTCTGAGGTACCCTGTAAATTTAACGTGATCACGTGAAATATCTTCCTCCACCAAAAATACATAAAGCGAGTGCTGTCACAGATTAGTAGGAAATAAATCTGCCTATTATTTTCCTCTTTGATGTATTGATTTACTACACATAGTTGGCAGATTGTGAACAGAGTTTCGTTTGGGGCTTATTTAATAACTGTAGGTTTTCCTGATTTAAGCCGCCTTAAACAGGAGGCGCCCGAATCCACCACTCTAAGTTGGTGTGGTTTCATTTTATTTTTCTGAGCTAGCAGTAGGCATTTTGCTGCACCATTGGCAACCCAAAACGAATTTTGTAACTCAGGGTGTAGCAGAGTGATTCTTGATAAATATGTTGCTTGGTCTAAAAATAACATCTATCGAAATAAAAATTGTTCAACTATATAAGACAAAAAACTAACAAGATGTGAAAATCACTTAGAAGAAACTGCTGATATTTATTATATTTTTTTTAATTTTGGACAATACAGGGCTGGTCAAAAGATTCAAAATTATTATTTTCCATAAGAGAACAATAATACACTCAAGGGATACACTCTCACATTTTTGACTATATCTGTTAATCTCAATTTGAGTTTCTTATAAAGAATTTAATCTTCAAAATAAGTAAAAACTTCACCAGAAGTGACATTTTGGATTTTGATATCTATTCTCAACAAACTTTGATCAAGAATTACTCTTTGTCGCATTTGGACATATCGTATACCTGGTGTGGCACGAAAATCTTGATTTTTTGATGATAATACGAGAAAATCTGTATCTCAAAATCAGTGGAGTCCAATAAATTAAGCTACGCACCAATGATTTGATATGATTTTTTTTTTAATTTTCAAAGAAATGTGCAGTGGGTCAAGACAACTAATCTACTAAATATTGTTCTATATCCACAATGTTCCTTCCAACCCTTTCAAAAAACAAAATAATTGAGATTTGGACCAGAAACTTGGTTCTATTTAGACGGCAAAAGGTATAGCTTTTGACTCGTCTTTAAAGCCTACATGGCGTAATAAGATAGTGCAAAGTTAAAATACCGCAACGCATGCGATATTTCAATTGGCAGTATCTTTCCACTCTATGTTTTATAGAACGTCATGATATGGAGAGATTCATTGGTGTACATCAGGTGAACAATAAAATTTCGTGAATTACTCAGAGGACGTTAGACAAAATAGAATTCACTCATTTTAGTCCTCTGGATTATAAAATCATTAAGCCTTTTCAACATATTATATTGGAACCAAAAATGATACCTAATTTGTTTTTTTTTTTTAGAATTACCGGAAAGCTCACCAACTATAAGTGTGAAAAGAGGCTCTCTGGACTACGGTGATGTCTTACATGCCAACTGTACTTCGTTTCCCTCCAGGCCTCCGGCTGATTTGACATTTATTATGAACGACATTATGGTAATTCATGTTTCCGAACAAGCTTTGAATTTCCATTCAAATATTGGTCCATGTTAACGCAACAGCATATAGATTGTTCACCATTTATCAAAGCAATCTACCAATGATCTAATCATTTGAGTTGTTCCTCTACACAGATATACACACGCCTCCTAAGGTCTTGAACCTACATGTTTCTTCCCTATTTCTAGAGATATTGAAAATCTGGTCATATAAATAAGTACTATATTTTTTTTCCAGTTGAGGCGCTCAGACTTTTTCATTGTTGAAAAGTAATTGTGCCTTTTTGACCTTTGCAAAAAAAACACTTGCTTAAAGCTGTTTTAGAAAAATTTAATGACTTCATTGAAAGCTATCAAAAACTTCCAAATCTACCTTATTGTAAGGTTTTTCGCTATAGAAACACTCATCCAGTTTTAATCTATTTATTCAAAGTCACTACAGCACAACTACAAATATATATTTGTGTTCACAATCGCAGCTTATTTATGTTTCGCGATCAAAATCTGAACTGAACTCTCGTCTGAAAAGCGGGCCTTTATATCCTCTTCCATCCCTTGATAGAAGGCGATAGTTCTCCAATATTCAGATATAGGCAATCAAAAAAACTTAATCATTATAGAAAACAGTGGTTCAAGAGAGTCATAATGGTTGGAATGTTATCTCTGCTGTCGGTTGCCTTAGAATTTCATAGCGCTGGGCATGTTATGTCACATTGCTTGCTCCCTCCTTAGAGCATTTTGTCTCGAAATATGTTCATGTCGTTATCGGCAATTGTTCTTTACTCGCAGTGTGATGTACGGTAGAAATAACAGTCCACTGTTCTCTGGTTTGTCCTCTGGAAAGGATAGCAGCACACCAGGATGTCATGCCACTACCCTCATGAGAAGCATGCTGGAGGTGATCTTCTTCAGCATACTTCTCATCACACGCCAGTCCACCTGGTCGTTGGTCATCTTTTAAATTGCCAAATGAGTCAGGTCTTGTCACGTCATCAAGTCTCGAATTTGACTGAGGGCTTTCCAGACATCACTGTTGTAGGTGTTCAGATGTTGTTGAAGCTTCCTTGTCACAAGGTAGAACAGGTGTCATGTACTTTCCATGATTTTCAGTGCCTTCCCCACCTCTGGTCTTTGTCATCGTAGATGTTCCAGTTTTCCAAATTTCAGCTTGAAAGCCGCAGCAAGACCACTCCTCATATCGAGGTCTTCGGTAACCCAGTGAGCCATCGAGTATTCGTCTGGTGCTCCAAACAAATTCAGCGGTCTTTCTTGAACAACGCCATTCTGGACTTTCTGGCCATTGGAGTAAAGGGACATGAAGTTTTTCAGTGACATGTCTTTTTCGGGTGACCTGATCTGCATCACTTCAGCGTCTTGATGGTTATGGTTTCCAGCATACCAGGCCAAACGATTAAAATAAACAACCCTTGCTTCTCCTCTTGGTAGCTTCTTGATTCTACAGACGACGTCATTGATCCGATCACGAAGCAGTCGAAGCTCACGACCCATAATGATTTTTGCCGGCGTATCGCCTATTGAACTGCAGACTCGTATGCCAGAAGAAACAGAAGATGTTTGTCACAGTCTCTTTGATGGTCAGAGACAACTTTGGTCAAGTATCGATCGATTGTCCGGCTCATCCGCTCCACCCCGATTGTGGGTGCAGCGTAGTCGTCCTCGTATTCCTGACTTTCAAGACACTTCTCACGTTCTGATTCAAAGTTTATGCCTTGGTCCGAATGTAGCTCCAATGAAACAACAAAACGGCAGATCCATTCCTGAACAAGTACATCAGCTACAGTTGCTGCCTCTTGATTTGGAAAGGTACACGCTTTGGCCCACTTGCTGAAGTAGTCCATCATGACCAGGATGTATTTGTTTCCTTTGCCTGACTCGACAAACGGTCCAGCCACATCTACAGCGATCCTCTCGAACGGGTTTCCAACATTGTACTGGCGCATAGGAGTTTTCTGCCGTTTCTGAGGTCCGTATCTTGCAGTGCTTGAGGCGCACTTTCTGCCCTATTTTCGGACATTGGCCTGGCAGTTGACACTGTAAAACCTTACTTGCAGCTTGCCCAACGTCTTGGTTATTCCCAGATGTCCACCCGTGACGCCGTCATGGACTTGTTGCATCACCTCCGCCTGTCTGCTCCAAGGAATCACTAACTGCCTCCAATCTTCCGTGTAATTCAGTCTTCACTAGCCTCTTCAGGATGCCTTCGCTAAACACCATTGAGTCTCATTGGGCTCAGCAGTACTTCACTGTGGTAGAAAATTGCGCGACTTCTTGCCAAGTTGGTCGATGGCCTGTTTGTTTTAATCCGATGAACAACTTCAGATCTGGATCTTCTTCCTGATCCTCAGATAGTGCCGTGGACTGCCAGGAATCAACTATCACAGCTGTCCTACAAAGGGTCACTTCCTTTTCTTCGGCTCGATGACAGTGCTTGCAGAGCTTGCAACCTGGTATACGACTGGCAAAAATCGTTATCTGATGATTGCCTTTCAGGTTTCAGACGATGCAGAACTTTTTATAAAGAATTACTTTTTTTCGTTAAACTTATAAAAAGAAAGTTTTCCATATAGTGCGTACTTAGCTAGACACACTGTATATCCCGGTCAATACTAGAAAAATATGGTAGGTAATGATGATTTTCCAAACATGAACATTTACGGGTAAAATTCAAAGATGACACATTTCAGAGCCGAAATAATCTAGATAATTTGAGGTTCAAACTATTTTTCGAAAGACGATAGTTTTTGAAAATATTGGACGAGGTATACACAGCTCACAGACAACCTGAAACAAAATACAGGGTGGCCATTTGAAAAGAAGATAGAAGTAATCTTGGGCGCTCCAAGACATTCAAGAAAAAACCCTCGGACCCGTTGATTTTCGATTCAAGGGGGAGTAATTTTTTTTGGCATCTTCGCCTCATGAAGAGCAAAACCCTAGCGGGGGTGACAACGACCCCAAAATTTCAAATGGCATGAGGGTTCGAGTCATACCTCTTTTAAAGGTATTTTGATGTAGTTCATAACCCCCAAATTTCACACTGCTAATATATACCTAGTCATTACAGGGGCTGACTAAAGTAACCAAAAAATGTACATGTTGGAGCATTTGTGGGGAGAATTGGCGACATTCATCAACCACTTGCCGTTGCAGGTCTTCCGCACATAAATTTCAGTTTTCAAATAACCTCATAAGAAAAATCTAAGGGGATCAGATCTGGAGAATGTGGAGGTCATTCAATAGCTTCTTTTCTTCCAATATCCATTGTTTTGGAAAAGTTTGGTCCAAGTAACGACGAAAAAAGCAGAAGATAGTGGAGTTGCGCACATCTTGCGATGGTTTTTGATCATTTTTTTGTAACTTTAATAAATTAAAGTAAATGTATGTAAGTGCTTAAGGAATGGATTTATTAATGGAAATGAACAATTTTAAGAAAACTAGTAAGCTAATCTGACACTCTAATGATGTCACACTAACTTATCTACCTTTTCAGGTGTTTTTTTTTAAACAAACACATTATACAGTGGAAACTGTAACTTTCAACACTTTCCCTTGTTTGTAAAAAAAAAAAAAATTAACTTCAGTAAAGAACCATTTGCTTGGATAACAACTGCAACCGTGGTTTTGACAAGGGCTTGGTCATCAAATCAGCTAATTGGTCTTCTGTCGATATTTGTACTACTTTGAGTTCACCTTCTACCCTTTTTTTTTCCCGAACAAAAAAGTGCTTCAACTTAATATGCCTCGTTCTGCCATGAAACTCAGGATTTTGGGCCAACTTAACTGCTGCTGAATTATCAACCTGAAGAAGTGGAATGAAAGTGGACTGCCAGATCTCTGCAAACAATCTTCTTAACCAAGTAACTTCCTTCGTTGCTTCACTAGCTGCCACAATCTCTGCTTCAGTTGTTGAAATAGCTACCATGCTTTGCCTTCGACTGCTCCATGATATAGCTCTACCAGCAAATACGATAACCACTCCAGAAGTCGACCTTCCGGTTTTGGTACAGCCTCCAAAATCTGCGTCACTGTAACACTACATTACTGGGTTTTTGAGTTCTGGTATGTAATGCCCAAAGTTCGTGTTCCAGCATGGTAACGAAACACTCGTTTTAACATCACTATCTTGTCTGTGCTTGGATTCTCCAATGACCGTGACAGAGATCCAACACTGTATGCCAAATTAGGTCTTGTACCAACCATCAAGTACATCAATGCCCCAACAGCTTGTCTGTAGGGAAAACTTGTCTCGGTTCTAGATACTTTCCCTGATTCTGAATTTTCCGTATTTTTCAAAATTGGTGTAGTTACCGTCCTGCATTCTGAAAAATGAAATTTGTCTAATAATTTCTGGATATAAGCCTCTTGATAAATTTTTAAACTTCCATCATCTAATTTTCCCATCTATATTCTCAGAAAATAGTCTGCTGCCCCTGTGGTTATTTTGAATTCCTTTTTCAGTTCAGAAATAAAATTGTCCAATTCGTCCTGACACGTTGCTGACACCAATCCATCATCGACATATAATACAATAAAAAATGTTGTATCGTCTTTTTGTGGAGACGTATCAAACCTCTTATTCCAACATCGCGGCGCTTGCTTCAATCCATACAAACTTTTTTCGAGACTACAAACCCGGTTTGTTCTATCTGAGAACCCCTCTAGCTGTTGCATGAATATATCTTTCTCCAAATCTCCATACAAAAAGGCAGTTGATACGTCAAATTGTATCATTCTCATTTCTTCACTAGCTGCAACACTCAGAACAGCTCGAATGGTAGACATTTTTGCAACAGGACTAAAAGTTTGGTTATAATCAATTCCTATTTTTTGATTGTATCCTTTAATCACAAGTCTGGCTTTATACTTATCCATGCTACCATCTGGTGATGTCTTTAACTTGTACACCCATTTGCAGGTCAAAGCCTTGAAACCTTGATGCAAATCAGCAAGATCCCAGGTACTATTATCCATAAGAGAACTGATCTCACTGTCCATTGCTCTTTTCCAATGAAACTTCTCTCTACTGCTCAATGCTTCTTCATATGTATCAGGAATTGCTACTTCACAAACAATTTCTTCAGGAATAGCAACAAAGTCTTTATACTCTTTTGGCTTTTTGATATTTCTGCGATCTCTTAGTCCATATTTTCTCGAGTAAGAAATTTCTTCGCCACTTTCTTCGTCTTCAGTTGAACTATCTTCTTCCATTCTTCTTGTTCGATATCTTGCTGCTCTTCTTCTTTCTCTTCTATTTTTGTTTGAAGAGGCAGTTTCAGTTCCACTTCTAAGTCACAATCTTGTAACTTCTCTTGAAACTTCACATCTCTTGACAGAAAAACTTCATTTTCTTCCTTTACCCAAATCCGAAACCGCTCATCACCATCGTATCCGACCAGAAATCCTTTTTTATCCATTTTCCTTCTTTTTTGCTTAGGAATATGAGCGAAACAAGTTGAGCCAATTATCCTGAGATGATTTACTCTAGGCTTTTTTCCAGTCCAAAGCTCATATGAACTCACGCCTTCAACACAAGATTTTCCGGTTCTTTACAGGACATAAATAGCTGTGCTCACTAATTCCGCCCAAATTGCCACAGGAAATTCTGCATCTGGATTGGAATACTTGAATGTTCGAGCCATTTCAACGATCGTTCGATTTTCGCGCTCACTTCCACCATTTTGCTCTGGCGTATAAGGTGATGTTACCCTCAGTGTGATACCTCTTGACTTTAAAACTTTTTTGAACGCTTCACTATCGAACTCTCTTTCACTGAATGGCCCATTCTTTCTGCATGGGCTAACATGTCCCTCAAGACATCTTTAGCTTCTGACTTCTCTCGTAATAAAAATCCATACCTGAACTTTGTATAGGCATCTCTAAAAACAATCAAATAGGTACCTTTTCTTCTGAAACGAGAGATCAAAAGGTCCACATATATCCACAGAGAACAACTTACCAGGCTGTGTTGATTTTACTCTAGATCCAAAAGGCGATATGACGTTTCATACATGCATGGTTCACATAAGTCTTTGTCGAACCTTACACTGATTCCATGTTCTTGCTGTAATTTATTCTTCACATGATTCTTATCTTGATGTCCCATCTTTCGTGATACAACTGAAGCATGGAATCATCTGCAGCAACAGTATTGATTGTGACTGTTTGTTGAGGAACAATCGGCTTGATATCAGTTTTGAATAGAGTCCCACCAAATTCTCTTTTACCAGTGACAGCTATCTCACCATCAACTTGAAACCAGCACTGCCTTGCGGATGATCGGAAAACACTTTTGATATTCCTGTCATGTGCAGCCAAAACTGAAGATAGATTTTTCGAAACTTCCGGAACATACCACACATCATTCAGTGGCATAGCTTCTGACACTGACATATCTGTACGAGCTTTGTTTGTGTTTACAAACTGAAAAGTGCCTTTTCCAACAGCCTCAAGCGTTTTTTTTCCAGTAGCTTTTATTGAACATGAAACACTGAAATGCTCAAAATCACTGAAGTAAATCGCTGTATTGGTAATATGCTTGGTTGCACCATTATCAACCCACCACACTGATTTATCTGGCTCGGTTGACTGAACTTCCATATCTACAGATGTTGAAGCTGAATGTGTGGACTCTGCATTCTTCACTGCTGTTTTTCCGTCTTGATTTCTAGGTGGTCGCCCATCTGCTTTCCATTTGCGGCAATTCTTCACCCAATGACTTTTCTTCTTACAGTAGTGACAGATAGTATTGGCTCTCGAATCTTTTTTGTTCAAAACCTCTTTCTTCCCAATATTGTTGGCTTTTAGCACCATTTCCTCTGTATCTGTTTCTTGATCTAACCGTCTTTTGAAGTTTTTTTTGAACAAACACAGCTGCACAGTTGATTCATCGAGAGTCTTTTCATTTTCTTTGGTCAGTAACATCCAACTAGATTTGAATGATTCAAAAGAACTAGGTAGAATATGGAGGATTTTAGAAATAATTAGTAGATCGGGCAACATATTCTCTCCCTTAGCTCTCAGACCATTGTTCAATTCAGCCCATAAATTTTTCAGTATTGCGATATGAGTGAAATAAATCATCCTTTGATGACCAGGCAAATGCGAAAAAATCTGTACAAACTTTGAAAAGCTGATCCTTACTTGATGCTTCAAACTGCTGTTTCAATGCATTCCATGCTTCGAAAGCTGACTTCTTATCTATGATCTTCTGATATACTGAATCAGAAACGGCACTGGTTATCATTGTGAAGTTTTTTTTAAACATACACAGCTGCAGAGTTAATTCATCGAGAGTCTTTTCATTTTCTTTGGTCAGTAACATCCAACTAGATTTGAATGATTCAAAATAACTAGGTAGAATATGGAGGATTTTACAAATAATAAGTAGATCGGGCAACATATTATCTCCTTTAGCTCTCAGAACACTGTTTAATTCAGCCCATAAATTTTTCAGTATTGCGATATGAGTGAAAATATCATCCTTTGATGACCAGGCAAATGCGAAAAAATCTGTGCAAACTTTGAAAAGCTGATCCTTACTTGATGCTTCAAACTACTGTTTCAATGCATTCCATGCTTCGAAAGCTGACTTCTTATCTATGATCTTCTGATATACTGAATCAGAAACGGCACTCGTTATCATTGACTTGGCATAGCTATTGCCTTACGGTACAGATCAGAAAATTTCTTGTATTTCTTGATCTGTGCTTCCGTCGCGTCTTCTGCAAATGGTGCAGGTTCAACTAGCTTTCCATCGATAACATCTGAGGCTCCTTCATGATAATCAAACATATCTCGCATTTTATGTTTCCATATCGGCCAATCTTCAACTCCACCCAAAGGCTTCACATGTCTCACAAAATCCATATTTCTCTCCTTTACAGCACTAGTAGGGTGCCTGGGCTCAAAACCAATTAAATTAAATGTATGTAAGTGCTTTAGGAATGGATTTATTGATGGAAATGAACAATTTTAAGAAAACTAGTAAGCTAATCTGACACTCTAATAATGTCACACTAACTTATCTACCTTCTCAGGTGTTTTTTTTAAACAAACACATTATACAGTGGAAACTGTAACTTTCCACATAATAAACCCCTATAATGATACTGTGTAGATAGTAGCGGTGTTGATCTCTGGGGTTATAATCTACATCAAAATAAGGTTTTACTTGATCCTTCATGCAATTTGAAATTGTGGGGGTCTTTGTCACACACGCTAGGGTTTTATCCTTCATGAAGTGAGAATGCCAAAAACAAATTGTTCCCCATTGAATCAAAAATCGACGGGTCCGAGGGTTTTTTTTTCTGAATGTTTCGAGGCGCCCAAATTAACTCTGTTCCCTTTTCAAATGACCAGCCTGTATGTTTTATGATTTGATCAATTTGACTTGGATGAGGGAGAATGTTCATTTTAAAAGGTTTGATCCAATCAAATTTCATGTTTCGCATCAAGTAATATAATATGAAAACCGAAAAAATCAATTTACTCTTGATGATGATACAAGGACTTTTTAGTTAGAGTTATACATTTTCCATATTGACAAAAATGTTAAAATCTTGATTGTTTCGGGTTTCTGCTGCTCGCTTGTTCCAGAATCGTGTTTGGTTATGAATGATTCAAAATCCGGCCGATGCAGATATTATTATTGAATCAAGTAGTTACAATGAGTAAACTAGAAGTTGATTTGATGTGTGTGCTTCTTACTCCACAACCAATGCTTTGAATATTATGGTACATATCAAACATTTTCTTTATCTACAATTGCAGCGTCTATTTATTCAGAAAGTAACTTGATGGAAGTGGGAACTCTGTTTTCCACATACACATCCTGAAAAGAATTTATAGGTTCTAACGATATCTGGAAATAGAATACCGACCATTAATAAAAAAGTCTATGTAACTATCAGTAAAAAAAAAAGGATTGGAAGCTTGCACAGATTGTCTTGGTAATTCCAAAGCAAATACAAAAGGCAGTCATATCAGGACATCTCATATCGTTCATATCATCGCTTTTTACTGATGAGTGAGAGACAAGTTTATATTCGATTAATTGGTTGCCGAATTTCAGGTAAACCAAAGTGAGCCGAATGCTTTTAGATACAATCAACATGATTGGAATGATTTGCAACTAGAAATAACCCTTTCATCAATACATTTTACCAAAGGAAGGCTATTTCTTAAATGCGTTGCATCGATTTCAACTGTGTATGAAGATGTTGCAGAGTTAGAGTTGGAGAGTGCAAGAAATCCTATACCTCAAAAAGGTAAGTTATGACGGCATTATATCAAAGATGTCTTACTGTCAGTTTAACGTCGCTGTTTTTATAATTATTTGGATATTTTAACGATTTGCCTCAGAATTATTTCAATATTCAAGCTACATAGTATGTTCGATGAATCGAAAAAGTATTTCAGTAAGAACTTTTTATCATTGGAATCAAGCAGTCAATAAATTACAAATTCAAGGCCACTTGAGACATTATCGTTCAAAAATTGAAGTAAAAGCTCTAACAGTGTGGGTTCTCAGAGGAATCAGTTCTATGCACATCGAAATTGTGTGGTGGAAATCAGAATAAAATAACACCAACGGCGTAGTTAAATTTCACATTTTCCTGGAAACTCACTACACGTGTATTTCTAACCTCTATCTTTCGGGTGTCTGTCTGTTTTTTGACAGTCCTCCGTGTCTCCATGAAGCAGCAATAACGGCGCCCAAAGTTCATTTTTTATCTAGATTTACAGTTACAGATCAAAATTGTAGGTTAAAGGTTGGCAAACATGTTTTATTACGATAGTCATAAATTGAACTGTGATTCGTTTTATTTAACTAAGTTCAAAATGTGTTTGATCTGATAGAAAAAAAACTTTCTAGAATAGACAGTGATGATAATTTTGGAATTGATGAGCAAAACCCTTCTTTAATCAAGAAAGTGAAGTCTTTAATCAAATATTTTATCTTTTCATTTCAATTAGCGAGCACTTTTGCATTGCTTTTTTTTGCCAACATTCAACCTCCAAATTTGATCTGTCACTGTTGCTTTGAATAAATAATAAACTGTACTACCAATTCATCGGCGATGTTGCCGAATTTTATCTGTTACAATTTTTCCTCATTGCTCCTTGAACCGTCCCGGGAGGAGGAACAATAAGAGCTGAACAGTTGATGAGATGGGGATGCCTTCTCCAATTCTTGAATTGGAGCTGAGTTGACAAAGTGGTTCTTCTTGTACGCCACTTCCTATCTTTTGCAGTGACTTGACAGGGCTTGGGTCTATAGCACATTCTGGGTTTAGTTCACGATAAGGAGTAATTGCTGAAGTATGTTATTACTCAATACCACTTCGGGATTCTGGTGATGATGTAGGAGCCATCCCTCTCTGGTGCGAACTTTACTACTTCTTCGAGTGTGAGTATCGACTGAAACTTTATCTCCACGAATTTCATACTGTTCATTGCGAATTGGATAGCTGGAATCTTGTCTTTCCAATGTGTGTGACTATCTTTTTTCAGTATAGATAATTGCTTCTTCAGGTCACGATTCTCACGTTCAACAAGATTTGTGGATTGATGATATGACGAAATCAAAGTCTGTTTGAATCCTGAACAATGAGACACTTGTTGAATGATAGCACTAGCTGCACTCCATTGTCACTAATAACACGTCGGGGCAGGCCATATCTGATTATGACTTAATCGATCAAACATCGGTAGCAAACTTAAGCTGTAGCAGTTTGTAGTTTGTATAGCCATCAGTTGTCTAAGTTGATTTATCAAAAACGTCAATTGACCTCGAATTGTTGGTTTTCATGGGCGGTTGAAGCTGTCCGGCAAGCTTAAAATTACTAACTTTGTATCGTTGGCACTCTATGCACTTCGCGGTATAGTCACCAATGCTTTTGCGCATTTCAGGCCAGCAATACCGTTTAGTGATCCGTTGATAGGTCCTTCCGAGTCCGTAGTGGCCAGACAGAGATGAACCATGGTATTCCGCCAATATACCTCTGTCGGTCCATCGTTTATGTTCCAAGTCTTCTATATCGGAGTCTTCGAAGCATTGTGGGATCTTGAGTTAATCGGGATCAGAGATCTGTTTCTACCTTATTTAACCAGCACTTTTACGGAGTAAGTCTACGATGACCAAATTGATCTCATTTGTATTCGTGATGGGACGAGATAACATATCCACAACAATGTTGGTACGTCCAGGAGTATAATCGATTCTGAGGTGGTATGTTTGCAGGGCTAATGACCATCTTGCGAGTCGTCCTGATGGTGATTTCAGCGACATCAACCACTTTAGAGGCTGCTGATCACTTTTTTCTATTGTCGTCGCACGTTCGGGATAACCTCTAAACTTCTCTGTCTAGCGGAAGTTGAAAGTCCGCTGGCGTACTCTACTGGCTTTTTATCGGGACCCTCCCCCTGAAGTGAGGATGCTCCCAGAGCATACGAGCTCGCATCAGTTTTCAGGGTGTAGGGTAGAGTATGGTCGGCTTGACGAAGGGTTGGGCTGGAAGTTAACAAAGTTTTCGGTTGATCAAAAGCATCAGATTGACTAGGACCACAGATCCCTTCTGCATTTTGCTTATAGTCATGCCATTTGGTCTCTGTAACGCGCCAGCAACATTCGAAAGACTTTTAAATTCTGTTTTGAAGGGACTCTCCTGGAAAACGTGCTTGGTGTACTTAGATGACAACATTGTCGTGGGCAAGACCTTTAAGGAACACATGATGAATCTGGATGATGTGTTCAAAAGGTTGCAAGTAGCAAATCTCAAGCCAAAGACAAAAAAATGTCAGCTTATCAAGAAGAAAGTGAACTACTTGGGGCACATCGTCAGCAGAGATAGAATATCCGTGGATCCGGAGAAAACCAAAGCGATAGAGACATGACCGGTACCGATGGGCTAACCCAAACTAACCCGAACATCATATGAGAAGTTTTCTGGGTTTATGCACCTATTATCGTCGTTATGTTCCGGGTTTTGCTAACATTGCTAAACCGTGTACCTGACTTACGGAAAAAAAGAATCCGTTCTGCTGGGATGCTGACTGTGAAGATGCCTTCAAGGAAATCAAAAACCGTTTGACTAAAACACCCATTTTGCGTTATCCAACGCCCGAAGGAAAGTTCATGCTAGACACCGATGCTAGCAATTTGGGACTTGGAGGGGTGCTATCACAAGTTCAAGATGGTTGCGAAGCATCAGCAAGGTCATATCAAAGCCGTAACGAAATTATTGCGTGACTAGAAAAGAACTCTTTGCCGTTGTGAAATCGATGGAACATTTTTTAAGCTTCTGTATGGAAGAAAGTTCTTGCTGAGAACGGATCACTCTGCCTTGGGATGGTTGCTACGGCTTAAGAATCCAGAGGGACAGGTGGCCGGGTGGATCGAGAGAATTGACTGCAGGAGTATGATTTTAATGTAGAGAATCGACCAAGAAACAGTCATCGAAATGCAGACGCGTACTCACGAAGACCATGTCTCCTAAATTGTTCGCATTGCACACGACTCAAAGAAAAAGTCGCTGGAACTTTGAGGACGACAGTCGTAGTGGATGAGTGGATGCCTGAAAGACTCGTGCGGGATCAGGAGGAAGACCCGGACCTGAAAATACTCCGTGAATGGAAGATGGAAGGAGATGAGTGGCCGATCTGGACGGAGGAGGAACCCTTATCGATGATTTTGATTTGTTATTGGACTCAATGTGACTCGCTGGTTCTTGATAAGGACAGGTTGTCAAAGCGAGTAGTGGAAAATACCGATGACACAGAACAGCAAATGCAGTTGGTGATACCTAAAAATTGGGTGAAGGTGGTGATGCTCCATCTGAATGACGGTTCTTCGAGAGGGCACCTGGAAGTGACAAAGACTTTGTGTAGATTGCGAGAACGATTCTACTGGGTGGATCATTCAGACGATGTGAAAGATTGGTGTAGGAAGTGTGCTTCTTGCTCGGCGAGCAATGCGCCAGGAAAGAAAAGCAGAGCTCTCATAAAACAGTACAACGTGGGTGGCCCTTTCGAAAGGATTGCGGTGGTCATAGCTGGACCAATCCCTGTAACGGACAATGAGAATCGTTACATTCTGGTGGCCATGGATTACTTTACTGAATGAGTCTTAGCATATGCATTACCAAATCAAGAGTTTGCCACCGTAGCGGAAGTTTTGGTAATACAACTTGTCAGTCGATTTGGCGTACCACTGGAACTACACTCCGACCAGAGAAAACCATTCCAGGAGACCAGCGAGATTGGGACAGACACCTTCCATTGTTCCTGATGGCATACAGTTTGGCAGTACACGGAACCACCGTCCAGACTCCAGGCAAGGTCCTCTTTGGAAAGAAAATGACACTGCCGTGTGGCGGATGAAGAGTAGATATGACGTCAAGGCTAGTGAGGATGGTGAGTATCAAAAAGTTGACCAAGTTTGGTTGTTCAGTCCGAGACGTGACGATGACTGTCACCAAAGCTACAACAGCATATTGGTAAGGGCCGTACACTGTCGTGAAGAAAATCAACGACTTGATCTACCGAGTCAACAGAGCACCGAATGGAAAACCACGGGTTGTTCATCACAATAGATTGGCTCCATATGCTGGCACCAACGCTGTTCTGGGACAGAACAATAATTAAAAAGGGGACATTGTGGCGAACGCGCTATGTTTAATTTAAAAAAGTAGGAGGTGTGTTGTCAGGCAACAGTTTTGTTGTCAAGCTAGCTAATTTTTCAAACTGTAATTCTGGTTTTGAGTAATAAAAATGGTACAGTTTTATCCATTCTAGGCAGCGGGTATTTGTCGGCTCTGGTCACTGCGTTGAGTCTACGATAATCGATAGTTAGCCGTACTCCTCCAGTCTTCTTTGAAACCAGAATGACTGGAGCTGCAAAATATGGTGACTAGCATTCCTCAATCACTTCTGCTGCCAGTAGTTCATCTATTTGTTCACGACGTTCTTCTCTCTTCTCCTCAGACAGTCTGTATGGAGACACTGTTTATGCAATGTTCTGCATATGGTGTAGGTTCAGCGCTTGACTTGCAGAGATCCATGTTTTGTTACAAAAATGTATTCAGTTCGCACTTCTCGTCTGGTGAAAGGTTGGCAGCTTCATCGTTTCGTACTTCAACTTCGGGGAAATCAACAGAGTGTGGATTGAGGTTCTCCAGTGACATTGGATCTTGGACAATATGGTAGATTTAATTTGGGGAATTTCTGTAGAACCAACTTTCATTGGGTATGTCTAATAAATATGATATCGGCTATATTTCAGAGAATCGACACCTAGTAGTGTTCGACTGCTTCCATGTTCTGGGACCGCTATAAGGGTAGTGTGATGAGTACGACCTTCAAGGGTGAGGTTTGCGTTAAATAGAATCCACTCTTGATTTTTTTTCATCTGCTAATGTTATCTCCATGGTTTGATTGGTGTAAGGGAGTCCATCTTGAACTAGAATATTTCTTAATGTTGCACTTGCAATGCTGGATTGCGCACCTGAATCAAGATAGCACACACCTTGATGTCCTTCTATTATGACGGAAGTAGGTGTGCGCATGGCTAAATCATCTTGGGTAAAATTGCTCAGAAGAAATTCAGAATAAAGAGATGAAATTGTCTTTGAGCATTCAGGACAGTTACTTTTTATGAATCCTGGAGCGTAACAACCGTAACAGGTTACAGGCTTATTAGTATGAGTCGTAGGCTTGGTAGTACTGATGAGTGGCGTTTCTATTGCACTGAGAGGAGTAGAAAGGCTAGAAGCAGACGTCGTATCTAATTGGTGCTAGCACATGTTCGAGCGTATTTTCCACATTCAGACTTTATGTGGCCAAGATTTCGACAAAATTCATTCATGTTAGAAAGAGGATCAGAACTTCCGTGAGATTTCAGCTTCAGTTGATTTTCAAAAAGTTCAAATAGAGTGTGTTCAATAACGCGAGCTGTTTCAATCATGTTTGTGAAAGTCTTCACTGTATCACGAGGGAGCTTTTCTTTTATTTTCGGGTTAAGCAAACCATAAACCATGTCTAGCTGGACGTGCTCAATTATGAGAGAGTCACCCGATAAGTGTGAGAACAGGGAACGACAATGGCTGACAAAAACATACGTTTTCCCATTACCCTGCTCCTTGAAGAACATTTTTCTGTAGATTTGATTAAGAGTTTTAGCATAGTCATGAGCATGTCGAATGGAATTGATGGCTTCGACAAATGTAGATATTGAAGATTCGACACCTTGTCACCAAGTTCCTGCAGCATCAGTTAACAGTATTGACTGCGTGCTCGTCGGTTATATTGAGACATTCCTTATGAACAGTGATAGCATCGATGGAAGCTTCGATATCTGAAATGGGATCACAATCAAAACTCGATTCACATGCAGCAAGTGGTTATATTCTTAATACCAGCCGATAGATTTTGCAAACCGAACTGAATTCTCAGTAGACACAGTGTCGATTTACAAAAATTCGGAGCAGTCTTATCACTACACAATTTTTGACGGCACTACGTTGGGCGCCAGTGTCAGTTCCCAGAGGAATCAGTCCTTTGCACATCGAAATTGTGTGGTGGAAGTCAGAATAAAATAACACTAACGGTGTGGCGTACAAGATTGATTGATAGTAGTAAGGTTGTGTCGTTATACGTTCGGGTGTCGGACGAATCAGAATACAGACAAAAATGACGTCAGTCGGCTCCGATCCGGTTTTGAAATTCAAATACACATCTGAAAAAAAAGATAGAATATGGTTCACACTTGAGAATGAGAACATATTTTGATGTTTACCAAAAGCTCTGTGATAACTTACCCTAAAACACGTTTAAAAACGGCCGACACTCGGTAAAAAAAGTTGGAAGACTCGGAAATACGGACATATTAGGACATCAAGATGACACACCGATGACAAGAATATCAATAATGGAAATCGGTGACGGGATCGTTTCGGTTTAACGTTCGTGGATTTCCGATTCCCTAGTTACGGCGCAACATCTACATATCAATTAACCTTGAACGGCGTAGTTGAATTTTATATTTTCCAGGAAACTCACTACACGTGTATTTCTTACGTCTATCTGTCGAGTGTCTTCATGAAGTTACCAGCATTAACGGCGCTTAATACTAATCCTTTGGCGGGGTTGACGGGCTTTATTTGTTACAAAGTTCATCAATTAATGAACAGAAACATGACTTTTGATTATGTTTATGTGTAGGTCATACAGAGGAGAGAATCTGGAAAACTCGGTCCCAAATTTTTTGCTAGTTGATTTTTAGCTATTTGGATATTTTGTGCATCTGGTGGACAAGTTACCTTAACGATTTAATAATGTTCCTTCAATTATCGAAGGCCTTCTTGGACAGGTCAACCTTTTGGAGCACCTTATCTAAACCTGTGCTGAACTGGTTACCTCTGCAGTTTTACAATAGTTCATTTAGTTTGGACGGTTTCTGCTGATGGATAAAACTATCTTTAAGAAGCTAAAATTCTGTTAATAATAATTATAGTTGACATTTCGGCCCTATTCAGGTCTTTGTACAGCCCCAGGTCTCGTTCACATCATAAAATTAGATTCCAAGTTGGAGTACCCACAAAACATTTCCCCTTAGAACATCATCTGTAATACTACTGAACGGTCCCAAATTTTTGCACCGCATGTGATAGGAGGACGAACTATTTATGCGTAAATGGCGGATGCGTCAGGGACGTTCATTTAATGCTGTGATCGATTTTTATAGTTTCAGGTAGGGTATGTTCAGTCTTATTATAAATCTTGTTTTGAGTTTTGAGTTGGTTTTTCTCGTCATCAGAAAGTTATAAGTGAAGGGTGATTCATCAAGACCTTTAGTTTTAAATTGTTAATAAAACACATAAAATGGAATTGGATGCGGAGTTTTAACCATGACTGGAAGAACAATCTTTGGCATTTAATTTCTGGGAATGATTCGATTGGATGCTGGTCGTGTCTATGCCCCAAGTAGTTTATTCGAAAGGTCAATTTTTGGATCACTCTCACAAGTATTGCGAACGGTATCTGTCCGATTAGTAATTATGGCTTGCAATTTCTGAGTCGTAGCTAGATGGACGGAGAGGAAGACTTTTGATATCACATAACCTCAAACAGAGAAATCCAAGCTAGTTTCGGTTCAGGACATCGAAGCCTACATCACTCGCGTATTGGGCAAATACAGGTCACAATGCTGAAAAGAGTGATCCAAAATTGGACCTTTCTGGACCTTCGGCGTAGTCTCGATCATCATTTAAGTCAAATTATTGTCAAAAATTATATGTCAATGATTGTTCTTTCAGTTCATGATAAAGATTCCGACATCCAATTCCATTTTATTTATTTCATTAACAATTGAAAAAAGGTCTAAATGAAGCACCCTATATTATGAATAAAGAACGGCAAATACAAAGTTGGAATCAACTTTCTTGAGGCGGATCTGAAAACTTTCAAATTCTTAATATGAAAAGAAATCTTCCTTATAAATATTTTTTTGTATCTTTTTCTTTTTTGATAATTAACAAGATTTACAAATGATGAAATAAAATCTGATCTGATTGGCATCATTATACGAATAATGTAATTGGTCTGATTATCAAAAATGACAGGTTCAAAAATCATCTGTGAAGAAAATATCTTTTTGAAGAAAAAAATAGTTTTCGGTGCCTGCTATTCAAGAAGTTATCTCCAAGTAGTTTGTCTGCGACATTCTTAATTATTCATACACTTATGACCTTGTGATCATGAACAAAACCATATCAAAACGTGACTTATCATCACCAAACATAACATACCAAAAATTATAAAATTCGACATAAACCTACCGTTTCTATAGTAGGTGATTGAAACTTTTGAAAAATAACATTCTGAGAAATATAGAGAAAAACATTCTGTATTGATGTAAAAATATATAATCAATCTAGGAATTGAACCTATAGGTAGTATTACAAACCGAAAACTATTACAAAACAAAAAAAGGTTTATATTTTTATAGCTTCATACCATCAGCACAAAACATTTCCCTGCAACATGTCCTGACTCCGACCTTACTGCAACCTGCAGAGTTTTTCCAGGCAGGCTGAACCTCTTGAATCGAGACTGTCGAACCGTTTATCCAAAAACGTAATTATATTGGCATTTTTGTGAGATAAGTATGGATTTGCGATCTTTTTAATCCACTCAGCACAGATATCTCCATATAGTCTTCAGAATTTGGAAACTTAGAACGGTTGCTGCTGATGTATTTTTCTTCACAGTCGGGAACACAGCATTTATTTTCTGCAGACTTCTGCTCGCCGGAAAATAGACTTGATAAAGTTACAATGTTCATTGTAAGAAGAAAGACATGCACTATGCGAACTGAATCAACAATAATTGAATTGAAATTACGAATTCAAACCACGAATGACAGTGACAAACCAGCTGACAAGTACACAGGTGATACAAATCAACGGTAGTGACTTCAGTGCCGCCGGTGACAGGAGGCACAACCAAAACAGTGGTTTGACAGCTCTCATTTGAGAAAAAGTTCTATAGGGGATGTTTTGTGGGAGTACCAACCTAACCAGTGTTCTCTCGAACAAAAAAGCTGGTGAACTAGTGATCTTTTATTCAACTCTTTGACTTCAATTATTCAAATCTTCAAGAGTTTGCTTATGAAAAATGTAGAATGCTTTTGATTAATGATTTTAATATTTTTATTATGGGGATCCACTGCTTTCTATGTCTCAAGGATGACTAGATTTACGCGAAAATATTTAAAATTCAGTATATTTTACGACATCGCCTTGATAACTCGAAGTAAAATACCAATTGATATTATTTAAGATCAATATATTCAGTAATCTTTTAAGTTTCTTACTTACGCCGATTGACGGGAAATAATATATATTGATGTGGGTACAACCCAATTCATAAAAGCTATTCAGAAAAAAAAGTATACGTGTCCATTGTGACCAGTAAGCACCAACCGCTAACTATTATTGAACATTACAATAAAAATGAATTTGTGACAGTTTTAAAATACATTTTTCTCGAAACTAATGCTTTCGCGTCCTGGCAGCTTACGAGAAGAAATACCTACTTATTTGCGTAAAGTTACTGATATTTAACAATTTTTAGGTTCAAATGACTGAAAACCAACGATGAAAATGGGAGGCAAATATTTATTTCCATACTTCTGTGCAGGAACTCGGGGTAAGATGGGGTAGCTAACTTTGGAATCATCCAAAAAAATCAAGCAACTTGAATTTTACGAAAAATGCATAATGTATTTATGACACCCTCACAGGTTGTAAACTTAAAAGAATGGAATTCCAAAAGTAGGTACATGTATTAGGAAGAAAGGCACTTCTTAACAGATGATGCGAAAAGCCTTTTTCTCACCCTACCTGTGGGGTAAGATGCTGTTTCATTTCTACCATTGAACTCACCCTTCAGTAGATCATGAGCCCAGATGACCACGATACAGGCATGCTGCGTCATAGCCATCATCTACGACGGAATCTGATGTTCAGAAATCTTCTTTGCTTTTTCTTATCGGAAAACCTGATATTTCTTTTCACTTGTTCCACCCTTTTCTTTTTGTTTTTTTTCAATTTTTTTTATTTTATAATTTTTTGCCATCAGGGCAAGATGGGGTACGCGCGCGGGATTTCTGACAATGGGCAATCACATTTTGCCTTTTGCTTCGATATGCAGATTTTAGGTTAGGCCATATTTTTCCATAGAATTGTAGAAGCAATCTTCAATATTTTTGCAGCAATACATGTTTTAACAAACAGCTTCCATAATTTGGTTGAATAATATCTTTGATTGGTTACCCTTATACGCTGGGGGCTACGGTGGCCGAGCGTGTAACACGCCGGCTTGAGAGACCGTTAGTTCTGATTGACGTGGGTTCGATCCCCGCGGTGAGCAGAAACTATTTTCTGTTCTGTATTTAGTGGCCTTCTCACTGGCTAACGCTACTGAGTAGACTGCAGTATTATCAATTACTGACAGTCGAAAAGTTTAATAGTTAGCCTAAATTAATTGGTCCTGCTAGTTCAATATACAGGGTGTTTCAGAATAACATGCGAATAATAAAGGGGGTGATTCTTGGGCTCATTTTAAGAAAAAAAATTCATATGAACGTATGTCCTAAACGCCTTAACTTTTTTCCCAAAAAATATGCAAACCAAAACCCGCATGGACGGCACTGGTCAGAATAATTAAATTGTTGGTGCATCAAAGAATGAGTATTAATGCCTAAAATACATGACTCAAATTTCATAAAGATATCTACAGTAATGACAAAGTTATTGTAAAAAAAGTATCTATTTTTTAAAACTTTGACACCCTGTATCTCAAAAGTTAAGGCGTTTAGGACATACGTTCATATGAATTTGTTTTCATAAAATGAGCCCAAGAATCACCCCCTTTATTATTAGCATGTTATTCTGAAACACCCTGTATAACTAGGTGATGTTCTCCATCATCAACTTAGTTAGAACTGCATTGGTCCTGGGGTTGGCGAAAAGGGTCTTACGGCCTACTCGCCGGGCAATCGTTGAATTTTTCAACGCAATCTGAAAATTCAACCAAAGAAATAGGTGGAGATCGGCAACAAAGAAACGCAGATTCTATTTAAACATAATAATATTATATTTTCATAGAAATAAATTAAAATTATTATAAATTATCAGTTGAAAAACACAAAGCTTATTTGCAGCTTGTAGCGTTAGAGATACCTATAGACGCTGCTTTTGAAAATAAACACAAATTATCATAGTGTCACTGAAAAAGTTCGTGAAAATGTAACAGGAACAAAAAGTTTCTGGATATTCCTCCATTGGAAAGCTTCGGGTATAAATTTGTAATTCTTTGATTAGTTCATTGTAAAGATCTTGGATACCTTCTGATGTGGTTTTATTGTCTATAATATACCGGCTGTTCATTTGAAAACTTCTCACCCCGGTTTTATCAAAAACTACTGATTAGAAAAAAAACCGCCAAGACATGTCAGAAGATTTGTCAAGGGGGACAACTTTTTAAGTAAAAATAACTTCGCCTCACTCCACCCCCTAGCCCACGGAGGCACCCCCTTGAGAATCTTGGATGGAAAAGGGTTTCGAGTAATAGCTTGTTTGAAAAGCTTTATCAAGTGCTTTAATATGACGTTTGAATTTTTGAAATCGGTCAATTCGTTTTCGAGAAATTTGAAAAAATATTTCAACATTTAAAAAAAACAATAATAATCAAAAAAAATTATTCAAGTCACAATAAATACCTGACAGCAACACACTAAAATATCACTTTTTTAGTAAGTGTTCAAAATGTTGTCCGTTATTGGACATACAATAATATAGGCGATGTTCAAATTCCTGACGCACATTTTCAAAAACATCTTGTGGAATATCATGGCACTTTTTGATGATGCGTTGACGAAACTCCTCTGAAGTTTGAGGTTGGGGAGTAAACACTATAGATTTTAAATGACCCCATAAAAAAAAGTCCAATGACGTCAAATCAGGTGACCTAGCAAGCCATTCCATAGGTCCTCTTCGCTATCCATATGTTTGGAAACTCGTCATCTAGCCATTTTTGAACCGGTAGAACAAAGTGAGGAAGAGCACCGTCTTGCTGGAAATATACTTTAGCCTCATCAAGCACAGGGTTTCCATCCTCATCGATTGGATTGGTTTTCGATGGTAGTTTGCAACATATCCAAATAAATTTCTCCATTCAAATCTCCATCAATAAACAACGGCCCAATTACTTTGTTTCCTAAAATGCCGTCCCATACATTAATTTTTTGAGGATACTGTGTATGCCCTTCCACAAAAGCATGAGGATTTTCGTCCCTCCAATATCCGCAGTTTTGCTTATTCACAAATCCGCCAACGTAAAACGTGCATTCATCACTGAAGCAAATATTCTTCACCTGAATGGCGTTATCATTGATCGCTGCAGTCATTCGTTCGCAAAACTCAACTCGCCTATCGAAGTCGTCTTTACTTAACTCTTGGTGTATTTGCATTTTATAAGGATGGTATTTATGGATCTTGGTAACTTTGTGTACAGAGCCTGATGAAATACCGATTGCATCAACAACTTTGCTTAAGGAAGTATCCGGATCTTTACCAAAATGGCCTAAAACTTTAACCTGAGCGGATTTATCCAAAACTCTTTGGTGATCACGTTTTTTGTTTGCGTTTTAGTAAATTTAGCAACAAGGTCCAGAACATACCAATGCGAAGTTGTCTTCTCCGGATGTCTTGCGTTAAACGTGACAGCAGTTCGCCGAGCACATTGATTTTCGGCACCAAAGATTAGAATCAGTTCCAATCTTTCACCTAGCGTGTAAACCATTTTGAAAGTAAAATCAAAATTGATAAATATTTTGAGATTGTCACAAATACAACTGACAGCCAATAGAATCAAGTACCTAGGTAACGAAATATGTTGTTACCTTAATAACAAAAAAATGACTTAAAGGTACAACGACAAAGAAATACTTCGCCAACTCTTTTGGTTTTTTTTCAAATTTCTTGGAAACGAATCGACCGATTTCAAAAATTCGAACGTCATAATAAAGCACTTGATAAGGCCTTTCAAACAAGCTATAACTCGATATCCTTTCCCATTCAAGATTCTCAAGAGGTGCCCCTGGGGGGTAGGGGGGGACGTGAGGCAAAGTAACTTTCACTTATAAAGTCGTCCCCCTTGGCAAATCTTTCGACGTGTCTCGGCGTTTTTTTTTAAACATTAGTTTTTGATAAAACTGGGGTGGGAAGTTTTCAAATGAACACACGTATAAGAAGCATACAATCATTCGGATTCATATATAATGTTGTTGCATCTTTACCTGACATAACTCTCCGACCTTATCTGAAAATGTACATTCAAAGGTAGGTATTAGCTCTTCCAGGCTCCACTTTCTATATTCCATTGTCTAGGAACAGTCGAAACATATAGGAACAGGAACAAATCGAAACACTGTACACTGGTTCCTGGTACACTATACACGACATGATCAGCAACGCTGATGCAACATGCAATAGGCCATTTCAGAACATAACCAAAAATACAGCTGATTGTGCAATGATCTCGCGAAGTTGAAAGCTGGAAGTCCACAAATTTTGATAATATACAAAAACAAAAATTTGTTTCTGAACAAGAGACCTCCCTTTAGTTTGGGTGATTAGACTCTGATGCAAGCCCTCAGGGTTTTCCAAAAATAAGTAACATGGACATGATAAGTTAATAACAGCTATATGCACCGTACGTGAGCTTGGCCAATCTCGATTAATTTTCAAAGTTAGATTAAGCGTTGTTTTGTATGCACCAAAGAATTCGCTGCAAGGATCGTTAATCCCTGGTGAGACTTTTGACAACGTCACAAAATAGAAAAACATTTCAATAACAATTTTGGAATTTATGTTGAGTTATTTGTTTTGAGTTTTGCTATTTGCTTGCACGTTCTGATGAAAAATGAGCAACTATATGGATCAGTAACATCCGCAAGCCTGATATGACGTTCAGCAAACATTAGCCAAGGGGTTTTTCTTGTAAATTCAATAATATTTGGTGTAGGTATCAACTTTTATTCTTGAATCATTCCTATATTTGCTTTTCCTCTTTTCTTGGGCTTAGATTTCATGATAGTGAGTGGTTATTATATACTGTATACCTAGTCTAATAGGTATAGCAAGAATAACAATCCCATCCACCTGATGATAAATAAAAACATCACTTTTTACAACACAAGAAAATATATTTTAGTAGAAACAAGTGGTTAATTTTAAATGATTCTGTAAGGAATGCCCCAAGGAATGCCCATTGATAGATTGACAATATTGTATAATTCTCAAACTCATCATGTACAGGGTTATTCATTATATTTTGACACCCATCTACAGCTCTTATTGCGAGTGATAGAAAAAAACTTTAAATACAAAAGTTTCGGTTTTTTTCACGTAGTATCTTCTGGTGATAGCGGAATCAACAAATCGAAATCATAACATAGAAAAAATTCATCAAGTCATATTTTTTTAAATGGAACACCCTGTATATTATTGACTAAAATGAAAGATCTCTTTAATCTGATTTCAAATATATATGGTTTGTAGGCATTTGGTTCAGTCACTTCGAAACTATTTGAATTTAAAAAATATATTTTTTTAAACTACAACAAATATTCACAACACTAACTTAATCATATAAACTATCAACATTCCATTAAAAACGAAGCTACATGTTTTCTACATAACCCCCATAACCAAAACTTCTGTATTTAAAGTTTTTTTCTATCACTCGCAATAAGAGCTGTAGATGGGTGTCAAAATATAATGAATAACCCTGTACTTTGAAATTATTACAAATATGTACAATTCGATGTACAAACTTTGGAAAACGCATCGTTTGATAACTCAAGGAAACAGGAAAAACAAATATATTAAAAATTATTTCTTATACAGGGTGCCACAGATTCGAGTGCATGCATCGGGATCTCAGTTATTAAAAGAGATACAGGGTCGGTTAAATGGTTGCAAAGTAGCACATTTTTATGCTCAACAAAATGCCGTTTTGAAATTTGAATAATGTCGACTACTTTCGAAGATATTTGAAAAAAATTGAAATTTTGCAAAAACGTTATTATTATTTCCTGAGTTTATTTGGGAAGATATTGTAAAAAGAATTACACTTTCTCATTGCCACTTTTTCTCCTCTACAAGATGACGGTATCAAATCAAAAATCTGACGTTTCGTCTTTGAGTGGCCATCATCAAGTTCATTTTTTTAAATACGGACCTGTATTTTTTATTTTATTTTTAGTTATCTTTTGACGTTCTTAATGTATTGAGGTATCGCAATCGTCAAAAAAAATACTCATTCAAAAAATAATACCAGAGAAAACTAGTTAGGCAACCCTTTTCTCCCTAGCTCATAGTTTGGTTCAATAATCCATCTTTATTCGACACGTTATTCTTATGAGAGAACATGCACAACGAAACAAGCCTAATTGACCGAATCAGAATCGAAATAACATCCAATAACGATATAAATTTGATGAAATTTAATTTAATCCACAAATGATATGGAAAATGGAAAAAAACATATAAAGATCTGGATTGATTTCTGCAAGTGTTCAAGAATATTGCCATTTTAACAAAATTTTGAAAATAACAATGATAGGTGAAAAATAATTGAAAATATTGAAGTTGCTAAGGCAACCCAATGCTCTACACCCCCATCTAACTACCTCAATGCCTCAAGGACGTCAAAAGATAACTAAGTCAAGAAAATTGAATGAAAAAAATCTCATTTGGGAAAATAAATAAAAAGTGATGAGACCATCAGTTTGAAAGGTTTTTATTTTAGTGTATCTTGTAGAGATGATTAGTATCTAAAGCTTGAATAAAAAAGTAAATCAACAAGTCTATTTGTTTAAAGGAGTCTGGGTTTGCCCATAAACTTAAAATTTTGAATTGAATTAGAATAAGACAAAACTTTGAGATAGGTAGCCATTAGATACCTCTACAGGATATAGATAGGTAGTTTCCTAATTTCAACACCAATCCAAATTGAGTCGATCGATTGAACGATCAAAAATCATGGGTAAAATATGCTGTAGATATCCGAGTGTGATAGGTACACTGTTTTTTTTTTGTACCTACCCACAAAAATAGGTACCTATTCAATTCAATATTCTATTGAGCAATTCGCATTATTATGAGTGTATTGTGTAGCAATTTAATATTGCTTGATATTAAGATCTATTTGGAAAGTACTCATTGACTACCTATTGGAATTAGAAAAGAATCTGGAGACGGATCGATGATTTTTCAAAAATCTAAATAATCTCCCGTTGATATTTCACTCTCATAGTTTTGTCTTTAGTCGCAAAACCTCAAAATCTGTAGGAAAAACATAAACAAATGAAAGACTAGGTTAGAATTCGTTGAAATTCTTCGATTAAGCCTAGAAAATGGGGCGATCAGAGTTAAGCGACCGATTTAGGCTTAAGCGCTGCGGTGCATCCAAAAATTGGAATATAATCGCGATAAAGACTTCATCCGGATTAGATTTCTACGGTGCATATAGGTGTAAGTGCTTACCACAAGTTATAATACTGCACAGCAGTTAAAACTACCGCCAAACGATAAAAACTCAGTTCTTCCCCCACATTGTTACTGTCACATTTAACTACACAACAAAACACCATAGAACCAATACATTCATAAGCAATAATGAGGAAAAAACACAATTGTTCACGGTAGAAGCTATCATCAGTTGACAGGTTTCTGGAATGACCATACCCAGGGGCGAGTTCAGAAACGTCGTACTCGGTGTGAGTGTGACTTTTGTGGATAATTGGAGAAGTGATCGATTGTGTGACATCTTCACACCCGTATTTCTGAACGTTTGGGTATGTTCAGTCAGCTGTTCGACAGTATGCTGTTCATTTTAGTTTGTTTTGTTTATGTTCGGATAAATCTTTACGGATTAATCAACTTAAGAGTGAATACAATCTATTCCCCAAATGATAATAGTCATTTTTCTTCCTACTTACTTGTGTTCAGAAGACTCAATCATCAAAGAAATCCTCTACATTACAATGCATTATTTTGAACAACTGGATTAATTATTGTCTTGTGTGCATTTTGTCGTAGTGACTAAAATGGGATCACTTTCGCCATCTTACCGCGCTTGTTCTGTCAAAGTGTTTGTTTACATTTCTAGAAAAGTTTTTCTGAGTTTTGGCCGTGTTGTGAGTATTATTTTGTGATTTTAGTCTGTTGTTACATTTCTCAATTATGGTTCCATGTGATCTGAGGAGTTGTGCGAGTAGAGACACTATTGATAAGAAAAAATCGACCGGAATCACATTTCATAGGTTAGTATAGCATAATTCAGGACCGGGATATGAAATTTGTGTCAAGTTTACTGAAATATTTATATGGTTGCGATTTGTAAATGTTTAATCACATTATATGAAAGATTCAAATATTTTTTCCAATTTACTCAGTCATGGCTGTGATCAAATTGTGTTGGACAATGATAGCCGAGTCATAGGTATTCACCGAGGTATTCACTAATGAAAATCATTGCTGCGAAGTAACCAGATATACGAGTGATTTTTTTTTTAATTTCTAGTATTCTTAAAGCTAATAGTAGGTACAAGACATAAAAGTGATAAAACTATACTATCCAAAGTACAATAAAAAAGTCTCAATCATCATTATTTCTTTTTAGTAGTCACCTTGCATCCTACTACTTAGGTAGAAAAAATAATTTTCAAAATTGAATATCTTTTTTATCGCCTCTTCAGACCCCATCTTATCATTTTAAGGTTTCTGGATTGTGGTTATTGGGGTCAATGAAAACTCCAGGATTGATCAGGGCTACATAAAAACAATTGTTTTGGTCAAAACGTAGGCACTGGAGTTTTCATTGACCCTAAAACCCAAAATCCAGCAACCATTAAATTAAATATTTTGTTTCATGATAGAACATGTTCGAATAATTATTATCTTCAATAATAATTATTATTATTATTTCAAAAATTCGCAAAGCATGTATGTGATTGATATTTGGATAATAATAATAGCCTTTGATTTTTTTGATATAATGACTTTTCTATTTTTCTGACTGACTCAAAATGTAACTGGTTACAGGTAATTCCAATCATCATAAAGTATGATATGAAATATATAACAATATCCTCCCTCACTTTTCAGTTTTCCTGTTTATGTATAGGGTTTTTCTTTGTATATTGACACCCCCCTTATTTTTTTTATTTGACGTTTCTGAAAAAAGCGTCTTGGATGAAAGTTTGATGGTTTCAAGTGAATTTTACAAAAAATTCTACTTCGCATATACAGGGTGCCTCAGAAGGTCTGGGAGCTGTCCAACTCTCTTATTTCAAATGAGAACCCTACTTTTTTATTTGATTTTTATATTCTCCTAAAAGTTCTTAATTTTTCCTATGTATCATACCTTTTACCTTAAATTGACGTATTAAAAGATATTGACATAAAAAAGTGCCTGGTTATCGTGATTGTTTTAATGTCTGATAGATTTTTTGGCAGCGTTGTTAAAAATTCCTCACAAAGATGAAACAAAATGTGATATTCTTGGAATATACTATCAAAATAACAAAAATGCATACTGGTTGATGCCAGTATGTTTACCTGATTTCAGCAATTTTTATTAAATTGCCACTTTTTCAAGGTCAATATCTTTTTATACGTCAAATTTAGGTATAGGGTATGCTTCACAGAAAATATTTGGAATGTTAACAAGAATTTGATAATCGATTAAAAAAGTAGGGTTCTCATTCGAAATAAGAGAGTTGGACCACTCCCGGAATTTATGAGGCACCCTGTATATGCGAAATATAGTTTTTTCAAAAAATTCGTTTGAAACCATTAAACTTTTATTCAAGACGCTTTCTTCAGCAACGTCAAATAAAAAAGATAAGGAGGGTGTCAATATATGAAGAAAAACCCTGTACAGTCGTGTGCATGAATCCGTTGTAAAGCCGCATCCACATTAGTAAAAACTTACATTGTGACTCGCATTTACCTGAAACTCTTGTGCACGATCAAAATATATGCGTGTGTGGACGTGTCTTCCGCAAATTTGTCCTGCATTTTGTACAACGGATTTATGCACACGACTGTACATATCACCACGTTTCGCTTGCAATAGAAGACTCAGAATCCAATTCACTAATTTTCTTGTTCACTGTCATCTGTCCTATTAATCTTTATTGAAGACAACATGTTATGTCACATATATTTTGATTTTGTTTGAATTTTTGTATTTTGTACTGCTTTTTATGTTTTGTATTTTTATTCTATTTACTGCTTTTTATGTTTGTACATTGTATGAATTGAGTTTTTTCGTGAGATTTTTTTTTTCAATTATTTTTACTCATCAGTTTTATTATTTACTAATGCTGATATCTATTTTTGTAACACTTCGCAGCCAAGTGCTAAATAGAGATACATTATTATCATTATTATTATTATTATTTATTTGAGTCTACTACAGTACTGTTTCGTTTTGTACATGAATCAAGTTTTACGGTTGGAAAATACTTTTCCGGATTGTTTTATAATACTTCATACAATATTATGAAGAATAGTGAATAGTAAATTGAAACAATCATGATTAATAAATCAAAAATATAATGTTACTGTGAATAAATTTGGATAAAGTTAAAATCTAGAGTAACAATGCTGAAGTTTTTCCATCTGTCGGCCAGTTCGCCCCTGTCTACGTCGCCATATTGCAGCTACTCTAAGCTCCACCTACCGATCCCATTCTTTTATCACTGTTTGAATGCTCCTTAGCGACTCTTATGATTCTATCTTGATGGTCTTAGTGAATGATGATATAAACCTACAAAAACCCATTTTGACAAATGACACATCACACCTCCTTCACACCACAAAAATACGGTGTAATCAAAGATCACCCTGGGATGCATCTATGTCAATTCTTGAACGAAAAGCAGTGTGCGTCTTGGGTGCGCTTTTGATTATTCTGAACGGTTAGTGTGTGACACTTGGATCACACTCTCACCGGGTGTGACGTTTCTGAACTCGCCCCAGTGCATTCAATTCAAGTTTGACTAGTCTGACAATGACACTGACACTACTGTTTTTATTTATAGCCGGAGCCAAGTACAAAGTAATAATTTAGTTAACAACAAGGATCATTGAATTCAATTCGAGACATTTTCGAAATGAATGCTACCTACCTATCTTCAATAGTATAGACAATGTTTCAAAAATATAGTTTATTGTTCCTATAATAGTTGCGTTGTAGACAAAATGAATTTTCATCAAAATAATTACTATGAATTGCTGTTGGAAAAATAATTTTATTCATCAAATGAATTGTATGGTGTTCTTGAATAAATCAAGGATCATATATCAAAAACGACAGAATGCTTCAATGCCATGATAAGCCTACATTATCATTTGAAGGAGAATACATCATCAGAAGAAATATAAACTATTTGAAATTAATTGACTTATCTGCAATTGAATGAATGAAATGAACCGAGGGATCAAATTGTTTCGATGACATGGATTTGAGACTATTCGAGATATATTTACAGCAATGGAAAAGCGTCCAAATACAGACAATCAATTGAGAACATGACAGTATTTTTTTCTGTGCAGACAGACATAATGACTTAATTTTTTCGCAGAGTGAAGAGCATACTTTTTATTAATCATTGTTTGAAGTATAGTTTACAGAAAGGAAACGTTTTTTGGAAATGATAAGGTAACGAACAAAAAAAAACACTTTTTCATAGAGAGTGGACTTAGAGACAGTCCATCTCTGGGGTACAAAAACCGATAAAGACTTTTTTCTCAAAACCAACCATCATCTTATTATGAAAGATCCTGTATGATATAATAAACTGGATCTTATTGTATTTCCAGTATTGATTTCTTGTTAGATCATAAGTCCTTTTATCAATGTTACCTTTCAAACATTTAAACATTTCAAAATATTCCCAATGTAGTTCTGGATCGAAATTAATTAATTGTGCCTTCTCCCGAAAATTTTATTTTCTAATTACTTCCGTGGATTAAATGGGGCACAATGCAACTGTTCACAATAGTACGCTTTAATAGCTGAAATTCTTAATTGAATACCCTTCACGCTCCTGCTCAAACATCAATTTGCGGAAAGCGAGATGTATTTATTCCAAATTCTTTTTAATGGTGTTGTGTTTTTTTCAGTGAGTTCCCCGTCGAGTAGCGCACCGACGACTCCAGACGTTCAATTCACCAGCCTGCTGTTGCTGCTGCATATATTGTTTTGTTGGCCTTTGTTTCGTTGCAGACTTGTTATTTGAATATTTAATAAAGATTTCCAAGTATTTTAAATTGTATTTCAACCTACGTGAAATGAGAAGTTCGAGCGAAATTGTCTTTATATTTGATTACAGTGCCCACTGCCGGATCTATACTTTTGATAATTTTATTAATTCAAATTCGAATTTGAATTAATAAAATCATCAAAATAATTTTCAGAAAGATTCACGAGTATTTTCTATTCAATTTCAACCTACGTGAAAATTTGATCGAAATTGTCTTTATGTTTGATCATAGTTTTTATACTCCTCTTTCTAGATGATATGGAATCATCCAGTCAACTTGAAGTTGAAATTATCATTATCAACTTTGTTATCGCCGCCCTCACATCGTTTTCTGAAGCTCCTAACTAGGAAAAATAGTTTGAATAACATTTGGTAAAAAACAAATAGATGTGAATTGATTCGTCATTTTTTATGGAATTGAATTCTAGTAGCAAAATTATCGCAAACGGTCTTTATTAGCTTTCTCACTGATTCTGTTTTGCTTTACTTGGATTTTCACAAACTTCTTCAGTTTGTTTTGTTAATCTTGTTGGTCCTTTTTTTAAGCCCGCTATCCACTATTCGTTGATGCTCCGATTTCACGAATTGCTGCAAAAATCTTTGCTAGTGAGGATGATCTTTTTTATAGAAAACAAATGTCGCTCTACGTTCGCACTTCATTAAATCAATATAAATGGAAATCAAATCAAATCAAATCAAATCATGCTTTATTGTGCCAAATATACAATGTATCGATCACAAAGCTATAAAGTTTTAACTAACGCCATTCAATAAAATAAAATAAAATATAATGAAAAACAAATGACACCGAAACACCGAATTAAGGATCGTTGATACAAACATCAACAAGAACAGTGTAAAATGACTTCAAAAAATATCACACATGTATTCATCCAGATCGTAGTATGCTTTGGTTTTAAGGAAGCAGCCAACTTTATGCCGGAAAGTTTTCAAGCTTTCAATGGCTCTGAAAGCCATTGGAAGATGGAAATACCTTCAGTTCTTTCTTGCAGAGTAGTTGTAATGGAAGTGGTTGTTCATTCTCACACTTGGACTAAACAGTTGAAAAAAAAATACAGAAATGGAAGGTCATTGAAATTTAACCATTGGAATTACTTTTCGATGTACAGTTGTGACCGTATAAAAGCCCTAAATGACATGATTTGCTTTGTAGACCTGTGTAATATAATTTCAAAAGGAAGTCGAACGAACCCCATATAGAGACATTAGAGATCTTTTTCATATTTCCTATTTCAGTTTATAAAAAAAATCCCAACAATATACTTGGTAATAAAAATACCAGTTTGTACTGTACTTTTTCTGCGCTTCAGAGGGGGTAGAAACGGTGCCAGACAATCTCTCAATCACAAGGAGACTCAATCCAATAATTTTTGTTAAATTTATAAACTGAAAAACATTAATTTCAATAAAGTTGTCTTCTTATCACTTCTGTAGATTTCAAACGTAATTATTTGGAAACGGCGCCACAGAAAATAATGAAATGGGATGTCATCGAAGAGGGGATCAGGGATCTCCTATTTTATTTTATAAAAAAATTCCAAACAATATACTTAGAAGTAACAAAAGTAGCGGTATGGCTTTTATTTGGCCACAACTGTGAATTTTCTGCGCTCCAATCATTTTTGGTAAATTTATAAACTGAAAACCAATAATCTCAATAAAGTGGTCTTCTTATTACTTTTGCAGATTTGAAACGTAATAATTCGGAAACCGCACCACAAAAAATAATAAAATGGGATGCCATCGGAGAGGGGAATTTATTGGCCCTCTAAAAAGATATGCCGCTTCACCCCCATTCCCTTATTCCAAGGATGACTTTCATCTACCACTAGTGAAGGGGTTGAAACCAGAAAGTCACAAGTGTAGGGTTAAAGTGACATGGAAAATTAAAATCACGTGTATTTCCGATTTTCCATATTTTCAATTAAAAGTAAAGAATTGAAGGTGAAGGTGAAGGTAATGCCAAGGTTTCTGAAAAAGAAAATACCTTTAGCATTATGCCTCTGAATCGAAGGTTTGTTGTGTATTTGATAGATGCTTTATTTGTAATATGACATGAAGTACGTCTAATGACAACTTACTGAGGTGAAAACCTAACAATTGTGAACACAGTAAATTGAAGACGAAAACAAATGTTTTATTTTTAATATTTGTTAGGGAAAATACAATAATCAGTCTTTGACTGTGTAGAACCAAAAACGTGCAAGAGAACCAGAGAATCAATGACATCCATCAATCCCCAAACGTCAGAATGGTCGACTGCTCAGTGTTGCCACCTTCTTCCCAAAAGACATTCCACGTGGCCGGTATCGGTTGAAGCGCCAATAGAATATGCCTTTCCTCCAATGTCGTTCACAAGATACACTGCTTGAACAAAGATTCTCCGATCCTAAGGTTGACAATAGGATATACTGCTAACACTCGGCCATCCTGACTCAAAAAGAGTTTCCATCATCTGATATTTCTTCTCATCGTCCACACGTTGATAACCTATGAAAGAAAATTTGTTTAACGTTTTCATTTATACACTACTCTTATAAATCTGTTTGGTGTTTATGCTCACGCAGTCATAAATCCACTCATTTTCTTTCTGAGTAGCCATGTTCCCTCAGTCATGACCTACTAATTTTCCTCTAAGTAGCCACACTCACACAGTCGTGACCTACTCTACCTGCTCTTAGTAGCCATGCTCTCACAGTAATGACCTACTCATTCCGCTCTGAGCAGCCACGCTCACACAGTCGTGACCTACTCTACCTGCTCTTAGTAGCTATGCCCTCACAGTAATGACCTACTCATTTTTCTCTGAGCAGCCACGCTCACACAGTCGTGACCTACTCTACCTGCTTTTAGTAGCCATGCCCTCACAGTAATGACCTACTCATGTTGCTCTGAGCAGCCACGCTTACGCAGTCGTCACCTACTCTACCTGCTCTTAGTAGCCATGCCCTCACAGTCATGACCTACTCAATTTACTCTAAGTAGCCACGCTCTCGCAGTCGTGACCTATACTCATTTTGCTCTAAGGACATGCCTTATCAACCTACCCATATTAATTTTATAAAAAATCGCTCCCTTGACATGGAGCCCACAGCTTCATATGTTCCGAAGCATACACGCCCTTATAAACATTCCTACAACGATTTGAACCTTTTAGCTCAACCACTTCATATCTATCATTTCCCATCTGTTGGGAAACCTTGAATGGTCCCTTCCATTTAGGCACTGATTTTCTACTAGATCCACTTCCCACTATTGAAGAAATCTGCACCAAAACAAGATCTCCAATTTCAAATATAATCGGCTTGCCACGGCGAGCATCAAACTGATCTTTCTGCTTTCTCTGAGCGCTCAATATTCGCTCACTCACAATTTTTCTTAGATTTGTAACATCCACAATCTCACTCTGTTCATCGGTTTCTTCCTCATTCACCATGCCTATACGGAATCCAAACAAGACCTCACCGGGTGATACTCCCAAACTTTTATTTATCGTACCATTCAACCCAATCTGTATTTTTGGAATATTCAAATTTCACTCATCACTTTCTTTATCACCACCCATAGCTGCCAATGCATGGTGGCATTGTATCTTTCTACTTGCCCATTTCCTCTGGGCATTCCAACAGCATTCAAATGATGTCGAATTGTAAATTACTCACAAAATTCCCGAAAGGTTTTTGAGTTGAATGCTGTTCCCCTATCCGTGATGATCCTTTTTGGTGAACCAAAAATCTTAATCATTTCTTTCAATTTCTCCACAACATACTGTGATTTCGTATTCTTGACTGCATAAATGAAACAAAATTTTGTATAACCATCCACTTTAACCAGAATTTGAGTATTTCCCTTCTTTGACTTAACGAATGGACCCACATGGTCTGCATGAATGGTATGAAAAGGTCTTGGAATTTTCTCTACAGGGTGTAGATACCCAGGTTTCCTTCCAGCAGCTTACTTATAGTACAAACAGTTAATGCAATTTTGCACATACTTCTTAACGAACCGACGCATCCTTGGAAACCAAAATTTTGAAGACAGTAATTTATAAGTCTTATCATAGGAAAAATGTCCCACTTCATCATGATTCAGGCGTGTCGCTTGCCAACGAGCAGATTCTGGCATTACTCCCCTGTTCCCTTTCTTCGTCTTACGATAAAGTTTATTGCGTCTAATATCAAATTTGCTGAATATTTCTTTATTCTCTAATCGATTCCCAGACAACAAAATAGTCTTGATGGTTTCTATCTTTTCGTCCACTTCTTGAACCGCTAATAACCAGTCATCTTCTGAAATGACAGAAACCAAAACATTTGCAGTCTGCGTAGGTGGATTGCGACTCAGCGCATCTACATGTCCCATCTGTTTTCCTGGCCTATAAACCAACTCAAAGTTGAACTCTTGTAAGTCCAAAACTCACCGTCCTATTCTTGGGTTCAGTTCCTTCTTGAGCAAAGCATTTCGAACTGCAGAACAGTCAGTAACAATCTTGAAATGAGTTCCCAGCAAATAGTATCGAAATCTTTTTACGGAAGCAACAATGGCCAAAGCTTCCAGCTCGAACGAATGATACCTCTGTTCACACGCAGTTGTGTGTCTACTAAAATATCCCACAACATTTTCTTTTGAACTCTGTTTTCTGTATCAACATCCCAGCAATCCCTATCCGACTAGCATCAGTGTATAGAATACTGCTCTTACTTGGATCGAACAAACTTAATATAGGCCTCGCTATCATTTCTTTGATAAGTGTCTCAAAAGCAACTTGTTGGACTGATTCCCAAATCCATTCCTGTCCCTTCCTCAACAGCTTAGTTAGAGGATGTGCTTTAAATGCAAATTTTTCAATGAATTTTCGAAAATAACCCACCAGCCCCAAAAACTGCCTTACTTGGTGAATGTCTTTTGGTCTAGGGATTTTTTTAATACTCTCTATCTTTTCCTCGTTAGGTTCTGATCTGCCATCTTTTATTTTATATCCTAAATACGAAATCTCATCTTGCAAAAATTCACACTTATTTAAATTCAATGTGATGTGGTTTCTACAAAAAATCTCGAGAACCTCCCTCAAAATCATGGTGTTTTGGAGGGAATCAATACATCGTCCAAGTACAAAAGAACCTTTGTAAAACGTAAATTCCCCAATATGTTATCAATAGTACGTTGAAATGCAAAAGGGGCCGTACTCAAACCAAATGGGACTCGTAAACATTCATATTTTCCATCGGGTGTCACAAACGCAGTGTATTTAACTGAATTTTCTGCAATTGCAATTTGATGATATCCACTGAGAAAATCCAGTGTCATAAAATATTTACAGCCAACAAGCCGATCTGACTGGTAGAGGGTAAGGCGCTTTGATGAGAAGTTTATTCAAAAATCTATAATCTACGCACAGACGTTTTTGTCCTGATTTCTTCTTCACCAAAATGGTAGGGCTTCCATAAGGCGAAAACGAAGGCCGAATAATTTTATTGGCCACAAGGTCATCGATTATTTCTCGCAGTTCTTTATTCTCACTCTCGGCCATTCTATAAGGTCGGCACTCAACAATTGCATCTTTTTCTAACTTAAGTTCCATTTCAACATTTGGAATAGCCCTTAAACCTGTTTCATCGGTCGCAAAACAATCTTCGAATTCCGTAACCATTTGGCCTAGTTCCGGTTGTAACCCTATCTCAACATTTCCAACACACACATCGAAAGTTTCTCCATCATCACGAATTACATTGACCTCACAACTTGGAAAAAAGTCTAGTCTTGGACCCACTCGTTGGTAATCAACTTGGAAACTATCTGTAAAATTTTGTCCTATCAGCACCTCCGCCTCTGGAACACATCTTTCCGTAATTAATAAATCGATTATCTCCACCACATTATCAATTTTAACGGAGACTCCCATAACAGTGTCTTCTACGATGATTTCAGTGCCTCCAAAAACTGTTAGTATGATAGCTTTGTCAAGCCGTGTCATTTTCAAGTGCAAAGCCTCCGCTTGAGTTCTGGTAATCAGAGAGCATTTGCTTCCAAAATCTACAAAAACCGTGACTTCCTTTCCATTGATCAATCCAGTTTTAATGAACTTCTGTTTTGCACCCGAAGGCGTTATCAAATTTACCGTCGTTTTTGTTTGAATACTGCCTGGTTTTTCGCCTCCATCCTTGTTTTGCATTCTCTTTAGACTAAAGCAATTTTCTGCTACATGACCCATTTTATTACAAAAAGTACACTTGGATATTTTCTTCAAAAGTGGACAGTCATTTTCCCTGTGTCCTTTTTGCTGACAATTGAAACATTGTGTTTCACTCATCGGCGCATTTCCAGCGGTACAGTTCATACTTTTATGTCCTAGCCTACCACAACGATAACATTTTACACCTTTTCCAAAATTTGAAAATTTTCCCAAATCACTATTTCCAGATAACTTTCGCCGATTATTGTTTTGGTCATGCAAACGTTCACTCGCGTTGTCAGTCAAGAACGATTTCAAATAAACAGCCAATGCAGATGGGTTAGCAATTTGAGCCGCTTTGACACTTAGTTTTATGGACGCGTCTTGAATGTCCCCAATAATCAAATCCACCTCATCTTTTCCCGATAAATTCAAATTCATTTTCCGGATTGCGCCTAATTTTCCGTAACAATACTCAAATAAGTTTTGACCAGGTTTAATTTTCAACATGTCCATTAATGATTGATGTAAATCACGAGTCGTTGGAAAACTTTGTAGTAAAAGTTCTTTAAATTCTGGCCAAGTACGCGGTATAACTGAAAGAGTCTTGTACCATAGTTCTGCAGAACCTTGCAGTTTATCAATTACCAAATGACACAAAAATTCATCGTCCCATTTAAACACCCGTGCCCTGTCCTCAACTTGTCTTAATCACACATTAACGTCATCAATAAAAGGATCAAATGTGATCACGTCTTTATCTGAAGATCTACCATACCGAGTACTAGCTAACTGGGTCATTTTTTCCAACATGTTATTATAACTCACAGTTTCTGATGACGGTCCTCCTACCATTCCATGCAAACTATCCACTCCGGCCTCGACTCCGGCCTCGACTCCGGCTGTGTGAGTCACACCATCCCCATGAGTTCCACAATCCTCCACATTGTCCAGCCGTTGTCTTCTTGATGGAGGTGAACCTTCGGGAGTGAGGGAACGTCCCAAAGAACGTCTCCTGCTGGATCCCCTTTCGTCAGAGTACATTTTGTTTCCAAAAACACTTTCACTGTTTACAGCACGTGAAATATCCCACTTCTGATGTGAACACAGTCAATTGAAAACGAAAACAGATGTTTTATTTCTAATATTTGTTAGGGAAAATACAATAATCAGTCTTTGACTGTGAAGAACCAAAAACGTGGAAGAGAACCAGAAAATCAATGACATCCATCAATCCCCAAACGTCAGAATGGTCGACTGCTCAGTGTTGCCACCTTCTTCCCAAAAGACATTCCACGTGGCCGGTGTCGGTTGAAGCGCCAATAGAATATGCCTTTCCTCCAATGTCGTTCACAAGATACACTGCTTGAACAAAGATTCTCCGATCCTAAGGTTGACAATAGGATATACTGCTAACACAATGTTGAGAAATATACTACAATACTCCGCAGTTCAATCTTAAAACCTCCGAGGTGGTCGACGAATTCTTGGTGATCGTCTTCACATGATATTGAATGTACAGGGTGATTCACTATATTTTGACCCTCCCCCTCTAACTCATTCTATACCAAGTGTACCGAAAAAAGTTATTAACAAAAGTTATTTGGTTTATACTGGATTTTGTTAATTTAGCAGTATCATATATACAGGGTCTCCCCAAAGCTGTCCGCAGCACCCAACTTTAAATATTTAAATAGGACACCCTGTATTTTATTTCATTTTTAAATTCTACGTTAAATTCTAAGTCAAATGTGTACAAGGCATATTTATCTTATCTCTTGTGGTTTTTGAGATAAGGGCTGTTAAATTTTGTGGAAAATCCAATATTTTGACCCACTCTAACTCATTTTACACAACGTGTAGAAAAAAAAGTGTGATACAGAAGCTGTTTGGTTTATGATGAATTTTTTTAAATTGGGCTATATCATTTATACAGGTTGTCACACAAGCGGTTAACAACACCCAACTTTGAAATTTTAGAAAAGACAGCCTGTATTTTATTATATTTCCAGATCATACGTTAAATTATGAGTCAAATCGATATCAAATAAATCTATCGTAACTTTTGCCACTTTCTAGATAAATGCTGTTCAATTTTGTGAAAAATTCTAAATTCTGGATTTGTATCTTGACAACCATATTGAATAAAGATGGCTTTGAAGCTTAAGTCTGCCTCATAAAAGATAAAAAACAATTCTAGATTAGTTCAAAAACAGCTGCTTTCCATTTTAAAAGGCTCACGCTTTATTATGAGTTGTAGCTCTAAAAATAAGGCAAAATCCAACAGCATTTATCTCAAAAACGGCCGAAGATAAATTAGATATATCTTTCACAGATTTTACTTTAATTTATCGTAGAATCTAAAAATCAAATAGAATACAGGATGTTCCATGTAAAATTTTGAAGTTGGATGCTGTGGTCAGCTCTTGGGACACCCTGTATAAACGATACTACCAGATTTAAAAGATTTAGAATAAACCAAACAACTTTTTTAAAAAAATTTTTTTTGTTTACCTTGTATAAAATGTGTTAGAGGGAGGACAAAATATAGGGAATTTTGTATTTTTCACAGAATTTTACAGCCTAACCTTACCTTACCTTACACAGATTTGACTTAGAATTCAATGGGGAATCCAAAAACAAAAAAAAATAAAGGGCGTCTCATTTGAAATTTTGAAGCTGGGTGCTGTGGAAAGCTTCTGGGACACCCTGTATTAATGATACCTACTGCCAGATTTGAAAAATTCAGTATGATCCCAACAACTTTTGTATCAATTTTTTTTCTGTAGACTTTGTTAAAAATGAGTAAGTGTACTGTACGTCTTGTGAGGAATCGTTTAATCATCTCTGCTGTTGTTTCATCAGAATGGATCGGAGAATCGCGGAGATTTGATGTTGAAGGTGAGTAGGATGGTAATGAAGAATGAGCATCATGAGCTTTTGAAGTGGAAGGTAACTGGTATTCATAGTTGATTGAATTACTTGTAGGACTTGGTAATGAGCGTTTCTAGAAATTGTTCCCACTGTGGTTGGATTGGAGTATAGAATTTTTCCTTTTTTGTAGGTTGAATCTGCTGTCTTGTATTTTTGTCAGTTTGTGAATTATCTGGATGATTTTTTTCTATCAATCATGGCCTTAGTTGGTTGTGATGTCGTTTGATCACTTAACCATTGTCCAAGTAATGTAGCTTTCCAAGTTGTCTTTGGACTGTTCCATACTTTCATAATAAATGTCCTTGATAATTTTTATACTGAATTCTTGATCCAATCGGAAATGATCTGTTGAAACTTGGTTGCAAGGCAATATTTTTATGATTCTGTGGTCTTATTGTGTTCAGTTTTGTTCTGATGTTATGTCCAACGAGAAGTTCTGCTGGTGTTTTCCCAATTGCTAGTGGAGTGGATCTATATTTGAATAAAAATGCATGTACTTTTTCATGTATTCTTCCACCATCTTCACTTTTTGAAGCCATTTTCTTTTTTCCGGTATTACGTAGAGATGGTGTTGCCATTTGATGTGACTGGAACTTATACATAACCTATTGGTTCAAAAATGTCACTAGTATATGAGCGGAATAGAACTGTTGTCTTTTAAGTGAAATATTATCATTCAAATCAAGCTCTTCGAAATCTTTTTGTGAGATAAGGGTAACAGGACTGCCGGTATCACATTTGAATTTTAATAATTTATTTAGAATCTTGAGTTCAATCAGAAGTTTTGGTTCATAAACCGGAATTGAAGTTTCAGTTTAAATATCTATACAGTTCGATTTATGAAAATTTCGTCAGAGTCATTGGGGGCTATGATTGAACGTTTACGTTAACTCAACGTATCTGTAAAGATTGTTTACTGATGCAAATATTCCATTTGCGTTACCATGGTGATATGGACATGTTAAGATAACGTAAACAGTAGTTAGGGCTATGTCACTTCTAGACCAAATTTGTTATGAAATGGTGAATGCGCGAGATGTGACGTCATCCGTCGTCGGCGGGTTGTGTGGGGGTTGGGGTGGGGTGTGGGGGTGGGGGTCTTTGCGACCGTCACCACGTGCGCGTGACGTGATCCGTCGGTGGGGGGTGTGACCGTTGGTGGGGGGTGGGGGTTGGGGTGGGGCGGTGTGACGTCATCCGTTGGTGGGGGGTGGGGGGGTGGGGGTCTTGAATGGGGGTCTTTAGTGGGGGTGGGGGTCTTGAGTGGGGGGCCGCTAGGTGGTGCCACGAGATGTGGTGACGTCATCCTTCGGCTGTGGGTTGAGTGGGGGTTGGGGTGGGGGTCTTCGGTTTGTGTCTTGAGTGAGGGTCTTCGGTTTATGTCTTGAGTTGGGGTCTTTAGTGGGGGTGGGGGTCTTGAGTGGGGGTCTTCGGTGGGGAGTGGGGGTCCTCAGTAGGTTGCGGTGGTGGGGGGCAGGCGGATCAGTTGTGTTCGAGACGATGGACAAAACAGATGCAGAAAAAATTGCAGAATTCTGTAGACGATTGGAACAGCTAAGGAATGACATTACATTCTATGAACAAAACAAGTTCATGATTCAAGCATTGAAGAAATTGAATATTGCGGGTGAGTGTTATCATCGTTCAGTTCTAAATTTAGCTCGAATGCGCGGTTTTCTTATCAGTAACAACGAGTCTCAGCCCGCGGTTTTCTTATCACCATTAGACAGGATGTGGTTTTCCAACCAACCACAACAGTTCTAAATTTAGCTCGAATGCGGTTTTCTTATCAGTAACAACGAGTCCCAGCCTGCGGTTTTCTTATCAACAGTAAACAGGATGTGGTTTTCACGTCACACTCTTATCAGCAGTTCTAAATTTAGCTCGAATGTGGTTTTCTTATCAATAACAAGTCTCAGCGTGTGGTTTTCTTATCACCAATAGACAGGATGTGGTTTTCACGTCACACACTCTTATAAATAGCAAGTCTCAGAAACTATAGTTTGATATTTATCCATGTAAAACTATCTCATTTCAATTTTATTCATTTTTTCAGAACCAATCCATCAGTACGAAAATTCAATGCAAATAATTGTGGACAATTGTCAATCGAATTTCTATATAATAATATGACATGATCGAGAACCATCAGTAACGTTGAGAGTGTCATCATGACTAGAACTATAACAATAACGGGAAATACTTCTGTGTTGAAAGCAGAATTCAATCCACCTATATTTTTGGATGAAAATAAAGAATATTTTTTGGGGTTGGCTGATTTTGAATCGTTTATGAGTATACCTAACATACAACCGGGTAGCAATAAAATATATGTAGCGGATAAAGTTATCACAATTCCAGAAGGAACTTACGATTTAAAAGATATTGAAACATATATTAATTCTGTAATTGATGACATTTTTGGAGAAAAAGTTGGGTTTAAGATGAAAGCAAACCCCAATACATTAAAATGTCAGCTTTATTGCACAAAGGAAATAGATTTCACACCAAGTGACTCTATAGCGAAAATATTGGGTTTTAAGAAACGAAAAATTGCATCAAATGAATTTTCTGAATCGGATGAAGTTGTTAATATATTTAAAGTTAATGCAATTTGTGTTGATTGCGACATTTGCATTGGATCATATAGTAATGGTCTACCCGTTCATATAATTCATCAGTTTTTTCCTTCTGTTCCTCCAGGGTATAAAATAGTGGAATCACCATTACCAATACTTTATTTCCCCATAAGCGTCAAGACAATCAACAACATCACTGGTAAAATAGTAGATCAAGACGGTGATTTGATTAATTTCCAAAACGAGACCATAACAGTTCGATTACATCTTAAACATTAGAAAATATTATGGTTATTAAATACAACTATCGCTATTTCAAACAATCGCCATATAAAAGGGAGAAGCTGTCTATAGAAACTAGTCCAAGACGAAACTCCAACCAGTTAACATCACAAGAAACCAGCCCAAGACGAGACTCCAACAAGTTAACATCACAAAATCACCAATTTCTTATATCTCTGGGGTTAAAAGTATTGAAATAATGGATATATCAAACGTTGATGAAAAATTATATGTAGATAATTCAATAATAAGCTCTGAGCTTCATTCATATCAACCGTTTGTCTCTTCAAAATTTGAATACAATGATGAAATTCGCATACCTGTTCAAGAACTTGATATATACACACTACCTTCAGGGAGTCATCTTTACATTGAAGGTACCTTGACCAACAATAAGGGTGCCTATTCTAAAAAATTACAATTTGTCAACAATGGTATAGCTTATTTGTTTCGAGAAATTCGCTATGAACTTAATGGAGTTACTATAGATTCCGTAAGAAATGTTGGTTTAGCTTCAACCTTGAAGGGTTATCTTTCATATAATACAAATGAAAGTCTAAAGCTGCAAAATGCTGGATGGTTTCCAAATAGAGATGAAAAGGAAAACATTTTAGTTGATGATAAAGGAAAATTTAATGTATCTATACCTTTGAAAATGTTGATGGGATTTTTTGAAGACTATAAAAAAATAATCTTGAATATGAAACAAGAACTGGTTTTGATCCGAGCCAGCGATGATGTTGATGCAGTTTTATATGTTGAAGATATGCAAAATCCGTCACCCGAAGCGGAAAATCCAAAAGTTACATTTGACAAGATCTATTGGAAAGTACCTCATATTCAAGTTGATATACCACAACAACTAGCTTTAACACAAATTCTTAAAACAAATAGAGATCTGTTACTTGGATTTCGTAGTTGGGAAATTGTTGAATATTCCTCGCTACCTGAAGCGACCCGTCATACTTGGCCTGTTAAAACAAGTAGTAAACTTGAAGCACCTCGTCATATAATAATTGGTTTTCAAGAAAATAGAAAAGGACACATCATGAAAGATGCTAGTCAATTCGATAATATAAATCTCTCAAATATTAGAGTATTTTTGAATTCTGAAAGATATCCATATCATGATTTGTATTTCAATTTCAATGATAACAAGTTTTCAGCTCTCTATGAAATGTTTGCAAACTTTAAAAATTCCTACTATGATATACCAAACGAACCAATTTTCAACCCTCAAAACTTTAAAAATAAGTGTCCAATCGCACATATTGATTGTTCCCACCAGAAAGAAACACTTCAAACAGGTACTGTTGTTTTGAGAGTTGAATTCGAGACAAATAATAATACAAAAAAGGATACATCAGTATATTGTCTGATTTTACATGATAAATTATTTAGCTACAATCCTTTAACAAAAATAGTCAAGCAATTGTAATACGCATGTTCTCAAATAATTATATAAACCATTTTATTTCTCTAAATGATGTTCAGTATGTCTCGAGAATTGAAGCTCTGCTTATCTTACCATTTAAAGAGATCGAAAGAATTGAAAAACAAATTCAAGATTATAGTGGTGAATAGCAGATGATGGTGAAATTCTCACAATTGAAAATATGAAACTACTCGTTTTGGATGTACAAGGATTTATAATTGAAAACAAAAAATTTATTCCTAAAGAACTGGCTGCCTATGATGGAGAAAAAATATGTCATTATATATTTAGATGTCCCTTTTCTATGGAACACTTGCCTCCAGAACTGCGTAAACAAGCAAACTGGTTGATGAAAAATCATCATTGTATTTCATGGAATGAAGGATTTACGCAATCACATAAGTTTTACGACATTGTGAAAAACATAACAAGAAACGTGGATCATGTGTACGTGAAAGGAAAAGAAAAGGCGCAATACATTGGGAAATATTCATCGAAGCCCGTTATCGAACTTGATGACAAACCACCTTTATCGTTGGAAAAACCACATTGTCTATACCATTTATCATCACCCGCAATGTGTGCACTTACTAATGTTTTTAATTTGTATAAAACATGTTTAATGATTGAATAAATCACATTTTTGATTAAATTTTTTATTTTATTTCAAACACCTTTTTATAAATATTTACAGGTAGGTATTCACAAATTTTCAACCCTCAAAAATAAGTGTCGAATCACACACAGTGATTGTTCTCATCACAAAAAAACACTTCAAGCAGGATATACTGTTTTGTTTTGAGAGTTGAATTCGAAACAAATAATAATACAAGAAGGATTCATCAGTATATTGTCTGATGTTTACATGATAAATTATTAAGCTATAATCCTTTGACAAAAATAGTCAAGCAGTTGTAATTCGCATGTTCTCAAATAATTATATAAACCATCTATTTCTCTAAATGATGTTCAGTATGTCTCCAGAATTGAAGCTTCGCTTATCTAACCATTTAGTATGAGAATTTTATGGTGACTTACAAATAAAAGGTTCTGTATTGATTGAAAATAAAACAGTTCAATAATGAATACTATCAAAGAAGATGTGGTGAGTGAGCTACACAAACCAGCCAGAAGATTTTTTAAAAGAAGAGCAGTAATTGTAAAGGGGATCAATGATCTTTTTCAAGCAGATTTAGTTGAAATGCAACCATATTCAAAAATAAACAAAGGATATAGATATATTCTGGTTATAATTAATGTGTTTTCAAAATTTGTTTGGGCAATTCCTGTCAAAACAAAGACTGCTAAAGATGTAACCACAGCCATGAAATTAATTTTAAACAGTGTAAAAACACCCCCTAAAAATCTGCAGACTGATCAGGGAAAGGAATTCTATAATACAGAGTTCCAAGATTTGATGAAAAAATTCAACATCAATCACTACTCAACATTCTCCAATATGAAAGCTAGCATCGTAGAGAGGGTGAACAGAACATTGAAAAACAGAATGTGGAAAAAATTCAGTTTTGCAGGGAAACTATAAATGGTTAAAAATATTACCTAAGATAGTCTCAGAATACAATAATACCAAACATTCTGTTATTGGAATGAAACCTATACAAGTATCTAAGGAACATGAGAAGCACCTACTATCAAAAGTTTATGGTCGCATAAAAACAGTGAATCCTTCCAAATATAAAAAGGGAGACTATGTGCGAATAAGTAAGTTTCGTGAGATGTTTTCAAAAGGGTATACACCTAACTGGTCAAATGAAATCTTTGTGATTAAAAAAATAAAAATCACAAATCCAACAACCTACATATTGGAGGATCATAGAGGTGAAGAGATACAGGGTGCATTTTATAAGGAGGAGTTGCAAAAAGTTAAACATCCTGACGTGTATTTGGTAGAAAAGATTCTAAGACGGAAGGGAAATAAAGTTTATGTTAAATGGTTGGGCATGAATAATTCACATAATTCATGGGTTATGAAAAATAATGTATTGTAATATCTTGTAATTCAATAAAAAACACTTGCTAGTAGATAATTCTTTTATTTCTATACAAATATACTCCTAGAATGGGTAGCATGATACAAAAAATGAATGCAAAGATTGATATAATAGCGAATTCTATATGATTTTTACATTCAAACGAATCAATAAGTACATTCCAGTTTGTTGGTTTAAAATTTTCATCTACAAAATAAAGTCTTAACTTAAAAGCTAAATATGACAAATTTTTAATTGACTCATCAATTTTTAGCCAATCAATCCATTATTAACAATTAATTTTTCTCAGTTTGATGGTCAAGAGTCATTATGATTGGTTGATATGCAAATAAACGTTTCTTGTATATTTGAATCCACTTGTATATACAAGGTATTGTTAAAAAGGCGCTCAGAAACAATACTTTTGCTGGAAGTCCTGTTGTCATTGCTAATTTTTATACTAAGGGATATATCGTGGCAATATTTATGTGTTCTAGTGTTCTTGTTTTCTTGTTGTCTTGTTTTCTTGTGTTCTAGTGTTCTTGTTTTCTTGTTTTCTTGTTGTCTTGTTTTCTTGTTTTCATGTTTTCTTGTGTTCTTGTTTTCTTGTTTTCTTGTTTTCTTGTTTTCTTGTGTTCTAGTGTTCTTGTTTTCTTGTTTTCTTGTGTTCTAGTGTTCTTGTTTTCATGTTTTCTTGTGTTCTTGTTTCCTTGTTTTCTTGTGTTCTTGTGTTCTTGTTTTCTTGTTTTCTTGTGTTCTTGTTTTCTTGTTTTCATGTTTTCTTGTGTTCTTGTTTTCTTGTTTTCATGTTTTCTTGTGTTCTTGTTTTCTTGTTTTCTTGTTTTCTTGTGTTCTAGTGTTCTTGTTTTCTTGTTTTCTTGTGTTCTAGTGTTCTTGTTTTCATGTTTTCTTGTGTTCTTGTTTTCTTGTTTTCTTGTGTTCTTGTTTTCTTGTTTTCATGTTTTCTTATGTTCTTGTTTTCTTGTTTTCTTGTTTTCTTGTTTTCTTGTTTTCTTGTGTTCTAGTGTTCTTGTTTTCTTGTTTTCTTGTGTTCTAGTGTTCTTGTTTTCATGTTTTCTTGTGTTCTTGTTTTCTTGTTTTCTTGTGTTCTTGTGTTCTTGTTTTCATGTTTTCATGTTTTCTTGTTTTCTTGTGTTCTTGTGTTCTTGTTTTCTTGTTTTCTTGTTTTCTTGTTTTCTTGTTGTCTTGTTTTCTTGTTTTCTTGTGTTCTTGTGTTCTTGTGTTCTTGTTTTCTTGTTTTCTTGTGTTCTAGTGTTCTTGTTTTCTTGTTTTCTTGTTTTCTTGTGTTCTTGTGTTCTTGTTTTCTTGTGTTCTTGTTTTCTTGTTTTCATGTTTTCTTGTGTTCTTGTTTTCTTGTTTTCTTGTTTTCTTGTTGTGTCCAATCACACACACAGTGATTGTTCTCATCACAAAGAAACACTTCAAGCAGGATATACTGCTTTGTTTTGAGAGTTGAATTCGAAACAAATAATAATACAAGAAGGATTCATCAGTATATTGTCTGATTTTTACATGATAAATTATTAAGCTATAATCCTTTGACAAAAATAGTCAAGCAGTTGTAATACACATGTTCTCAGAAAAGAAAATGACTAGATTGAAGGCTATTTGTGATTGACAGCTCCTTGATTTTGAAATCTTGTGCCAAATTGAAGCCCTGCATGTCTATTGCAATGATTGTTTCATACTAATACCAGGATTCATGGACTTTCTGATGAGTTCTCAAATAATTAACGAGTTTGATAGGTGGTCTCAAGTTTCCATAACCATCAAAATAAAACGCTTAATTTTTATTTATTATGTATGCAGTACAATGAGTTCCATGATTTTGTTAACTTTCTAGATTCAAAATACCACATTCCTTCACTTTAAATTTTTTTTGGGGAGGTTGTCACACATAAATACACCTCTTTAATGTGAGATATTCAATATTTTCACATATTTTAGTATATCGTTATTTGAAAGGGATCTCTGCGAAAATATTATTTGATTTTTTTTATGGTTTTTTCTTGATAGTGCCTCCTTTGTAGGGTTCAATGTATAATCCACCACCCTGCTTGGAAAGTTTTTCCATTTCTTTATTGTGTCGATGTAATTCTCCGAGTTGCTCCTTTGATACTTTAATATCATTAACGGCCTTAGCTATTCCAGCTGCACCACCGCCTAAAGCTCCTAGTGCACCCAAAATTGGAAGTAATAATGGAAGAAATCCACCAATTTTTTTGGGGGGTTTGATAACTCGTGTTTTCTTTTTTCTTTCGGTTCTCTTGATCCCCATTCCAAGTTTCCGTTTACCTTTCATAATTCCACTTACTGTTAGAGCAGCAATTCTTTCTCCTACCAAGGAATCTTTTGCTCCAACTCTCTGCCAAGCTTTATCTGCTAGAGCTTTATCCGCTCGATGTCGTTGAGGTAAATCAGTTGTTTGTGAGTATGCGATATCGTGTTCTCGACACGCAGCATCCAATGGATTGATACCAGACTCTCCCCTATTCAATCTTTCTTCTAAATTTGTACCAGGACCACAAAATTGATAGCCAGGAATATGAAGCTCAACAGGTAGTCTATTAATCAGAGTGTTTATTAAACCTCGACCTTCCCTCTTGGAGTGTTTGGAGGAAGTGTACTTTCGTGAAGCGTGTACAATCATTTTATACCTATAGAGGTTTGTGTGTATCATTTAAATACTATTTTCAGTTTAAAAATTTGCAACACGATTGTCTATCGATTTCATGCTATCTGATCAATATGTCCATCTGATTAATGTATAAATACTTTTGCAAAAAACAATTCTGTTTATTGATATCTAGAATGCGGATAGAAAAACAATCGTTTTCCTTACCCATCACAAACCATGATGTGAAGGATTTTACGAAACCAATTCAAAAACATGGCGATTTATTTGGTGGGGAATCGAAAAGATGTCTCATTGTTGGACCATCTGGTTCAGGTAAAACCAACGTGATGTTGGCTTTACTTGAGCATCCAAATGGAATAAGATTTGCAAACGTGTACCTTTATTCCAAATCATTACAACAGCCAAAGTATGAATATTTAAGACAACTATTGGCACCCATGGAAGAGATTGGATATTTCGAGTATGAGAGCGATGAAAATATCGTTCCTCCTCATGAAATAGCACCAGAATCGATCATCATATTTGATGATATACCATGTGGAACACAAACTATAATAAGGGACTATTTCACACATTCGAGACATAAAAATACAGACTGCTTTTTTATTTTTCAAGGTTATTCATCAATTCAGAAAAGACTTATACGTGAGAACGCTAATTTGCTAATTTTATTCAAGCAGGATTCTATGAATTTGAATCATATATATAATGATCATTGTATGCTGGATATGTCATTTGAGCAATTGAAGCAACTCTGCGCACACTGTTGGTAAGAACCTTATAATTTTCTGGTTATTGATAAAGATTGTGAACTGAATTGCGGAAGATATAGGAAAAATTTTGATTCATTCATATATCTATAAAATGGATAAGCGGTTGGCTGAGGAATTGATGAAGTCAAGAAAAGCTGTCAAGGATAAATATAATAGTCTAAAATTAGCTATGACCACTACACAATCACAACTAGAGCAAGCTTACAAACCAATAACTCAACCGCTACAACAACTCATTTCCAAAATAAATGAACCTTTCAACATAAAGGAAGAATTCAAAGAAGAAGAAGAAGAACCTGAAACTTCTATGTTTCACACAACACCATTAAAACCTAAACCAAGTTTTTCAAGATTATTTTATGAGACATCAACACCTACAAGACCTACAAGAACTGGTAGAACTCCTATTCTACCGATGGAAATACCATCATTTTTTGATACAAGCCTTGCATCTGTTAGCCAGTTACCATCTATACAAGAACCTAGTCAGTTACCTAATACTATACAAGAACGTAGTCAGTTACCAACTATACTAGAAACTAGTGTTATAGCTCAAACCAACCCCTTCGAAAGCTCGGAAAATCAAAATTTTTCAGATATATTGGAACAGTCAAGGCAATCGGTTCAAAATTTAATCGACACGCAACCATATGAAATATGGCTAAAAAGTTTTGATCCACTACCAAGAGATTATATTGATGCTAGTGTGAAGGATACTGAACATAATTTTGATCATTATTATGGAATAGTACATGACATAGATACTGATAAATTCTATTTGGGAACCACACTTAAATTTGTAGAAATTATTGGAAAAAATGTGAAAGTAGATGGAAAAATTTATGATGGTACAAAAGGATTGTATGAATTACTATTTAAAAAATATCCTAAAGACTATGAAGATGAGGATTTGGATAATTATATGGATATTTTAGCTAAAACCAATGCATATCGAAGAAATAATGATCCAAATGAACGTGTGCAGGGAAATGGATCATCAAAATATATAACTATAATAGGACCATACCTACAAAAACATGGCATAACAAAAACACGACACATCAAACCATTATATTCTCGTTTTTTAAAGAAACTAAAACCTCCAATAACTAGAATGCGAACGGGAAAGGGGTTGTGGAATATCAATAAAAACGATATAGATTATGTTTATTGGGATAATATCAACGAACTTGTTGATAGATTGAGACTAATAACAGCTTCCATGAGAGCTGGTCATACTGGTCATAATAATGAAATACTATCAATAATCGAAGAGTTACGTGAAGCTAAAGTAATTGCATAAATACATCCTCAAATACGTAAAACGAATCAATCCGAAAATGTCACTCAACAAGTTCGGTTCTCATTTATTCAAGAGAGATGAAACAGAAAACAATATCAAGTTATTTAATTTTTCTGAGGTTAATTTATCTTATGTAATGGTTCTACCATTTATTGGTCGCTATACACCAACAGAAAAAAATTTCGTGTTGATGCAAGATGGAAGAACTTCATACCGTTTCCCATTTGAAAAAAGAATCATTTTATTCGGTGAATATCCTAAAAAAGACGTTTCCATGTTGGTTGATGGAAAAGCAGGAAAGCTGGAAAATAGATCTATTAAGAAAGGTGATTTGATAGCGTTTAGACGTGAAACGGATAGTAAAATAACAGAATTTTATGGTGAATTACAAATAAAATGCCCCGTAGTGATTGAAAATGAAACAGTTCAATAATGAGTACTATCAATGAAGATGTGGTGGATGAGCTACCTACACAAACCAACAAACAGATTTAGATGAAATGTAGCCATATTCAACAATAAAAAAGGATATTATACCTAGATATATTTTAGTTATGAAAAAACCACATTTTCTATACCATTTATCATCACCTGCAATGTGTGCACTTACTAATGTTTATAATTTGTATAAAACATGTTTATTGATTGAATAAATCACATTTTTGATTACATTTTTTAGTTTATTTCAAACACCTTTTTATAAATATTTACAGGTACGTATTCACAAATTTTCAACCCTCAAAAATAAGTGTCCAATCACAGTGATTGTTCTCATCACAAAGAAACACTTCAAGCAGGATATACTGTTTTGTTTTGAGAGTTGAATTCGAAACAAATAATAATACAAGAAGGATTCATCAGTATATTGTCTGATTTTTACATGATAAATTATTAAGCTATAATCCTTTGACAAAAATAGTCAAGCAATTGTAATACAACCAACAACAACTCAATCGTAAATGATGGGGCACCTAGAAACCGCAAGACTATTCATACAATCAACGCGACGTCGGTCGGCTCACCACATTCAATTATTGGCATCTGTCTGCGGTTTTCTTATCAGTTCACCGACTTCGATTAGATCCACTATAAAGAAGGTTCGACATTCCGCATTTAGCACTCAAAGATGTGGTTAGCTTACACCGGTATCGGGACTAGACGATTACATAATCTGGTTTCCGCTTTAGAAAGCTTGTCACAACGATTCCGAAATTTGCAATTTGATGCTGAACACGAGGCTATCTATGGTTTTGAGAGATTCCATAGCGAGGAGGAATGTAGGAGGATTGCTGAAAAATACGAAGAAGCTGCTGACGCCTGCGATCTGTTCCTGGATACATCAGACCTGCATAGTTTCCTGCAGACCATGAAGCGTCTAGATTTTGAGGGCTATTTAGAAGATGTTGAAAAATTTGTTCCTATTTTGAAATAAATACAGTTGAACATGAGTGTGTGTTTTACTCAGTTATTGATAAGAACACCGCTTATTCGAGCTAAATTTAGAACTGTTGATAAGAGGAGTGTGACGTGAAAACCACAACGATGATAACACTTACCCACAATATTCAATTTCTTCAAGGCTTGAATCATGAACTTTTTTGTTCATAAAATGTAATGTCATTCCCCACTCCCCACCGAAGACCTCCACTCAAGACCCCCACTCCCCACCACCACTAAAGTGAGCAAAAATACAGCGACAAGACTTGCTGACTTCTTAAAAATACTAATCTTGATTAGAAAATAGGCACAGAAACTGAAAAACGCAAAAAGTCGAAAACAATACTGTCACGTAAGATGTGAGACTGGGTCTTCGACTGGAGCCACAACACCTGTCGTGCTCTAGGGAACGTAGCTGGGCTGATCAGTAGGGAAACTCAGTTTGTGATAGCAGCTTCAATATATTGTTGCCAACCATAGTAGATAAGCAAAGGGGGTTCTGGAAAAAATTCGACCATTTTTCCATGTAAAACCCCATAAGAAAATCGCAGGTCCGTTCTATCAAAAAAACGACCGCGTCGGGCCACATCGGAGATTATCGGGAAAGTTCGACTCGTGATATGTGGGAGTGTGGAATGTGGATGTGTTGACAGGGGATTTTTTATAGCTTTGTTCCTGGGTGGGGAGGTAAGATTTTTATAGCTTTGTTCCTGGGATCGAGATGGGGGGTGGGGAAATTTTATTCCCACCAAAGTCTAAAAAAAGATTTTCCGATAGCGAGATTGGAACCCATATCCTTTGGATTTGTACGTGACAGTCTAAACCAATACGCTACCAAGGTGCCTAAAATAGAATGTAGATTTGTGGTTCAGTTGCTACCCCGATGATCCAAAGCCTGAAAAAAATCCGATAGCGAGAATTGAACTGGCGCGTCGATTCTTTGATCGTTTGCTATTAGAATGATTAGATGGCGTTGGTGAGCTGCGTTGGAGATGCAGATTTCTTTATAGTTTTTTGAGTTATTTAATATAGTACGATTCAATTGATCGTTTGCTATTAAAATTATTAGATGGCGTTTGAAGTCTAATCGAATAAATGGCGCTGTTTCATTGTGTATGACGTCACAGGGGTGCCAGTTGGGAAAAAAGTATTGACGGGGCGCTTTGTATATGGTGTCATAGGATTACCTGTTGTGGAAAATGATTCCCACTCAAAGTAGACAGCTAGACGACAATTAATGCTTGTTCACATCGGAATATGTGTAAAGAGATCCAGAGAACAATGGTGTCTTGTTCCACTGCAATATGCGAGCATATAGAAATAATAGAACATACTCGTAAATTTTGTTGTTGTTCGCTTTTCTTTTGATGAGGCGTGTGAAGAAAGGTTCTGAACGGTTGTTTGATGGACTTTGAATAGTGGGGCAAAGGATTCAGAATTTTAAATTAGAGGTATAGGATATTTAATAAGAAAGATAATATAGAGAATTTAGAGTTGATGAACCATTGAAATGGATTGATTCCATAAAAATGTCTATGTTTCTATAAAAAAGCTTCGTATTTTAACTTGTATTGGTATGAATAAGAAAAAGAGTTGAAAAATGTGAATATCAAATTAAAAAGAAATGGAATGAAATTATTTATGAAAATTGTATCATAGATAGATAGATTTGATCTATAAAACAAATAGACGCATACTTACCTTATAAAATGCACATCCAGTCAAATAAAAATTCAAATTTCGAATAATATATATTTATTTATTCATCAAAAGACACAAATGCATTATACACACATAAATCCACAAGGAGGTAAATCACACTATTCACCATGGGTATAGGGGATTGGGGCATAAAAAGAAACTAAAAATAGGACAAATACATGCATTTTCTACTAACTATCTACTTACATTACACAATGTAAACAGAGAAAACTAATTTTAATATACCTAATGAGAAATACAAAAACTTATCTAATAAAATAATTATTATGCACAATATATTAATCCATTATAGAATGATGTCCATGAGGGAGAGTTAGGACAGAATCTTTCAACAGATGTCTCTTATCATCATACGGACTTAAGGCTATTTTTGTTTGTTTAATAGTATATAAATCATGTTTGCTTGCACGAATTAGATTTTGATCAACTGCTTTCTCAATATTTGACTCTACACACTCTCTATAATCTTCAAAACTGATTTTATTTTCAATAACACTTTTCTTAACCCCTTTTATTTTTTTTGTTGTATGCACATCCCCTTTTTCCATGTTAGTTTTGTTCTTTTCTAATTCCTCACCAGTTTTACTGCGTACATTTTTGATCGGAGTCCGATAAATCGATTTTTCATGTAATTATAATGAAATTTGTAAATAGTAGTCTTAGCCAAATCTAAAATACACATTCCAGCATATATTGGCTTATTGAAAAATATTTCTGATTTTGCCAACTCAATTATTACAAGATTCTCATTGATCATTGTACTACTTTTAAACTCAGGTTTTGAAATTAAAGCCTCAGCTCCATATCGACCTTTCCATTTAGTAACAAGCTTGACCGAAGAATGTTCTCGAACATTTTCCATAGTTTTTCCAAAAACAGCGTTGTTCATGAGTTTGAATAGATTTTTCTCAAAGTCATTTTTGGAAGCTTGTCTGAGACGAGTATTCAAATCAATATAGGAATTTAACCACGGAGACTGATTAAATGAAATTGCTCTGTGGATTTTTGATAGTTTAACACCCAAACCCAATACCTGCTTTAAGTTTCTGTAATGGATAACATATTTTTCTTTTTCGAAGAGTGTTGCCATTAGCTTGATGTTCTTAGAACCAGGAGGTGTCTTATGTTCGGGACAAGGAGGCAAATCAGAAAATAGATCGTGTAACCCATGAGGGATTTCCAAGTCTACCTCTAAAATAAAGCCTTTGTTAGAGGTATCATCAACATCTAAAACATTGCAAGAAGATAGTTCAGCATCACTCATCCACTTGAATCCATTAAAGGGCAGGTGTTGAGACATCGCCCACCCATAATGATTGTTGATATCAAAATACATGAGATATGTTTCTTCTCTAGAAGGATCGTATGAAGGAATATACTTATTATTGCATTAAGCATGCCTTTTAGAACACTGACTTAGACCTCCTCGTATACCCCTCTCAATGAACATGACCATATCTAAATCAGTCAAAAGTTCAAGCCTAGGATGATCAGATTTAAAGAGATGATACAGCATACATTGCCAAGAATAACCAGGGAGAGTAAACGAATGAGCAGGGTCTAATCCATAAGTGTTATGAGCTGCTGATCTAAATTGCTCAAACACGTCAGCCAATAACACAATATCAGTTTTCATGTAAAGTTCAGAATAATCACGCATTGTTTGACATGAGAATGTATTCCAAACTTTTTGCGCATGTGCGTACTCACGATCTGAAATACATTTATCTTCCAATCTGTTATAAAATTCTGACTTGGCGGGCAATTCAAACTCATTGATTTTAGACCAATCATCCATAAAGACATATGGAAATATACCTTTACGAGTGAGCAATTTGAAATGCTCATCACTCAGATTCTTGAATTCTGACTCTAAAATGGCTAAATCTGGGAGATAAGATGCGAGTTTATCTAAACTGGAAGCAATAAAACGAAAACTATCCAAAAATCTGAACTGGATACGACTGTCTGGGATATGCTTCGTAAAGGAGATGTATTTCTCTTTGTTTACAGGAAGAACATCGATTGGCCCTTCCACTTCAGCTAAAGCTTTGATAAGCAAATGTCCATCATATGAACTAAGACGGTGAAATAAAACAGGAATAGTGTAGCTATCTTGGAAATTCAAATTACATTTTTCATGGACAGGTCCTCTATATATACCAAATAAGTGACAATGATCACGAACCCTTTTATCTTCTGCTTGGAAAACCTTTTCACATACATGACAACAACTGGCCTTGAAAAATTGTTTAACTTGTCCAGATATAAGCTTCTCCATTGGAAGAGGACATTGGAAGACTGTCATCACATTTTCAGAAATGTCAAAAAGTTCCTTAACAAACCATTGAATACAATCGACCCCTGTAAAAGACTTATAAAACGATAATGAATCATCATAAGAACATTTAACATAATATCCAATGCTAAATGGAACATGAGATTGAAATTTTTGAGTATTTTTCGCTCCATCATCTTCAACAGGAGTCAAAAGGCACTCAGAATCAGCATATATAACAAAAGGTGCTTTTGTTTTAAAAGAAAAGTTAGTAAACTCAACAAACCTTCGATTTATCTCAGGAAGCTTTGGAAGAGGACCATTATTCAGATTTGCGCAATCTTTCACATGATTTTCCAGTTTTCCAACATCATAAAAGTAATGAAGACAACGATCACAAATATACTTAGCAGTTTTATTTTCACACAGCTGTGATGAAACAAGACGAGATGAATTTTTTATCCAAACAAAATGAGTTTTGATTGGAAGAATCAACTCCTCCTCTTCACCACTTTGATAATTGTCTTGTACCATTAGAAGATTAATATGGTACTCAACTTTATTTTTGGTGATGTAGGCAGGTACAACCTTGAAAGACTTTCCCGATTTCTCCAATCTATAGACGTTTATAGAAATATCATTTTGCTTTTCAAATCGAGGAACTTGGGATAACGACATAGGAAACTGAATTCCGCTCAAATTCAAAACTGTCCGAGGATTAGGATAAGAAGAAGTCCATTTAGCAAACCCATGATCAATAGGAAATAATGCTGAAACCACTGCCCAGGCAAAACATAAACCATCTGAATTTTGAACATTGACACAAGCTTTTTTATTTTTTATTTGCTGGGGTAGATCAATATATGAACCGGCTTTAATTGGATTAAACTTATTTATATTAATGGTTAAATTTAGTATTTTAGATAAGGCCCAACCACTATCTTTTTCCTGAAACTCCTCTAATTCACTAAGCAGGGGGATTTTGATATTTTCATCAAACCAAGCGTCTAAATTGGAATCCTGATATAATGGCGAATTTTGAGTATTCAAATATTTATTTTCATGCAAGGTTATATTCGCTTTATTTACAATAAATTATCCACAAAATACAGCGTTAACTTTGACAGCATGATTATTTTTCAAAATATTTTGAATTCTTCTTTTAAATATAACCTTACAATCCAATAAATATCTAATGTCTTTATGGTAAAGATTAATCAAGACACCTGTTCGAACTCTAGATTCAAAAGCTGTACTCAGATCTACCCATTTTACACGGTGACATGCCGTTTCTTTTTTCTGGATCCCACCCCCCTTTTTTTGAAGTATTTTAAACTGTTGTCTTAAACTTTTAACATTAACCATTGCTGCTTGTTAATGTTGTTTGTCGCCTATTGATTGAGCAGTTTTCAAAGCTTTGTTGATCTTTCTAACTACTCGAACACATTCAATCAAGCCTTCTCGAAGAAGTTTTTCGGAAGACTTGACTCGAAATATTCCAAGTAGTGCAGCAATATGCTTAATTGCATTCGCAATTGCAGACATAATTCGCGAAAACACAAACTGATACGATTAAAAAAATAGCAAAACACGTCCGCACACTTCAAGAGACAATCTGCGACTGATGAAAGTAACTCACCCTCAATATGATTTTTTAAAATAACGATACTCTAAAATTGTCTCTAAGAAGAATAGCAAAACACGTCTGAACACTTCAAGAGACAATCTAAGCCTGATGAAAGTAACTCACCCTCAATATGATTTTTTTAAAAAACGATACTCTAAAATTGTCTCTAAGAAGAATAGCAAAACACGTCTGAACACTTCAAGAGACAATCTAAGACTGTTGTAAATAGCTCACACTCAATATAATGAGAAAAAAAAGACAATAATTTAAAATGCTGCTAAGAAACGGAACACTTCCGAACACTTCAAGAAACAATCTGATACTGATATTCTAACTCACCCGAATCTCTCACAAGGCTTGTCGAACAGAAATCTCTTCATTTTTTCAAAAATGAAAACATATTTTCTGCTTTTTTCAACAACACTTTGTATGAGGAAGACATATTGAAAAAATCAACTCACAACTATTGAACGCCGTTGATGTGGTGGTTTTAACTCAATTTGGGAGATGAACTCGTGTGATGTTCTGTGTGTAGCCCTCTGATTTCGAAGGTGTGAAATAGCTTAGCAGGTGATTGTCGGCTATAATCCTTCTAGGCAGGAACAACACACCTCCAATTGTAGTAGAATAACCACCAAATCCGGTTTGTTGTTTTCTGAAAGACAGTAAGTTTCGTTTACTTGGATATTATTAAGAAAAAAAACGTGCATTGATGAAATATCATCAAAATTTGAAAAAACGTAAAGTTTATTTACCAGATTTAATTTCAAACGATGGATTTTTGTGTTGAAGATCGAATTGATGTTGATTCTTCGAAAAGTTTCGCAATCAGCTCTTCGCGAGGAACTACACCAACTTTGTGGATTTCTGTAAAGACATGTTTTGTTTAATGCAATTACATAAAAAATTCACATTGTAAATTAACCAAGCACCCCACACCAATTCTATGATAAGAAAAATTTTCAATTAATTAAAAGAATATTTACCTTTTTGCCACACCCCAGACTCACAAAATGATCACAAGTGCTCTGTTCTGACGACGACGACGACGTCTGACAACGATGAAAGCTTCGAATGAACTGATTCACAAAACATGAACAACTGTATAGTTGACTATTCGAAACACTTCTAGAATGCCGAACTGCAAACTATGCAATTATAATTAAATTCAAAGAACAATGGTGCATTGTATTTGTGATTCCATTGCGATTAGCACGAGCTTGTTTACAAGAAATAATAGAACATAAGTACAGTAGATAAACAAGGCGGCTTCTGGACCACCGGCCAATCAGCGCTCAAGTGGGCGAGGCATATTTTTGACTTTTCCCTAGATTTTAGGGAATTTTTGATGAATCTGGCATCGTCGCTCGAAGACTGGTCTTCTGGCAACGTCGCTCGATCTCGATCTTGACATTTGACAGTTGACATAACGCTTCGATCTTGACAGCTTTGACTGATGACAGCTTTGACAGATGGCAGTTGACAGGGGATTTTTTATAGCTTGGTTCCTGGGATCAAGATGGGGGGATTGGGGGGTGTGGAGGTTAGATTTTATTACCAAAGTCTAAAAAAAGATTTTCCGATAGCGAGATTGGAACCCATATCGTTTGGATTTGTACGTGACAGTCTAAACCAATACGCTAACAAGGTGCCTAAAATAGAATGTAGATTTGTGGTTCAGTTGCTACCCCGATGATCCAAAGCCTGAAAAAAATCCGCGATAGCGAGAATTGAACTCACATCCTTTGGATTTGTATGTGATAGTCTTGACCACCTACGCCACCTGAGTCATAGGAATTTATATAGATTTTAGATACCGTTTCGGTGTGTTTTGGTCTTGTCTTAAATTGTGTGGTTTCGGTGTGGGGGAATTCGAGCCCCCCTGCTCGTGGAGCAAGTTTGGGATGGGGGGACAGGAATTGCGAATTGCTGTGTATGACGTCATAGGGTTGCCTGTTGAATGATTCCCACTCATCGGTGTTTTGTTAGGGGGAATTCGAGCCCCCCTGCTCGTGGATTGGGATGGGGGGACGGGGGTATTGGGAATTCAGGTCTTAGGCCGCCTACCGTTTCGGTGTGTTTTGGTCTTGTCTTGTGTGTGTGTGGTTTCGGTGTTTTGTGGGGGAATTCGGCCCCCCTTGCGCTTCGTGGATAGTTTGGGGGCTTGATGGGGGGACGGGGGTAATGGGAATTCAGGTTTTAGGCTACTCTACTTTTGGTCTTCATATTTATCAAGAACGAGAATGAGTGAACTTGCAAAACGAATTAACAAGTTCTATATACGTTTGGCGCAGATCAAGAGTGACATTGAATGGTATGAACGAAAGAAGTCTATGATTCAAACCTTTGAGAAATTGAATCTTACACAGAATAATAATTTTCAAAGACAAAATTTTGGATTTAATATGGGGGGACGGGGGTATGGGGAATTCAGGTTTTTGGACTTTGTAGTTGTTGAGATGGCGCTTCGATTCATTGATCGTTTGCTATTAGAATGATTAGATGACGTTGCTGAGCTGCGATTTTTAATGGCGTTCGAAGCAGGAATTGCGAATCGATGATGCTGTGTATGACGTCATAGGGTTGCCTGTTGAATGATTCCCACTAGACAGGTGTTTGGTGCGTACTATTTGATTCTTTAATCGTTTGCTATAAGAATGATTAGATCACGTTGATGAGCTGCGTTTTTTTTTTTTGATGGAACACCCTGTTAGAATGATTAGATGGCGTTGGTGAGCTGCGATGGAGATGTAGATTTCTTCATAGTTTTTTGAGCTAATCGTTGATGACGCGTACTATTGATTCAATATTTGAAAAAGCATAATTTATTAACGAATGAGGAGATTTTAGATATATTCAAAATTGAAAAACAAACATAGTCACTATAATATTTGGAAAAATTTTAGATTCAAAAAATTGAAAAACAGACATACTCACCATATACCCATGAATTGAAAAACAGACATACTCACCATATTCCCATTGCATATCCAATCGAATAGATTAAACACATAAAGACACTTCAAAAAATCATATATTTTCAGGAATACAGATTCTATCCAAAGTACATAATCGCAGGTACTTGAGGAACATAGGGTACATAAAAAATTAAAAATATATTGATCTTTTCATGTAGAGATTGATAGCTCCTTGACTTTGAACTCTTGTGCCAAATTGAAGCCCTGCATTGCGATGATCTTCATGATGGATGGGTTCTAGAAAAAATCAAACAAAAATAAGATAATTTTGAAAATGATAAATGATGTTCATTGAAAAATTATCAAAATTAAAAAAACTTAAATTTTAGATACACTAACCCGATTATGTCTTATTACGACGTTATGCTGTTGAATCAATTGACTAATTTTGTTCGACCACATTTCAAAAAAGTATTGACGGAGCGCTTTGTATATGATGTCATAGGATTACCTGTTGTGGATAATGATTCCCACTCAAAGTAGACCGCTAGACGACAATTAATGCTTGTTCACATCGGAATATGTGTAAAGAGATTCAGAGAACAATGGTGTCTTGTTCCACTGCAATATGCAAGCATATCGAAATAATAGAACATACTCGTAAATTTTATCGGTTTAATGGTACATAATTTAATTCAAACATTGGGTTTCTATGAAGTCTAAAGAGATGAAATCACCTCGACAATATTGCAGACATACTTACCATATTCCCATTGCATATCCAATCGAGTAAATTAAACACACAAAGACACTTCAAAATCATATATTTTCAGGAAGTACATTATTGTAGGTACTTGGGGGACATACATCATAAAATTACTTCTACTATAATACTTATAATATAATCTTACAATTATTCATAATATTAACAGATTAATGTTATTTACCCAATAATAACTATTTCTGAAATTATATTTGAAAAACGCTATAAAGTTGAATAGTGCCCAAAGGGAAGTGTATCAAAGGTATTCTCTTGTACAAATCTTTTATCATCGTTTGCACTCAACGCAACTTGATTTTGCTCAATGCTGTAAACATTGTGAGCATAGGAACGAATGCAACGCTGAGTGGCGCTGATAATTTTTGAATATCGTAGCCTTTGGCCTTTTTCACAACTTTTTGCCCTTGCTGAATTTTGAAAGTGTACATTTTCGATCGAAGACCAATGAAATGGGTAATAATTTCTCCATTAACTTCATCCTTCATTAGTCCTAGAACTTTTTTGTTGACCAACGGGATTTCATGAGGGTTATTAGGGGAGTAGTCGGAGGTGTCAAATTTATGTAAATCAGCCTTGATAATCTCTTCATAAACATCATTACACTGAATTTCATAGATGAAGCTATCCGTATCAGTGTACATAAGTTTACAGCGATCAATACCCAATTTCGGTAGCATATATGCGTAATGAAAATCATACATGTATGTTTTGGAAATGTCCAGAATGGACATACCAATATACAGAGGTTTATTGAAAACTAATTCTTTCTTTTTCATTTCAATAGCTATAAGATCGTGTTCGTCGTCAAGAATAGTTCGATTGTGAAATCGATGACTTGCAATGAGATTCTTTGCCCCATATCGTCCATCCCATTTATTCACCAGTTTGATAACCCGATGATTTCTGATGTTCTCCATCGTTCTACCAAAAACAGCAGTATTGTATAGTTTGAAAAGATTTTGTTCAAATGTTGTTGTCGCGTTAGTTCTTAATTTATTGTTATGTTCAATATACGATTTTAACCATGTCAACTGTCGAAATTTTAAAATTCTATGGATTTTACTCAATTCCAAACCATTCATTAATGCTTGTTTCAAGGTTCGATAGTGAACAACATAATTCTCTTTATCGAAAAGAGTACACATCAATTTCGATAGTTTCGATCCGGGTGGAACTCGATGTTCAGGACAAAATGGAAAATCTCTATGCAAGTCGTGAGTGACGGTGGGATATTTCACGTCAACTTCCAATATATATCCTATGGGTGAATTATCCGGGATTGACAAAACATCAAAGTTAGATACATCGCTAATCCACTCAAACTCTCCTGAAGGGAGAGGTTCAGTCATTGCATTTCCATACAGATTATTTACATCTAGATAAAGCAATAATTTCGATGGTTTCGATGCATCGTAATCATCGGTGTACTTGTTATTAGCTTCAGAATACCTATTAACACAAGTTGAAATACCTCCACGAATTCCCTGCTCAATGAACATGATTTGATCAATATCTTGAAGAAGTTCCAATTTACAACCTGTAAACTTCAACATACAATCCCATGTGAAGCCAGGCATCGTATAATACCATGCTGGATCTAATTTATGTGTCTGAATGCTACTTTGTCTAAAGTTCTCAAATAAATCAGCTAAACCCAAAATATCAGTCTTTAGATACAGATCTGAATATTCACCTAAATTTTGGATTCCAAAGGCTTCCCACACAGTTTGAGCATGTTGATAATTTTCGACTGTTAAATTGGAATCATTCAATTTATTGTAAAAATGTTCAATAGAAGGTAATCGGGTGTCGTTCATTTTTTCCAATCTATCAATATAGTCATAACAAAATACACCTTTCCGCGTCAACAATTGAAATTTTGCCTCATCTAGATGTGCAAACTCTTCTCTCAATATTTTAAAATCGGTTTTTTTCATTGTCGATAGTAAATCATCGAGAGAAGCGCCTAAAAATCTGAATGAATCGATGTACCTAAATCTTAGATTGTTTTTGTCAACGAAATGGGTGAAAGATATATAAACTTCATTATTGGTTGGAAGAACACTCACGCGACTACGTTTGGCAAGATCTTTTATCAACAAATGTCCATCATAACCGGATAAATTTTGAAAAACAATCGGCACAACATAAAGCTTTTTGAAAATTAGATTACAATTTTGATGTGCAAAACCTCTGAATTCGCCAGTGAAATGATCATGATCGCGAACAATCTTATCATTTTTGTGGAAAGGTTTTTCACATATATGGCAATTTGTTGCACCGCAGATGCTTTTCTTTTCGATTATGGGAACAATATTTTTGATTTTTGAATGAATTACTTTTGATATTCCAACCATTTCGTTGATGAACCATTCCATACAATCTGCACCACGATAGCTCTTGAAAAATGAAAGAGAATTGTCATAGGAACATTTTAAATAGAACCCAGCACTGTAAACTATATGTTTTTGATATTTTCGCGTATTTATGGAAATGTGTTGATCGACTACTTGTAGTTGGCTTTCAAAGTCCGCATAGATGATGAAGGGACATTTTTGTTTGTAAATGAAATTTTTGAATTCGACATGTTTGTAACTTGGGAATGAGACTTTATATTCATTCAATTTTGTACACAGCTTTTCATGTTCTGTCAATTTTACCTCAGATGAGAAATAATTAAGACAACGATCACAAATATACTTGGCAATTTTTTTTTTACTCAACTGCCTTGAAACAAGAAGGGATACATTTTTAATCCAACAATAATGGTATTTTATATCCTCATGATCGTTGTCATTAGTAGGCAGTGGCTCGTAATCATTTAATGATGGATGGTATTTGTTTTGAATTAACAGCAAATTAACATGTCTAACCAGTTTTTCTTTGGTTAGCCTAGCTGGTACAATATTGAAATTATTTGGTTTACCATCATCCGTATCTGACTTTGAAATTAGTTCCAAAGCATACACATTTACAGAAATATCATTGTTTTTTTCAAATTTCGAAATTTGATTCAACGGCATGGGAGATTCCAAGTTTTTGAGATTCAAAACTGATTTGTAATGAAGATAAGAGGTGATTTGGTTGTTATGTTTGTTATCAGGATGAAGCGCACTAACAATAGCCCAGTAAAAGCAGGCGGTATCATTATTTTGAACATTCACGCATGCATGTTTCTTCGCAATTTCCTTCGGTAGTGCAATATAGGAAGATCCATTACCCATTTGAAATTTATTAACATTAATTTCCAAATAAATTATTCTAACAAGAGCAAATCCTGAATCACGTTCCTGGAATTCCGAAAGACTATTCAAAATCACATCACGCACGTTTTCAAAAAACCAGCTTTTCAAATCCGTTCCTACATCAATGATTACATTCTTGGTGTTGAAATATTTAAAATCTACAATCTCACGTTCAGATGATTTTTTGATAAACTCTCCGCAAAATGATGAGTTCACTTTAACCATGGTAAAAGATTTCAGTACTTCCTTTAATTCACGTTGAAACAAAATAAACGCATCATCCATAAATCTATTAACGTCTTTATGAGTCAAATTAGTTACTAAACCGGTTGATACTCTTCCTTTGAAGCAATTAACAATTTTTTCCCATTTAATCCTATTGCTTAATTTTGATTCTTCTACTAACCCCATCCCAACCCGCTTATTTTTCAAAATCAATAATTGTCTTCTAATAACTTTAAGATGTTGCAAATTGGTCTGAATCAATCGAAGAATGTTTCTAGGTAAATTACCATGTAGTATTAAATTATTAAATTTGCCGATTAATCTACTTATTCTACGTATCCAATGGCTTGTCGTTCTCTCACAAGGCTTGTCGAACAGAAATCTCTTCATTTTTTTTCAAAAATGAAAGCATATTTTCTGCTTTTTTCAACAACACTTTGTATGAGGGAGAGATATTGAAAAAATCAACTCACATTTATTGAACTCCCTTGATGTGGTGGTTTCAACTCAATTTGGGGGATGAACTCGTGTGATGTTCTGTGTGTAGCCCTCTGATTTCGAAGGTGTGAAATAGCTTAGCAGGTGATTGTCGGCTATAATCCTTCTAGGCAGGAACAACACACCTCCAATTGTAGTAGAATAACCACCAAATCCGGTTTGTTGTTTTCTGAAAGACAGTAAGTTTCGTTTACTTGGATATTATTTAAAAAAAAAACGTGCATTGATGAAATATCATAAAAATTTGAAAAAACGTAAGGTTTATTTTTACCTGATTTAATTTCAAACGATGGCTTTTTGTGTTGAAGATCGAATTGATGTTGATTCTTCGAAAAGTTTCGCAATCAGCTCTTCGCGAGGAACTACACCAACTTTGTGGATTTCTGTAACAACATGTTTTGTTTAATGCAATTACATAAAAAATTCACATTGTAAATTCACCAAGCACCCCACATCAATTCTATGATAAGAAAAAATTTCAATTATTTAAAAGAATATTTACCTTTTTGCCACACCCCAGACACACAAAATGATCACACGTGCTCCGTTCTGACGACGACGACGTCTGACAACGATGAAAGCTTCGTATGAACTGGTTCACAAAACATGAACAACTGTATAGTTGACTATTCGAAACACTTCTAGAATGCCGAACTGCAAACTATGCAATTATAATTAAATTCAAAGAACAATGGTGCATTGTATTTGTGATTCCATTGCGATTAGCACGAGCTTGTTTACAAGAAATAATAGAACATAAGTACAGTAGATAAACAAGGGGGCTTCTGGACCACCGGCCAATCAGCGCTCAAGTGGGCGAGGCATATTTTTGACTTTTTCCTAGATTCTAGGGAATTTTTGATGAATCTGGCAACGTTGCTCGAAGACTGGTCATCTGGCAACGTCGCTCGATCTCGATCTTGACATTTGACAGTTGACATAACGCTTCGATCTTGACAGCTTTGACAGATGACAGCTTTGACAGATGGCAGTTGACAGGGGATTTTTTATAGCTTGGTTCCTGGGATCGAGATGAGGGGATTGGGGGGTGTGGAGGTTAGATTTTATTACCAAAGTCTGAAAAAAGATTTTCCGATAGCGAGATTGGAACCCATATCGTTTGGATTTGTACGTGACAGTCTAAACCAATACGCTAACAAGGTGCCTGAAATAGAATGTAGATTTGTGGTTCAGTTGCTACCCCGATGATCCAAAGCCTGAAAAAAATCCGCGATAGCGAGAATTGAACTCACGTCCTTTGGATTTGAATGTGATAGTCTTAACCACCTACGCCACCTGAGTCATAGGAATTTATATAGATTTTAGATACCGTTTTGGTGTGTTTTGGTCTTGTCTTAAATTGTGTGGTTTCGGTGTGGGGGACTTCAAGCCCCCCTGCTCGTGGAGCAAGTTTGGGATGGGGGACAGGAATTGCGAATTGCCGTGTATGACGTCATAGGGTTGCCTGTTGAATGATTCCCACTCATCGGTGTTTTGTTAGGGGGAATTCGAGCCCCCCTGCTCGTGGATTGGGATGGGGGGACGGGGGTATTGGGAATTCAGGTCTTAGGCCGCCTACCGTTTCGGTGTGTTTTGGTCTTGTCTTGTGTGTGTGTGGTTTCGGTGTTTTGTGGGGAAATTCGGCCCCCCCTGCGCTTCGTGGATAGTTTGGGGGCTTGATGGGGGGACGGGGGTAATGGGAATTCAGGTTTTAGGCTACTCTACTTTTGGTCTTCATATTTATTAAGAACGAGAATGAGTGAACTTGCAGAACGAATTAACAAGTTCTATATACGTTTGGCGCAGATCAAGAGTGACATTGAATGGTATGAACGAAAGAAGTCTATGATTCAAACCTTTGAGAAATTGAATCTTACACAGAATAATAATTTTCAAAGACAAAATTTTGGATTCAAGATGGGGGGACGGGGGTATTGGGAATTCAGGTTTTAGGACTTTGTAGTTGTTGAGATGACGCTTCGATTCTTTGATCGTTTGCTATTAGAATGATTAGATGACGTTGCTGAGCTGCGATTTTTAATGGCGTTTGAAGCAGGAATTGCGAATCGATGATGTTGTGTATGACGTCATAGGGTTGCCTGTTGAATGATTCCCACTAGACAGGTGTTTGGTGCGTACTATTGGATTCTTTAATCGTTTGCTATAAGAATGATTAGATGGCGTTGATGAGCTGCGTTTTTTTTTTTTGATGGAACACCCTGTTAGAATGATTAGATGGCGTTGGTGAGCTGCGATGGAGATGTAGATTTCTTCATAGTTTTTTGAGCTAATCGTTGATGACGCGTACTATTGATTCAATATTTGAAAAAGCATAATTTATTAACGAATGAGGAGATTTTAGATATATTCAAAATTGAAAAACAAACATAGTCACTATAATATTTGGAAAAATTTTAGATTCAAAAAATTGAAAAACAGACATACTCACCATATACCCATGAATTGAAAAACAGACATAGGTACTCACCATATTCCCATTGCATATCCAATCGAATAAATTAAACACATAAAGACACTCCAAAAATCATATATTTTCAGGAATACAGATTCTATCCAAAGTACATAATCGCAGGTACTTGAGGAACATAGGGTACATAAAAAATTAAAAATATATTGATCTTTTCATATAAAGATTGATAGCTCCTTGACTTTGAACTCTTGTGCCAAATTGAAGCCCTGCATTGCGATGATCTTCATGATGGATAGGTTCTAGAAAAAATCAAACAAAAATAAGATAATTTTGAAAATGATAAATGATGTTCATTGAAAAATTATCAAAATTAAAAAACTTAAATTTAGATACACTACCCCGATTATGTCTTATTACGACGTTATGCTGTTGAATCAATTGACTAATTTTGTTCGACCACATTTCAAACTTTAGAGAATTCTCCAAAAATAAAATTATATTTGCAGCTTTTCAGCAAGTATGACATGGTAAAAAAAAATATAACTACCTTAAACTAGTTGCTGTTGTTGTCGGCTGCTGGGTGCTTAACGAGCTCAAACAGGATCTGCGGATTAGGCTTTCTGACGTCCTTCAACCCCCGAAAGACAAGAGCATACTCCCCTCCAGCAAGATCTTCGAGGTTCTTTTCCAAAATTGATGTCACTCGTTATGGGAGAAAGACAACGCTCTCTTCCAATTCCAGGAGTAAGCACTCCCCGAATACGCCATTGGTTTTTTTTTCCAGCAACAATTTGTTGAGGGATGTTTAGCGGAAGGTTTTGTAGCTTCTTCACAGGCTTGTCGTTTTGGGCCAAGCACACCGCATTAACAGTAGAAAGGTCCATGCTGTGATAACAAACAAATTCTATTAAATAATTATTTTTTAAAAAAGTATCTACCTACCTTTTATATAACGCTCTTAACACACCTCCTCACACACAATGATCACAGATGTTATTACTGGTCTTAAAACGACCAAGGCTTTGAATAGTCTGAACTAATAGAAACACACATCATTTGTCGTTTCGAACCAGATTGCAAACCATGCAATTAATTAATATAACAATGACCACATCAGTTACACGAGATTCAATAAACAATGGTGCCTTGTTTTCTGTAATTCCACTGCAAAATGCATTTATTAGCACCTCGAAACATCGAAAAACATACTCATTTTCGTAAATTTTATTCAAATCATCAATAATTTTATTGAGTTCATACGAGGGTTCATAGTACATAATTTCCTTCAAACATTGAGGTTCTATGCATGCAGATCTGCTATAAAGAGATTAAATAACCTTGACAATATTGATCTGTTCAATCTGATCTTCGAGTAATTCGTGAAGAATGCCAAGAACAGTTTCAAATCTTGTAATATAGCGCGTACGCTTCATCGTTTGCTATTGGAATTAGATGACGTTTGAAGCGCATATCCAATCGATGACGCTGTGTATGACGTCATAAGGTTGCTTGTTGTGGAAAATGATTCCCACTCAAAGTAGATAGGTGTTTGGTGCGTACTTTATTTAATAATGATCTAATTCTTCAAACGTTTGCCACAAGAATGATTAGATGGCGTTGGTGAGCTGCGATGGAGATATAGATTTCTTCATAGTTGTTTGAGTTACGCGTACGCTTTGATTCTTTGATCTTTTGCTATTAGAATTAGATGGCGCTGTTTCATGGTTACCTGTTGTGGTAGATGATTGAGATGTAGATTTCTTCATAGTTTTTGAGCTAATCGTTGATATAGATTTCGCGTACTATTGATTCAATACTTGAAAAAGTAACATTTATATTGTTACGAATGAGGAGATTTTAGATTCAAAATTGCAAAAAACATACTCACCAACGACTTAATACTCAACATATTCCCATTGCATATCCGTCAGATTTCTTCATAGTTTTTAAGCTAATCGTTGATATAGATTTCGGGTACTATCGATTCAATACTTGAAAAGAGCAACATTTATATTGTTACGAATGAATACCGAGCTGTTCAAGCCAATAAGAAGGTGGGGGTGGCTTAAAAGAGAAATTGAATATTGGTTAGTAGTTCAGATTTCTAATATTCCACCACAAAAAATCTCCCTTTCCACTAAACATAAAATGTCATACGTGATAAATGTTGAAAATTCTATATTTTAACTCATGCATCAACTCGAATTCATCATCGGGGATGTCAGAGAATTCTCCTCCGACCTGAACCCCAACTTCCCATAAATTTGAGAATTTTTAAGAAAGATTATCTTATGACTTTTAAAAAATGAAATTACATTCACATTGTCCTCCTCCTTATTTTTTCCCGTGTTTTGACAGGTCCACCTAGACCCCCTTCCGGTTATCACAGCCTGTAAACCAATATATTTATTTTTAATTTGTAATTGAATAATAATATCAAACGATACCAGAGACTCGTACTCTTCAGTACCCAGCCAGGGCATATCGCCGTAATCGCCCCAACTAATCCACCCCACAACTTGAGCAGCGATGTCCTGTGATTTTATATCGAATTACAAGAGAGACAACCTCTTCAATATTCAAAATAAAAATGTTTAAATTCTAAACCATATTAACCAAGTATATCGTTTCAAAAAAATAATGTTAAAAAAAATGAAAACTTATGTTCCATTATGATGATGAATGAAAACTATTGTTTTTCCGATTTTCAAAATTATTTAAATATTTGGCACCAATGTTCAAAGGAAATTATTGATGACTTTGAATAATATAATATAATATTAATTATTATAATTATTGTGAGGTTTGCAGTGTTTTCAATTGGTTTGGTTTGGAGTTTTTGAACTGATTGATTGATTGATTGATTTACCAGGGATGCCTTCACATACATATATTGAAATTGAAAATAGGTGCGCCAATCATCAGGTTAAGGAATATTGATCAGCCAAAACTTTGCAATGGCACTCGACTCGCAGTCACCACCACCAGAGACATCACAGAGACAACTCAGAGACATCTCAGAGACAACTCAGAGACATCTAAAACACTCTTGCGACAACTCAGCGACATCTCAGAGACAACTCAGAGACATCACAGAGACCTCTCAGAGAAATCACGGAGACAACTCAGAGACATCTCAGAGACAACTCAGAGACATCTAAAACACTCTTGCGACAACTCAGAGATGTCTCTGTGATGTCTCTGGGTTGTCTCAGTGATGCCTCTGAGTGCCAAATCTATCTATCAAAAGCCTCTGAGACATCACGATCTGGCCACGTCGAATATGCATTCAACAGGGCATTTTATTTATTTTGGTAGATTTGGCATTATTGTTTGAAAGAAATCATGTATTATGGACAGTATGGAAATTAAACAATGTGGTGCGCATTAGTAAAGCAAAGCACGTATTTGAAAAGGGATATACTCCGAAATGGACAACTGAGCTATTCAAGATTGTTGATGTTGAAATTACTAATCCAGTGACGTATCTGCTTGAAAATATAAATGGTCATCCGATAAAAGGAGCATTCTACGAGCAAGAATTACAAAATACAAAACAAGAGGATGTTTATTTGGTGGAAAAAGTGTTACGTAAAAAAGGAAAAAAAGTATATGTCAAGTGGCTTGGATTTGATAATTCTCACAACAGTTGGATAAGTTCCAACGATATTTTATAGGTGTGAAACATCATTGCGCATGAAAAAAAAGATTGCAGGATTTGGTGCAACTGAACTTTTCTGCATACTATTCTACTGTTATTGGCATTATTCATGAATTACTTAAAGATCAGATTGAACATATCAATATTAACGATGTAATTTCATCTCTTTATAGCAGAACTTCATGCATAGAAACCCAATGTTTGAAGGAAATTATGTACTATGAACCCAATAGAATAAGTGATGATTTAAATAAAATTTACCGAAAATAAGTGAACTTATGTTCTATTATTTCTTGTAAACAAGCTCGTGCTAATCGCAATGGAATCACAAATACAATGCACCATTGTTCTTTGACTTAATTATAATTGCATAGTTTGCAGTTCGGCATTCTACAAGTGTTTCGAATAGTCAACTATACAGTTGTTCATGTTTTGTGAATCAGTTCATACGAAGCTTTCATCGTTGTCAGACGTCGTCGTCGTCAGAACAGTGCACTTGTGATCATTTTGTGTGTCTGAGGTGTGGCAAAAAGGTAAATATTCTTTTAAATAATTGAAAATTTTTCTTATCATAGAATTGATGTGGGGTGCTTGGTTGATTTACAATGTGAATTTTTTATGTAATTGCATTAAACAAAACATGTTTTTACAGAAATCCACAAAGTTGGTGTAGTTCCTCGCGAAGAGCTGATTGCGAAACTTTTCGAAGAATCAACATCAATTTGATCTTCAACACAAAAATCCATCGTTTGAAATTAAATCTGGTAAATAAACTTTACGTTTTTTCAAATTTTGATGATATTTCATCAATGCACGTTTTTTTTTTAAATAATATCCAAGTAAACGAAACTTACTGTCTTTCAGAAAACAACAAACTGGATTTGGTGGTTATTCTACTACAATTGGAGGTGTGTTGTTCCTGCCTAGAAAGATTATAGCCGACAATCACCTGCTAAGCTATTTCACACCTTCGAAATCAGAGGGCTACACACAGAACATCACACGAGTTCAGCCCCCAAATTGAGTTAAAACCACCACATCAACGGCGTTCAATAGTTGTGAGTTGATTTTTTCAATATGTCTTCCTCATACAAAGTGTTCTTGAAAAAAGCAGAAAATATGCTTTCATTTTTGAAAAAATGAAGAGATTTCTGTTCGACAAGCCTTGTGAGAGATTCGGGTGAGTTAGAATATTAGTATTAGATTGTTTCTTGGAGTGTTCGGAAGTGTTCCGTTTCTTAGCAGCATTTTAAATTATTGTCTTTTTTTTTTTCATTATATTGAGTGTGAGCTATTTACAACAGTCTTAGATTGTCTCTTGAGGTGTTCAGACGTGTTCTGCTATTCTTCTTAGTGACAATTTTAGATTATCGTTATTTTAAAAAATCATATTGTTGGTGAGCTATATAAAACAGTCTTAGATTGTCTCTTGAAGTGTTCAGACGTGTTTTGCTATTCTTCTTAGAGACAATTTTAGAGTATCGTTTTTTTTAAAAATCATATTGAGGGTAAGTTACTTTCATCAGGCTTAGATTGTCTCTTGAAGTGTTCAGACGTGTTTTGCTTTTCTTCTTAGAGACAATTTTAGAGTATCGTTATTTTAAAAAATCATATTGAGGGTGAGTTACTTTCATCAGTCGCAGATTGTCTCTTGAAGTGTGCGGACGTGTTTTGCTATTTTTTTAATCGTATCAGTTTGTGTTTTCGCGAATTATGTCTGCAATTGCGAATGCAATTAAGCATATTGCTGCACTACTTGGAATATTTCGAGTCAAGTCTTCCGAAGAACTTCTTCGAGAAGGCTTGATTGAATGTGTTCGAGTAGTTAGAAAGATCAACAAAGCTTTGAAAACTGCTCAATCAATAGGCGACAAACAACATTTACAAGCAGCAATGGTTAATGTTAAAAGTTCAAGACAACAGTTTAAAATACTTCAAAAAAAGGGGGGTGGGATCCAGAAAAAAGAAACGGCATGTCACCGTGAAAAATGGGAAGATCTGAGTACAGCTTTTGAATCTAGAGTTCGAACAGGTGTCTTGATTAATCTTTACCATAAAGACATCATTAGATATTTATTGGATTGTAAGGTTATATTTAAAAGAAGAATTCAAAATATTTTGAAAAATAATCATGCTGTCAAAGTTAACGCTGTATTTTGTGGATAATTTATTGTAAATAAAGCGAATATAACCTTGCATGAAAATAAATATTTGAATACTCAAAATTCGCCAATATATCAGGATTCCAATTTAGACGCTTGGTTTGATGAAAATAACAAAATCCCCCTGCTTAGTGAATTAGAGGAGTTTCAGGAAAAAGATAGTGGTTGGGCCTTATCTAAAATACTAAATTTAACCATTAATATAAATAAGTTTAATCCAATTAAAGCCGGTTCATATATTGATCTACCCCAGCAAATAAAAAATAAAAAAGCTTGTGTCAATGTTCAAAATTCAGATGGTTTATGTTTTGCCTGGGCAGTGGTTTCTGCATTATTTCCTATTGATCATGGGTTTGCTAAATGGACTTCTTTTTATCCTCATCCTCAGACAGTTTTAAATTTGAGCGGAGTCCAGTTTCCTATGTCGTTATCTCAAGTTCCTCGATTTGAAAAGCAAAATGATATTTCTATAAACGTCTATAGATTGGAGAAATCGGGAAAGTCTTTCAAGGTTGTACCTGCCTACATCATCAAAAATAAAGTTGAGTACCATATTAATCTTCTAATGGTACAAGACAATTATCAAAGTGGTGAAGAGGAGGAGTTGATTCTTCCAATCAAAACTCATTTTGTTTGGATAAAAAATTTATCTCGTCTTGTTCATCACAGCTGTGTAAAAATAAAACTGCTAAGTATATTTGTGATCGTTGTCTTCATTACTTTTATGATGTTGGAAAACAGGAAAATCATGTGAAAGATTGCGCAAATCTGAATAATGGTCCTCTTCCAAAGCTTCCTGAGAAAAATCGAAGGTTTGTTGAGTTTACTAACTTTTCTTTTAAAACAAAAGCACCTTTTGTTATATATGCTGATTCTGAGTGCCTTTTGACTCCTGTTGAAGATGATGGAACGAAAAATACTCAAAAATTTCAATCTCATGTTCCATTTAGCATTGGATATTATGTTAAATGTTCTTATGATGATTCATTATCAATTTATAAGTCTTATACAGGGGTCGATTTTATTCAATGGTTTGTTAAGGAACTTTTTGACTTTTCTGAAAATGTGATGACAGTCTTCCAATGTCCTCTTCCAATGGAGAAGCTTACATCTGGACAAGTTAAACAATTTTTCAAGGCGAGTTTTTGTCATGTATGTGAAAAGGTTCTCCAAGCAGAAGATAAAAGGGTTCGTGATCATTGTCACTTATTTGGTATATATAGAGGACCTGCCCATGGAAAATGTAATTTGAATTTCCAAGATAGCTACATTATTTCTGTTTTATTTCACTGTCTAAGTTCATATGATGGACATTTGCTTATCAAAGCTTTAGCTGAAGTGGATGGGCCAATCGATGTTCTTCCTGTAAACAAAGAGAAATACATCTCCTTTACGAAGCATATCCCAGACAGTCGTATTCAGTTCAGATTTTTGAATAGTTTTCGTTTTATGGCTTCCAGTTTAGATAAACTCGCATCTAATCTCCCAGATTTTCCCATTTTGGAGTCAGAATTCAAGAATCTGAGTGATGAGCATTTCAAATTGCTCACTCGTAAAGGTATATTTCCATCTGACTTTATGGATGATTGGTCTAAAATCAATGAGTTTGAATTGCCCGCCAAGTCAGAATTTTATAACAGATTGGAAGATAAATGTATTTCAGATCGTGAGTACGCACATGCGCAAAAAGTTTGGAATACATTCTCATGTCGAACAATGCGTGATTATTCTGAACTTTACATGAAAACTGATTAAGATATGGTCATGTTCATTGAAAGGGGTATACGAGGAGGTCTAAGTCAGTGTTCTAAAAGGCATGCTAAATGCAATAATAAGTATATTTCTTCATACGATCCTTCTAGAGAAGAAACATATCTCATGTATTTTGATATCAACAATCAATATGGGTGGGCGATGTCTCAACACCTGCCCTTTAATGGATTCAAGTGGATGAGTGATGCTGAACTATCTTCTTTCAATGTTTTAGATGTTGATGATACCTCTAACAAAGGCTTCATTTTAGAGGAAGACTTGGAAATCCCTCATGAGTTACACGATCTATTTTCTGATTTGCCTCCTTGTCCCGAACATAAGACACCTCCTGGTTCTAAGAACATCAAGCTAATGGCAACACTCTTCGATAAAGAAAAATATGTTATCCATTACAGAAACTTAAAGCAGGTATTGGGTTTGGGTGTTAAACTATCAAAAATCCACAGAGCAATTTCATTTAATCAGTCTCCGTGGTTAAAATCCTATATTGATTTGAATACTCGTCTCAGACAAGCCTCCAAAAATGACTTTGAGAAAAATCTATTCAAACTCATGAACAACGCTGTTTTTGGAAAAACTATGGGAAATGTTCGAAAACATTCTTCGGTCAAGCTTGTTACTAAATGGGAAGGTCGATATGGAGCTGAGGCTTTAATTTCAAAACCTGAGTTTAAAAGTAGTACAATAATCAATGAGAATCTTGTAATAATTGAGTTGGCAAAATCAGAAATATTTTTCAATAAGCCAATATATGCTGGAATGTGTATTTTAGATTTGGCTAAGACTACTATTTACAAATTTCATTATGATTACATGAAAAATCGTTTCGAAAAATGTACTGTGCTTTACACTGATACTGACTCTTTAATTTATGATATAGCAGATTCCAATGTCTATGACGTCATCAGACAAGATTATGAACAACATTTTGACAACTCTGATTATCCTAAGGATAATATTTATAATATTCCCTCAGTGAATAAAAAGGTTTTGGGTATGATGAAAGATGAAAACAATGGGCAGATTATGACGGACTTTATCGGACTCCGATCAAAAATGTACGCGGTAAAACTATTTTACACTGGTGAGGAATTAGAAAAGAACAAAACTAACATGGAAAAAGGGGAGGTGCATACAACAAAAAAAATAAAAGGGGCTAAGAAAAGTGTTATTGAAAATAAAATCAGTTTTGAAGATTATAGAGAGTGTTTAGAGTCAAATATTGAGAAAGCAGTTGATCAAAATTTAATTCGTGCAAGCAAACATGATTTATATACTATTAAACATACAAAAATAGCCTTGAGTCCGTATGATGATAGGAGACATCTGTTGAAAGATTCTGTCCTAACTCTCCCTCATGGACATCATTCTATAATGGATTAATATATTGTGCATAATAATTATTTTATTAGATAAGTTTTTGTATTTCTCATTAGGTATAATAAAATTAGTTTTCTCTGTTTACATTGTGTAATGTAAGTAGATAGTTAGTAGAAAATGCATGTATTTGTCCTATTTTTAGTTTCTTTTTATGCCCCAATCCCCTATACCCATGGTGAATAGTGTGATTTACCTCCTTGTGGATTTATGTGTGTATAATGCATTTGTGTCTTTTGATGAATAAATAAATATATATTATTCGAAATTTGAATTTTTATTTGACTGGATGTGCATTTTATAAGGTAAGTATGCGTCTATTTGTTTTATAGATCAAATCTATTCAGATGTTGAAATAAATGATACAATTTTCATAAATAATTTTATTCCATTTCTTTTTAATTTGATATTCACATTTTTCAACTCTTTTTCTTATTTATACCAATACAAGTTAAAATATAAAGCTTTTTCATAGAAACATAGACATTTTTATGAAATCAATCCATTTCAATGGTTCATCAACTCTAAATTCTCTATATTATCTTTCTTATTAAATATCCTATACCTCTAATTTAAAATTCTGAATCCTTTGCCCCATTATTCAAAGTCCATCAAACAACCGTTCAGAACCTTTCTTCACACGCCTCATCAAAAGAAAAGCGAACAACAAAAAAATTTACGAGTATGTTCTATTATTTCGATATGCTTGCATATTGTAGTGGAACAAGACACCATTGTTCTCTGGATCTCTTTACACATATTCCGATGTGAACAAGCATTAATTGTCATCTAGCTGTCTACTTTGAGTGGGAATCATTGTCCACAACAGGTAATCCTATGACATCATATACTAAGCGCCCCGTCAATACTTTTTTCCCAACGGGCACCCCTGTGACGTCATACACAATGAAACAGCGCCATTTATTCGACTAGACTTCAAACGCCATCTAATAATTTTAATAGCAAACGATCAATTGAATCGTACTATATTAAATAACTCAAAAAACTATAAAGTAATCTGCATCTCCAACGCAGCTCACCAACGCCATCTAATCATTCTAATAGCAAACGATCAAAGAATCGAAGTGCCAGTTCAATTCTCGCTATCGGATTTTTTTCAGGCTTTGGATCATCGGGGTAGCAACTGAACCACAAATCTACATTCTATTTTAGGCACCTTGGTAGCGTATTGGTTTAGACTGTCACGTACAAATCCAAAGGATATGGGTTCCAATCTCGCTATCGGAAAATCTTTTTTTAGACTTTGGTGAGAATAAAATCTCCCCACCCCCCATCTCGATCCCAGGAACAAAGCTATAAAGATCCTACTTCCCCACCCCCATCTCAATCCCAGGAACAAAGCTATAAAAAATCCCCTGTCAACACATCCACATTCCACACTCCCACATATTACGAGTCGAACTTTCCCGATAATCTCCGATTTGGCCCGACGCGGTCGTTTTTTTGATAGAACGGACCTGCGATTTCCTTATGGGGTTTCACACGGAAAAATGGTCGAATTTTTTCCAGAACCCCCTTTGCTTATCTACTAACCATATATCAGTATAATCTCTTACCACCATAAGATCAGGATGAGCATGTTCCCTGTTGCGTTGATCATGAGGGGAGTTATATAACGCTGAAGTTCGACGAATGGTGACAGGGGTTACACTACTCACAAGGATAGAAGGGAGTGAGAGGGGTTGCACTACTCACGGGAAGGGAATGAGTAATTAGCGTATGCCAACTACTCCCGATCATCTCGCTGAACGTGTCTATTCATAGCAACAAAACTGCTCGCTCAGCAATTCTACCAGTGGAAAATTGGGTGGATTTACACCTGGCCTGTGGTACTGCGCCGCCGTGCGTTCAACGCTTGTTCACTGCTAATAGTGCTAATGCTTGCGTTTGCAAAAAATTGTTGGCCAGCCGATCTTCCTTGACCTCGGTAATAGTTGCCTGTTACAGGGTGTGTATATGGTCCCCTTACTCAGTTCAGAGGGCCGGTATCCCTGTAATATGGCTAAAGGTTGTGGATTCCTGGCCGGTTTCGTGTTTTTCAGTTGGATGGTTGTGGGGACCGGTAGCCGTTATATGAAAAACAGAAAGTATATATAAGTACTATACAGGTCGAAACATAACATAAACAACATCTCAAAATAAACAATAGCATCTCATATTAAAGTCATAAACATGTACCCCCTAAATTCTTATCTATATCAACTCATCATGAGGTACGGCAGCTGGCGAAAGTATTACTCGGCAGCGGAGATCTTCGTGAGGAGGCTGTTGAGGAGAGATCACCCCGTCATTCCCCGGGTAAGTCTGCTTTTTTTTCTCTTTCCGTTTTCTGGACCGTATGCCTTTTCTTTCCTCCTATATAGCGGCTGCCAATCGTGTTCGTAGATGTGCCGTGCGAGTGTTGGCCCCCCCGAGGTATTTGAGGGGGAGCAGGTCCTGTACCACGGACCGTTCCAGAAGGATATCAGGTTCGCCGTCGCCGTCCCTTGGACTATATATATAAGTAGTTTAATAATTTTTGAATAAGTTGTTAAAAAATAAAAAGTTTATATCTATATACACAATTGGTCTCACTGACTCTGTTCACCCTGTACATTGCAAGTTATGTGAGGTATCCAATTGCGCTGTTCCCGACTCGCTCCTCGAGCGACTCGTCTCTGTCGTAAGTGGAATGAGTTGGCATCTGTATTGGCCCTCGCTTTCCTTAGTAAATAGGACGGTGGGACTTTCTGGCTTTGTTCATTGTCTCGGGGGTTGGTGGCTTGTTCAGGATGGACGAGCTGTTGATGTCTCTGTAAGTATTAAAGAGTGTGTTGGCCTATTTTGAATAGAAGATACATCAGGAAAAGCGATAGTGTTACACATGCTAACAAAAAAATCGTGTTGTGGCGGCGAGGGTCTGTGACGTTTTGTGGTTATGTGGGCTGCATGATGACCAGAGGCGTTCATTGGTTCCGGTGAAATAACAACACCAAAATATATATTGCCTCGTAACATCGTCAGGTGATGAAAATTAAGAAATTGCGTGTGCGAAGACATGGCCACCTCCAAAGTTACCCTTTTCAGGGATTAGTCGACTTGACATAAGAAAGCAATTCACAAAGTTTCACGACTATATGTATCACTTTGAAAATACCACGCTGTACTGGGGACTAGAAGATTTTAGTTCCTGTGAGGAAAGTAGGACAAAGCGAAAAATTGCTGTCAAGATGGTTTGGTCCATATGAGGTAACAAGGAAGCTGGGGAAGGTCAACTACAAAGTGAGGAGACTTGGGTGTAGAAAGAAAGCTTTGGATTCAGTGCACGTCTGTAGGATGCTACCATATAACGACCCTTGGATGGAGAATGCTCCATTGGAAGAAGCTCTAATTGATGAAGAAACAAGGGAAGGAATGGAACAAAATGGGCAAGAGCTGTACGGATGGCGAGAAAGAATAGTAGCACAAAGGGCACGTAGAAACTAGGGCGGACGAGACGAAAGATAAAATAAAAAAACTGGAGACCTGCTTAGAAAAGCTTAGTAACAGAGTCAGGGATAAAGAAAAAACGAACATCAACATTAGCCTAGAACCATCCAACAACTTTGATCTATCAAATAAATTCGTTAGACTCAACAGAGCCTAACTAATTAGCCCCGTAAAACCGTCAGGTGATGAAAATTGAGAGGTTGCGTGTGCGAAGATATCGCCACCCCCAGAGTTACTACTTTCAGGGGTTAGTACACTTGACATGAGGAAGCATTTCACAAAGTTTCACGACTATATGTATCACTTCAAAAATACCACGCTGTACTGGGGACTATTCACCTTATCTTCTGCCTGAAACTGCAGATCCCTGTGTTTTTCATCGAAACAACCCTTGTCCTTTTTCTGTTTTCTCTGTATGTTCTCTATTGCTACGGGCCTCATCGCCAAAGCTCTCTTCCGCAGCTTCAGCGTATCGGTTGACAGCTCGTTGTCCAAGAGTCCTGCCTCTGATGGTAGAGTGGGCTCTCTTGCGAAAGTGAGCATGAAGGGGCTGAATTCCGTGGTGTCCCGGATGGCAGTGTTGTACGCGAATGTGACAAAGGGGACATGACTACACCAGTCAGTTTGCTCCGTGTTACAATACATCGCCAGCATGTCCGCCATGGTTTTATTCAGTCTTTCTGTCAGACCATTGCAACACGGATGGTACGCCGTTGTGAATTGCCTGCGCACCCTCATCAATTGTGTCACTTCTTTCACCAATTCTGACCGGAATACTTTTCCCCTGTCACTCATGATCGTTCTTGGGGCTCCATGGATCAGGATCACCTTCTCTAGTATGAATTGGGACACTGCCTCGGCTTTTCCATTTGGTAATGCTGCTGTTATTGCATATCGGGATGTATAGTCAGTCGTAACCACTATCATTGTCTTGCCCTTGTTGCTACGTCCTACGGAACGGTCCCAACAGATCAATGCCTACTTTGTCGGGGATCGACCCCACAGGAATTGGTTGTAAAAATCCCGGAGTCTTTCTATATGGTTGACTTTTCTTAGCTTGGCAATCTATGCAGCCCTTTACGTACTTTTCCACATCCTTCGCCATCCCTGTCCAGTAGAACCTTTTCCTGATTTTATCCAAGGTTTCACTCAATCCTAAGTGCCCACAGGTCGGTGCAGCATGTAATTTCCACATTATCTCCTCTCTCATGGATTTTGGTACTACCAGCAGGTGTTCTACATCGCCTTGTCCCGTATTGAATTTGTATAGGCAATCTCCGTTTAGTCTAAAATGTTTTGCTCATCTTCTGATGGCTATAGGTGCGGCATATGGATAGATGGTGGTTTCTTTCAGGAGTTTTAGTTCGGGTTCTTTGTCCTGTAGGATCGCAATTTCCTGGCTTTTCATAGCAAATGTTGGTACCTCATTTTGGTTTTCTATTTCCTCTTCTCCTATTGGAGGTAGTACTGGGTTTCGCGACAGGCAATCTGCGTCCATGTGGGTTTAACCAGATTTATACGTAACCTTGTAATCGAACTCCGCGATCTTCAATGCCCACCTTGCCAGTCGTCGGTTGTTATCTTTTATGGAGTCTAGCCAACACAGGGCATGGTGGTCAGAGATCACGGTGACTGGTTGTCCATAGATAAAGTGTCGCAGGTAGCCCAAGGCCCAAACAATGCTAAGTAGCTCCAGCTCGCTGATGAGGTAGTTTTGTTCGCTGGATGACAAACTCCGGCTGACATATGCTATGGGATGGTTTTTTCCGTTTTCACCTTCTTGTAGCAAAATTGCCCCTATTCCGATGGTGGATGCGTCTGTGTGAAGGATTGTTTTTTTTTTGGTTTTAGTGATGAAGTACCGGTGCTGATATCAGTCTGTGTTTAAGCTCGTCAAATGCACGTTCTTTCCTTTGCCCCCATTCGAACTTCCTTTTCTCTTCGTCAATTCGTGCAGTGGTCAAGCAATGACAGGAAAGTTCTGAATAAATTTTCTGTAGAAATTACATAATCCTAGAAAGCCTTGGACTTCTTTAACTTTCCTTGGAGTCGGGAATTCCTTCACACAGGCTATTTTTTCGTCATCCGGTAGAATGACCTCTTTTCCTACTTTGTAGCCCAGGACTCGTATCTCCCCCCTCAAGTATTCGCACTTGCATGGTTTCAGTGTCAGGTTGGCCTGTCGCAACCGTTCGAAGACTTTCCTTAGTTTTATCATATGTTCATCTTCGGTTTAAGAGAAAATAATGATATCGTCGAGGTATATCAGGATTTCTTTTTATTTTAGGTCCCAGAACACTTGGTCCGCCAATTCCTGGAATGTAGCGGGAGCGTTGCATAATCCGAAGCTCAGTACATTGAACTAGTAGGTACCATGACCTTGTGCAACAAACGCTGTGTACTTCTTGGATTCTTCCTCAATTGGAACCTGCCAATACCCGGAGAACATGTCCAGAGTGCTGAAATATTTTGCTTTTCCCAAGTAAGTCAAAATATCATCTATCTGTGGTAAAGGCCAATTTGACTTTCTAGTCACCGAGTTAAGTTTTCTGTAATCCACGCAGAATCTAGTTTTCCCGTCTTTTTTTTTACGAATACGACTGGGCTGGCCCAGGGTGAGTGACAAGGTCTGATCACCTCCCCTTCCAACATCTCTTTTATCTGTTCATCGATGACCTGTCGCTTCTTCTGGGACACTCTATATGGCCTACTTTAAATTGGCTTGGCCTCTCCCACATCTATGACATGTTCCGCAAGGTTGGTACGCCTCATGGTTCTTGTGGATTTTGAAAAAACGTCCTGGGCCTGTATTTTCGTTCTCCAAAACGCTCAGCGCTTTCGAAGCGCCAGGCATGTCAACTGACAGAACAACAAATTTTTTTTGTTCTGTCAGGTGACATGCCTGTCAAATGCCAGGCGCTTCGAAAGCGCTGAGCGTTTTGGAGAACGAAAATACGGGCCCTGGTATTTCTCCAACAACCTAGCTAAGTCGGTTCTCGTGTCCGGGTTTTCAATGTTTTTTAGGTTATGATCCGCTAGTGTAATTGGTCTTCATCACGTTTCTCCTGTGAATGACAGTTGCATGACCCATTTTGTTCTACCACTGTTGTTTCCAACGTATCAATCGTTGTGCCTCTGAATATTCTAACTGTGTCTAAGAAGGCTGATCTTAGTTCTATGAATAGTTTGTCTTCGTTGGAGAAGACGTGTGACGGTATATGCGTCATCATTTTCACCAACTGGTCCAAGTTATATGAGCATGCATAGGCTGTTTCCTCCATCATGTCAGTGCTGGGTGAGAGGCCGATTGTCACAGTTTCTCCAGGGCTAATTCTGCAGTCGTCACCAGCTGTTAATTTAACCCCACCAGGTACGGTGTCTGTTTCTATCGTCATCAGTGCTTCCTAACGTATCGACTTGGTCGTCTTTTTTTACAGATTATGATGCGAGTCTTCTCAGTCTTAAACAATGTATACATAATTTTTTCCAGGATCTCCCATTCCTCGGAGTTTAAGCGCCATCCCTTTCTTTCGAAAGCTACTTCTTGGTATCCTTCTTCCCTTGCTAAACGTATTATCGTTGCAAGGCACTTGAAGATGTCCTCCAGCGCTGGTTTCTCCTTGCTAGAATTTCTCACGTGTAGAAAAAATGCTGTTTTGCCTCCATGCCTTGACATCGATACTGGTCATAATGGTCGGCTATGTTTTCTAGATATCGCTGGGAATGCCCTGTGGATAGCTTCAATGTTATTCCTTATTGGATAGTCACGGGTTACTGCAAACTCCGGATTACCAATCTGTGGAGCTTGTGGATGTTCTCGAATCTCCACTGAACCACTGTTTCTATTTTCTGTTTGTTTACCAGTGAGTGACTAGCCCAAAAAGCCTCTGAACGAAGAGGTGTATCCATCCTGTTTTTATTTCAAAACAGTAGCCCAGAGAATGACACTGGATGTTGCGTTTCAACATTCCCTTGAAATAGCCTGAATTGTTGGTGTCCATCCAAGATGAGCAGTTTTTTGGAGAGGTCTATCACTGCCCTATGTTTGTTTAGAAAGCCTATTCCTAGGATGAGGAGAAAAGGTGAACTCCAGATAATTTTCACATCTATGTCGCTCTTGAATTGTTCTATTGTTAATTATTGTATTTTGCTTCACCTAGCACTGGTATCCTATGACCCCCTGCTTTAGCCAATACCGTGGAACTCCTATTGAGTGTGATGTTTCTTGCCCAGTCACGTTGTAGTAGATTATTTTGAGCCCCAGTGCCAACCAGCGCTTGGAGTAATTGGTTGTTCATTTTACCCGTGATGTATGCGATGCTGGATCGGAATGTGTCCCTCTGACAGTGGATGATTGGGAACCCTAATTTTGCCATCCTCTTTCGTTTGGGTGCTGGGTTCTTCATGATGCTGCGAAGTGGCCTGCTCTGCCACAGTTGTAACATCTGGGACTATCACTGTTACTTCTGGACCCTCTATATCTTGGTTGTGCTGGTTGACGGTTTCTGGTTTCCATAACCCGGTTGTCCTCTTGAGAGTTTTGCCAGTTACTTCTAAAGTTGTACTACTGTCTAGGCTGAGAATGATAGTCTCTCCGTGTATTGGCATTTCTAGGTTGATGGTATTGTTGAACCTGCTTTGGTGCTGGATGTTCCATTGGTACTCTGTCCTCTATTTTTTTTTTCGTCGTTGCCCTGTCTATGGTTACCGCTATCTTTTTTAGCTGATCTAGTGAGCTTGGTAGCTTGTTCGGCGGGCTGGTTAACCAGTAGTAGTGGTAATAACAGGAGACCTCTGCTGACGAATTTCAGAAAGTCTTCGATATCAAATTCGGCTTTGTAGTCATGGTATTATTCTTATTCGTACAAGAAACTCATTACGATTTTTCCTTGTTGTTCTTTCCTTTTCTCAACCCGTTTCCTTCTTTCCTCTGAATGATCATTTTCCTCAAACTCCATTTGGAAGTCTTCCAGTATATCAGTCCAGGCGCTATTTACTTTTTCTTTTTTGTATCCATGAAATCAAATATGTGCTGCACCGCTCAAGAAGGTCTCGAAATAGGCAATGGTCAGTGTGTCGTCTCATACATCAGCTACGGCCGACCTGTCGTAAGCCTTTATGAACTTTGTTAGAGATGTTTTTCCCGGATGGAAAATTGATATGCTTACAAATTGTGATAGAGTTGCTTGTCTAGTTGCGCTGAGTACGTCGGCGATAGTCGTCTTTGCCATGGTGCCCTTCATGATAGTTAGCTGGTCTTCTTGATCAACCGAGGGTACACTGTCTGAGAGGTTATTAGCTGCTCCTTGCTCGTTACATTGTATTTGAACTTCAACGGCCTGGGGTCTAGGGACTTCTTGGCTAGCAAACTGCACCTTTACTACCTTCTGTGCATGCGGAATGGGAGAGAGTGCCGGCAACCTGGATGTGACCTTTACTGGAGTGAAGATGCTCGCTGCTGTGGAGCTTTCTTGGTCTGGTCTAAACTCGTCCAACTCATCCGTATCACGTTTGGACCTAAGGTTGTACCGTGAAATCAAATGAAATTTCTTTACAGGTCTCCCGGTACTCGTCTTGGCAGCGGTAGTGATCGTAGGCGCCTCCACCAACTGTCACGTGAGATGTTAGACTGGGTCTTCGACTGGACCCACAACACCTGTCGTGCTCTAGGGAACGTAGATGGGCTTATCAGCTGGGAAACTCAGTTTGTGATAGGAGCTTCAATATATTGTTGCCAACCATACATCAGTATAATCTCTTACCACCATAAGATTAGGATGAGCATGTTCCCTGTTGCGTTAATCGTGACAATGTGGGAGGCTGTTTCCTCCTACATATGGGTTCCTCGTTGAAAAGACCCATGATATGCATGTGTTTTCTTAGAGTGCAGTGTCCAGTTAATATACCTGTTACTTTCCTAAGCTGATTCCTGCTGAGTTGCAGTAGGCTTTTAGAAAATGATGATTCTATCTCGTCTGTCATCATAAATTTACTGTGTTTCAGTCCTGGTGATTGGCACCATCTAGCTTTCTGTTGTTTTTTGGACCAACAGTTCAGCCAACCTCTCACAGAGGATTTTGTAATACCAATAGCAGGTTCTGGACCCAGAGGTGGTGTGTTTGCAGCTTTGCGTGCTAGTACCTCCGCCCGCTCGTTCCCAGCTATCCTTGTATGTCCTGGTATCCATCCAAGAGTGACATCATGAGATACTCCCAGTGTGACAAGGTTTTGCTGACAGTCCATGACTTGTTTGGATTTGGTTTCCCGACAGGAGATGGTTTTGATTGCAGCTTGGCTGTCACTAAGAATGAGGATTTTCCTTCCTCTGTAGCCTCTCCTGAGATTCTCTTGCACGCATACATTTATTGCATGTACTTTTGCCTGAAAAACTGTAGCGTACATCCCGAGTGGTTCACATGTTTCCCACTTTGGATTTTCCCCTACGATTACGGCACCAGTTCCCCGGCTTGTTTTGTGGCCGTCTGTGTACCATATTGCCTCATTAGCCATCCGGAGTTGTTTCACCGTTTCCTCTTTCCATATTAGCTTGGTCTTGGGAGACGTGCTAAAGTTAATATTTTTCAACATGATATCACTCCTCATTGTTACTAAGTGGTTCGTGATTGTGCTCGTTATCTAAGTGTGTCCTTGGGAGTTTGAGTGGCTACAGTTCCCGGTGTTGCTTAGTCTATATGCTCCACTTTTTGCTTCCATTTTGATGTAGATAACTAAAGAAGGAAGGTTAAGCATGGCCTCCATGGCAAGTGTTAGAGAAACTCCCGTTACACAGAGACTTGCTAGCATCTGAACTTTTGCAAGGTTCGTGGCTGCATGTCGCTGCCCGATTTTCGGCCATCAGACAACAGAGCTATTAGTAAGGGTGGGTCTTATCACGGTACAGTAGAGCCAGTGTACCATGCGCGGATTTATGCCCCAATCCTTTCCTATCGCTCTTTTTGTTGCCATTATTATAGCTTTACCTCGATTCACTATTTTCTGGAGGTGTGAATTCCATGTGAGTTTGTCATCCAGGATGATGCCTAGGTATTTGGCTTCTCTTACTACCTGCAGTTCTTGTCCAAAGAATATGGGTTTGAATAATTCCGCTGTCTTCCTTTTTCTCGTAAAGCTGGCCAGAGAGGTTTTCTCAGGATTGACCTTCAGGTTCACCCTCCTGCACCAATCTTCTACGATTGTCAGAGCTGTTCTAATATTGTCTTGGTGTGTTTTCCAGTGATAAGTATTGCTACGTCATTGGCATAGCCTTTGGGGAGGGACAAGACCCCACCCTGGGGGCAGCCTTTAGCTGCCTCTATAGTCACAGTTTTGTCAAGCATAGTTGCTTGAGTTCTTCTACCTTTCAGCATGTTTCTCATCCACCTCCAAACCGTGTCTTTAATTCCACGCCGATTGATTGCGGTGGCCATTGAATTGAAGAAGGTGTGATCAAATGCTCCTTCTATATCAAGATATGCAGCTAGGGCAACTCTTTGGTTGTTCAGTGGTTGCTCTATTTCATGAACAAGTTCATGCAGAGCAGTTTCACATGATTAACCAGGTTGATAGGCGTTTTGGTTTTTGTGTAGTGGCCTCTCTGTTAGGGAGGTCTCCCCAATGTGCCTTTCAATCACTTTCTTCATCGTTTTGAGTAGAAACGACGAGAGATTTATTGGTCTGAATACCTTGGGCTGAGAGCTATCTTTCCCGGGTCTCGGTATAAAGACCACTCGTGAGAGTTTCCATATCATGGGTATGTGTTCCGTTGCCAGGCTTCCTCTGAATAGTTGGCAAAGCATCGATATGAGTTGGGCTTCGCCCTGCTGCAGGTGTGCCGGTATTATCCCATCGCATCCAGATGCTTTGTATGGTTGGAATGAGTTTATGGCCCATTTGATTCTATTTGGTGTCACAATCTGTCGGGCTATGACCCAATCATCTCTTGATCCCCTCATCCGGTGGATCTCAGGAGATAGGGAGTTGGTTCCCTGTTGCGAGTTGATTATAGTCGATTCTGGAAAGTATTTCCTGAGTAGTGTCTCAATGGTTTCTTCGCCATTTTTCGTGTATTCCCCATTTGGTTTCTTGAGTGTTCCCATTGGTGGATCTTTAGCTACGATTCTCTGGAGGCGTGCGCCTTCCGAGGTTTTTCCGACCTTAGTGCAAAACTTCCTCCAGGAGTTCCTCTTAGCTTCCCTCACTTCTTTGTTGTATTTCGTCAGAGTATGGTGATATTCATCCCATTCACCGGTTTTCTTGGCCACATTAAAGAGTCTGCGCGTTTCCCCCTCCATCTTGTCAAGTTTATCGTTCCACCAGGTTGTCCTTGCATGAACAACGCCTGATTAGCGGACAACTTTGATGGTATGAGTTAATTTTGGCGCTTTGTAGTTGTTCCGCTACCACCTCAACATCAAATCTGTTACGCATACGTTCCTTGATCCCGCTCAGCCCCGCCTCCAGCTGCTCCCGGTATTCAGTCCAGTTTGTTTTGCGTGGGTTGCGGTACATTTCTGACGGCTTGTCAATACTTTTGATTTCCATCAGTATATACCTATGGTCCGACAGGGATGGTTCGTCGGATACGCGCCACCGCTGGATATCGGGATTGATACGGGAGGTGGACAAAGTGACATCAATAACTTCCGACCGTATGCGGTTTGCAAAAGTAGGCTTGTTGCCCTTGTTTAGAATCTCCAAATCATGTGTAATAATAAAATCCAGAGAGGGATTACACTACTCACAAGGACAGAAGGGAGTGAGAGGGGTTGCACTACTCACGAGGAGGGAACAAGTAATTAGCGTCTGCCAACTACTCCCGATTATCTCGCTGAACGTGTCTATTTATAGCAACAAAACTGCTCGCTTAGCTATTCTACCAGTGGCAAATTGGGTGGATTTACACCAAGTATATTTGCCTCCAGTATTAATGTGACAATACAAAAGTACCTTAGGTAAGAATAGAATAGAATAGAATAGAATAATTTATTGACGAACAAGTCATTTCACAAAAGCAATTTATGCTAATATTGAATCAATTAATGTAGTTAGATATAACAAAATACAATTACTATTAAAATTTTGCCTATATTTTGAGATAAAAATACAAAAAAATATCAACATTTTAACAATATCACAGAGTTACATAAGATAATCAATTCATACAGATACATTTTTGAGTTTTCTTTCCAAGCCCGCTGAGCTAATAGAGAACAAATCTAAGTCATTCGATAGTTTGTTGGCAGCTCTTTTCATTCTGGACAGAGGATCAAAGTAGTCATAATTCGTGGGGTGAAAGTCAACCAAGAACAACTCATTTGGTCTCAACCTCCTAGCTGTCCTGAGACCAAATGATGACAATAATTCAGAAGAGTCTATGAGGCCATTCAATATCTTGTGCATGAAACAAATATCAAATGTATCTCTCCTTTTTTGAAAAGTGTCTAGGTTCAAGATGTCATGAAGTTCATTAAAGTTTATTTCAACAGTTCGAATATTCAATTTTGAAGCAATAAGTCTCAGAAAATTTTTTAGAAAGTGAATTTGATGACGGTCATGCGATAATTTCTGCGATGTTTGCCAAGACAAACGTATTTATAGGTGAGCTGACCATCGTTTTTATTAAACACCCTTCTCATGTTGGACGTAGTTCACTACACAATATGAATACGCCAGTGTGTTGGGAAATACGCTTATAAATCTTTGAATATTTGTTTAGGAAAAAAAAATTAACTCTAGGGATGAGTCTAGCGGAAATTTCGACCGACTCAGTTTCTTTTTAGCTGTCATGATATAGTTGCTATGGAATCCAACTTTGATTTTTCGAATGAGTCCATATGGTTTTTTGACGTTTTTTGGAATTAGCTCATTCTTCTTTTTATACAACCCTTGGACACATTCTCATATCGTTGAAAGCAAAAGAATGAACTTTTATTTTCAAAGTTATTCTTTAAAATGAATATCGAAAGAATTTATAAGCATATTTCCATACATATTGGGCACCCTGTATAAACCCAAACTGAATCAATAAAAAGTAACTTGTGTCATCCAAGACATTTTCCAAATTCTTTGACGTATTCAATATAATTTTCGTATCATTGATTCAAATGAAATAGAAGAGAATACCGTTTGTAAAAATGTTCCACACATTCTTTCACCCAACTGAACTGCTGATACGCAAAAAAAAACGGGGAGCCGATTTTGATTAAAAAATCTGAAAATCACCTAATAATTTTTTTGTGAAAATGGTTAAGAAATGCAGTAGGCATAAAATAAATTCTATATAAGTTTCTTTTTAGGGTATGGAAATTAAAATTCAGTAGACCGATGATTCACGACTTGTGAATTTAATCTTTGTAAAACGACGGAAGCTGAATTGAAAGGTATCAGAAACTTGTCCTAATCTTTTTTTTTTAATCCACAATCACGACAGAAAAAATGACTTTTTCACAAATTATTATCCGTTAAACAATTGTTCTTTAAAAATGACTTTTTTTCAAATTATTATCCATTAAGCAATTGGATGAAAGCACGCCTGATACGAAATTCTCAATTTTTCAAAAACAACTAAAGATAAGAACAATTTTAACATTTTTCAATCAGAATTGAATGCTTAGTTCATTAAAAACATCCCATTTGTAAAAATCGTTCCAGTCTATTTCATTTGCAAAAATTTGGCCGTTCTTTTTGCGCTCTCTGTAGAATTTATGGAATATTTGGAAGAGTCTATGTGCATTTTGTTATTTGGAAAGATCGCTATCAAATTTTTTCGCCTCAATTCTTAAATGTTACTGAGAAATCTTCTTTAAAAAATCAATGACATTTTGCCATTTTTCAAATAAAATGAAAAATATTCAAGAAACTCTCTTCATTAGTCGTATAACATGTTCTATAAAAGTTATTCAGAATTTCACACAGAATTCAAAAATCAAATAGTATACAGGGTGTCCTATTTAAAATAAGTTACTGAGAAAAACATGTAGATCTGGCATCGCTGTAAACACCAACATTTTTTAAAAGTTGCATGACCCCTGCATATCGACTCATACCAGAATTCAAAATTTGTGGAAAAGTCTATCCTAAAGTACTTGTAACAGTGAACTTATCACGTGAATGACCCTGTCGAAAATAAATGAACGTTATGTAGGCAAACTTACAAAAAGGTTTCAAAATTCAAAATTTTGAAAAAAAAAATTGGATATTTTCAGCAAAAAACGTTCGAAATCTACACTCAATTTTTGAATCAATATTATTTGTCCTGATTGATAAAGGAAGATGAATTACATAAAAATACTACGTCAGTAATCATCACGACAAGCTGTGATAAAATTTCGTCATGACTCCTATAATTTCTATTGTTTTGCTTGATCCATATTGGAGATAGTGGTTTCTCATTGAATCGCTATCATCCGTGGAATCATCTCACGTTTATTCTTTGAAATCAACTTATTCCTCTGCATGGTCAATGCGGAAATTCAGAGCAAATATTTTTATAGTCATTAGACACTGAGCATATTATCAACTTTGGAGCGTTTTGCGAGCTCAAACCGTATCCTTATTATCGTTGCATTGTGGCAATTATCTTGTTGAAATGAAATATTGACGAGGAAAATGTTTTGAAACAGTAGGTAAAATTACATTTTCAAATAATAGATCGCGTTAAATCCATCATTCACGAGCCAATAATGCTCATCGAAGGTTTAATCAAGCCCAAAAATTCACAGATTATCTTTCCGATTTTTTTAATTGACTGAAGATGTTGCGTCCTTTGAAACCCACGAAAGCATATGTGCCCATCAAAACATGACTGAATAACTTTTCCGTCTGTTTCGACTGATCGATACATGTTTTGGTATAAAATGTTATGCAAAGCGAAAGGGAATGTTCATAATCAAATCCTTAGCGTCCTTTACAAATTATGGAAAAGAGTGGTTAGTGGGATAGACGACTACTTTAAAAATAAGTTATTTAAAATTTCACACGTTTCAGCTCTCTATTGATGCCCCAATCAATGGCTGAAACCAATAAAAAACGGTAATAGTCAGAGACCTGGAGAATAGTCAGAAATCCGAACATCTCAATAATTCCAGTGCATAACGAAGAAAGCTGCCACATTATGGCAACCTCCGCGTTCTGGCTTCGACTAACCTTCTGAGAAGAACGTCTTGAATCACCTAATCTCTGCGACCCCGACATGTTTGACAATCATAAAACAAATATCCGATCAAATATCTCAACAAAGGATCAACCGCGTCCAGAGAAAGCATCCTTCATATCGCCCCTGTAATAGTAATATATGGAGGCGATTTTAATCAAATACTCTTCAAACATATTTTTCTGGAGTTGATAGAAATTTCAAATAGGTACGCTCTCAAATAGATAATGATGATTCTGACATTTGATTCAATCATTTGTTTATACAAAAAAATCACAGTTGAAGCCAAGGATATTGCTTAGTTGATAGATACCTAGATATAGAATGATAAATCAGTGGGCTGAGGAGATCACTAGTTGATTCAGACGAAACAATAATTGCATATAGAGATTTTTTCCTCTCTCCAAAGTTGATGGATTGGAAATTGTATAATGAGGTTCAGAATCCTCATTCTACATTGTTCAAAGTTGAACCGTAATATGAATCACTCACTTTCGATCACAATCCAATGCGGACAATCATTTCAAGCCTTCCAGAGAGTCACGAATCAGCCAGAACACATCACAAATTGGGCAAGGTTCTTGTTTGGAGTGGAACTGTTTTGCTTGGAGCTATTTTCAATCAGACAACTGAAAAAGGATAACAACTAAAGAAATCGTCGCAAAAGCTAGCAGGAGACATGATAACGAAATACGAAAGGGGATAAGGCAAGTTAAGAGAAAATACACCATCTCACTCAAAATATACAGGGCTAGGAAAAATTATCAGAATGGTCAATTTTTCCAGAAGATACACGAGTCAGCAAAAAATATCTCATATATCAATCAATCAATCAAAATTGCTTTATTGTCGGAAATACAGTGTATTTGTGACAAAGCATCAAATAAATTAGCAAATGATAATGATATAATAAGGCTGAAGTAATTCAACAAACACTAAAACTATGCTATACAACGGTAAAAAGACTAGCAATAACATGGCTCCAGCAGGTGAAATACAGGCAGAACTTATTCCGAAAATTTGTCAGCAAAGAACTCACTGGTATCATAATAAGCCTTATCCCTCAACAATGTTGACACCAATTTTTAAAAAACAAGGAATGTTGAAGACGACTTAACGTTTATTGGGAGATGATTGTACATTTTCAGCCCTTCAAATATTATGGAGTTTTTCGACAAAATGTGGGGCTCCAAAGGGGAGGTGCAGCCCCAAGCAAACTTGTTTTTTCAAATCAAAAGACACCACTTGTGGCACCTCTTTTGAAAGCTCATTCAAAAAGAAATTCGTCCGTAATATTTTTTTTGACATTTGTCAAACCGTGTGTCAGAAATTTAGTAAAAACTAATGTTGAACTATTCGATGAACCATAGGTCATTTTAAAACATGACCTCAAAGTCAGCTGATTGTACCGTAAACAAATATTAACCTCTAATTGTCATCTTTTTCCTTGCAATATGGTTTTGATCCTGAAAAGCTGTGAAATGATCGATTTTCTCGCGAAGTTAGAAGCAGGAAGCCCAGAAATTTTGATTTATTACAAGCACAAAATTTCGATTGTAAACAACATAGACCTTTTTAGTTAAAGTGATTCAGACTTTGATGCAAGCCCTCAGGGCTTTCCAAACATAACTAACATAGGCATAATTAGTCATTTGGTGTCCTCGACAAGTTATTATACGAGGTGGGGTGCACTAGCTCTGGTGTTCCACAGGGCTCTGTGTTGGGTCCACTTCTCTTTCTTTTGTATGTCAACGATATAATCCATACAAATATACGAGGAAGTTTAACCTTGTTCGCGGACGATACCTCCATAGTATGGCATGGAGCGGACATAGACGCTATGAAGACAGTAATAACTGAGGATCTTGCGACTGTCAAGGATTGGTGCAGCGCTAACCATCTAGCCCTAAACATGGACAAGACCAGTATTCTTGGATTCAAGTGTGACCTGGATGTTGAGTTGGCTGGAGCGCCATTACAAGAAATGCAAAGTATTAAGTTTCTTGGGATCCAAATAGACACGAATTTGAAATTTGAGGATCACATTACCTGTCTTGCCAAGAAACTGGCTGCTGGATGTTTTGCGATCAGGGCGACCAAGAGGGAGTTGGGACCGGAGACTGCGAGGACTGTATATTTTGCGCTGATCGAGTCAAATCTGCGTTATGGTATACCTTTTTGGGGTGCAAGTACGAAGGAACTCTTGAATGTGGTATTCTTACAACAAAAAAGAGCAGTGAGATTCTTGTGTGGAGTCGCTCCGACAATATCTTGCAAACCATTATTCAGAACAAGACGCATCCTTACACTGACCTGTTTGTTTATTCTGGAGACATCTGTGCTTGTATGTAAACATCGAGAAAGAGATCACACCCGACCCCGAGAGACTCGCCAGGCTCTGGACCTGCCCCTGCCTCGACCAACTACGGCTGTCACTCAAAGATCCTTCATTCATAAAGGAAGAAAAATCTACAACCATTTGCCGGCACGGTTGAAGTCCTTGACTGAACTGAGGGTGCTGAAGAGGAGGTTGAAAGATATTTTACTGGTGAAGGCTTATTACAGCATGGATGAGTTTTTTGAGGATACATTGGAGTAACCAATACCTCAGTTCAAATTCTCCCTCTGTTCCTTATTATTATGTATCCTCTGAATTACCGGCATTTCAATTATATTATAATGATACATTGCCTTGCTAAACTGTTTGAGCTTTAACCTTCGTGCGTGATGTCTGTGATTTTTATTTTTATTTTATACAATTTTAACATACTATATATTTTAGCTAAATTTTTGTCGTTATATTGTGTTTTTTATCATGTAAGTTATAGTATAGTATGCTTTGTCAATAGGAATGTCTTATTTTTTGACAATAAAGTACATTTTTGATTTGATTTTGATTTGATACAGCATAGGCAGTTAAAATCTTATAGAAGTTTAGATGTTGCTTTCAAAAATTTGAAGGACGGGTTTTGTACTCACTGTGAAAGTTGCAATGCAGACCATATTATTATCAGAGCTAAAGAAAGTTATATATACATTATAAGCCTTCTTTTCTTGAAGTGTCAATAACAATTTAATTTATTTTTTCGTAATATATGTATTGTTTCCGGTACAAGCTGTCAATTTTGACGTTATGTTGACAGGTTTCGGAAATGGCCTATTGCATTTCCTTAAGTGACCCACACACTCTGAAACATGTTGCGATGCGTAAATCGACTCCAAGGTTTCATGAAACTTGCATCAGTTGCATGAGCGCCTAGACACATTGACTCTAGTTAGTACAACCGATGAGCACAGTCGATTGATTCTTTGAATATTTTTCTCAATATTAAATAATTAATTAAGTATAATAATAAAAAAGTGCGTGATTTTTTCTTGACGTGTAATGAAGTACGTTTTGCCTACACCAGTTTTATTATCATAACTTGGAGCACTCTTAATATTCCATAAAAGAAACAGGAAGTCAAAAAGAAAATGGTTCAAAAGATAAACTCATCACAAAATAAACGCTCTCCTTGCATAATAACAAAAATATAATTATTATAATTATCAGAACCGTGATTATGTCGTCATAACTTGTCAAATATGATCGTCTTTGCATCGATGCAAATCTATACACGCTGAAACTTGCATCAGTATCAACGACTCGGCATCGTAGCTCACCAACCAAAACGGGTTTCCAGACTCCGCATCGCCGCAAGTCGCAACTGATGCAGAGTCCATGAATCAGTACTACTCACATAGATGTTAGCATCATGAAAACAAAGAGTCGATGCCTGCATTGCAACATGTTGCACCGTCTGTAGGCTGCTTCAGATACAGTTGGCTCAGATTCAACTGTTCTTCAATTGTTTTGTTTCCTTGGTAGTCGCCAGTGTTACGTTTGACAAATAGTTTCAAATTGTCAACGTTTTGATTCAAATTTTAATGATGATCGGATTTGGAGAAAGAGAACGAACTCAAAAGAAGTTTCTGCGTTGTTACTTGACAGACATCCTGATTTGCCACCTCTTTCGCGAAGTAAAGTCAGCAAAATTGAAAAGCAATTTAGGGTATTGGGTCATGTTAGACATGTTCCGCGTAGAAGACGTCCGAAAGTATCGGATGAAACTAAATTGGACAACTTATTGGCTTATCAAGAAAACCCAATCACACCAGCAAGGCAAATATCTGACGATCACAATAGTAATCGTAAAACGGTGTTAGAGATCACAAAATCGGCTGGCATAAATCCATTCAAAATGCAGCAAGTACAAGAATTATTGGAGGATGACTTGGATATAAGGGTAGAGTTTTGCGAGATTATCATGGCCACATTGGACAACCGGCAAGTCGATTTAGATTGAATACCTTTCTCTGATGAAGCAACATTTAGTTTGGAGGGTCAAGTGAGTTTGAAAGCTAAGAAAAAAATTATTTATGTTTTAAAGAAAATTGAGCAATCTATGTGACAATAATGGGCAGAATCTGAGCTTCGTAACCCATTTTTATTTTGGGTTAATCGACAAAATTGTCGATAATATGCCGACGAAAATCCTCATTGGATTATTGAATGCCACTCTCAACGGCAAAGGAAAGTGAATGTTTGGGCTGAAATAATAGGCGACAGAATAATTCGTCCATTCTTTTTTGAAGACAATCTAAATGGAGTTCTGTATTTAAATTTTCTTTGAACATTTTTGATACCAGAACTCCAAAGAATATTCCCTATTGGTTGAAATCTAGACCGAAGGATATTTTTCGAACAAGATGGGGCTTCTCCCCATTTTGCAATAAATGTGAGGGAAATCTTAAATGCTGCATTTCCAAATAAGAGGATAGGGCGACGAGGATTTATGGAGTGGCCTCCCAGATCCCCAGATCTCAAACTCTTAGATTTTTATTTATGGGGCTATTTAAAAGCTAAGGTCTGTGCCACAAGACCTATGAATATGGAATCACGCCAAAAGTTTTGGGAAGAGTTCTACCATCGGTTGGGTCTGTGTCAACAGGTTGATGGAGCCCATTTTCAACAACTGTTACGCTAAAAATGTGACATTGGAGTGATAATGCTATTGTTAATGAAATTGTTCATTAAATAGTTCAACATCGGTTTTTACTTAATTTCTAACACAAGGTTTGACAAAAAAAATATTATGGACAGATTTCTTTTTGTATAATCTTTCAAAAGAGCTGCACAAGTGGTGTCTTTCAATTTGAAAAAACAAAGCTGCTTGGGGCTGCGCCTTCCCTTTGGGGCCCCAAATTTTTTTCAAATTACGTAATTGAATTACATGAAAAATCTTTGATGGCTTGTTTTTGGATTTTATAAAAATCTTATTTCCTGGGTCGCTATAAGCAGCGTTCCATTTGATGTTTCCACCCTGTATACAGGGTCCCTCCGATTAAGTCGGCACTATTGTTAACTTCTTTATTGTTGAAGATACGAGGTCGTTCAAATGAGAGAACTAGTAGTATTTTTTCCGCTGATTAACGTGGTATTAACAGAATGACAATAGAACACGGCGTTCTCGATTCATTTGAAAGAATGTATTTTTTTTGAATGGGACATTTTGATGGAACATTTTTTGGAAACTCGGCCATGGAATTTGAAATATTGACAAAATAATACATATCGGTTGCCATATTTGCTATCAGAGTTATTATATCATTCTAAACGTATTTTGTTTGTTAAGCTCATCTTGACACAATTAAATCATTGAATTTTGTTACTTCGACGTTTATAAATTAGTCGAGGAAAATACGCATATCTCCGTTATTTTTGGTTTCAGGAAAAAAATCATGATAACCTTTTATGTTCAGAAAAGAGTGGCTGGTCAATTAGGATAAAAATATACACCGTGTCCCATTTAAAACAAAAAGTTTTTTGGAATAAATCGAGAACACATTGTTCTATTGTTTATTTGACAGCATAATGGTAATCCGCAGAAAAAATACTACTAGTTCTCTTATCCAAACGATGTCTTATCTTCAATAATAAAGAACACCCTGTATACTGTGCTATTATACAGGTTGTTTATCAATTGAATGCCGATACTCAAGAGTAATAATCCTTGAATAGTTTTAAGACAAAAAATTCATACGGACATAGGTCTGCAAAAGCCTAATTTTCAAGATACAGGGTGTTGAAATTTTGAAAAATCATTGTTTTGGTGCCGCATAGCGCAACATGCTAGTTTATTTTCCCGCGTTCGAAATTCGAAATCGGTTTTCCGTTCCGACTTCCGGCTTTATAATAATTATAAATAATTTATAATAAAGCGGGAACCCGGGTTGGTTGTGCTAGTGTTAGTTGATTTTTTGTGGTCTGTGTACTATTGTTGATTGAGAAAACCAGGTATTACTTTATTTTAAGGAAAACTATTGACTCGCTTATTATTTTTCATTGTTGTGTCCAGATGTCTCACAAGTGCACTGAGATAAACTTTTGAGAGGAGTCTGTTTCGAGGGCGCATGTTGAAAGAAAACATCCAGAAGAGCGATTTATTCAATTATTTATTTCTTTATTTATTGATCGTTTGGAAGGTGAAAACATTGAAAAGCATTAGCGAGAGCACCAGTAAAGTGTAATTTCCTAACACAATTGAGATTTGAGATATTTTAGCTTACTTGCATGAGAAAAATTAAATTCCTCATACACCAACAATGTTATCAATGATTGAATAAAAATATTTTTTACAAAGTTGTGAGATGTGTTTGATTCCCTTATGATATTTGGCTTCACCTGCCTTTTATCATAGAGCGTGCATATTTTCAGTTTCACGTTTGAAAGTTTCTCGTTTTTTTTAAATTATTTTGCATAATTATTATTCAGAAGGCACACATCGCTCTCATTTAAAATTGAGTGTGAAGTTCTCCAAAAGCGTAGCAGGTTCAAAATTGGCTTGAAAGGTGTATGATTTTACTATTACAAAAACCTTATAATAATATTATGATCTAGAGAATGTTAAAAAATAAAAAAACTACAGACTACACCAAATTCAAACACTCTGTGCAGTATTGGATGTGAATCAAATATGTATCATTTGATCGAAACATATATTTGAGAGAAAAAAAAGACGTTAAAGATCTGAGTAGGTATATAATTATTTTACATTTGGCCCAGCTTCAAGAAAAACAAGTGAAATGCTATCAAATATTTTGACCGACCTCCACAAAAATTCAGACGAGATAAGGATAACCTTATTCTTATTTTGATTTTTGTGTTTTTTTTTTCAATAAATCCATTTTTCTTTCTTTGGTATCTTTATATACAGTATGTCCCCGCCAGATAGGTGTTATAAAAGGACAAATTTACTAAAAACTAGGAATACGACAAAAGGTCATTCCTGATAAAAGTTTTTGCTTGGCCCAAAAATAACATTCATCGCTTTATTATCGAGAAAAACATTCTTCAAATACACATAAAGACAAAAAAATAACATTTTGCGGATTTTTTTGAAATGAGGGTACATAACTCTTGAACTACAACGTAGACATATGAACTTCGAAGTCCTTAGGCCTCAACACATATATTGGAACAAACTAATACAGGTTACATGTTTCGCCAAATTTTGGCATCATCAGACTTGAACTACATTGGAAGAAAATGGCAAATACTGACAAATGATGACATTTGATCAAAAAATTGAATACAAATCTTAATTTCTAAAAATCAACTATGGGTTTACGAATAAAACCATATTTTTGGCCTATTCCAGAATTAAACTGATAACTGCAAATTTCTATTCAACTTCTCTTGGTGGTTCCTGAGTTATTAGGACACAAAGACAGAGATTTTCATTTTTATATAGTAGAAGATGACTCTTTTGTCGTATCTTATTTTTAGTCGATTTGTCCTCTTGTAGATGTTACAAGAGGATCCGGGGACTTTATACAATGAATCATTTCAATTTTTGAAATCTAAAAGACTATCGCTTTATTTATTTTAAACATGTTATTGCAAATAAAATAATAAGCACTCTAATTTTCTTCACCACATTTGATACCAAATCACATAACATCATTGTTGTTATTCAGTATTTCGTGATCTAGAACAATGATCACTCTGAATAACAACTGACATGACAATATATGTAGATATGTAGTTTGAGATGTCTTTTAATTGGCCTTTGGCTGTAGATACTGAATAAATAAATAAATATTTCATCGTGAGTTGAACTCATAATATCAAATGATTATTGGTTCTTGAAATCCACTACTAATCTTTGACCTTTCCTTGTATGAGAATCAAAACGTCAGACGCATTAAATGATTTTGATCCTCCCCTGTAAATCTCCGTGGCGCCGGCGCAATTTAAACGGCAACTTTAAGTATGAAGGTTCGTAGATCCGAGTACACTGATCTGACATGACAGCTCTTCTTTTAACTCAACGCCACACTAAAAGTGGTACAAAAAATGGCAACAATGCTGAAGGCTGACATGAAATGATAAAATGAGTGATGAATCTCAACACATTCAATGATGAACAAACAATTTTATTATTTTCACCAGTGGCGCCCGTACGGGTTTTGCACTCAATATTTTTGGAGAAAAAACTTGTACGCCACTGCCTCCTTTCGAAATAAAAGTTATTTTCAAATCTATATTCATTTCTGAGCCAATTTAGTATCTTAATTTTTTTTCGTCCGGCGCATGGTTTTCGCTCAAAAAATAAAATCTTCTTGATTACATTGACACCCTGCTGTGTCTTCCAATATTTAAAAATCAGTGACGCCCTCTCTAACATTCCCAAGCATATTGATCCAAAAAGATATCTGAATAGTGGAAAAGTAATGATAAAAAACAGTTTTTTTTTTTAAATTTCAAAACCCTTTATCTTGAAATCTAGGCTCTTGCGGACCTATGCCCATATTAACTTTTTGTCTCAAAATTGGCATTCAAATAATGATCACCCTGTATTATGAGAGTTTCCCAAATATGCTGAATGTTGTATGGCCAGAAAAAACATCTGACATTCGCACCAAGAGGTGAAATAACGGATATCTTAGGCTATCCTACGGATAAAATAAGGATAACACTCCATCAAAAATCCCAAAGATTCAAAAATTTGTTGAATAACTACAGGAAAAAAAATGGAAAGATCCAAAAAATGACGAACCAAATTCTGACGAATGCGAGCGGATATCCAGATGAGACTTATATTCATATTCATATTCTTTATTAGGTCTGAAGATTTACATAGTAAATGTAGACATCGTCAAGCACAGCGGTGTCCGACAAGTACAAAAATATAGTTTTCTTACACCTATATAGTTCAGTAGAGCCACTTTGAGTACCATTCCTCACAGTTCTGCAAAACTCAGTAAGCAGTCAGAGTCCATACTGCGAACAGCAGAAGAACTCCAGATAAACATAGGAATTAAGATGATATTAGAACTCAATACACATAGTGAATGCCAAACAACTTTTGATCTACGTCATTGTTGCCACCAGGCTCGTTGTTATGAAGTTTGCTGATGGCCAGATTTGGTCCCCTGCAAGTCACATTAAAACTCGCTTGGTGGCAATTATGACGTGAATCGAAAGTTGTTTGGCATTTGCTGTATGTATAGATGAAAGCATGGTAAAAACAATGAACCGCCGGCGCCGGGCGTTGATGTCCAGTGTATGAATTTCAATGCAAAATGACCTCTGATTAAAAAAAGTCAAAAGTAGAAATTGATATCAGAGAGACTCGGAAAAAGATTTAGTGGGTGGGTATGTTTTTTTTATTTGCATGTTGTGAGAATAATTCATTATTTGATTCATTATTACAAGTTTTTTATAAAACCTTTAAGTAGGATATAGATCTGATTTGCCGATCCATACATATATTCTTAATATTTCCAATTATGAAATGGATTTTTCGTGAAACACCCATTTGAGTAGACTCAAAAGGGTTTCGTTTGTTACTTTATCGGAAAGAATTGGGAAAGTGAGAGTTACCGGAACGTTCCACTAAAAGATTATACTTGACTGGAAATATTACTAGGAACAATATAACAACATCAAATAATTGATTAAAACAGTAGATCATCGTTCAGAAAGAGGGATTATCTAAGTATACGCAATCTGGCAAGTTAAAAAATCTTAAAGAGGTAATCGTTTTCATGATGATTAACGTTGAGGAGGTAGCAATAGCACTTCCACTTATCTGATACATACCTACTGCGAGTTCACAATGTCCAGAAAATCATAAAGTTATATACGGTTTTGAAAAAGGACTTTTGCATACATAGGATTATTATATCGAATTTGCTGTTCGTCTATTTTTACCATTGTCGTTGTGCTATGGATTTTTCGTGTGCAGAGAAGCTCAATCATCATCACAACCAATGTTCATGAAAGGGACTTTGTTTTAAGAATAATCCAAATCTATCGATGGGAAAAAATAAATCATAAAATCTACTCAATATAGGGTGGATTTACATAACGTCGAACTCAAAGTCTTTCATAAGAAATATTCATCGCAGCGAAGATATCTTGAGCTATTGTGACTTTCTTGAAGTTCTATCCTTTATTCAGAAAAGGAACGACAAAAACGAAACCTCATGTTGCAAACCAAAAGCATAAAAGCCGGAAAATGGTAAATGTAAGTACAAAGCAAAATATCGCTGCCATCAACCGTTAAATAGTTCAGACACTGGAAAGGTAGGTATGTATAATTTCAATCTTTGCGTGTGACTGGAACATACTTCAGACATGACAAAGATAAAAGCAGATACAAACTTTATTGTGGCTGAAATATTCCCGACTTTGGATAAAAGCTTTGTGTGCGTATTTGCTTGTTCTCGAAGAAAGAAAAATTGGACATTTTTTCGCTTGTTGTATAGCAGTTATCCAAAGATTATTATGAACGCAGTAATTCGACGCCGACGTCTTGAAAGTAGACAAAGAAGAATAGAAATAGAGAATTGATATGTAAAAAAAGCTAAGAACTAAAAGGACTGAGTGATACTGGTTCTAGATCAAATAAAGTATAAATGAATGTTCGAGTTCCATTTTAAACACCAATCGGAGATTTTTCGCCAACTCAACAGTAATAATCATGTGCAGCGTGGCAGAAGTTGAACTTCTTCCAAACCAAAGAATGAGAAAAAAAAGAGAAAGAAAGAGGGAAAGAGAACGGAAAAATTTCATAAGATATACAGGGTCTGTGAATGGTCTTTAAAAAATCTTACCACGTATTTCTGAGGTCAAAATAAGCCGATTCAAAGCATATCATTACCTCAGTCCAAAATTGCTCCGTTTCCAAGATACAGGGTGGTAAAGTTAAAGAAATAGTAATTGAATTTTTCAAAGTGTGGGAAATTGTTTCAACGTATACCCTTTAAATTTGGTAACCGGTGTAAAAAGACGTCTCTAATTCTGAGGATGACCTTTTGATTTTCTGCTACTAGCTCTATACCGTGTATCTGGTTTAGGCTTTGTCGTTGAATGTATGTTGTGAGTGAAACACCGTTTGGTTTAATACTGATTTATTATACAATATGTACATCTATAAATACTAAAAATAATCCATGACAAAGCGTACGTATTGAGGGTGCTCAGGCTGGAAGAATGTGATGACCTTGCATTCTTGCGATATTAATTACCTGTCGGTGCTGTCCTATGAAAACATACACCTTACATCATGTGATCATCTTTGTTTATAATAAAGATATGCGAAACTTGTGTGAAGCAATTTAATAACTATGGGTCAACTACTGTTCTATTTTCCTTATAATATTTTGATTATTTAATATTTCACTAAAATATGTATTATGTTTAATCTTGAAGATTTTCTCAAGATTAGACATTCTGGCCACCCGCAATCAGTTGGAGTCATCATCGGTTCTATGGTTGCTGTGCAAATTATGCAGCGTTGTTAGTGATATTGCTGTCTCGTCTTGCTGGCGGGTAGGTTTTGTCTTGAATTTCTTGTACCAGACATAGCTACCTAAAACTGCTGATAATGTAATCAAGATGACTACACTCGATGTAATGGTGCTGAAGATTGTTGGGTGGTGGTGTATGGAGGTCCATTGTGTATGGTCTATTTGCCGCTGAATATCTTGCTCTTCCTCCTTGATTTTGTCTAAATTTGCTGAAGCATCTAAAACTGGTTCTTCAATTATCTCATGTCCCATGTTTGATGGCGAATAAGTGTCTGATGTGTTTGAATCGATAGGATGGACCATGGATCCCAAAACAATGATTGATTCCGCTCTTTTTGGAGTCAGGATATTTTTGCGCGTCTTGATAACACAGTTTTGAGATATGACCAAAATTCCTGTTTTATTCAGAGTCACATCTTCACGGACACCGTCACAAATGACTGCTATTCTGTTTTGATCTGCACTGATAAACATCCAGGTATTAGGAGTATTTAGACGCTTCCATATTATATTTGACACCAAACTCTTCTTTTTAATTGTGCAAGAAGTACTCTGAGATCGCTAATAGAGTTCATCGATGACGCAGTTGGAAGAAGTGTCTATATTTCGGGTTGTGGTCGGTGAACAAATGAATGAGTTTTGTCCGATGCTGATGCAGCCTTTTAACTCAGCTTCACTGAGTTGGAAATATAACTGTGAATTGTAGTCCACTGCTATGAATTCATTTGGTACATCAAATATCCAGTAGGCTTCTTTTGATATTTTTGTCGGAATAGGTGTTGATTTGATGAGTAAAAACTCATTTGTCTCAGATATGATGAAATATCCAATGATGTGAATGAAGTCTTTGCTATGGTCGACTTTGGTCTGCAGAATTGGATAGGAAATTATTCTGATATTTGTCGGGAGCTTCTTGTTAGCTGATTCGATGGTTTCTTTAACGTGAGATGGAGATATTATTTCGAAGAAATGTCCACGATGATAATGAATCTCTAGAATTTTTTGGTGATACTCCATGACTTCATCTATATAATTAGCAACTTTGATATACATTTAATAGATGAAAATTGAGTTTGTTTTCATCAATTAGTTTGTACCAGTTCTGCATATTATTAACAGCTTCAATACCTTCGTTGAGTTTCTTCCTGAATCTTTCTAACTGATTGTTAATTCTAATCTCTGTGTCATTAAATGACGTCAGTGCATTTAACATGAGTTTTGTTTGATGATTAGAAGTTCTGATGAGCTCCTTCTGATTCTTGTCCAATTGGTCAATATCTTCGTAAACTTCGTCGTTCACTCCAAATACTGATGTTAACAATTTTCCAATAAGACACCTCGTTTACTACGCTTCTTGATCACACCTTGCATCCCATTGTTCATCCATTCAACTTGACGTTGTTTTTCTTGGAGGTGATGAATTAGCGATGTGCATTCAGTGTTTGATGCTTATTCTCTGGCCCTCTCACAAAGGGAGGATACTTGCCGAATTGACGTTACGATGTTGGTGGTATCGTTAATTATCCTGGATTTATTGAATCGTAGCTCCATTCTGAATGTTCCTCTATCTATCCTTGCATGGCCAATGTGCTCGATATAAAGACCTGGAGGTGGATAGTATGTATGATATTGAGCCGTGCTGTTTCTTAAGATGGACATGAATATCAATGCCGTAATCACTGCTCTCCAAATCTTTCTATAATTCTTTGGTGTGGAATGCTGATTTTGTTCAACTTTTGATTGCGTTGTTTCTGATTCGTCACTCTCTGTTGGAATGGGTATCAGTTTATGAATAGGCCGTTTCATGTAACCTCCTTCAGATCTTCTCAAAGTGACAACTCGCACCATCTTATCGTCTTTTGATGGATGGATATCAGTTATTCTACCAAGAGGCCATCTACTTGGGTTTATGTCTTGTTCCTTGATAATCACTTGATCCCCTACCCGCGTATTGACATGTCGGCTTTGCCATTTATAACGTTGCTGCAACTGATGTAAGTAGTCCGATGTCCACATTTTCCAGAAATCTTTTTGAATCTTCTGTACTAACTTCCATCATCTGTGAGATTTGATGTGATTGCTGTGGTGATTGGATCTGGAGGTTCTACCATGGATCTTCCGATTAGGAAATGACCGGGAGTTAGAATAATCAAGTCATTTGGATTATTTGCCAACTTTTGTAAAGTTCTGATAGCCAGATATGGAGCTGAAGTTGTTCCATATGTGACTGTCGTGAGGGTGTATTCTCGAATTGCTTCATTTGCGCTGAACCTCCATAAGATTGATTGGTATCTTTGGTCGTCTGGGTGAACTTTAATTTGTCTATACATTTTTTCAATATCTGCTGCCACAACAATTTTATGAGTTCTCCAACGAAGTAGAATGTCTGGCAGTTCTTGCTGACGTTTTGGGCCTGAGTACATTGCATCATTGAGACTGACCAGTTGACGTTTTGCTGGAGGCGTCAAATACTACTCTTAATTTTGTTGTTGTGCTGAACTCTTTTAGCACAGGCTGGTGAGGAATATAGTAGGAGTGATTGTCTGGTTGCGTGCATGGAGTCATGTGATCGAGCTGTATGTATTCTTCCATGAATTCAGTGTATTTCTCTTCTAGGTGATGATCTCTTGCAAATCTTCTCTCCAGCTGTAACAGTCTTGCGGCAGCACGTGGTTTCGAAGTCCCCAGCTGCTGTAGTTTCTCGTTGAAAGGTATTTTCACTGTATAGGTACCGTCGTTGTTTCTGATCGTATTGAGTTGATAGTGTTCTTCGCAAAATTTCTCTTCGTCAGTGATTGGTTTGTCTTGAGCTACTTCTTCTAGTTCCCAAAACTTGGCTAGCTGCTGATCTTCATCAATACAAGTTATCAGACTGATAACTTGCATATTTGTTCTCTGGAGTTGTAAAATATTTCCAGACAGAATCCAACCAAATTCGGTTTGCTGTCCGAGTAGACCAGCTTCTGTTTTTCGGATGCCCGTATTTATTATTTCTCCATATTCTTTAGCACCCAATATGATGTCGATTGGTCCTGGTCGGTGGAACGTGGGATCAGCAAGTGCATCATTTTTCCATCGATTGACGTTAGCGTCAATCTCCTCACTTGGGAGCGTTCTTGTTAGTTTAGGTAGAACGATACAGGACATGTTCATTGAGAAGTTGCTTGGGAATCTGGGTCTGGCGGTTATTTGTATCATCCATCTTGCAACTTGAGGTTCTGCACTTCCAAGTCCGGATACGTCAGCTCTTATATGTTGGCGTGGTACCGCTAGTAATGTAGCTGCTTCTTCGGTTATAAATGTGGATTGGGAGCCTGGATCTATCAAAACACGGAGATATTCAGCTACTCCTTGGTTGGTGGAGACCTTGATGATCGCTGTTGCCAACAAAACCATTTCATTTTGTCTTCCGAAATGATTGGCTGAGAATTGTCTTGTGTTGTCATGATAGTGTTAACAGTTGATATTGTGGGTACTTGTAGAGGCGGACTGGTAAATGAACCGCACGCAGTTATCCCCACTATTTGTAGATATTGATGCATATAGGAAATAAAGGATTTAGATCAGTCTCATAAAATATGTGTTTCTATTCACACCTCAACACGCACTACCCAAGAACATGACATGGCGCTGCGAACAGGATCAAGATAGAATTTGTTCAGATCCAAAACGTTTAAACTTCAAAAACGTAATCTCGTTATCGAATACACGCAGTACAAAGTTGGTGACGCGCTGGTGAAATTTCGTGACTCGTAAAAACGTGCAAAGGTGACCAAAATGGCGACAGGAATTTCGCCGCCATCGGCCATGGAATTTACCGGACTTTTAGACGAAAACTGGAAGTTCTACAAACAAAAATTCGAACTATACCTAAAAGCCACTGATGGAAGCAAAAAATCATCTGAAACAAGAGCGTCGATTTTACTATCAACGATTGGCGACAAGGCTTTAAAGATCTACAACAATTTCAAGTTTGAAGATGACAAACAGAAAATGGACTATGACACAATCATGCAGTGTTTTGACAATCATTTTAAACCTGAGAAAAATGTCACGTATGAACGGCACATGTTTTTCCGCCGAAACCAACACAATGGTGAGTCTATTGATGGATATGTAAATGAGCTACGTCAACTCAGCACCACCTGCGATTTCGGAGACCTTCAAGATAGTCTCATCAAAGATCGCCTGCTTCTAGGCATCAGTGAAGTCAGTGTTAAATCAAACCTCCTGCAAATTAAGGACTTGACATTGGAAAAAGCCATAACCATCTGCAAGACATCCGAGAGAACCAAGCTACAAATGCAAACGCTAAATAGTGAGATGAACTCCTTGTCACTCCACAGAGTCCACTCATCCCGCCAAAAATCACCAAACATGGCGGACGGAAATGGTTCAGCGCAAGACGTCCAAAGACGCTCCTTTTATGGTAACAACAGCAATCACCGGCGAACATGGAATAACCCCCACCACCCGACCAGTCATCATCACAGCAACTCTCGACCAAAACCACAACAAAAGAGGCATGGAAACAAAAAACTGTTTATTTGTAGAAATTGTGGAACCCAACATTCCATAAACCAGTGCCCGGCCTACGGTAAGAAATGTTTGAAATGTGACAAAACAAATCATTTTGCTAAATACTGTCGTTCAGTTCAGGAAGTAAATGTCGAAAGTGAAAGTTCTTATTCTGATGATACTTCAACTTCAGAATATTGTATTGATTATATAACAAGCGTAAATATTATCAAGAAAAATGACTGGAATATAGATTTGAAAGTTCATAATAATACTACAATTAAATTTAAGCTAGACACAGGCGCCGAAATAAATGCTATTCCTGCAAAATTCTTAAGAGATTTAAATATTCATAAGAACAATTTGATGCATTCTGACTTACGAGTCTCAACTTATACTGGCACAAAAATTGACATTTTAGGCAAATGTTCCCTAAAGTGTAAATACAAAAACTTTAATGACTCCATTGATTTTTACATAGTCAATAACGAATTTGCTCCTGCTATTTTGGGAAAAGCAGACTGTGAAAGACTAAATCTATTAAAATTCGTGGGCAACATTCAAAAAACAATTTTCCAAAATGATTATTCTGATATTCCTAAACAGTACAAAGACATTTTTGACAGCATTGGTACTCTTAAATGCGAAAAATATCACATAAATACAGATCCCTCAGTCAACCCTGCAATTCACCCCCCGCGAAAAGTCCCATTTTCCTTACACAACAAATTAAAAAAATTACTTAATGATCTTGAGAAAAAACAAATAATTGCTAAAGTGAACAAACCCACAGAATGGGTGAGTAGTTTAGTTCTAGTGCACAAACCAAATGGAGACATAAGAATTTGCATCGACCCCCTGCACTTAAACAAAGCTATAATTCCAGAAAATTATCCTCTACCGACGATGGATGAAATCATCGCAAAGCTTTCTAATGCTAAATACTTTTCCAAATTAGATGCGAGTCAGGCCTTTTGGCAAGTCACATTGGATGATGAAAGTTCATACAAATGCACATTCAATTCGCCTTTTGGGCGATATAGATTCCTGCGCATGCCATATGGAATCAAACCCGCCTCTGAGGTTTTCCAAAAATATATCAGGCAACATTTTGATGATATGCAGGGCGTGTTATCATATATTGATGATTTTCTAATCTGGGGTGCTACAAAAAAAGAGCACGACGAGAGACTCAAATCAACACTTGAACGTGCCCGCGAAATTAATCTTAAATTAAACTTTAAAAAGTGCAAATTCGGGGTACAAAAAATAAAATTTATGGGACACATTTTTTCAAGCCAAGGCGTTGAACCGGATCAAGATAAAATATTTGCAATACAAAACTTTCTTAAACCACAAAATAAAAAAGACGTGGAAAGATTCTTGGGTATTATTACATATATTTCGAAATTTATTCCTAACATGTCGTTTGAAACAGAACATTTAAGGGTATTACTGAAAAAAGAAACACAGTGGCACTGGGACGACTTACAAGAAAAATCATTTCATCGTTTGAAAGAAATCTTAACCAAAAAACCAATATTACAATACTTTGATAATAAAAAACCCATCACTTTGTCAGTAGATGCTTCCCAAAATGCCATCGGATCGGTCTTACTGCAAAATAACTTACCTGTCTACTACATCTCCAAAGCATTAACTGAAAGCCAAAGAAACTGGGCTCAGATCGAAAAAGAAATGTTTGCAATAACCTATTCCTGTTTAAGATTTCACCAATATATCTATGGAAAAAATATAACAATAGAAACAGATCACAAACCGTTAGTATCCATAATCCAAAAACCATTGCATTCCTGCCCCATGCGTCTTCAGAGAATGTTAATACAAATTCAGCCTTACAAAATAAATTTAATATTCAAACCCGGAACTCAAATACCAATTGCCGATGCACTTTCACGAGCGCATGATTTTAGTATCAATAAATCAAAAATGGAAGACAATCACTCACTTGAAGAAAAAATCGAGGCCCAGATTTTATCTCTAGAATCGAATACCCCAATTACAAACGGAAACCTGACTAACATAAAAACAGAAACAAAAAATGATCCACTACTTGTGAAAGTTATATATTTTTTGAAAAACAGATGGCCAATTTCTAAAAAACTAGATTCCAGTTTAAAACCATTTTATATCATCAGAAACAATTTATCGTTTTCTAATGATCTATTATTATACAACAATAAAATAGTCATACCAAAAAAATTGCAAAAAGAAATGCTGACCAAATTACATGTAAGTCATTTAGGCCGAGAAAAAACAAAATACAGAGCACGATCTTTATTTTACTGGCCAAACATGTCACAGGACATAGACAACTTCATATCAAAGTGTAGATCTTGCGTAATTTTCTCCAAATCTCCTCCAAAAGAACCTCTTATAAACCACAACATACCTACTAGAGCATGGCAAAAGATAGGGATGGATCTTTTTGAACTCAATGGCAAAAGTTACCTTCTCTTGATCGATTATTTTTCAAAATTTATGGAAGTTAAATGTTTACATAACAACACAAGTTCTAATAATGTAATTATCAAGATAAAACATATCTTTTCTCTCTTTGGCATACCTGACGAAGTCTTTTCGGACAACGGTCCACAGTTTTCATCAAACACTTTTAAAAACTTTGCAAATGAATGGAATTTCAAGCATAGCACAAGTAGCCCGTTATTCCCACAATCCAATGGACAAGTTGAAAGAACAATAGGTACTGTCAAATCTGTCTTGAAAAAATGCTTTTATGAAAAAACTGACCCCTACATAGCTTTACTAGAGTTACGTAATACGCCCACAGATAATAAATTATATACTCCCGCACAACTGCTATTGAATAGAAACCTAAAGAGCATTCTGCCAGTCACGGAAACTCATTTAAAACCTAAAATAATTAAAATTAACAAAAATCCCCGAAGTTATGACATTAAATTGTACAATTCTCAAAAAATTGTAACCAGAAATCGCCATCACATAAAAAAGGATCCACAAAGGACCAACATAGAAGATAATGATTCCTTCCAATATCCTCAAAGTTTTGTAAACGAGGAAGAAAATGCGGATTGCGATTTCTATGTTACAAAGTTTGGACGAATTTCCAAACCACCAGTTAGATTTAATATTACTTAGTTTTCCACATAATACATATAATATTATATCTATGATTATGAGTATAACATATCGTAGGAACTGTAAATATTGTAAATATCATTATAATAATATAGGTAGAAACCACTCTAAACTTAAGACGAAATTTTGCTGACATTCCATTGTTTTTATTCTTAGTGACAAACTTTGTGTACAGAGTCAGCTGTTTACTTCAAACATAAATAAGCAATGGGTTCGTTGGCTTGTAGTTTTTGTATCCGGAATGATAACATTATTGTACTGAATTTGGAACTTTAAATTGAATAGGGTATTAGTCATACATTATATGGTAATTTATTAGGCATTAGGATCATATTTGATTTCATAAATAAATATCGCATCACTTATATTTTTATACATATTTCTATACAAAGAGGGGGATGTCATGATAGTGTTAACAGTTGATATTGTGGGTACTTGTAGAGGCGGACTGGTAAATGAACCGCACGCAGTTATCCCCACTATTTGTAGATATTGATGCATATAGGAAATAAAGGATTTAGATCAGTCTCATAAAATATGTGTTTCTATTCACACCTCAACACGCACTACCCAAGAACATGACAGTGTGATTGCGTGATTGTTGATTGATTTGGAAATTTCTAGTGTGAGGTTGTTGATTGTTTTGGAAATTTCTAGTGTGAGGTTGTTGATTGTTTTGGAAATTTCTAGTTTGAGGTTGCTGATTGTTTCTTGCACCATTTTGATTCCTTTGGTCGTGGAAGTCCACATGTAACATCGTATGGTGGGGCCTTTTGCAGGTACGACATCCGATGTTCGTAGTACACCTCATGTGCGCTGGATGTTTAAGACAGTTGACGCAGATTTTCTTTTCCTTTATGACTCTTAGTCTTGCAGCGAGGGCTAATGTTTGGAACTTATGACAATTGTATATGTTGTGATTGAACTCATTGCAGAATTTACAATTCTCGACTGCGCTGTGACTTTGCTCACTGGACTTTTTGCTTTGTACGACAGCCTCGAGGGATTGAAATCTTATTTGCAAAAAATGGAGAATGTCATCTAGCTGGTGCATTTTGTTGGGTTCTGATACGGACTGTTCAAATAATTTATTCGTCTTGGAGTCCCACTGTATATGTATATTCCAGCTGGTGACGTAGTTGTCACCTGTTATCTGTAGATGCTGAATAACTCTGCTCGCTTCCCCTCGTAAATGTGTTTTTAGATATTTCATTTTCTCAATGTCGCTCAGATCATTATTCTCGTGAATTATTTTCTTGAATATGTCCCTGAATGTTGACCATTCTTCATATGATCCGTCAAAGATTGGCAGTTTCACCTGAGGTAGCGCTATATGGGTTGTTGGTCGCTTGGTTGTTGTATAATCACTGTTGGGTTTGTTGTAGGTGGCATGCTGTTTTTCTCTTCATCTGTTTGTAGTTGGAGTAGTATCTGTTTGTGTTTTTTCTCAATGTTTTTATAAGTAGTCTTGTATGGTGTTTGGTTTGACTGCATCTCGAGTTGTATGTATATATCAGATATGAGCTTCCATTTTCCGCTTATTTTTCTTTCCAGTTGCTGACGTCGATTTTTTGGAGTCAGTTAGTCTATCTCTTCAAGTGTGTCGTTTAGAATTTCTTCTAATTGATTCAGCAATACTCCTATTTTTAACGCATTGTCAGTTTCTATGGGTTGTATTTTCCTCAAATCGTCTTCTATATACTTCAGTGTCTCATTATAAACCCCTTTGAGTTGATCTGAATACTTTTTGATGTAGTAATCGTGGGTAGGGAGATTCATCTCGTTCATCTGCTTGTCTTTTTTTCGGATTGTGGCCCACAACGCTTCCACTAAAGTGTTTTTATCCTCGAAATATTGCCTTGTTTTTCTGTTAGATGGATCTTTCTTCATGTTTGTTAAAATGCGTTGAATCTCTCGACCTTGTTGCTCTTGTTCTAGTGCGAGCTGATTCATTTCTTCTTTTGGGTTGGCCATGACGTTTAATTATGTTTTTTTTTTTATATGCTTCCAAATAATTCAATAAACCTGCTTTTCGTGTATTTTCTGGATGTGGAATTGCCTCAGCTGTTTCTGTGATCTGCGGAATGGCAAAAAGCTCGAATGTTTCTGTTCTTATTGTCGGAGTTACTGGGAGCCCTGCTTCGTTAAGTTTTATTGGAATGTTTTCTTCGCAGATGGATATCTTTAGTTTTTCTTGTCGCTTCTATTGCCTTTGGAATCTATTTAGTTTCTTACGTGCCATAAAGTGTAATTAATCTTGAGTTTATTTTGAATTATAAGGCAAGGCTGTGACTATAAACCAGTGATTCTATACTCGCCAGCTTCCTGGCTCGAGAATAGGCACTAAGCTTACTTTTTTTTATATTTTTCTCGCCAGCGCGATTAACTGGACAACTAGAAAAATACTCTTACACCTCCTTAGCCTGTATATTACCTTGGAACTAACTTCGTGGCTAAATTAGTGATTGCATACTCGCCAGCTTCCTGGCACGAGCATACGCACTGGATTTATGTTTATATTTTTCTCGCCAGCGCAATTAACTGGACAGCCAGAAAAATACTTTTACCCTTCCTGCAAGTTCCAAGGTTTATGATTATATTGATAAATGAATTTGATTTTATGGCACCTAGAATGTAATAGACCGGCTGACTAATTTGAATTGGATGACGCTGTTGATGATATAATGCAATATACTTCTGAGAGCACCTCTTGAAGTTATCCTACTCAATTCAGACAACGGTGCCCAGCAGTCGTGTATATGCACTATTATTTGTAGGAAAGGAATATTCACCTGTTTCCTTGATGAAGTTTTATTCTGACGGACCTGGACGGCTTTTTTTTTTTTTTAGTAGTGGACTGTAGTTTCAGGATGAGTTTGCTTCAAATTGGAAGGCTTGGAGTTGCTTCGCTGTGGAAGGCTTTGATTTGCTTCAGTGTAGAAGGCTCGGAGTTGCTTTTGCTCGAAGGACCATAAAAAGGCGTCTCTAATTCTGAGGATGACCTTTTGATTTTCTGCTACTAGCTCTATACCGTGTATCTGGTTTAGGCTTTGTCGTTGAATGTATGTTGTGAGTAAAACACCGTTTGGTTTAATACTGATTTATTATACAATAGATGTACATCTATAAATACTAAAAATAATCTATGACAAAGCGTACGTATTGAGGGTGCTCAGGCTGGAAGAATGTGATGATCTTGCATTCTTGCGATATTAATTACCTGTCGGTGCTGTCCTATGAAAACATACACCTTACATCATTTAATCATGTTTGTTTATAATAACGATATGCGAAACTTGTGTGAAGCAATTTAATAACTATGGGTCAACTACTGTTCTATTTTCCTTATAATATTTTGATTATTTAATTTTTGACTAAAATATGTATTATGTTTAATTTTGAAGATTTTCTCAAGATTAGACACGGTGGTTTTTTGCGATGCGAAACCTGAATATGGACACCTTTGTCTTGCGGCCGTTAGAAGGCGCTGCCTACTGCACTTCTGATGGTTTAAAAGGGCCATAACATTTTCTCCAGTATAGCTTCTCATTGTTTTTGAGGAAATTATTTTTTGGGCATTTTTGGGCCAAAAATGTGCTCTTTTTATGTTCTGTCAATGTGCTCTGTTTTCGAGATATTCTGATTTTTATTGTTCGATGCCGCACCGGAATATATAAATTAGTTTGAATTAAAACAAAATGTCGTTCCTTTATGGGCTAAAATTTGGTCAGTGAATTAGTACTATTTGAATATATTAGTTGACACAGCTTTATTGGGCAAAAAAGTCATGTTAAAATTCAGATTAATATCGGTCACGTCCACGCCGATGGATTCATATTGTCACATCAGTACCGGAGGAAAATATACTTGGTGTAAATCCACCCAATTTGCCACTGGTAGAATCGATGAGCAAGCAGTTTTGTTGCTAAAAGTAGACACGTTCAGCGAGATAATGGTCAGTGGTTGGCTTAGCCAACCACTCTCCATTGTGAGTAGTGTAGTCCCTTTCACACTGAGTAGTGTAACCCCACCCAGCCTCAAAGAACATGCTCGTCCTAGTGTTATGTTGGGGATTAGATGGGATGTACCATGGACGATAATAAATGGAGGTTTCCTATACGGAGTATCTCTACTATTCAGCCCAGCTACGTTCCCTAGAGTACGACAGGTGATGTGGGTCCACTCGAAGACCCAGTCTAACACCTTACGTGACAATATTAATCTTATAATTTTGATATGGTTTTCTTTCCTCATAAAGCTTTGCCAACCTACAAAACCAAAATACTACTGATTCACCGATCAAATTTCATCCTAAGGGTAAGTAAAAATGTCAATATGTCCTTTACAAACAAAAGTAAACAAGTATAGTGAGAAAAAAGTTATGGCCAATTCAAACTATCAAAAGTGGAGTGTGCAGGACCCTCTAACGGCCACAAAGAAAAAGGTGTCCATATTCAGGTTTCGCATCCAAAAAAATTGTTTAACTTCACCATCCTCTATCAAAGAAACGGAGCAATTTCGGAAAAGGGTAAGTCGCTTTTGATCAGCCTATTTTGACGTCGGGAATATGTGGGGTGATTTTGTAAAGATCTTTCAGAGACACCGTGTATAATATAATACAGGGTGTCCAGAAATTTGGTCAAAATATTCGAACACGACAGTACAAAATATGTACCTACTAGTTTGCTTTTTATTAATTTTCGCGGAAACGCTTTGTTTTCCAGAAACAAGGTGTCAAAGTCAAATTTCGATTTTTTTTGTATTCAAATAAATCACATTGTTCAGTAGGTGTTTTATATTGTATATGAGGAACGGTGCAGAAGTTGGTGACAAATCCAATATGAACAGTTATCCATGATTTCAAGTGTTGAAAACATCGCTACGGTGGTAGCACCATTTTGGTCCTATCGTTCCGGATAAATGGTCCAGGATTGGAAATTGGAAGCTAAGGAATTGGTAGAAGTTAATCAATCAAGTTATCAAGTTATCATGGCCGGTGGTGTGTAAGCAGTAAATACATAAAACGAGAGGTGCTCAGGAGTAAGTTTTTGGCAACACTTTTACTTGATCGAATTTGTCGATAGAAGTTTATTCGTTTAAAAGCAAAATATCATATCAGGTCTGTTTTTCTGTCAGTGTCATCGTGTGTTGACTGCAGGAATAAATAATTATCAATACAAATACATACATGTATTTGGTGAAAAGGTTGGTTCTGGTGAGTTAAAATCGTTTATATCTCATATCGTGGGTCTGGGCTGCCTTATCCAACATTTTCACATCGTATATCAAGTATTTTTTCTGCTAATATCGCATTGTAATTACCGACAAAATGGGTAGAAAAAATAATTCAAAAGACGAGGACGAACAAATCAAAGACTCTATTGAACGTCTATTTGCTAAACGACGTCAACTTTTGAAACAGTTTCAAAAATTCCAAGAATTTTATGAAGAAGTTTCTAGCTCTAGTAATGAAGACAAATTGACACAATTAGAATATCGTTTGGAAAAAATTGATGTAGTTTTAGATCAGGTAAACGAGGTTGATTTGGATATTGAAGCGTTAGAAAAAGAATCGGTAGTTCAAGATAATTTTTAAGATCTATTTTTTCAAGTAGTATCTGAAGTCAAGAAATACCTCGAAAGTAAAGCAGTCGGTGTATCATCTAACGCTGAAATACTTCATGTCAATTCTCAAGGTACGCTGACTGGTTCTACGTCAGGTGGGATTAGACTGCCAAATTTGGGAATACCAAAATTCAAAGGAGAGTATAATAAGTGGATCCAGTTTAAAGAAACCTTTGAAACGATGATATCAAAAAATCCCTGTTTAGATGAAATCCAAAAATTTTATTACCTGATCGATACACTCGAAGGTGAAGCTGCGACTCTTATTGAAACATTGCAGGTAACTAGAGAAAACTATAAAATTGCTTGGAAAATGTTAGATAACCGTTTTAATAATAAACCTGTGATAATTCAATCCCATCTGAAATCAATATTCGAGGCACCTTCTTTGAACGAACAATCTTACATTGAACTGAGAAAACTAATTGTGAATTTGGAGCGAAACTTGCGAGCTTTAAAAGCATTGGGAGAACCTGTAGAGTATTGGGATAGACTTTTGATTTTTACCTGTTCGGGTGAACTTGATATCGAAACACAAAAGCATTGGGAAGAAGCAACTATTCCGAAGTTTGAGGGTAATCCTAGCCTTCAAAATTTCATCGATTTTATCGCCAATAAATGTCAGATTCTAGAAAACGTAGAAATAAATACGCAAGCCAATAAAAAACAAACTGTTGGTAGAACGTATACCAAACCAAATATTCAACCGAACAATAAATACACAGTGAACAATAAATTCACAGCTTACAGCACAACAGGAGCAACGAGCAAAGCATCATGTCAATTTTGTAAAGGAACTCATTTTCTATATCAGTGTGAAAAACTCTTGAAGTTAACCGTCGACGAACGAATAGAACGTATTAAGAAACTTTGTCTTTGTTTGAACTGTTTGCGTGGGAATCATGTTTTTAATCAATGTTTGGCTAATGGGTGTAAACATTGTAAGGGTAGGCACAATACGATTCTGTGTAAAAGAATTTATCCTGTTTCAAATACTGTTACTAATCAAGATAGTTCTGGGACCAGCACTATTCATGATCTGGAGGAAAAGGAGAAAGAAGAAGTTTCAACAGTGTCTGCTTCTTGTAATACTCCGTGTAAACTTCCCCAGGTTCTGATATCGACTGCTATCGTTTTTATAAAAAATTATCAGGGACAATATGTGAAGTGTCGTGCGTTATTGGATAGTGCGTCTCAAGTAAACTTTATTCGGAAAGATCTAGTAAATTTTCTAGATTTAAAGGTGAGGGGAGTTGATATACCAATATCAGGTGTTGGAAAATCGTTAACGAAAGTGAAGCAGCGAGTTGCTACCAATATAAAATCGACCTACAGCAATTTTAATGACGATAATATCGTCATCATGAATAGTGCTGGTCCCAGAACTATCTTGATTAGTGATATATTATATCATTTTTAGTTTTGGAAAATATAGCTTTTGAAATTCCAAATCACTCTTTCAATATCAAAGATTTAAATATTTCTTCGAATATAAAACTAGCGGATCCGAATTTTTATGAAACATCAAAAGTTGATATTCTGCTTGGAGCGGAATTATTTTATGAATTACTTTGTGCTGGACAGATAAAACTAGCTGACTGTTTATTGATACTTCAGAAGACTTTATTTGGTTGGGTTATATCAGGAAGGATTCATAACTATCAAAATAATATCGATAATGAAGCTGTATGTAATGTAAGTATGAAATCAATGGAGTATCAAGAGTTACAGGATCAAATAGAAAAATTCTGGTTAATCGAGGAGGTGGGGACACAAAAGAAACTGTCCAATGAAGAACGTGAATGTGAAGAATTTTTCGCCAAAACAGTAGAACGCGATGAGACAGGAAGATTTTCTATGGCCTTACCACTCAGGGAAGATGTTAGTTCATTGGGAGATTCGTTAGAGATGGCTAAGAAAAGGTTTTTGAACTTGGAACGAAAACTTGAAAGAAACGGTGATTTGAAGGAGAAATATATGGAGTTTTTGACGGAATATGAGCAGTTGGGCCATATTTCAAAACTTAATTTTAACGATGATAGTCAAAATCAAAAAATTAGGTACGTGTTACCACATCATGGAGTACTTAATGAATCTTCGATAACTACAAAATTGCGTGTTGTATTTGATGCAAGTTCAAAGACAACAAGCGGAGTGTCATTGAACGATGTACTTAAAGTAGGGACATCTATTCAGGATGAGCTTTTCGACATTTTAATTCGATTTCGTCAAAACAACGTCGTAATTACCGCAGATATATCAAAAATGTATCGTCAGGTCAAAGTTCAAGAAAGCTATCGTGATTTGTAACAAATCGTTTGGCGAGCTAATCCTGATTCTGAACTTCAACTGTATCGTCTCAATACCGTCACATATGGGACAGCGTCAGCAAGCTTTTTAGCCACAAGATGCCTAAAGGAAGTATCATTGAATATCAAGAACAAGCCGAAAATAAGTAATGCTATTGCAAAGGACTTTTACGTAGATGATTTAATTACAGGTGCGTCTTCGGTGAGTGAGGCTATAAGCTTGGCTACGGAAATAGGGTCTGAGCTTAATAAATACGGCTTTCCATTGAGAAAATGGTCATCGAATGAACCTATTGTGTTGAAGGCTTTGTCAAAGAAAGCATCTGAGAACGAGGGATATTTTATTGTTGACGATGATATAAGAAAAACTTTAGGTGTCTTTTGGGAACCAAGTAAGGATATTTTGGAGTATGTTGTTAAATTTGATCTGCATGAAAATATCAGGGTAACAAAACGCTTTGTTCTTTTAGTGACATCAAAGGTTTTTGATCCATTAGGTTTAGTGGTCCTGTTATTTTGCAAGCAAAGATTATTTTACAAAGACTTTGGATGTTAAAACTTGCATGGGATAAATCTGTACCTCTAAATATTTATTCTGCTTGGAGTCAGTTTTACAATCAGCTTTCTTTGCTTAACAATATCAAGATTCCTCGTCAGTTCACCTTAAGAGATTATAATACTTTTCAAATTCACGGCTTTTGTGATGCAAGCGAGCGATCATACGGTGCATGTCTTTACTTGAGGTCCTGTAAAGATCAAGATGATAATGGTGATACTATAGTTAATATAATTTGTGCAAAATCAAGGGTGGCACCATTGAAAACTCTCACTTTACCACGACTTGAATTAATGGGGGCACTTCTGTTAGCCAGACTTGTCAAAAAAGTCATTACTGTACTTAACATTGAAATTGAGAGCGTTTATTTATGGTGTGATTCCACGATAGTTCTCTCTTGGCTCAAAGAACAACCAAGCAATTGAAAAGTATTTGTAGCACATCGTATCGCCGAAATTCAAGAATTAACAAAGCATTTTTATTGGAGACATGTAAAATCAAATCATAATCCTGCTGATATAATTTCAAGAGGAGCTAATTATTCTATTGAATTGGAAAAATCGAATTTGTGGTGGTTTGGGCCTAGTTGGCTTATCTATAAACCCAAAGATTGGCCTGAGAGTTTATTCAAGAATGCAGAGTTTTTACCTGAAAGAAAAAAGGATAAAATATCATTAATTAATATTGATGATGAGCATAATATGTCGCTTTTTACAAGGTATTCTTCTTTACATAAACTGATAAAGGTATCTGCTTTATGTTTACGATTTATCAAAAATTGTAAAATCAAGTATAAATTTGATCGAGAGTTGGGACCGCTAAAGGTAAATGAATATAATCTAGCTCTAAATACACTTTTAGGTATAATGCAAAATCAAGAATTTTCAAATGAGATTTTTGCATTAAAAAATGGTAAAGAAATTCTATCAAAAAGCTCAATTAAATCGTTGGATCCATTTTTTGACTCAAAAAATAATTTATTGCGAGTGGGAGGTCGAATAAAAGCTTCACGTCTAGTGTATGAGTCAAGATTTCCTATAATATTACCTCAACATCATCCTCTGACCAAACTTATTATTCTTGACCAACATCATAAGAACCTCCATGCTGGTACGCAAGCATTACTAGCCACTTTGAGGCAAAACTTTTGGCTGATTAATGGCACATGTTTCAGAATTAAACCTATATTTTCAAGTCAAAAAATGGGTAATTTATATGGGTAAGACACAGAGCTATTGTGAAGGGATATATGTGTTTATTTGTCTGTTTTTGTACTAAGGCTGTTCATATAGAACTCGTCGGAGATCTTAGTACAAATTCTTTTTTGAACTGTTTAAAAAGATTTGTCTCTAGACGCAGCCTTTGCAATAAAATTTTTTCCGACAATGCTACTAATTTTGTTGGTACTGATAATGCTTTGAAGAAGGTTATTCGCGATATGTTGGGTAAGGCAACCCGGAATCCAGAAATGTTCAACTTTTTTCTTGAAAATCAAATTGAATGGTTGTTTATTCCTGCTTAATCACCTCACCAGGGTGGATTATGGGAATCTGCTATAAAACGAGCAAAATTTCATATAACCCGAATTGTGGGTAATTCTGTTTTCACATTTGAGGGTCTTTCGACAATTTTCGCTCAAGTAGAGGCGGTGTTAAACTCCCGCCCTTTGACTCCAATTTCTACGGATCCCAAAGACTTCACTGCCCTAACGCCAGGTCATTTCTTAATTGGAGATTCTCTGAATGCTGTTTCTCAACGGAACGTTACTGATGTATCTTCAAACCGTTTAGATCAATTTCATGAAATGCAAAAAATGGTTCAGATATCGATTCCAAGATGGTCATCGGAATATATTACCAGTCTACAGCAACGTAAGAAATGGACAAGAACCTGTGATAATATTCAGGTAGGGACATTGGTGTTGCTGGTAGAAGATAATACTCCGCCTCTATACTGGAAGATGGGACGTGTAGTGGAAGTGCATCCAGGAGAAGACCAAATGGTGCGTGTGGTTAGTGTACGTACTCACAATGGAACTGTTAGAAGGGCGGTGCAGAAAATATGTGTCTTGCCGTTCAGTGACATTGATTGTTAAGGCTTAGTTATAATGAAGCCTATATTATTTATAATTTTGTATGCTATTTTATCCATACGAAGATTAATATTTCAACCTGTTAGAAAACTTAAGTTTTCCAAGGCCGGCGGTTATGTTCAGTAGGTGTTTTATATTGTATATGAGGAACGGTGCAGAAGTTGGTGACAGATCCAATATGAACAGTTATCCATGATTTCAAGTGTTTTTGGCGGTTACCAGGATTTTTTGAAAAAACATGTGAATATAATATTTCAACAACAAGCCGCCGGTCAAAGTCAATAGCGAGCTGAATAAATCATTTGAATACAGTCCACTCTTTAATTAAAAAAATTAAAAAAATAAAATAAAAAAAAACGACAAGAGAAAACATCGCTACGGTGGTAGCACCACACATATTGATTCTGATAATTCAACAATAAAAAGCATCGAGATAATTGTCAAAATATATGAATATACCGCCGTTCTCACCGGCACCTATGTCTGGTAGTAGTTTTGTGACGCACTCATGATCTACCAGATTTTTTGGGTATTTCGCCACACCCTTTCAGGAAACAATCAAACTAGTGTTTATACAGGGTGTCCGGGAAAATGTGGGAGATCTTTCGGATTCAGATAAAACATTAAAAAATAAGATGACAAGTTCCCATAATTTTTTTTCCTAGCGGCCCTCCCTACGGAGATACGGCCCCCTAAAGGACCCCACTGGAAATCGGTTTTTCTTGAATAACTTTTAAACGACTCAATATAATTCAATGAAAATTTAATATGATAAACAGTAGTAAGGACCTCTCAAAATACTTCCCTTAAAACATGATTAGCTTGTTTAGTTTACCAGGGACGGACTAGATTGTACATTTTAACGCTCAAATTTTCAACACCCTGTATGATAAGAAGTTAAAAAAAACAAATTTGGATACCTTGAACATTAAGCTAAAGAAAAGGTACTCTTGTTCATTGTCGATAAAATGAACCATTTTCGAGAAAAAACAATTTTTATTAAACAAAACCTCGAAAAAAGCCATGACGAAGTGGTAATCTTGACGAAATTGTGAACCTAACGCTAGGAAAAAAAATTATGGGAACTTGTCATCTTATTTTTTAATATTCTATCAGAATCTGAGAGATCTCCCACATTTTCCCGGACACCCTGTATACCGGATCTTCTATATTACCTGGAAAAACGCTTATAAGTGAACAATAAAACCTATGAATATCAAACGTTTCGGAAGCGAATCTGCTTCCGTCGTCAGTGGAACCTAAGAGAGGAGCAATTAACTCAAATTCAATATAGCTCGTTTTTTTGTGGTTTCGCAGTAAAATTGGCTTTTTTGTGTTTATGCCACAAAATGTTACTTTTACTGACATTGGAGGGTATAGTTTTGATTGTTCAACTTTACTTATAATGTTTAGTATTTATAATTCACTTTTTTGGGCTATGTTCAATTTCTTAATAGAGGGAACCATGTATTACTTGGATTTACAGAGCAAGTTGCTTCACATTCATTAGAGTATAACATAGTATAATATGCACTTTCTTTGAGTTCACGTTTTTCAGAAAATGACTCCTTTGCTAAGATTTTTGAATTATCCCAATTCATTTTATGATTATTACGAATGCATGCCGACAAATTCCCGAGCTATGAAACTCGATTTTTTTCATTTATGATTTATGTTTTTTAATTCTCTTTTTTAAAGGTCGTGGAGTGTCTTCAATATAGACTTTATAGACTCATTAATATTTTTTGGTCTAGTATTTGTTAAATTAGAGCGAAGTATGTTATTAGTTTTGAAAATGGTCCGTATATTATGTGTTGGTCCAAAACGTTTTAGTTTATGAGAAATTCCAGGTATGAATGGAATAATCAAATTAGTTATTCAAATTCCATCACAACACTTTTCAATAAAATTAATGGGATAATTATTTTTTTGACAAAACATCTCCCCGTAAAAATGTGGTGCTTCACTATTATTTGGTGTCAGGGGCTACGGTGGCCGAGCGTATAACACGCCGGCTTGAGAGACCGTTAGTTCTGATCGACGTGGGTTCGATCCCCGCGGTGAGCAGAAATTATTTTCTGTTCTGTATTTAGTGGCACTCTCTCTGGCTAACGTTACTGAGTAGACTGCAGTTCTATTAGTTACTGACAGTCGGAAAGTTTAATAGTTAGCCTAAATTAATTGGTCCTGCTAGTTCAATATATAACTAGGTGATGTTCTCCATCATCAACTTAGTTAGAACTGCATTGGTCCTGGGGTTGGCGAAAAAAGGTCTTTAAGGCCTACTCGCCGGGCAGTGGTTTGCCCCCTCACCAATACCAATACCAAAATACCAATTATGTGGTGTCACTTTAGATCTTTTATTATCTGAAAAAAGTCTTTTATGTTTTTTCAGTTTACAATATATTTTATATTCACATTTTATATATTTATTATATTTTTCACGGTGCACCAAAAATACATAATCAATATTCAAGGCATATTACAATACTTTTTCGCAATAGAAGATTGCGAATTTCTATGGGCGATTTTGTTATTAAATTAATCATCACACCACTGGATTCGGAGTGCCTCCAAATGACTGTAACCAAGATTTCATACAAATATATTCATTCATAACAAAGCTAAGACAACTTCAAATTCATAAATTCTCTAAGCAATCGGTCACAAAAGAATACCTTGCATCAACAGTTGTCGATGGAATATTATTTGTTCTATTACCTATAACAATAGACCACGAATCAAATGTTTCATTTATTACTGTGACATATTTTTTTTATCGTTTTAGGCAAAAATGTGCTTTCTCATTATCAATACACACATTGAGAGAGTGGTGGTAGCAGTCCGTCTTATATTGAGATGGCGCTAGTCTGACTATGTGACCACTTAGGTAATACAGATAGGTTACTTATGTAGGCAAAATTTTATGTTATTAATTAAAACCATGAGATGGCGCCAGTTAAACCATGCTACCACTTGGGTAATATGGATAGGTCACTTATGTTACCAACATTTTATGTGAAGTTGATAATTCAAACTATGATATCTGAGATGGCCCCAGCCAAACCATGCTACCAATGCAATTTATATATCATTATACAGGGGCTCCCTGAAATGACTGTACAACGCTTAACCACAAATTCCTTAAGCAAAAATAAGGGGATCTAGGCAAACTTACCCATATCCAAAACTACTTCGTTAAGTCTACAGAGGTCGTCAAAGATTTAAAAAAAAAATGGTTTTCCCTACATTCTTTCAAAAACGGGCAAATGAATTTTGATAATTTTTGGTACCTAGTCTTGGATCATGAAATAACGTTTTTTGTTTTGAGAGCGATCGGTTGAAATTAACCGGAAGTGGTATAAAGGTGATGTCATATGTAGTTTTTTTTTTGATTTTTTTTGGCATTGAATTTTTAATAATTCAGATATTTTTATCTAAAAGTTTAATATATTAGGAAGTTTTTTTCTCTCTTGAAAAAAAAAATGAGTGGTTATGCCAAAAAAAATTTTTACAACTAGCTTCACAGATATTTCACTATTGATTTTTTTTTCCATCATTACTACTTATCCCAGCATATTGTTTCAATATGGGTTATTAGATGAAAACATCTTAATCATCAGAAAGTCAATTCCATAAAAAATCAGTGACATCATATTCAGCTATATCTTGTGATTTTAAGTAAGAAAGTTTTTTCCTCTCTCGAAAAAATTTGCTGGGATAAGTAGTTCGATTTGTACATTTTTAAAAAATGTAGGAAAAACCATTTTTTTTTTAATCTTTGACGCCCTCTGTAAACTTAACGAAGCAATTTTGGATAAAGGTTTGCCTAGATGGCTTTATTTTTGGTCAAGGAATTTGTGGTTGAGCGTTGTGCAGTCATTTCATCTCATAGTAATAGTGAAGAAATTTTCATAACAGTTCCTTTACAGTACACTATGAAATAAAACGTATGAATTTCAAGTTGGCGTAACTTTGTTGCTGATAAATATATTTTTATGAACTCAAAAAAAAAAAAAAAAAAATCGGTTAATCGCCTGAAAATTTACAGGGGTGTTTCAAATCTAATTGGGTGACACTTTATGTTCACTGAACTTATACAGGAAACTTTTTTTTTCAGTGTCAAAAATACTGTTCAAATATTTCAACCCAATTTCGGGAAGATTATTTTGAAAATATTTTAATAGTTTAAATATACAGTGGCGGCCAAAATTATAGCAACCGCCTAAGATGTTATGGAACTCTTACCCTGCATCAGTTATCAAAGAAGTGATGGTGCATTTAAAAACATCAATTCATTTGTCAGTTTAAGTGTCCTGGCGATTTTTTCAAAACATTGTCTAGTGCCTTTTTTTCTACTACCACCATTCGAAAGAGGTGCAGAAAGAATGTACTTCCTGAAAATTCCTCAATTATTCAACAAAGGATAGACAAGCTATGAAATTTTGATCCATTTTTCATGATTTCTTCATGAAAGTTTATAAATTACTCGAAGAACATAGGCATAACTCCGTTATTTTTGGTTTCAGGAAAAAAATAACGTGTCCCATTAAAAAAAAAAATACGTTTTCAAGAATAAATCCAGAACGCGTTTTTTATTTTTTTTTGTCAGCATAACGTTAATCCGCAGAAAAAATACTACTTGTTCTCTCAGTTGAACGACCTCGTATCATAAATTATTAGGAAGTTGGCAATTGTGCCGACTTAATCGGAGGCACACTCTTTGTCATTCTCACCACATTTTTCCTTTTCTGTAACAAAATCTGAAAACGTTCTATTTTTTCTAAAGCACTCCCAATTTTCGACACATTATCACAATGACTCAAATGAAGTTTCACTTGAAAAGAAAATTGATGTAAAGCATTGAATAAATGTTTAATAATATAATATAACAAAAGTGTTCCTGTTATTATATGTTACAAAAAAAAACGAAATAATAAATGTCTAATAGAATTACAACTACCTACAAGTGGGTATAAAGAGGTACAAATCACTCAACCTGGTGCTCGTTACATGCCCGACGAGATTGTATCTGGACTCCACTACACATCAGTTTCCTTATGAGACGCGTGGACCGCATGGAGATCTCGCACCTGCTTGGTGAAATGGTCTCAGGTTCCCCAATAAACGGAGAAAAAGTTACATAATGGCCCTGCATCTCCAATTTCTCTTGCAGAGCAGCGTACTTCTTCAGCTTACCCTTACTCTCTCGCTGAAAATCCTCGAAGTCGCTCTCGAAACGGATGCACGCGTCGGTCGAGGATGTCAATGGCCTTTCTATTCCGTATCATGACATCGGGCTTCAGGTTGAAGGTTGAAGCAGTGGAGCCTGAAGATGGCAAAGCCCGATTGGCGGTTAACTACCGCATGTACCCTGTAATGGGTAATGGCCATGAACATTAAGGTCTCCTTTGCCAAGATGCCGAGTAAATTTAACAGTGGATAAACACATGAGAGACGGTCTCCTGATCTGCGCCGAATCACCTGCATCTTTTGTCAGCTTCACTCCAGTGACTAGCTACATTAACTGGGAGGCAGTTCAGCCTCGGCTTGCTGATCAAATCAAATACGCTTTAATGCCACAGAAAAATTCAAATAAATTTATTGGACCAAGCAATTGACAGTCAGAAAATCCGGTCGCGAACCACTTCCCCATGTAGTGGTGACCTGAAGCACTCTTGGAAATTCTCCCTTCTTTGGTTTTCCACTGAGTCTGCGCATATTTTTGTCACTTCTGATTTTTTTAAGGGTAGCCTCCAGCTTTCTTGTCTCGCAGCATTGATGTCAACGTTGCACTCATCATTCATTGTGGATATCAATTGTGTTGCAAGTGAAGGCAAGATTATTTTTTTTTCTAAACGATAGGGTTTCGTGTTCTTTTAGATAACTGAATAATTTAGTTCTTCTCAAAGATAAGTGGAGTCATCCACGAATACTTTGAGCTGTTTTCTTTATGCAGGGTGACCCAGTTTTATGCACCAATGTTTGAGACTTATATTCTACTATTTAAAATGAACAATTTTCATTGTATGAACATCTTTCAAGTCCTTGTCAGTTACTTGATATACACCTTCAAAGATTTTTCAACATTTACTGATTTGAAACAGTTCAGCTACGATTTTTCATGATCCAAATCCAGTTGAAAGTCACTTTTTGTTTTATTCTGAGAGATGACGAAATGACCTCTCAAACCATAGCAAAAACAACTTAAATAATCGAGGTTTTGTCAAATTTTAAAAGGTTAAAGATTGAAAATTGCATTTTTCAAAATTTCTCCTATTTTTCTCCTATCAAGCACAAACAAAATTCTCGAATTTGTCAGTTTCTGTAAAACTTGCGTCTCATACTAAGTTCCGATTAGCGTTCAAAAAAATGCGATTGTTTTATCCTACATTTGTTCATAAGAATTTTAAATTGAGCATTCTGTTTATTCCGTAGTTTTGCTTTAGTAACTGGAATATGATCAAATAAATTAAATTCAGGAAGGCGGCAAAATCTTTGCGAATCCCCTTTTGTATAACAAAGCCTGATGCACCAATCAATTGGCCAACCATTACCTATTTGGCTTGTGCCCTGGAAAACAAAGACTTTTTTTTCGATCTTGCAAAGTTGCTATTTAGATAGAGATAGATAGATAGAGATATGGAGGGGTAGCATGCGCCATCCTTTTACTTAGGCCACTCAGGCGGGCCCATTGTAACCTCCCTCGGGGTTTACCCGTCGAGCCAGCCAACAGCGTTGATGTATTTCTAGACTGTGGCGGACGAGCCTCCGATCAAGGCCAAGTCTGGCCATCTTTCCCCCATAATGGATTCTCTGATATTTGCGAGGGCTGGGCAGTGGCAAAGGACATGCTCAGCACTCTCGTCATCCTCGTGGCACCGCCTACAAGTCGGATGTGTTACCACACCCAAGGTGTTGAGGTGTTTATTTAGCTAAAAATGTCCCGTAAGCATTCCCGCCAGTTTTCCAAGGTTGCTACGTGAGAGTCCAAGGAGGTACTGGGTTCGCGAAGCCTCGGGGCCGTGTATGAGCCGTAAGTGAGTTTCCAGTAATATTTTTGCCGTATCTTCAGAGGTGGTGGTATATGTTCCATCACTCTTCTTGAGACAGCTTGGCTGTATGAAGGGGTCTCTCGAGAGGACCTTCTTGAGGCTCGAGGCTGACGATTTATCAGAGACCTCGCTGCAGAAGTTTCTCCATGCCGTTCTTTTCTTTTCCCTTAGTTTCTTCTTGAAGGTTTTCCTATGCTCCTTATATTCTTGCCATTTGCCGTTTGTTTTCGCCCGGGAGAAAGCCTTCTCAGCATCTTTCCTTAGTTTGTCCATCTCTTTGTCCCATCCAGGAATGTTGGTTTTATCCCTATGGGCAGCGAGAGGACAGGAGTGCTCGGAAGCTTCCGTCAAGCTACCGTATAGAAAGTTTAGACTCTCCTCTACTTCCTCCGTGCTAGTCAGAGTTTGTAAGGGGGCTCCTTTCTCTATCATTTCCTTCAGAGTGCTTACAAACATCGAAACGTTCGTTTTACGCGGGTTTCTGAACGGTTTGCTTTTTGGTGGTTCAAAAAGCAGTTTGAACTTTATCCATCTGTGATCCGACATAGATATGTCGGTGAAGACGTGCCATCCTGCTATCTTATCGCTAGTGTTTATAGATGCAAAAGTCAGATCTATTATCGTTTGGTGTCTGGACGTTACAAACGTGGGTTCGCAGCCTCTATTCACTATACTCAGATTTGTTTTTGTTGAAAATTCAAGTAGTAACTTACCCCTATCATTGGTGTCCTTGTTTCCCCACACTGTAAGGGTGCGCATTAGCATCACAACCAATGATGAGGTTCGACTTGTCCTTCTCACATTGGCTCACAGTTCTTGCAAGCTCGGCTGACGGCACCGATTCTCCAGGGTCTTGTGGGAGGTAAGCTGAGGCCAGAGTTACTTCAACTCGATCATCACCCTCACCTACCGAGATTTGCACGACAGTGACGTCGGAGCTGGATAGCTGAGGAAGGATGCTTGCTTGGAACTGTGCAGGTACGTATATACATGTCCTTGGTTTGCTTCCTTTCGGGTTGTAGTAGACAGTGCCTTGTAGTCCTCCTAGTCCACATACTTTGTTTTTCACCACCCAGGGCTCTTGGATAAGGGCGATGGTGTTATTATTATTGCCTAGGTGCCGTTGTATGTTAGCCATGGCCGCTCGGCAGTGCTGGAGGTTTCCCTGGATTACGTTCATACTGTCCATCGCGGGTTTTTTTTTTTTCCTTTCTTGTTTCCAAGAAGAGGATTTACATGTGGGGGTTCGAACTCAAGAAGCTTCTCCTGAACGTCAGATGTGAGGCTGCTAGTTTCCATAGCAGCCTCCGTCGACGCCGAGAGGTGCTCTCTTGAGTCCCCAGGGGTACTAGTACCCGACTGTGCCGCGAGTCTCCCATCGAAGGTTGGTATGGTTGATCACTAAGACCAGCACTAGGATTGGGGGCCTCCTCCGAGGTTGTTCCACTAGGGACAGCCTCGCCGGTATCAGTTCGGGGTTTAGCCGCGCCCTGGATAATTTTAATGTGGAGGGAGCTGAATTTGTAACTAAGCTTCTCGTTCCTCTTTTTGATGGACTCTGCGTCCTCTTTTGGGACACCAACCACAAGGAGTTGTCCTCGGTGAGGCTCCTTCTTAACGTCTCTGTGAAAGAGGTGCCACCTGTCAACATTTGCCCAAGGGTTCTGCCCCTTGAGCCGACGCTTGACGCAGTCAATGTCTTCGGGTGGCCCCCCCACCCAGATGGTCCCTTTAACTAGCTGCGGGAGTCTGTCCACTGGGATTGCTTCCAATCTAGCTCCCTCCCATAAAGAGGGAAGACCAGCGATAATCTTCCGCAGCCAGTCTACGGACCCCTAATTGTTGCAGAGGATCCTCAGAATCACTCCTCTGTGGTTGAATCCCCCATTGAATGTAGGAGGGAACGTGTCGGAGGTGACAGGAGAGGCTAGGAGTGCATACAGCTCTCTGAAAAGCACCTCTTCAACGATCCGCGCCTGATCCGCAGAGATCCTTCCTATGGAGTTGTTGCGGTTCACTACAGTCATTCTGAGATGGCTCACGGCCGCATCGGCGAAGCTTCTTGGTGGATTTCTTTTTTGATTGGATGCTGGTCAGAGTTTGTGACCAGGGTTCAGCTTCTCCTGCTGTCCCTCTGATCCATCCGACCGTATCCTCTTCTTGTTGTCCTGCGGGTCTCTGTGTAATGGGGAGATACCTGAGGAACACGTTTCAGATTTTCTTCCCATTGAATCTTTAGGCGGCCTACCCTTTGTGGTTCGCTGTTTTTTCGATTTCGCGCCTGGGAGGTTAGCCTTAGGGGCCAGCTCTCCGGTAGCGTTTGCGGTTTTGGCAGCCTGCGGGGTCACCCTCGGGCCGGAAGGTTGCCCACCCGATTGGGCGGCAGCCCTCGCAGCTTCGTGGGCTCTCCGGCGCCGTTTTTGTTCGGCCCCGCTGATGCGGTGCATTTTTGGCTTGTCAGAGCAGCCTGCTTGTGGCCGGTTTCTTGTTGACTGGGGTCGTTCTGTTGGGGTAGGTATTTCCTGCTCCCCTTCGTTTTGGGGTTTGTCCGCTATATTCTCTTTTTGTTCATCCATATTATGAGTAAAGAGTTTCGCTCAACCGGCTCCCCACCCTCCTCGGAGCCTCAAATGGGACGTATGATACGCCAGAGCTACCGGTTGAGTATAGCCATCCAGAGGAGGTTGTGCATGAGTTCCATATGGGATTCCATCACCAGCCTCTGGGATGAGTAGGTGACAGATACCCACTTCCCTACACACCCCACTTCTCCAGAAGACTCACCCTGTTGTTTCTCTGACGGAGCGACGCAGCCGATTGATCGAGTTGGGTTAGGCTCGACCGCCCGTTTACATGGGAATCAGGGCAAAAGAGGCGTGTTGCCCCCACTTCAGGGTGACTCAACCACCAGGATCCTTTCATCCCACTTACGGGTCTCCACGCACGACACAAACACGTGGGTGGCCACTTGAGTGCCCCAGGCGCGACCGCTACGTTCTGGGGTGGAGTGTTTATCGACCTTCCGGTCTAGATCCGCTGCTAAGTTTTCGAAATGCAGCATATTGGCATGTCACGGAAATCTACCAATCAAAAAATCAAGATCCGTTTTATGCGTGGAAACTGCAGTCTAAATTCAATTTGGCCGGCTTATGCTCTACACATTGGTTAAATAATGTAGTGCTGTCAGTAACTATATAGTTTCATAGGTATATGCCAAGAACAGTCTTGATCAGCCATCCAGTGAATATTTCCGTGGCTCAATCCACTCAACTAATACTGCCTTGATACGCAATTCATTTTTTTTTCAAGCCAAGGCCTGCAAAATAAACGAATAATAAAAACATCAATATTGCAATTCAAGAAGTGAATTGAATATTGCAATTGGTTCTCTTTTTAATGAAAAATTGGTTCTTATCTTATTTTACTAAGAACTATTATTATCATTATTAAGAATATTTTATCAAAATTTCTTTGTTATTTTGAAGATACATATCGGCATTTTCCTCGTTTACACATAAGGCATTTTAGGTGCGTATTTTTCTTTTCTAGAGAGAATCAACACCGAATGACATCAAATCACAAGCAGGAAATAATTCCATATGTATCTGCAGTATAACAAAAAATATTTTTAGTTAGATAAGATAAGGACCAGTTTTTATTACAAATATAAACAATTGAATAGTCACCCATATCATTATTGATTGTTTTTATTATTTATTCATCTCTCAAGCATCACGTATCAAGGCAGTAATAGTTGTGTCGATTGAGCCACGAAAACATTTCATGGACGGCTGATCAAGACTGTTCATGACTTGGCAGTTACCTACTAGGTTCTTGGACCACTGGGCAAGTCTGTCTTCTCCTCGATTATCCTTGATCCTTTTTTACAAAAATAACTTACTAAATTTAATTGATTTGATCATATTCCAAACAAAGGCAAAAATATATAAGCCGTATTTTCAGATGAACAGCTCATCATTCTTATAAACGACCTAAGGATAAAACAATTGAATTTTTTTGAACGCTAATGGAAACTTAGTATAAGTAGCAAGTTCCACAGAAACTGGTTAATCCATGAATTTTGTGAGTGCTTGCTTACAACCATTTAAAAAAAAACAGCAGAAATAAAAAAAAACATTTTCTGTTCAAAAGCTTCTCAAAATGGACTCCGATATCAAATATTATAGTTTCTTACTAATTTCTATTTCAAAATGCAGAGTTAGTGTATGAAAGTGTTTAAATGTATTACAAGCACTCCATGCTTTTATCACTATGACAATAATTTTCTCGTTCATTATTTCATCCTCAAATTAAAAGTAATTTTTCATATTTTAGTTCAAAAACGTGTTAGTTTTCTTTGCCATAACCTATTTTCTACTTTTTAGTTCAGAAGAGTTTTTTTTTCAGTTTTTTCAACTATAGTTTATTTTAAATATTATATCAAATGATAATATTAATTTTTGATATCAATTATCACTACAGTAATGTATGGGTGGTCCGAACCCCCCATATAATCCGAACGCTCCAATTGCGTAAAATGAATAAACTTGGCAACGGTTACCGATCTTTCTCATAAATAAAGCGCTTCTCTGGTAGCAGTCTAATAAAAGTCTAACCGAAAAAAAACATTGGGGTGAAAAAAAATTTCGTCAAAATATTGAGTAATAGTTCAATTTAAAGATCTCTCGTACCTAATCATATCCTATTAGTTTGGAGAAGTCAAATCGTGCGGGTGAGTATTGATTAAGTGCCAAAATGGATTTTTTTTTTTTTGACACGCTGTCATATCAACAGGAATGATAGCAGAGGCTTGAAACTAGGCAATTGGAATCAGGATAAGAAGTGCTTTGAAATTTAAAATGTATCACCCGACAAAATATAATCAAGATAATCCAGCATGGTTTTATCTACTCCGTAGAGAAACGCACAATCGGTACAATATCAAACTTGACACATCTGTCACAGAAAACTGTGCCTCAATATACGTGGTCTATTGTGCCACACAGTTGAATTCTTCGCGCAGGCCTGAGCTGCCTTGCCCTGTGCGCACTGTGTCACGCAGCTCAATATGCGCCCAGACTAATGTCCACATTGAATGTGCGCAATTGTTTTGACACTGCGCAAAAAAACTAACCTCAATTCATAAAAGTGAGATTTTGATATATTTTTTTAAATTTTAGCAATCCTACCTATTCACTAGTATTATAGCAAACTGAATAATGGTAGTTAGTTAGTTTCGGTCTCTGTTAACCAATCAAGGGCTTCTTTTTACCCTCACAGCTACACCCATGGGATCATCGAAGATGCTGCCGATTGGCACTTCCAGACAGGGTCATTCAGAATGTAGATCTCCTTCGTAATGGAAAGAACAAACCACTATGGGGTAACAATTTCAAAACCTACAGATCTGTTTGTCATGACAAGAGATAAGGACTGAAGCTATGTATGTATGCAGGTTAAATAGAGTTCTACAATACCAGATTTCGAACAAAGAAAATCACAATATTCAAAAGTGGAGGAAGTAGTTTAAGCTGTGCAAAAAAGTCTTGGATCATGAACAGAAATCTTTTGAAAAAATCAGAAGGATTGCGAAACCACTACCATGAAAGTAACTGAAATTCAAAAACCGTGAAATGTTATATTTCAAAAGACAAAGATTTTTGAGATTGTCAACACATTTCAATCAACAACAAAAATATAAGCATCTTGGAATATTCATTCTTGAAAACGGAGAAGTTCTAGATACTAAAATGAAGATTTGATTTATCAAAACCAATTCTATTTTTGTGAACAACCACTCTTTCAATTCAGAAAAGTATCTGTGAAGAAATCAGATTTGAAAACCGATTTCCAATTACATCGATCATCATCTTATTATTAAAATGAGTACTGAAAAACTAGTAGAAACGTAGAAAATATAAACGTGCAAGAATCCAAGAATAACTAATAAATTATGTAACAGTGTATGAATTTCATCTGAATAATACTACTCTGGTTATAGTTTCTTCAACAGAAAATTATTACTCTCATGCAGCTAGTTAAAGTCGGATTTGAATTTCAGCCCTATATCGTCGCTCTGTTTCGAAGCTTTCAGACTTAATTGTGCTTTCGGTGGTTTACTTACTTTGTATTCTCCGTTCGGTACCGGACAAAAACTTGAATATAAAGTCTTTTGGTGCTCAAAATATATGATTTTGTCGTCGTATGAAGGCTTAGAAGTTCTTGTTCTTAAATTCGGAAGTGCTCCAATTTAGGCCTTTTTTTGTTGGGGGATTTGTGATATGGCAGTTGGAAATGTGAGTGATTCAAGCATCAAGAGGTCTAGTTCATATCTTGTGCAAGTTTTATTTTGTGATGTTTTACACTGTGTTTCATCTGAAACAGCGTGAAAAAAGTTTTTTTTTAAATAATATTTTCTATGACGATCAATTTTATTTTTTGATCGTAAAGGTCGCAAATACACCGACAGAACGCGACTGCTATAGTCTAAGAGCCAGTGACATTTTCCAGTTATGACTTAGTTAGGGCTGTATATTATCGCAGTCCTCCCAAATTTCATAATAATAATAATCCGGATGAAAACAAAATAACGTAATGACTTGACGAAATCATTATGCACATTTCGTTGTTTCATTTCATTTTCTTGTGTGAGTAAGCATCCCATATAAAAAGAAAGTCAGGCAATTTCAGCTGGTCAATACAGTTTTTTTTGGAGCTTAAAAGCAATTTGGTGAGGTGATCGATATGTGAACTTTGAGGATTTTAATTACATATTATCTTCATTTGGTTTTCTATGATGATCAAGTTTTTCTGACATTTCGACATTAACTGAGCTTGAGGATAATGAGTGAGTTGGTAATCGGTATCGTGTGAATATGCTAGTGACAATAATAACTGTATCCGGAGTTTAAAAACAACAACGTTTCTCAATCTTGAATTTGATGAAAAACAGAAAGTTGTGGAACTGGGCCGACTTACTCAAACTTAAAAATATATCCACAAGGTATTTTAATATCAAATATTATGAGAATCATAAATGATTGTATGAACAAGATATATATTGAATATCCTAATTTCAGTACAACATGAATTTAATTTTTTGATGACATTCAACAATGACAATGATCTTGACATATTTCTTAACCCTTTGATGATTTTTACCTTTTCATAGATGTTTGCCTACCTCACCTTAACCGTCCTTGCACGCCACTGAGGAGTGGAGACAGGTTCGACAAGGGTAGAGATTAGCCCAATGTAATTTTAGCAAAAGGGTTAGCTTCAGTGGTAGATCCATTATGATGTGGGGCAGTATTTAATGTGACGCTCGAACAAAACCTTGTTTTATTGACAGAGAAACTCTAACTGCATAAAGGTGCATTGGAGAAATTTTGGAAGAACACGTTGTTGGTTATGCATAATTTATTGGTAACGACTTCATTCTTATGCATGACAATGCCCGTCCGCATACTGCCAGAAAAGTGATCCAAGAGGTTGGAATAAACGTCCGTCCTGACATTAATCCCATAGACGAATCAGGGAACGCCGAGGACATCTATTCACTCTCCATCAGCTTCAAAATGCTCTGGTAGAAGAATGGAATGCTATTCCACAGAAAGCTATCTAAAACTTGATTGGAGGAATGAATAGACGTATAGTAGCTGGTACATGAGCCAGAGAAGGTAATACCAGGTACTTAGTTTTAAAACCCCTACAATTTTAACAAAAGTTAGATTCAAACAAAAAGTGATATGTTTATTTCAAAAATTCATATCTCCTAAGACGATAACGACACCGAAAAATATAAAACATCAAAAAAGTTAAAATGCATCAAATTTGGCAGAAATGCATATCCAGTGTAGTTTCTTTTATGTATACTATTTTAATAATTATATTATTTTTTTGTACAACAAACTAGTCCAGTAACCATATACATCAGACCTTGCGTTAGATCCGGTAGTTCTGATTTTTTGTTGCCTTGTTCACGATGTTGGTCCAATAAATAATCCAAGTTTTCGACCTCGAGCGCCAAACGCAACATTGTCAAATTCCAAAAAAAATCCCAAAATTTCTACCTTTATCCAGTTTTTTGGCAAGTCTAACTCAGAAGGACTAAGTTTTCGATCATAACTATGAAACTTTTTTTCAATGTAGACTAAATTTGCTACAATTTGAGATCAAAATGATCTCTGTAGACCCAATAGTTAACAAGATACAGAATTTCAAAATTTACTGTTATTTTGTCACACTTGCAAATGTTGACATGATACAACAACGTTGTACTATCATGGTGCCTACCTGGAAGGTGTCTCCACGCTAGTAACCATACACATTTACTATTCTGTGGGAATTTCGACCCTCCAGATATATTTTCTTTGGTGAATTCACGCCTTGCCAATTCCGAAAAAAAAGAAGAATCATTAATTGTTTTAATCTCATTATAAAACGTAGATCAAATACATGTTTATAATCAACTGAGTAGATTTTGCCCTCTTTGAAGGACCCGGTTGAGTCTCGACGGTCTCCCTACTCAAAATATTTCTGCAGTAGCAGGGCTTAACTTAACCCTTAGATGCTCAAAACGATAGAGTACAAATGTCGGCAGACTCTTTCCAGGTAGACATTATGTTGTTTTGTTACCGCAGAGAATAGGTTTAGATAGTCGGCTATTTGAACATTTTCAAGTTTCAAAATATAGCGCTAAATTTTGGAAATCTGGAGCTCAAAAACTTTCGGGTCTACAACGACGATTCTGATTTCTAATTGTAGCAAATTTGGTCTACTTTAAAAAGTGTTAAAGAGTTATCATCGAAAACTTAGTCGTTCAGGTTTAAATTGCCAAAAACTAAATAAAAGTCAGAAATTTTGGGATTTTTTTAAAATTTGACAATGTTGCGTTTAGTGCTCGAAGTTGAGAACTTGGACTATTCATTGGGCCAACATCATCAACAAATTAGCGAAAAATCAGAACTACCGGATCTAACGCAAGCAACCCCCCTTTTCAGACGACATGGCTACTGGATAACTATTTCTACACAGTTTTTTGTGTATAGCTTGATGCTGAATGAACGATTATTATCACTATTATCATTATCAATTGCTAGAGTATTTCAAAGCTAGAAAAAACACTCTATTTTATTAAAAATTTGATAAAATCAATTCAAACCGAAGCAAATCCTCTACATTTTGGATAAAAAACATTGAAATTGAATTTGGTCTTAATTTTGCATGTCCCGAAATTTTTGTCGGTGAGTGTATTTGAATTTTTCATTCCAATATTCAATAAAATGTCAACACTTCTTTTTTCAGTGATATAAAATTCAAAAGAAAATAATCATACAAAGTTTCTCTGTGTCTCGTATAGTTGCAGAGTTTTTTTCTAGCTGCCTTTCGAAAAAGTATGATAATATTATTATCTTCGTGAGAGGTGTGATAACGAACTGTAATCAGAATCTTGCTCTGCCAGGTACTTGGAACCGCATTTTTTCCGACAATTGACGTACACACTTGAAAAAGTTGGTACGAGAATATACTTGAAGATTATGAAAAGTTCATTGGTCCTCCGACAATTGACGTACACACTTGAAATAGTTGGTACGAGAATATACTTGAAGATTATGAAAAGTTCATTGGTCCCACATTTTGGAGATGATTTGCCACCCTGTAAGAACTGGTCAACCGATCCGTCAATTTTTCTGGAGGATTGTGGACTACGAAAAAAATACTGGTGAAAAATTCAGACTCAACAAAATAATAAAAAAAGAATCTTTTAACATGTTGGGGGCGTTCCGCCACTCCCTGAGATCTGCGATCCGGGCGAATCCTCATGGATGACTCTCCTCCGCTCCGTATAACCATTTTATAATAAGACTATATTATAGAATGGTATAACATTCTGGCACTAAACGCTGATGGCACTGAGCACTGAACGCTGATGATACAGCGTGGGATAAAGAAACAGATTGTTGGAAGTATTACTGCGAACTGCTCTGAACGATCTAGAAAAATGAGCAAATCTGGGAAAGATCAGAATAAACCCTGGGAAGAATGGACCGGAATGATGGAAAGTGAGCAGAATGTTGTTTCAGCTTCTCTGAGATTCAACCATGTTATGAATCAAATCGAGGATAACGTTGGAAAAGATGAGGTGGCTATTGGTTGGCTAGACTGTCCTATGCATCAACGCAGTCACGTACAAGTCAAGGGAAAACTCTCACTGATCGAATCAGTCTTGAGACTTATTTCAAAATATGGTTCTGTAGCGTATTAAATCGCAGTGGGTACCTATCTGAAGAGGGTAGCATGGACCCAAAATCGATACTTTCGATACCCTGGTTCATAAGGGATATTGATATCCATCAAGAGTTTGGATGATATTCAGTGAGATACTTTCTTCGCGACAAAGCAAAGAAAAATATATTAAACGAGATTTCCAGACGATAATCTAAAGTCGCTGATCGACTACGACACACCAGGTCGCGTAGCTCAAGCTCGAAAGACGGAGAGACACTAGAACTAGTCATTTGAACGATGAACGTACAATGTGCATCATAATAGCAAAGCTTTGAGGTAAGATTTGGTGAAATCCTTGTAGCCCAACAATACTGTGCTGTGGCAATAGTAAGGCCGTCGCGAGTATCCAAAAAGATTTTACTCGTTCCAAAAACAAACATCAAATGAAATTGGTCAGCTGCCTTTATACGTTGGCTGGTCTCTTTTTCCAACCCATTCGCTCAATTAGTTGGCCCAACATGTACTGGGGCCTCAGTTTATTTAGTTGGACCAAACTCACAAAAATATCAGTCTTAATAGCATGAACCAAAGTTTTTGATGTTCATTCACTGTCCATTCGATGTGTTGTGTGTGCACAATTCTCATTACTTTGTGAGATGAAGATGAATTGGGTAAATAATCCTGATCCATTGTTTCACGGGGGTTATTTGGTAACATCTTCGATGTCCAGTCATCCTTTGGATTTGGGTGGTAGATTGCCTCAGACAGGGGAGAAATGTTTTGGTCGTTAGTGCCGCGAACTTCCAATTTATATAGACGATTTGAATACTGGGTTGAAATGAATTGATTTATTTCAGATTAAGCCACAGCCATTCCTTATAAAATAAATGGAAAGTTGCAATGAATGCGGTAAAAACGTGAAAGAGAGATGTGCGTGTGTGTGATTAACGGAAAACTCATTGAAATCTTCAAGCAATATGAGCGTTGAAAGCAATGAAGTGTTTGCAAAACTTTTTTTTTCAAGCGGGCGATGGTGCAATATGGCAGGAAAAGCGGTTAGCGTAAAAAATGGAAAACGGTGGATCACAATAGTTTTTAAGCGGGCGAAAGGTATGAAAAATCGTGAAACGATCTGCGATGTTGTTTGCGAAGCGGATTAAAGTCCAATTTCTCTGATTCAGAGCTATTCCGAAGTTTTCCAAGAGTTTTTGATCTCAAATAAGAAAATGAAATAACTTGTCGCGGTTCTGAACATTTTGAAAAAATGTGATTCAGTGTAAGTCATAATCAAGTGGGCATTTTGTCATGGTGAATTGAGTTGGCATAGTAGGAACGCATTTTTTGAACATTATTTTTCAATTACCCGTTGATCCTTAAGCAAAAGTAGTTGTCAAAAAAGCTGCGAAAGTTTTTCTTTTGCTTTCTCATCTCAGATCGAGTGATGCAATAAACTGAAAGGTTAGAAGACCTTTTTAAAAATGAGAATTGAACGATGCGTCGCTTTACATTTTCCGGCTAAGTGACCTGCATCTCGCGTCATTCGCGAAGCTCGTTAAAAAGATGCTTGAGAACCTCGGAGATATTTTCTAAAAACTCGTAACTGTATTTTCTTGACGAGACCTTTGCTCAAACAATACGTCTCTTTAATAAAGAGTGATTATCCTCCTTATACTCTATTCACGATGATAAAATGCGCACTTATTGCGACTTCAGCCTACCTAATACAGGGTATCCAGAAAGTCATGGATCAAACGAATATGGGTGATAGGAGGTGATATGGGTGTCATTTGCAATAAGAAAGACGACACAATACATATTGTTATCCAATAATTGTTAATCGTTTTCGAGATACAAGGTGTTGAAATTTTCATGGAGAACCAAAAAACCCAAACTTGGTATACGACATGATGTCATGAAAACCTTTATCATCAACCAATATCAAGCTCTTCAGTCGACCTGTGGCGGAGAAGGTTACCGGCAAACACTCGATGTACAGTGGAAAGGATTGGAATTTTTATTTATCATAGTCCTTTTCTTCAACTCTCGTGTTATGTCCAAATACTAGACCAAAATGATATAAACACAATCATGTGATTTGCTTGATCATTCCTCTGTCTCTGATCACGTGTAGTTTGTTTACTTCGATGACTTTTGGTTTCAAACCATATACATATATAAAAAATTATCAAGCCACTGCGGTGTGTATTGTATACTTATCTGCGCAGGGTCTTGTTCAAGTGGTATATTTAGGAATCTGATATAAAACAGATGCTATGAATGTATTTTCTTTTTCCATTTTATTTTCTACATAAATATCTTACATACTAGCCAATAATTAATTGCCCTTCGCATCACTGGATAATGTAAAACACCATCTTATTGTTTGAAAATTATTTGAACTAAGCTGAAATCATAGTCAATCCCAAAAAGCAGCTCTGATGTCTACCACTGACTTGTCATTTTCACAAAAGTGATCGGTTACTATGACAAAGTTTGATATTTCACAAGGGTTGTTCAAAATATTGTGTGCGAATTCCAATGCTTTTCACTGTAGGTATGTCTTAAAAGAACACAATCTCAAGACACACATTAGAAAGAAAATGAATCTTGTTTCTTTTTCCGACATTATTTAATAAGCAGTTGTCCATTTTTATCAAAGAGAACCGTCTTAAGTATGTGAATGTTCAATGGTCAAACAGTAAGTCTTGTCCTCATATGTGTTTATTTTATTTTAGTCTTTGTGTAGTATGTGACACGTGTTCCACCACCTAAGGCATCATCAGACGTGAGAAAACCACAAAAATTATCATCACATACAAATGCACAAACTAACTATGAAACAGGTCAATACAGGGTGACCCATCAAAAACGAAACGGCATTGATTCTGGGCATTCAATGTCATATAAAAATAAAACACCCAGATACGTCAACTTGAATCCTCATTCCTAGTGATGTGACAGCTTGTTTTTATTTAATAAATGACTATGTGCGAGTTTACTTATCCAAACTAAGAGGATATGATGGAGGACAAAAGATCTTCAAAACTGAGCCTTAAGGGATGAAATAAATATTTGTCAAAAGAATTGAGTAATAGCGCATTTTGAAGATCTTCTGTCCCTCGTCATATCCACTTACTTTAGAGAAGTTAACTCTTGCGGGTAATTATTTATTAGATATTTTTTTGACAAGCTGTCTCATCAATAGGAATGACAGCAAAGGCTTGAGATTTGGCGGTTTTATCAGTGTCGAAAAAAATCCAAAATAAGGTATCACCCGAACCCCTTTTCAATTTAGGATTTCAGGGGTGAGTTTCACCCTGCCTAAGGGATTGCAGATGAGGGTTTGCTTATACACCCAAAAAGTGTTTTTCTCAAAAGCAAAGTTGACTTGCCTGAGTGTTATTTTTTTATTTGACATCATATGCCCAGAATCAATTCCGTTCCGTTTTTGATGAACCACTTTGTATGATAAGATTAGGCCAGAATGAACTTTCAAAATCATGTTGAATCTAGTGGGAAATGCAAAAGTGAAACTGAGGATGAAAAACTGAAATTATTCTATTTAGTTATTTGAGAAGATGTTCAACATAGTCCGCATTTGCACTAATGCACAATCTGCATTTGCGATGAAAGTTACGTGATTAATCGTAAGCTTTGTCCATTGCGCCTAATTTGCCCTATTTTGTTTTGGGTTGTAATAAACTGAACAGTATTTAATTCATTATGTACAGTATAATATCACAAGCAGTCAGTATAATATTGTAGAAGACTCAGTATTTCTGTTAAAAATGATAAGTAAAAATGGAATTTTTGAGCAGTTAAAGTACTATTTGGCCTGTATTTCTATGTTCACTATTGTGATTCTAATGGTCAGTGAAAATTTATGAAATGTCAGTATGACAGCTGGTAATAATTCCACAAATGTACAGTGAGAAATAATAAATGGCCAGTATGCGATAGTCAGTAATAATTTTAACTAACTCAAACTAACCCAAACTTGATACACATAATACCAATACAGAACACGTCAATTATGATATATAATAATAATTGTAATGTTAACCTGGTGCTAACCAACGAGCCGCTGCATATTTTTTATCAATTTCTATTACCAACACAAACTCACCCTAACTAACCCAAACTTAATCCGCCTCTCAAAGGAACCTATCTGACTACTTCATCATGACATAAAGGCAGAGTGTTTTCTCTTTACTAAGTTGTGTTTCGTTCCGTTGTAAAAATGTTTGTATTTATACGAAATAAAATATATGACCAACCATTCATTATTTTACTGTCGCTTTATTAATTTATTGGACTATCCATTATTTTCACCAGGCATTCACTAACTTATTTGATCGTTTTTTTATGATACTGACACTTGATTATTTATATCTACCATCTATTATTTTTACTGACCACTTCTTTATGTTACTGACCCTTCATTATTTTTACTGACCATTTCTTTATATTACTAACCATTAACTATTTCAACCGACCATTTATTATTATACTGACCATTTATTATTTTTACTGACCACTTCTTTATGTTACTGACCCTTCATTATTTCAACCGACCATTTATTATCATACTGACCAAGGATAATAAAATAATGCCAAAGAGTACTGTCCATAAAATTGAAATACTGACCATTTAATTTGTTGCCTTTTTTTTTGACGAAGTGTCTGCTCATCAGGTGTATGTTGAATATTAATCTTATCTTGAATGATCTCATAAGTAAAACAGCGTGTTCAAGTCAGGCGAACAAGGTGGCCATTGTATTGGCCTGCCTCTTCCTATCCATCTTTAAGCAAGTTATGTTTGATCAACAAAGTATTGCAGCTGTCGATTGAAAGGCGTTGGTACGTTTTTTGATAAAGGTCGGTGAAATTCTTTCACATTAACTTTGATGGTGATTTAAAGGGTACAGCCAACTGACCATTGATAATCCCTGATCATGAAACTCATTGTATGTTTGATAAGAAGTCACTTCTGCACAACTAAGTGAATTCAACAACAACGTTGAAAAAATAAAACAAAAACCTGCAAAATGATGGTGGATGCGAACACATTTTCTAAAAACAGTTTTTTTTTCAAAGGAAATGTGTCTGAGAAATGTATAAAATAAAATTGTTGACGGTTTGAAACCAATTCTGTGGATCGAGACTGCACATGTTTATCCAGGATCGGGTAGCGAACGGTTTGGGATTTTTATTCGCTAGAACAGCTCTAAAAGCTCATCATCTGATAAACCAGAAGCAAAGCTCCAATTTGACTCATCTGAACTTGAAGTTGAAGACTCCTGACTTTGATGACATTTTTGCCCCTCCAACCAAGAAAAATTATTATCTAACTAGGTATTTTTTAAATATTGAAAAAACTATCCTTCCTGTGTCTCAAACACGAATAATGTGATCATTCAAAGAACTCGATCGAAAAAAATCATCGATTGATAATTAATTTTTCAAATAAACATGTGGAGGGGGTCTTCAATAGCTTAAGTCTGAGTTTTCGGGAAAATCGAAGGTGAGCTTACCACGCAATCTTGAAAATGAGGGCGCGTGTGATTTATCCGTTCCTATTCGACTTACGATAAAATATCGTGAATCCAAAGTTTTCCAGAATTACACCCTCAAAAACTTTCATCCAAAATATTTTTCCTACAGCCGTGCGGAAAATTCAATTTTCCGCACCGATATCCGTGTGGAAAAATTTTTCCGCACGGATTTGTCAAAATAAACAATATCATAAGCAAACAGCAACCAGGTTTCCAGGTAACTATGGTCGCTTAGTTACACATTTCGACATTCATTATTATTTATTTGTCATTAGTTGCATCAGAAACTTTTAAATTACGAATTATATCCTTATTTCCGCACGTCTGTAGAAAAACTATTGTACCTTTCACTTGCGGAAAATGTTTTTCTGCCCCCGGCTGCTTCACCGAACTCCGCTACGCGTCGGTCGGTGAACGGCAGACTCGTGCGGAAAAACTAATTTTCCGCACTTGTTAGGTAAATAGCTATTTCCTACAGCCGTGCGGAAAATTCAATTTTCCGCACCGATATCCGTGTGGAAAATCAGATTTTCCGCACCGGTGCGGAAAAATTTTTCCACACGGATATGTCAAAATTGACAATATCATAAGCAAACAGCAACCAGGTTTCCAGGTAACTATGGTCGCTTAGTTACACATTTCGACATTCATTATTATTTATTTGTCATTAGTTGCATCAGAAACTTTTAAATTACGAATTATATCCCTATTTCCGCACGTCTGTAGAAAAACTATTGTACCTAACACTTGCGGAAAATGTTTTCCCGCCCTCGGCTGCTTCACCGAACTCCGCTACGCGTCGGTCGGTGAACGGCAGACTCGTGCGGAAAAACTAATTTTCCGCACTTGTTAGGTAAATAGCTATTTCTCTCAAATCGACAATGAAAAATATCAAGGGTGATTCATCAATATGGAATGTGAGAAAAAGTCGTACAGGACGAAATAAGTGCAGAATTATATTCCCAGCAACTTTTTTCCATTTATTTTAATGGTTTCTGGAAGTTCAATTCTGCACAGCTTTTATCCTGTACGATTTCGTTCCATCATGGAATCACCCTGTAGTAATTATAATACTGATTTTAGAAAAAAAAAATTGAAAAGTTATTGAGAATGTAGATTGGAACAATTTTGGCTCTGTGATATTTTAACGTAAGTCTAAAATAAGAATGGAGAAAAAAACTATCGCCCATATTTTCTAGATGGCCTGGTAAGCTCACCTGTGATTTTCCCAAAGACTCAGAGTTGAGCTATTGAGTACCCTCTCCACAAGTTAAAAACAGATTTTTGCGTATTTCCCGAAATTCTCAGGTGACCCTTTTTCAAGCACGGATTTACTGTACTACAAAATGATTTTAAAACTACAAAAATGATGTCGTTCAATTACCTATTGTCTGTACAGCGCTCTAGTTCTCCTCAAAACAATTGAAAAGTTTTTCGAAAAATGAATGTGGTCTAGAGGGTGGTGAGCAATGTGAATTTTGACACAGATTTTGACAGTCAAAATCCCAGTTTTAATTTGCTAGATCCTAGATCGCGAACTTGGGTATGCGCAAGCTCCAGACGATTCTGTACCGTTTGGAATCGTTGCTAGAAGAAGGCCAATATGTGTTTTCCTCATTGCAAGTTGCATCCCCTATCACCCAGAGTCGTTTGATTTATGACTTTCTGGACACCCGAATATGTATGAAAAATCAAAACAATGGAATCAACAAAATTACAGCATTTGTACAATATTCTTCAATAGTATATCTGATTAAACTGGATTTTTCATTTTGAAGATTTCCAATTCCTCAAGATGGTCCAATTGAGAAATTCGAAAATTTGTATTTTTTTGCCAAAAGCTAATTACAAATGCAATATACAAGCAGCAATTTTTCACAAGCTATTTCGTGTTGAAATTAAGTCATAAAAAGTGTCTGATGTGCCCTCCAACGTTGATTAAACGCATTAAGGCAAACAGATTAACCGACTGTTCAAATGCCAGATATTCGTACCCTCCAAGAATATTTCTCCTTAACGGGTTTGGGTGTAATCAGGCCTTCTGTCACTTATCCAAACGACAATTAGGGTGTTAAGCAAACACTTGGTTGAGAAACCAGATGTCTTCACCTTATGAAATCTGTCACTTTGAGCGACACGTCAAACGAGTTTCTGACTGCCGCTTACACTAAATTAGATTGTTATGCCAGCCAAGAATGAGTAATTACGTACCTTTGTGTTCACGACTATGAAGGGCGTGCGTGTGTGGAACTCAACAAGCAGTTGGTTTGCAACGCCATATAGCAAATTGAGATCTCTTATATTTCTAAATATGACGTCCCAGATTTGTATTATTATCCATGAAATGTTGCAGAAAATGATCCCCTAAGAGTAACAACAGAAGGAGTTGCATGTTTTAGTTTGTGAAAAAAATTCATTGAATGGTGTGTTTACATTTAAATGAGCATTTAAAGCTTGTTATTTCACCTTTTCCAATAATTATTGTGATCTAGAAAATCGAAGTTTAATTCAAGATCAGGGAATATTATGTATTTCGGAATAGGAACTTGTAATTCCGAAAATAGAAATTCAATTTGATAATTGTGAATTCAATTGCAGAATAGGGAAAATGAAAATCAGACTAGAAAGTTGAAATTCAGAAAGGGGAAATTGTATTTCAGATGATGGAATATGTAGTTAAAAATAGTATAATATGCATCTCAGGGTACGACAAACTTCAACCTATTTTGTCGACGATCTGGAGGACGTTCAACATAGTCAGGCAGTTCAACAGCGGCAGCGTCCGTCAGTTCGAAGTCCAAGTATGTGAGTATTTGGTGCTATTTTTGCTGCTGGTGTTTTAGCAATGAAACTGAGAAGGGTTCACATTCTCTTATTCGGCGCCGGCATTCTTGGCAAGTTATTAGTGGATCCCTTTGTACTACAAAGTAGGTACAGTAAACGGGCATAGCAGACCCCGCTACAGAAGATACGAATCAACGGAAGCACTCATGGGTATCCACTGATTTCGAATCACATGCTACTCTACATAATATTCGGAATCACATTCTCCGCTTCCTGAATAACGATGGACAATTTGCAGTTTTTTTGGAAATATGAAAAATATAAGGATTAGTGAGTACCAAAGAACACATATACAAAGTTCAAAAGACAAACTGACGTAAAAAATTTTACGGAACAATGCGCCACGGAATGAAGTGGATGCGAATCGAACTATCAGACTTGGATAATGTATTATTGAAAATTTCTGTAATATATTATACAGTTTCCTTTACATAAAAGCACTGACATTGACTGACGTTGAAAATGTCTTTATTTATTAAATGAAGACAAAAACTTTGAATAAATGGGGTCAGTGTGGGCTTCCCTACTTGATGTGTTCTGCGCTGCGGGGCGCTGACCCTGTGTGATGGTGACTATGAAAAAATGCCACTCACAGGTCTCGAGAAGCGGTGCATGGCTCCATGTGGCGTAGGACGGCTGGGCTATACAAAACTCCTCGAGAAACTCTTCTTCTGTTTCTTCCCCTTTGTTCGACCTTTCTGAGATGGTGTCACTCAGCCTCACTGTTTGATTTGTTGTAGAATACACTGGGCAAAATCCCATTTGTTCTTCTGGCAGAAAGTTTTTTGCCATCGTGACTTTCCTTTATTTTGTGGAGGATGCATTTCTCCGGAACTTTTCCGATGGCGGCTGGAACATTGATTAGCCCCTAGTATTCCGGGTAGTATTCTGCGTTCTTATAGGTTTTTTGATGAGAATTACCAGGGCATTTTTTCACTTAGAGAGGAATCAAGGCATCAAAGACAACATGAAGATAAAGGGTGACGTTTAAATGACTTCATCCATCACCATGACAAGCTAATAAGCTGTCATGTGGCATTCCACATACCGCCATCTTCTCGAGATCTAACGAACTTCAGGCACATCAGCGCCTCTCCATGGATGCAAATCAAAGCTTTCACTTAGGCCCCGCCCTCCATTTACGTTTTTGTTCTAAACTTTGTATATGTGTTCTGTGGTGAGTACCGATGTCATTGATGTTTGAAAAATCAACCTATGACCTCCATTGATGAAGTAATCAACGATAAAAGAGCGCCAATCAACATCCACTACGTCACAGAATACATTATTTATCTTCGACTGGCGTATTGACTGAGATGACTCTCTTTCTCTCTCGGTAGGGTAATATGGCCCGTCCCCGTTTTCGATCATAAAGTGAAATTTGCGTTTTCTTTTAATTTATTCAGTATATTTCTGGGTATTTGAAAAAATTTTGATGACTTTCTTATATCGTCTGGAATACGTATATAAAATTTCAAGTCATTAGAAAATGTATGCAAATTGTACATTGAAGGAGGTGTAGATTGTAAACTATTTATTTTACAGAGATCTGAATATCTAGTGTAGAATATCATCATAAATTAATTGTTAAAAATAGAAATTTGATATAGCAGAGTCAATAATTTCAAAAAGATTGAACCAGGTCTGACCATGCATTATACAGGGTGAAACAAATTCGAGTATATAACATGAGAGATACAAGTTAGTTGAATCGAGTCAAAGTTGCGGAATTTGAATCTCAAAAAAATGTCGCTTCGAAACTTGAAAAATTCAGAAGACTTCCGGAGATATTCGACAATAACCGATTTATTCGAAATCCTTATTAATTTTGTCCTGAATTTATTTAAAGAGATAATTGAAAACGAATGACACATTTTCATGGGCACTTTTCTCGCTCTTCAAGATAGCATGGTCGAAATTGATATCCGATGTTTCGAATTTTCGCGAAGATCATCAACTTTTTTTTTGAAATACTAACGTTTTTAATCTATTCACGAATAACTCTATGCTTCCTGAAAATAATGATGTGTCACACTTGCCATTTTGAAACACAATGCATAAAGGTAATATGGGAGTCGTAAAAAAAAGTTATTGATCTTTCCGGAATGCGCCACGCGGATCGTAGTCATAGTAAAAATGATGACTCACGACTTTTCAAGATTATATAAAAAAACTTCAAGTTTATAAAAAATTCAGAAAGAAATGGAAAAAAAAGTAACGTGTGATGCGTTATTATTTCTAGGAAGCGAAGAGTTACCTGAAAATAAAATGAAAAAGTTGGGTCCGCATTTGAAAACAAAATTTGAAGATGATTGCGAGAACTCGAAACGTCGGATATCACGAAGAAGAGAAAAAGTGGCCATGAAAATGCGTTATTCGTTCTTTTTCATCTCTTCAAAAAAATTCAGGACAAAATAAAGAAGGATTTCGAAAAAATTGGTTTTTGTCGGATAACTCAGGAAGTCTCCAGAATTTTTCAAGTTTCGAAGAGGCATTTTTTTGGAATTCAAATTGCGCAACTTTGCTTCCATTGTATCTCTCATCATCAACGAGTTACCAATGCAATATGTATACTCGAACAAACTTAGAAGGAAAGTTCGTCTCTTTCTAGTGCACGATATCAAGTGTTGTATAGAGATACAAAATAATTGCTTCGTTTTCATGGAGTTTTCGAATCGACCTTAGTCCAATACTGGTCTTCCGTTTTCATGAGGGCCCGAATCATTTCCAGAACGTTTTGAAACCTTGTCACTGTCAACGCTGAGTACAACAAGAAAGATTTAAAATCATAAACATAACGATCAAAGATATCATAGATCGAAACGTCGTGTATCCAGAATAAACTAAGATGATGGAAGTTTGAGAATCTGAATGAAGAGATAACAAATAAGATCATTAAACAAAATGCACTGGATCACAACAATAAGAATTTCAAACTACATACACTACGCAGAACTAATGTCTTCAATAGAAGATTCAATATCATTTTTGAAGTGGATAACGACACATTCAACAGTTATATTCAAAAAGAGAAAATGAATATTGGGTGGAGCCGATGTAGAGTATTTCCAGAATATGGAGTAGTTCGATGCCATAACTGTTGTAGATATGGACGTTTCAAAAAAGACTGTCGTGAAAAAAAGAGTTGCCCTAAATGTGCAGAAGAACATGAACCAAAGGACTGTGTAAATGAACTCACCAAGTGTATAAACTGTACTGTGTCAAATCAGCGATATGGGTTAAGTTTAAATACTAAACATACTACTTGGGACATTTTAAAATGTGATACCTTCAAGCGTATTGAGGAAAACCAGAAAAATCGTTTTATCAAATAGCAATTAGACACTTTAACTAGTATAAACTCTTCAATTGTTTACTTTGATTGTCAAGGTTTTATGAATAACAAGGACGGAATTGTGGTGCTTTTGAACGATTGGAAACCTGCAATTGTGTTACTGTCTGGAACTCATGTAACGTCTGAAGTGTATTTGAGTGAACTACATGTCGAAGGATATCGCATTGAGCAGTGTACCACTACTAACAGGAGGACAGGTGGTGTGATGGCCTTGATTAAGGAGGGTTGTAAGTACAAACTGAAATGTACTAAATGTAGTAATTTTGTATGGGTGCTAACTGTTGAAGTATGTGTTTCCCTCAATAAATACTCATGTACTGTCATATATCATCCCCCGAAAGCTGATAATGCCTTGTTTGTGGACTATTTCACTGATTTTCTCGATGAAGTGTGTGATTTTGAGGGAACCAATGTTATTGTTGGTGACTTTAATTATGATTTGTTGAAGCCGTCTTTTTATGGTGAGAAATTAATGGATACCGTATATCGAAGTGGATTTCATCAGATTGTGCATGAGCCAACAAGGGTGACAGATACAAGCCAAACTTCAATAGACTATGTTGTAACCAATAACAAACACCTTCCACACAGAGTGCACTCTACACCCAGGATAAGCGACCACAATATAATATCCATCAACATCACTGATGGAATTCGTCCAAAAATCCAAACTATATACAAAAGAAGTATGAGGGGATATGATGCTAGCTGTCTTCAAATAATGAACATTTCTTGGGACAGTTCGTCTGTTGATGTGAATGTGTTAGCGGACTCATTTATTGGTAGTGTTTCAAACGTTCTAGACCAATTATGCCCAAAGATGACCTTCAAAGTGGAGCTGAAGTATATGGGCAAAAAGTGGATTACTGAAGAAATCAAATTAATGATGGAAGAAAGAGACAAATTGTATATAAGATCAGTGAGAGAAAAAAATGATGCAGTTTGGAACCAGTACAAAAGGCTTAGAAATGATATTGTCAACAGAATCAAAATTGGGAAGGATAGTTATTTCAATCAAGTAATCGACAATCATAGATCGAATTCTCAGGAATTGTGGAAGAACTTGAAGAAACTATTACCGGACAAAAGCAATACCATCTCGGATGAAATTATCTTAGATGACAAACCCGTGATAGAATAACTTGATATAGCTAACAAATTTAACCAGTTTTTTATCGACAGTGTGGAAGTCATCGTATCCAGTATTCATAACTCTTCAACGTCCAGTCTAAATGTACTCCAAACAGTAAAGAGCGCCTCAAATAAAATTTTGCAAATTCAAAAAGTTATCTATGGAAGAGCTAAAACGTTATGTGCGCGAATTAAAAACAGTGAGTGATGGTGAATCGGGAATTTCTACAAACATTTTCAAAGACGTCTTCAGGGTGGCTGGGAACAGGATGTTAGATACTGTGAATGCTTCTCTGTCTTCTGGAATATTTCCTCAAACTTGGAAGTGTTCAACGGTGACGCCTGTGCCGATGGTACCAAATACCAACAAATGCGAAGAATCTAGACCGATTAATAGTGTACCTGTATATGAGAAGATTCTGGAAAGTGCTGTGAAAGAACAACTGCAGGAATTTTGTAATGAAAACTCTATTTTGGTTGGTGATCAGTCCGGTTTCCGAAAAGGTCATTCCTGTGGGACTGTGATGGTTGATATATGTGACGAAATCGTGAAACAAATTGATGGAGGCAATTATATAATGGCAGTATTTCTAGATTTTAGACGAGCCTTCGAAACCATCAGTAGAGAAGTACTAGTTCAAAAATTGGAGAAGATCGGTTTAAGGAATGAAGTTCTGTCATGGTTCCAATCTTACCTGAACAATCGAACTCAGGTTGTGAGATTCAAGCAATCAACATCTAGCACCTTACCAGTAAGGAATGGAGTACCCCAAGGAACAGTTTTAGGACCACTCTTGTTTCTAATATATATAAACGACATTGTTAATGTGGTGCACCAGTCAAAAATCAAAATGTTCGCAGATGATACGATGCTTTACGTTGTTGGGAAGGATTTGGAAAAAATTCAAACTCAGATGAATAGTGATTTGGATGCAATCTTTACATGGTTATGTGTAAATAGTCTGAGTATAAATGTCGGTAAATCAAAGGTTTGTCTGTTTGCCAAGAAACATTTGTTATCACGCCTTGATTCAAGCGCGCTCAATGTATGTATCTCCAATTGTAAGTTAGATCATGTTAATGAGATAAAATATTTGGGTGTAATTTTGGATTGTAATCTGTCTTTCCGTACTCATGCGAACTACATAACTCGTAAGTTTTCTAAAAAGGTCAATTTTATAATAAGAGCAGGAAAACAATTGTCACCACAAACAAGAATTTTATTGTATAATAGTATTGCTTTCCCTCATCTTGAGTACTGTAACAGTTTGTTCTACAATATGCCTAAACATGTTCTAAATGAATTGCAAATTATTCAGAACAGGGCAATGCGCTGTATTCTAAGATGTAGTCGTTATACTCCTGTGAAATCTATGTTGAATGTTCTAGATATATTATCTGTGAAACAAAGAGTTAATTATAGTGTTTTTGTATTTATCTTCAAGTTCAAAAATGGTCTGGTACCATCTTATGTCTGTGAGAGAGTCAAATTGTTCAGTGATGTACACCAATATGAAACAAGAAATAAAAATGATTTTATTTAAGAAAACAAATGGAGTACGAAACAGGCTTCTGGTTCTATCCTGTTCAAAGCGCTATATGACTTCAATTACCTACCAAATGAATTGAAACACTGTGATCAATTGCCCCAATTCAAAGACTGCTCCGAAATTATTACGTATTATTACAAATTAAACAATTTGTAATTCGCCCTTCTACCTGCCTCCATGTTATCGTGATTTTCAGTGATAAGTCCCTTTTTTTATATGTATAATGTTTTAATAACTATATGGTCTATTCAATTTATTTTATCAATATATTATATTTTTGTACAACAAACTATTTCTACGCAGTTTTTTGTATATAGCATGATGCTGAAAAAACGAATATTATAATTATTATTATTAATAATTCACATTGCTCACCACCCTCTAGACCACATTCATTTTTCGAAAAACTTTCCAACTGTCTTGAGGAGAACTAGAGCGCTGGACAGACAATGGGTAATTGAACGACAATGTTTTTGTAGTTTTAGAATCATTTTGTGAGCAATTTTAAAATTTGATCAAATGATCCATATGGAAACGGAGAAACTCTGAAATTTCTCATTTCTTCCGACAAAGTGAACATTTTGAAGAGCTATTTAAAAGATTTAGGACTTTCATTTTCGAAAGATTCTACCGTATCGCAAAAATCAACTTTGTTCATTAAAGAATCCTATGTTTCCAGAAAACTTTCTAGAATCTGAGATAACTGATTCTATCACATGGTGAATATGACTTTAACCACAGAAATTACCACAAAAGTAGTTAATAAAGGTTCCCAAATGTTCAGTTCAGACATGTGGAATTCCCTATACATGTGAGATCTTTTTTATGATGCAGTCAATGTTAAGATAACCCGAAATGATAATTTTGATAGTAGGTACACTTGTGTTCATAGAAAAGTCATAAACCACATTTGCTTTGTAGACCTGCCTCATGTGTATTATAATAAAATCAAGGTCCATATTTGAAAAATCAAATTTGATTATGGTACTTGAATGACGAAACGTCGGATTAAAATTTTGATGACAGCATCTTGTAGTGGAAAGAAAACTGTCATGAGAAAGTATTTTTAGTATATCAATATCTCTTCAAATGAAGTCAGAAAAAAATAAAATTCAAAATGACAAATTTCGATTTTTTTCGGATTTCTCCAATAATACTCGGAATTTTGAAACTTTTCGACCGGCATTTTGTTAGGTATCAAAATGCACAACTTTGCCATGATTTGATCTTCCTCGTATCTCTTACCATTTCCAATATCCCAATGATGCTGCTCGCATTTATGACACCCTGTACAGAAAAATCGTTTTATCAAATAGCAATTAGACACTTTAACTAGTATAAACTCTTCAATTGTTTACTTTGATTGTCAAGGTTTCATGAATAACAAGGGCGGAATTGAGGTGCTTTTGAACGATTGGAAACCTGCAATTGTGTTACTGTCTGGAACTCATGTAACGTCTGAAGTGTATTTGAGTGAACTACATGTCGAAGGATATCGCATTGAGCAGTGTACCACTACTAACAGGAGGACAGGTGGTGTGATGGCCTTGATTAAGGAGGGTTGTAAGTACAAACTGAAATGTACTAAATGTAGTAATTTTGTATGGGTGCTAACTGTTGAAGTATGTGTTTCACTCAATAAATACTCATGTACTGTCATATATCATCCCCCGAAAGCTGATAATGCCTTGTTTGTGGACTATTTCACTGATTTTCTCGATGAAGTGTGTGATTTTGAGGGAACCAATGTTATTGTTGGTGACTTTAATTATGATTTGTTGAAGCCGTCTTTTTATGGTGAGAAATTAATGGATACCGTATATCGAAGTGGATTTCATCAGATTGTGCATGAGCCAACAAGGGTGACAGATACAAGCCAAACTTCAATAGACTATGTTGTAACCAATAACAAACACCTTCCACACAGAGTGCACTCTACACCCAGGATAAGCGACCACAATATAATATCCATCAACATCACTGATAGAATTCGTCCAAAAATCCAAACTATATACAAAAGAAGTATGAGGGGATATGATGCTAGCTGTCTTCAAATAATGAACATTTCTTGGGACAGTTCGTCTGTTGATGTGAATGTGTTAGCGGACTCATTTATTGGTAGTGTTTCAAACGTTCTAGACCAATTATGCCCAAAGATGACCTTCAAAGTGGAGCTGAAGTATATGGGCAAAAAGTGGATTACTGAAGAAATCAAATTAATGATGGAAGAAAGAGACAAATTGTATATAAGATCAGTGAGAGAAAAAAATGATGCAGTTTGGAACCAGTACAAAAGGCTTAGAAATGATATTGTCAACAGAATCAAAATAGGGAAGGATAGTTATTTCAATCAAGTAATCGACAATCATAGATCGAATTCTCAGGAATTGTGGAAGAACTTGAAGAAACTATTACCGGACAAAAGCAATACCATCTCGGATGAAATTATCTTAGATGACAAACCCGTGATAGAATAACTTGATATAGCTAACAAATTTAACCAGTTTTTTATCGACAGTGTGGAAGTCATCGTATCCAGTATTCATAACTCTTCAACGTCCAGTCTAAATGTACTCCAAACAGTAAAGAGCGCCTCAAATAAAATTTTGCAAATTCAAAAAGTTATCTATGGAAGAGCTAAAACGTTATGTGCGCGAATTAAAAACAGTGAGTGATGGTGAATCGGGAATTTCTACAAACATTTTCAAAGACGTCTTCAGGGTGGCTGGGAACAGGATGTTAGATACTGTGAATGCTTCTCTGTCTTCTGGAATATTTCCTCAAACTTGGAAGTGTTCAACGGTGACGCCTGTGCCGATGGTACCAAATACCAACAAATGCGAAGAATCTAGACCGATTAATAGTGTACCTGTATATGAGAAGATTCTGGAAAGTGCTGTGAAAGAACAACTGCAGGAATTTTGTAATGAAAACTCTATTTTGGTTGGTGATCAGTCCGGTTTCCGAAAAGGTCATTCCTGTGGGACTGTGATGGTTGATATATGTGACGAAATCGTGAAACAAATTGATGGAGGCAATTATATAATGGCAGTATTTCTAGATTTTAGACGAGCCTTCGAAACCATCAGTAGAGAAGTACTAGTTCAAAAATTGGAGAAGATCGGTTTAAGGAATGAAGTTCTGTCATGGTTCCAATCTTACCTGAACAATCGAACTCAGGTTGTGAGATTCAAGCAATCAACATCTAGCACCTTACCAGTAAGGAATGGAGTACCCCAAGGAACAGTTTTAGGACCACTCTTGTTTCTAATATATATAAACGACATTGTTAATGTGGTGCACCAGTCAAAAATCAAAATGTTCGCAGATGATACGATGCTTTACGTTGTTGGGAAGGATTTGGAAAAAATTCAAACTCAGATGAATAGTGATTTGGATGCAATCTTTACATGGTTATGTGTAAATAGTCTGAGTATAAATGTCGGTAAATCAAAGGTTTGTCTGTTTGCCAAGAAACATTTGTTATCACGCCTTGATTCAAGCGCGCTCAATGTATGTATCTCCAATTGTAAGTTAGATCATGTTAATGAGATAAAATGTTTGGGTGTAATTTTGGATTGTAATCTGTCTTTCCGTACTCATGCGAACTACATAACTCGTAAGTTTTCTAAAAAGGTCAATTTTATAATAAGAGCAGGAAAACAATTGTCACCACAAACAAGAATTTTATTGTATAATAGTATTGCTTTCCCTCATCTTGAGTACTGTAACAGTTTGTTCTACAATATGCCTAAACATGTTCTAAATGAATTGCAAATTATTCAGAACAGGGCAATGCGCTGTATTCTAAGATGTAGTCGTTATACTCCTGTGAAATCTATGTTGAATGTTCTAGATATATTATCTGTGAAACAAAGAGTTAATTATAGTGTTTTTGTATTTCTCCAATAATACTCGGAATTTTGAAACTTTTCGACCGGCATTTTGTTAGGTATCAAAATGCACAACTTTGCCATGATTTGATCTTCCTCGTATCTCTTACCATTTCCAATATCCCAATGATGCTGCTCGAATTTATGACACCCTGTACAGGGTGTTTCCGTATATTTCGTCTGCAGACTAACTCGCTTATTATGCAAGATAGATAGGAACTTCAAATAAAAAGTTGGTAGGTATAAACATGAACCGCCAGAAAAAAATAATTTTTTGTATACCGGGTACACAAGAAAAGTGTGACAGACACAACTTGCATTTTTTTAAATGAAACACCCTATATATTATTTCATAATCAAATAGACATTATTTTTTTGATCTCAAAAATATACAACATGCCTACATGTTGTATATTTCCTTTGAGCCGTTTTCAAAATATTTGAGTTTTAAAGTTGGTTTTCTGGTATTGCCAAATTTAGTATCTATGACTACAATGATTGTTTGAACATTATTCACTAATTTTTATCGTTCCAATAATCTAAAACGACAAATTGTTATGGTGTAGAACCCGGTGTACAACAAACCTGTAACTCTAGCTCAAGTCGGGTGGAATTCACCTCTTCCTATGTTGAGATTTCCTCCAAGGGTAACCAAGTATACTGCATGGATATCCAAATGTCCAAAATCATGAAGAGCGCCACCAAGTTTTAATTTATCAACAGGGAAGCCATACGTTTTTACCTAGGCCAAGCTAAATAAAACTTGGAAACAAAAAATAACAAAGAATCCAGTCCCAATCGTGGAATAGTCAAACAAAAAATTGAGGCAATACAAAATTCTATTCAGCGACGAAGGAGTATTCTGTAAGTTCCTTCAAAGTCACAATCGGCAAAGTTCGTCAATCGAACAAAAAAAAAACTAAATAAGATTTCCTAAGTACCTTATAACCTTCACAGCGTTAACCAAAATGATATACTTAATCAGATCTGTAGTGCTACGTAGCCGGCCGCGTCTCACTTTACAGGAGATCCTGTGTAGTTAGAAAATTTCACAAAATAATGATTCTTTTTTTTTTTTCTTATAATGACCGCCAAAAGATATATATACCAAAAGTGGTATGCGCACAAATTATAATAATATTGGTTTGATCTCACCAACATAAAATCCAGCTATGTCGGTTACTGCAGGTTCACAGGTTGAAATGCTGCTAGATCGCTTCACTCAGCGTACAAAACAACTCCATATATTTGTCTGAAGCTGTGGCTTTTATTACTGATGTCCCATCTTCCATGTTGCAAAATGTCCGACATTCCAGATTACGTTAGCTTAATTTCTCAAGTCAATATGGCGACATCAATACGTCACAGCCCAAAATATAGCCTTCAGCCCTCAGCATTCAAAACCCGTGCCATATAAGAAAAGCCCTAAGAAGAAAAACGTCTAAGTTTCGAAACTTGTTTCGTTCTACAACCTTGAAACCCACTTTAAAAAACCCTAATAAAAAAATGTGAAAGTCACTCTTACCTCATGGCACATCATGAGAGCTCAACTTCAAACCAAGACGTAGGTACTGGTTAACAGGAAAACTGATCTAATGATCTGATGAAGAAAAAAAAATGACGAAATCAAACCTCAATTCATTGATAGAATGAAAAACTCAACTTACCCATCGACAACGTTCCCATAAAAAAATGCAAATGGCACTGACAAGACGGTACGATCTTTGTGTACAATGGAAGTTTTTAACTCTAAATCGCCATTACAGCCAAAGAAATGCTCTCCAAACATCACCATCAAAAGGTCCAGATGAGCATTTCCCACACAAGTATCCCGGCACCAATAATCACCCCTAAGGTCGGTTTCCTCAAGAAAACACTTGGTTAAAAACCGCTCACTTCCATTCGATCTGAGAGTCAGATTCAGAAGAGGCAAGAAATGACTGCCAAAAGCCTATCCTGCTCGAAATCAACAAATACCAACCAAAAATCCATCCACTTGCAAAACTCATATTCAACTAACCCATAAATAAAAACAACATTTTATTTTTAACGGCTGGCACCAGCTGAACAAAACGAACGTATTCACTTCTGTGGTCAGGGAAAAAGATGGAAAATCTAAAAGTCTGTAAGTGCGACAAAACAATCATATATCGTTCCTCCAACCCACATTACAATACCCTCGACATCTCTTGTATGGATTGGCCTGATTTGACAAGTTATCGATTGGGAACCTTCAATCTGTCAGTCAACTAGGGATGGCGAATTCCCGCTTCATTCCCAAGTAAACAAAGTTTTCGAAAACAACAAAACGTTGATGCTGTTTGTGCTGTTTCGAAGTTAAAGAAAAGTTTTACATGAATACCAGAGTGTAATTGTTGTGAACCGAACCAAGAAAAATCGCATACTTTTCGGAAGAATGATGACAAATCTAAGTCGATGAAAATTCAAAAAAAAACGATGAAAGTATGATTTATTTTCCCAAAACAAAAAGTGAGTACTAATATTGAACTAATTGCCAAGCCAGGTATAGAATAACGGGTGTTGTTGTCCAGTCTTTACGTGAAATTTCGTAAACGAAAATGAATGAATTATTTCCAAAATCCGACCATAACAGTCACCCCCTTTCCCAAAAGAAAAAAAAAAATATGAATATATTTTTTTTTAAGCACAAGACGGAAAGTCGATAGGTACGTCTCTAAAACGAATCTAGAAAACTATTGCCCTGACCAAGCTGTCCAAACAGATCCCAGAATCCCACCGAATGCATTTCCACAGCAAAACACCAAAAACTTGAAAACCAGCAGTGTCTAGTCAGAGTTGCTTTCCATCCGGCTAAGTATGGGGAACCTCGTTCACCGACCTTGTTAAAAAATGCACCGACAAAAACCCCAAAAATCAGCCAAGTCAACCAAATCAGGAGGGGAGCAAGAGAAAAAAAAAATTGTAAGTCACAACAAAAAGTAACCCTAATGACTCACCACGCACCAGGAAGTGCATAAAGCATACACCAAACCCGTGCATTATAGCATACACCACACTGAAAGATGCTTTCAAAAAGAAAACACCAAGTGGCCTCAAATAAATGAAAAGATAACGAGAAATCCACATGGAAACAAAAAAACTTTAATCCAACGAGGACCAATGCAAGATGCAAGCGCTGATGGACTCATGCATCTAGCACTCTGAGGGCTCCTACCTCACCCAGTACCCGGAGATTGGGAATTCTGTAAAACCCCCCAAACAGGGTCCATAGTCTCACTCCGCTCCTTTCGAGAACATCGTGAGAGAAGACAAATCCGATAAATACTAAAAAAACACCAAAAAGTGTACTAAGAAATAGGCAAGACAGAATAATCGTCCTAAACCAAGCCTAAAATAGTCAAATCCGAGGGATAATACCAAAAATACCTTATAAAGTCACAATCGAGAAATGGAATATCCAAAATTCCAACTTACACCTCAAATCAAATCCGAGTTACAACAACCAAGGCATGTCCAAAATACGAAATGGTGAGTAAAAGTTTTGCAGGTCACTACCAGAATCGAATGCACTCCAAAAGCTTAACACCAACTAAAAAGCTGCATTAAGTCCCTCAACTCTGATTAGCGCTCTCCTAAGCCTGACACAAACTACCATAAAACCATAGACAACCCTTGATTGCAATAATTACCACATAGTCACTTCCGCAACAAAATAGTAGGTCATTCGCTCAAGTTTCAAAAATAAATGTGCATGAGAAAAGAGAAATGTATCTATTACCAACAATTTTCCCTGAAATACCACCAATAAAGCAAGACACCATTCCCTATTGTCGCAGCCAATATCCACGAACGAGCGAACAAAACCTCAACAGATCTAACTGTTCAAAATGATACGGACTAAAACTGTCCAGAAGTCAACTATCAATACCATGATGTTCCTGATACCCACTCAACAAGTGTGAACACTTGGAGGACTTCTACCTTCGGCAGTTTTCCGCCACGGGCTAATTCTTATGCCTAGCACCGTAAGGCCAAAATTTTCCACCAATAATTAAATCAAGCATCATCTGGATTGAGATATGGTTTAAGATCTTGAACATGCCAGTTCCCTTTCGATTTACTATGTTCATCCTCCAACTCATACATACAGTATTCTATCTCACGTTTCACCGAAAAGGGTCCATCAAATTTTCCCGCTAGTTTTGCAGAAACATATTTTCCTGCATCAGACAAAGCAAATAATCTCTTCCAAACAGAATCACCCACAGAAAAACTCACATCTCGACGTCGAAGATTGTACTGGTCCCTAACTTTCTGACCAGCTTGTAATAATCTTTTATTGACAAACACTCTTAACTTTCCCAAAGATTCAACCTTCATAGATAAATCGACCTGATTCTGAGAAACTGTGTTGTTTAAGTCCTTTGATTTCATATATTCGCTCGCATGGAGAACCATATCCGAGCCATGATTTATGAAATATGGGGTTCTACTTGTGACTTCATGAACCGCTGTATTAACTGCACAAGCCAAAGCCGCCAAATATTCATCCCATAATCTTTGATTTTCAGAAACAAAAGCAGATAACATAGTTTTTAAAACCCTATTCACCCTTTCAGTGATGTTTGGTGACGGATGATAATTTGGGTTATACAAGGTCTTAACACCATATTTATTCATTAACTTTTTGAATTCAGAACCCTTGAATTGAACCCCGTTATCACATCGAACAATCTCCGGAACTCCATGAAAAAGGAAAATGCGATCTTCCAAAAGGTTAACAATTTTACCTGCATTAGCTCTCCTGATCGGAAAAAAGTGATTGAACTTACTAAAAACATCAGTTACCACGAAAATACACATATTCCCCTTTTACTCTTAGGTAACGGCCCAAATAGATCCATACTGATGACTTGCCAACAACGATCTGGGACCAAATTACCCTTCAATTTCCCAGCAGGTAACTTTTGTTCTGGTTTCGTTCTCTGGCAAACAACACAATGGTTGACCATTTTCGTGACTGAAGACTTCATTCCTGGCCAGAAATACAATCTACTCAACTTTAGGAAAGCCTTATGAATTCCCAAATGACCGCCCACATGAGAACCATGACAAGAATCAAAAACCTGGCGTCGTAGATCCTTTGGAATAACCAGCTTCCAACAATCAACCGAATCTCTCAATCCTGGAAAATCCAACTGAATAAACTTATAAACCTTGTCATTTGACACTCGCCAACGCGGAAAATTCAGGGGGTTCCTAGAAATCTGCAGTTTCATCCTATTATACCACCGATCAGAAATGTTATCAAAATCGAGTATGTTGACCTCATCACACTCGATAGGAACAGCCCTTGACAAAGCGTCCGCCACCACATTGTCTTTACCCTTCCTATGTATCATCGTATAGTCGAACTGCTGAAGACGTAGAGCCCATCTGCCTAGTCTACCTTGAGGATTCTTCAGGTTGTCCAACCACTGCAAACTGTAGTGATCACAGATCACAGAGAATTTTGCACCTTCCAGATAACACCTCAATTTCTCAATCGCAAATAAAACGGCCAGAAGTTCTCTTTCTGTAGCGGAATAAACCCTCTCCTGACGAGTAAGAGATCGAGAAATATGACAAATCACATTTTCACGACCATTATATACCTGATGCTCCCACACCATAGCCTGATGCGTCAGTTTGCAAAAAAAACTCATGATTAAAGTCTGGACAAGTAAGGATTGGTGCAGACACCAGGACATTTTTGATTTTCTAAAAAGACTCCGCACAATTGCAATCCCAAGAAAATTTCGCTCCCTTGCGCAACAACCGAGTGAAAGGGGAAATAAGATCTGAATAAGACGGAATAAATCGGCGATACCATGACAGCATACCTATAACCCTACGAACCTCTTTCACGGATTTTTGAGAAGGCAAATTTGTGATAGCTTCCACTTTGGACGGATCTACTGAAATACCATGTCGATTGACCACATAACCCAAATAACGAAGTTCATCACGACAAAATTTACTCTTCTCCTTATTGAGAGTCAAACCAGCAGCATCCAAGCGATCAAAAACCGACTCCAAGGTTCTCAGATGAGTGTCAAAATCGGGGCTAATTACAATTACATCGTCCAGGTAACAGAATACATAGGGGTGAAACTCAGGACCCAAAGCAGTGTCAATAAGTCGCTGAAATGTCGCAGGAGCATTATGCAAACCGAAAGGTAGTCTTTTGAAATGGAACAATCCACGTCCAGGGACAGTAAAAGCAGTGTACTGTTTGCTATTTTCCTCCAGTTCAACCTGCCAGTAAGCACTCTTAAGATCCAGGGAAGTCAAGTATCTAGCACCACCAAGTTTATCAAGGATCGAAGAAATATAAGGCAAAGGCCAAGCATCACGCTCAGAAACCGCGTTCAACTTCTGGAAATCAACGCGTTTTCCCATTTGCCTTTGGAACCAACAGCACAGGCGAGGACCAAGCTGATGAAGACGGCTCAATGACACCAGCAGCCAACATCTTGTCCACTTTCTCGTCAATGAGTTTTTGTTTGAATGGTGAAACTGGGTAGTACCGCTGTTTAATTGGAGGACTATTTGTGACAATTTTATGCTTGACTACTGAAGTACATCCAAGCCGATCACCAACCCTGTCAAAATACGATGAAACCAAGGTATTCAAGCGTTCTCGTTGAATCGAATCCAAATCCTTGATCAAAGATATCTCCTGACAAACCATTTGGTCCCTGGAAAAATGCCATTCCCCTCTGCGCATATCAGGTACAATGCCTAACCTCTTCGAAAAATCAATTCCCAGGATGAGCTCATGACGAAGCGCCGGAACCACGTACATCTCAATAAGACTCTGTTTTTAACTTTCACCGGAACGCTCGCCACTCCTATGCATTCACAAGACGAATCATTAGCAACAGTACACAAAGCTTTCCTAGTAATATCCAACTTAATCCCCAAACGTTTCATTTTAATCCAACCTTCATTGCCTATGAAAGTTTTATTTGCACCCGAATCCAGAAGACCATAAAATCTCGATCCCAAAATTTCATCCATCAAGTAAGGACACTCTCCAGGACTCACATGTGCCAAGACATAATCAAGAATAATTTTCTCCTTAAGCCCGGAAATGGCCAAATCAAACATAACACCAACCCCTCGACCAAGAATTGGCGTCGCGGTCCGTTTCCCTGAAAATTCGACCTACCCTTCGAACAATTTGGACAAGTTACTTAAGTGAATCCTAACTTTCCACAATTGAAGCACTTTTTCACGCTCGAGGTGCAGTTCCTTGCAAAATGATTTGGACCTTGACATTTAAAACACAATTTTCCTGATGAGGAAGACGTATTTTCCTGACGTCCATTCCCAGGACTACCTTGAGAAAATGAAACACGTGAATTCCTCCTATCAAAATCTTGACCAGGATTACTCCCAGACGAATGATCAGCTGAAACTTCATTCAGTTCATGAGAAACCTTAGTATTTCTTTTGTGAGGACTATAATCCAAATCTGGCTCAAGACTCAAATTCCCCTTCTTGGGAGCCCGAAATTCTTCAACCCTCACTCTAGTTTCCTCCAATCTCCTGCAGAACTGAATCAATTCAAACGGAGTATTAATCTCCTGCAAGGTCAACCGCTCCTGAAAGAAAGGCAACATGTTCGACCGCAAGACTCTCAACCTCAAAACGTCCGAAACCAGGGTGGGCATCCTATCAAACAAATGAGTCATCGCAGCAACATAGATACCAATTGGTTCGTCAGGACCTTGAGTCCTCTCCAGAATCTGTTTTCAAAATTTGTCCGCAAAATGTGATGGAATGAACTCGTCTTTCATCAACTTCACTAAAGACTCCCAATCATTGGCATGCTTAGAGATAAGATGATAAAAATTCAAAGCCTGTGAATCAAATAAATCAGCAGCAGAATTGAAAAGTTCAGCTTTCGAAACACCTCTTGAAATCGACATTTGCTCGACCTTCTGCAAAAAAGCATTGAAACTTAATTCTGAGTTATTGCCCGAAAACTCCAAGCCCCATTTGTAAACCGCAACTGATTCACTACTTTGAAAAGACTGATTGGGAGAAATTGAAGTATTTGGATTCACCCGTGAAGTTCCTGAAGGCCCTGCCAAGGTTGAATTTGCAATACCAGCTTCATCGAAATTTGGATCCAAAGGTGGGTTTTCCACATCATCCGAAAGAACCTTATTTTTACTTTCATAAACTGTCAACAAGGTTGTCAATTCCACCAACAAATCAGAACGAGCTTGATTCTGTTCATTATTCTCGTCCAAAACACGATTAATCCTACCCACCAAATGACCAAACTTAGTTTCAATCTTAGCACACTGACTAGGGGACCACGTGAAAGTTAAGACAACGTCCTCAAGTTCCGAGAGCTTAGCTTTACAAATAGAAATTTCCTCGTCAAAATCCAGTTTGACCGAGCTCTGTACGAAATTTCCATATTTCTCCAAATTCAACAAGGATCTCAAGCATTTTCTCAAGGAATCAACCGACCCAGAAGGAGCAATGCCTCTCACCTGTAACTCATACTCCAACTCGTCCTTCAAGAGGCGATCCACCTTGATGCTGTACATCCTGAGAAGACTAAAGAAAATATCCAAGAAGAAATGTGAACAACTGGAGAGTGCGTACACGTCAAAATCGGGTAAATACAAGAATAAATCAATAACCATGCAATATATCGAGAAAAGTCAAGGAAGAGCAGTTGGGCGCCAGTTGTTATGGTGTAGAACCCGGGGTACAACAAACCTGTAACTCTAGCTCAAGTCGGGTGGAATTCACCTCTTCTGAGATTTTTTCCTATGTTGAGATTTCCTCCAAGGGTAACCAAGTATACTACATGGATATCCAAATGTCCAAAATTATGAAGAGCGCCACCAAGTTTTAATTTATCAACAGGGAAGCCATACGTTTTTACCTAGGCCAAGCTAAATAAAACTTGGAAACAAAAAATAACAAAGAATCCAGTCCCAATCGTGGAATAGTCAAACAACAAATTGAGGCAATACAAAATTCTATTCAGCGACGAAGGAATATTCTGTAAGTTCCTTCAAAGTCACAATCGGCAAAGTTCGTCAATCGAACAAAAAAAAAAACTAAATAAGATTTCCTAAGTACCTTATAACCTTCACAGCGTTAACCAAAATGATATACTTAATCAGATCTGTAGCGCTACGTAGCCGGCCGCGTCTCACTTTACAGGAGATCCTGTGTAGTTATAAAATTTTACAAAATAATGATTCTTTTTTTTTTTCTTATAATGACCGCCAAAATATATATATACCAAAAGTGGTATGCGCACAAATTATAATAATATTGGTTTGATCTCACCAATATAAAATCCAGCTATGTCGGTTACTGCAGGTTCACAGGTTGAAATGCTGCTAGATCGCTTCACTCAGCATACAAAACAACTCCATATATTTGTCTGAAGCTGTGGCTTTTATTACTGATGTCCCATCTTCCATGTTGCAAAATGTCCAGATAAAATTCCAGATAACGTTAGCTTATTTTGTCAAGTCAATATGGCGACATCAATACGTAACAGCCCAAAATGTAGCCTTCAGCCCTAAGCATCTAAAACCCGTGCCATATAAGAAAAGCCCTAAGAAGAAAAACGTTCAAGTTTCGAAACTTGTTTCGTTTTACAACCTTGAAACCCACTTTAAAAAACCCCAATAAAAAAATGTGAAAGTAACTCTTACCTCATGGCACATCATGAGAGCTCAACTTCAAACCAAGATGTAGGTACTGGTTAACAGGAAAACTGATCTAATGATCTAATGAAGAAAAAAAAATGACGAAATCAAACCTCAATTCATTGATAGAATGAAAAACTCGACTTACCCATCGACAACGTTCCCATAAAAAAAATGCAAATGGCACTGACAAGACGGTACGATCTTCGTGTACAATGGAAGTTTTTAACTTTAAATCGCCATTACAGCCAAAGAAATGCTCTCCAAACATCACCATCAAAAGGTCCAAATGAGCATTTCCCACACAAGTATCCCGGCACCAATAATCACCCCTAAGGTAGGTTTCCTCAAGAAAACACTTGGTTAAAAACCGGTCACTTCCATTCGATCTGAGAGTCAGATTCAGAAGAGGCGAGAAATGACTGCCAAAAGCCTATCCTGCTCGAAATCAACAAATACCAACCAAAAATCCATCCAGTTGCAAAACTCATATTCAACTAACCCATAAATAAAAACAACATTTTATTTTTAACGGCTGGCACCAGCTGAACAAAACGAACGTATTCACTTCTGTGGTCAGGGAAAAAGATGGAAAATCTAAAAGTCTGTGAGTGCGACAAAACAATCATATATCGTTCCTCCAACCCACATTACAATACCCTCGACATCTCTAGTATGGATTGGCCTGATTTGACAAGTTATCGATTGGGAACCTTCAATCTGTCAGTCAACTAGGGATGGCGAATTTCCGCTTCATTCCCAAGTAAACAAAGTTTTCGAAAACAACAAAACGTTGATGCTGTTTGTGCTGTTTTATAACTGACTGAGGTTTTATCAAAAGAACTGTACTATAACTGTAGAATGAGTGTAATTTCAAAAATACAAGTCAGCACAAGGCACGAGGTAAGAAAACATGTGGGTATCTATCGTTACAAGTACAATGACGTTCCTAGTTCCAAGACACGCCACAACGCCTGTCACAGATGGGCGTGTCTCGCTTGCACGTTACTCTAACACAAATCAAACAATATTTCATAATACGTAGTATTATGTTTCCTACCATCACATCCTCCCTCATAAATTCACCTTTTTAGCGGGCTTCATAATTCTTCCCAATCTAGTTACTTTGAGATCAGAACTAGGTGCTTAAGTGGGTACATTTTGTCCTAGATTATCATCTACACATATTCCAGGGTTTATACACGAATCATCATTTATTTGTTGTGGGTACACATTTATTTAGAGAAGGCCTCAAATCAATGCGATTACGTCTTATGACGTTACCAAATTGGTTTTCAATCAGATAAGACCGAGGCGAATCATGTTGTTTAATCACAGATCCAGGTTCCCACTTCCTCTTGACATGGTCATATACAGTTATATCACTATTCGGTTTTAACGGCACTAGATCCCTAGCATTTCTGTCAAAATATTTTTTTGAAATGTTATGCTTATTTTGTAATTTCTCAGTCACATCTTCACACAAATTAGGTTTCAACAGATTGGAACTCATAGAAACTTTAGTTTTGCAGACTCTGCTCATCAAGAGTTGAGAGGGGGAATAACCAACATTTTTAAGAGGGGAGTTTCTATACTGTAATAAAGCATACTCAATTTCCTCTTGCCCTTTAATTGCCCTTTTGACAATATTTTTGCATATTCCCACTCCCTTCTCTGCAAGTCCGTTGGAACGTGGATATTCCGGGCTTCTGGTAACAATTTTAAAATTCCACTCTCTAGCAAAGGTTTTAAAATCAAAACTGTTTAATGGTATGTTGTCACAACTTATCACATCTGGAGATCCAAAAACAGTAAAAATATTTTTCAGGCTCTTTATGACTGACTTTATTGATTTGTCTTTGATGTGCCGAAGTTCTAGACAATTAGAGTAAGAATCCATAGCAACCGAACAGCTTTTATTTCCACATGTGAAGATGTCCAGTCCGAGTCTTTCCCAAGGTCGATCGGGTATAGGATATGGGTGCAAGGGTTCCTTCTGTTGTTTCCGCGCATTTGCCTCACAGAGTTTGCATTTTTTTATGAATGTTTCTATGTCCATATTTATTCCTGGCCAGTAAAAAATTTGACGAGCTCTACTTTTACATTTTTCCACTCCAATGTGACCCTCGTGTAAAAGTGTTAGCATTTCATGACGCAAACTAGTGGGGACCACAAGTTTGTCATTAAACAATAAAAGATCATCTGCGAAAGTTAAGTTTTCCCTGATTTTGTGGTAATGACGTGTGAAGTCAGGTAAATTATTTTTATTTTCTGGCCAACCCTTTAAGCAAAAGTCAGCAACAAACTTGAGAACTAAATCTTCTTGAATTTCCTTTTTAAACTGTAGTTTTCTTTCATCGGCCATAGGAATATTTTTAATGACTGGATGAACTGCTAACTGAAATTCCGCATCTGATTTCAATCCACCCTCTAACAGATACGCGCGAGATAATGTATCTGCTATATAAAGATATTTTCTTGGCTTATAATGAACTTCCAAGTCATAATTGAGTAACCTGAGTCTCATTCGTTGTAACCGCGGAGATATGGTGGCTAAATCTTTTTTAAAAATGGTTTCAAGTGGTTTATGATCTGAATTCAGTTTAATTTTTAAACCATAAATGAAGAAATGGAATTTTTGGATAGCAAAGACAATGGCAAGCATCTCTTTTTCAATTTGCGCGTACTTCTGTTCTGTTGGAGTAAGACTTCTTGAGGCAAATGCCACAGGGTGTCCTTGCTGCAAAAGACAAGCGCCAAGTCCATCCTTTGACGCATCAGTTTCTATTTCAATTTCGTTTTTTGAATCAAAGAACTTCAATACCGGCGCAGATGTTAGGAGTTGTTTAAGTTGAAAAAGTGATTGCTCATGAGTATTTTGCCAATTCCAATCACAATCCAGTTTTGTTAATTCTCGTAGAGGGGCAGTAACTTTTGACATGTTTGGAACAAATTTACCCAAATATTTTGCCATGCCAAGGACCCTCAATAGATCATTTTTATTTTTTGGCTGTGGCAAATCAAGAATCGCTTTGACATACATTTTATTTGGTTCCACACCCGCCTTCGAATAAATTTGTCCCATAAACTTCACACTTTTAGATTTGAAACTGGATTTTTGACGAATTAAATCTAATATTGTACTTGAGAGCACGTTCAAGAACCAACTTTAAATTATGATCATGTTCTGACTCATTTTTGCCTGTTACTATTAAATCATCAAAATAAAGCCCTACACCTTTCAGATCTCCAAAAATTTCATAGTTCTTTTTCTGAAATACTTCTGGCGCGGAGCAGATGCCAAATGGTAAACTCAAAAATTCAAATCGTCCAAATGGTGTACCAAAAGCTGTGTATTTAGAACTTTGCTTGTCGATTTTTATCTGAAAATAGCCGTCTTTCATATCGAGCACTGAAAAATATTCTTTATTGCACAATTTGATCGCGATTTCCTCAGATGTCGGTATCAAAAAATGTTCACGCAGAATTGATTTATTCAAGTATTTTGGATCTAAGCATAACCTTAGATCTCCATTACTTTTTTCAACTATAACCAATGGATTCAACCATTTAGTAGGTTCTTCAACCTTTCTAAAGATACCTTGAGTTTCAAGTTGCGCCAATTTTAATTTCAACCTGTCATACAATGCTCTAGGGACCCTTCTAGGAGGCTGAATATGTGGAATAGCATCTTTTTTTAACGAAATATGATGCTCAGTTGGAAACTGTCCTAACCCATCAAAAACATTCGCTTACATTTTTTTCACATCATCAAGAGACTGGAAATTAACATTTTGTCCAGGACCAATAGAAGCTAGCCGCTTAATTAGTTTCAAAGTTACACAAGCGGACAACCCCAGCAAAGGTAGCTGGCCTGTTGTGTCAACTACTAAAAAATCAAGGGTGGCTCTATGGCCATTGACTTCACAAGACAAGCTAACTTCACCGAGAGGTCTGATTCTGAAACTATTACAACCATATGATACAAGCGTTACTCTAGTTGGTTTCAGACTATTACTGATTCTCAAATTCTTGAATACATCGAAAGGTAAAACACTTACTTCTGCTCCAGTATCAAGCTTAAATTCTACCTGCATTTTGTTTTCAACCTGCACAAGCTGTCTCCAGTCACTATCCTTATGTGCTAGCCTCTTGTCCTTGTTTGAGACTTTATGAGTCTTCTTAGGCTGCACAGAATTTACTCGACACAGAGAGTCACTTTCACTAGAACTGTCACTGCCTCTGGCTTCTGTCGTCTCTTCTTCCTCAAGCTCGTGCACTGGCTTCCTCCAAGATGATTGTTGCCTTGATCGTTTCCCATTAGACAGCTTTTCATGTGGCTTACTACGACCTCGATCAGGACACATTGCTGCAAAATGATTTTTTTCTTGGCAAGCTGCACATGTTTTACCATAGGCTGGGCATCTTCCATTTTTCATGTGTTTGTATCCACAACATTTGCACACATTTTGACCATAATTTGGATTACCGCTGCTTGTCATGTCAGTAGTACTGCTTTTCTTGTTGCTGTTCTGAGAACTGGACTTTTTCTCTTTAATTGCACTCACATGCAATTCACTTTGCAACACCTTAGACTGTGCTTTGCTGGACTCCGTTGCTCTGCATACATCAATCGTCTTAGTTAAAGTCAGTTTGGGCTCTCTTAGCAGCCTCTCTTGTGTATTTTTATCAAAAATACCCATAACAACTCGGTCTCTTATCATTTCATCTGGCTGAGTGTACCCACTAGTTTTCACTGCTTTTCTCAATTCGGTCAAAAAACTGTCAAAAGTTTGACCATCTTTTTGAGCAATGCTGTTAAATTTGAACCTTTCAAAAATAACATTCTCCTGAGGCGAGCAATATTCTTGAAATCTCAATTTAATGCTGTCTACAGATTTCAATTCCTCTTCAGTAAACGTAAAACTATTGTACAACTCCAGCCCATCATCCCCGATGAGATTAAGGAAAACGGCTACCTTCGTGTCCTCTGGCTTCTTATCCATTCCAGATGCAGTCATGAATACTCCAAACTTTTGGCTAGATCTCTTCCAATTATCCGCTATATTGCCATCAACAACAAGGGGCTCCGGGGGTCGAAATAAGTTTTCCATTTTTTAGGTTAGGTCACTTGTCACTTTTTCTTCTCACCAGCGTAATTCTCGCGAATTGTACTGCACCAAAAGCACGAAATTAGCAACCTGACACCATGTTTTATAACTGACTGAGGTTTTATCAAAAGAACTGTACTATAACTGTAGAATGAGTGTAATTTCAAAAATACAAGTCAGCACAAGGCACGAGGTTACAAAACATGTGGGTATCTATCGTTACAAGTACAATGACGTTACTAGTTCCAAGACACGCCACAACGCCTGTCACAGATGGGCGTGTCTCGTGCGCTTGCACGTTACTCCAACACAAATTAAACAATATTTCATAATACGTAGTATTATGTTTCCTACCATCACATGTGCTGTTTCGAAGTTAAAGAAAAGTTTTACAGGAATACCAGACTGCTGAGTGTGATTGTTGTGAACCGAACCAAGAAAAATCGCATACTTTCGATGAAAATTCAAGAAAAACGATGAAAGTATGATTTATTTTCCCAAAACAAAAAGTGAGTACTAATATTGAACTAATTGCCAAGCAAGGTATAGAATAACGGGTGTTGTTGTCCAGTCTTTACGTGAAATTTCGTAGACGAATATGTATGAATTATTTCCAAAATCCGACCATACCAAAATATAACAAGTGAACACATTTTATCATTAATAAATTGATATCATAAAATGCAATTATTGTATATGCCCGCCATTATTCACAACACATTTTCTTAAATGCATTTTATGATATCAATTAATTATTAATATAATGTATTAACTTGTTTTATTCGTTGTTTTCGATTATTGGAAGGATAAAGATTAATGAATAATGTTCAAACAATTATTGTAGTCATAGATACTACAATTTGGCAATACCAAAAAACCAACTTTAAAGCACAAATATTTTGAAAACGGCTGGAACGGCTACCTACATGTTGTTTATTTTTAAGATCAGAAAAATGATGTCTATTTGATTATAAAATAATATATAGGGTGTTTCATTTGAAAAAATGCAAGTTGTGTCTGCCACACTTTTCTCGTGCACCCGGTATACAAAAAAATATTTTTTTCTGGCGGTTCATGTTAATACCTACCAACTTTGTATTTAAAGTCCCTATCTATCTTGCATAATAAGCGAGTTAGTCTGCAGACGAAATATGCGAAAACACCCTGTACAACATAAAATATTCACTAATAATACTGTTGGCTGATCTACAAAAATGGAACATTTTCTTTTGTTGGTCCTCAAAGACCTACAGATGAAAATGTTTCTTATTATTCATTGTATTTTCATATGCTCATTTTTGAATTAATAATCAATAGGACCATTATAACGCCATATCCAACAAATATTCATCAAAACATATTTTTGTATATTAGAAGGCTCATTAATTTTCAGCGAATGTTCCGTTAATAAGTTCTGAGTGTCTGGCTAAATATTACATTCTAGGAAACTGACTTGTTCATACTTTTTATTTTCTATGGGTTTGCCCCAATACTATGGAAGGGATGAGAAGTTAACTTTTATCACCAATAATATTCAAACTAGACAAGTAGTCAATAAAACCGAATTGTGTCAAGAATGATAGTTCTCTCACATCTGAGATGCTAGTTTCCCGATTTTATTCATGGTTTTAATGTATTGGTACAACTCTTGAGATCATGAACTCATCATTTTTAATCCAGATCACGGTGAGTAGCTGAAAATTCATTTTCGATTTCTTTGCAACATTTCAAAATTCTTCAATTCAAGTCAATTTTGTAGCTCAACATCATGTTATATTTTCACAAAAATAGGATAGGTATTTCCCATAATATGATTGACGCCTTGATGGAATGAATTGATTTTACCATCACGCCTTTATCGCCTTCAAAGAAGTTGCTACATTTTCTTATTTGACGCTTAGATTGAAATTTGAAAACTTATTTTCAATGCGTTTGACGAGAGTAAGTCAAGATCTTATCGCTTTGAGTTGTTTCCAAATTCCATTGTTCATTTTTAATTGAACCACCTTCAGAAGCCAAACAAAAATATCATATTCTCTAATATCAATTGACCATGTTCATCATATTTGCTCCAAGCCAATAATTATTGTTCAATAACCATGGAAATTGAAAATCACCCTCAAAAAACCCAAACTGTGGTATCGCATTCAATAACGATTGATAATATAATAATTGGATTATCACGAAATTGAGCTTTTGATAACATCATCTGTTTTTATGCAGAAATTTCAAACTCTACAAGACAAGAATATTATTTGGACTGGACCTCATTCCAAACCGCAAAGAACATACCGCAATGTTCTTGTAGATGAATACTGTTATAGTTTCCATAGAAGACTTGAATTTTTCATGTTGGCTCCATCTACCTACAGTGTGGCTCAGTAGTTTTCGGTTCACCATGAAAAACAGTTAATTGATTGACCGATTTAGCTCGAGTTTTCTTTTATTGTAGAGCTTTATAAACTGTATATTGTCACCAAAAATGAGCTTGCTCATACAGAATCCAAGGCTCACTTTGCCAGTTCTCAAAGTAAAATTTTTACAAACCCCTGCAGTGACTTTCTTCTATGTATGCACGCCACTTGGTTCGGCATTCTTCAAAACGGACCAATACCAACTTTCCCCAGAAAGTGTCAAGGGGTAACTAGTTCAAAGAAAAGAGTACATAATTTTTTTGTTTTCAAAACTTCACAGTTGCTCATAAGAAGACAACAAGAATCTGGAAATTTCCAACCAATACATCATTAAGTATTGCGAATATTGGAAATTACATTCGGTATTTGCTGTAAAGTGATTTCACTATAACCACGATTTAAAAAAAAAAAGATAATTTCTTTTTTCGTAAAATTTGGTATAAGCGTGCTTTGAGGAATGCCAAATCCAGTGGTGTGAATATATTTTTTCTAAAAAAACCGCTAATGTGGTTAAACAAAATGTTGCACCTCATTGTCAAACTCCACAATCTAAAAAAATACTCGAGTCAGATCGGTCAATCAATCAACCTTTTTTCCAGGGTGACACGATAACAAATGGGTCACTCTGTATGTATAAGACATCAAAAATCCTGGAGTTGAGAACAACTTGGTTAACGATCTCTTATCATAGTTCTTGAAAGTCAAGTCACCAATAATTATTGAAATTTGAATATGTGATCATAAGACATAGTTTTTCTCTCTATACACAAAAGCCTCTGATATATCAAAACCCTCAATATTACCAATTATAATTGACCTATGAATAATAATTGGTATATGTAGAGATACCATTATGAAATGATATATTATACATTGTAGTGAATTATGCTCTTTTCCCCTAAACACGCCTAGAATTTCAAAAACAATAATTATTATAATTCATATTGATGTTATTCATGTTCATCTGAACGGGTTTGCCAGAAAGAATTGGACATAAAAGGAAAGCAGATTTTTCACAAAAAAAATGCGAAAGACACCCACTTGACTATTCCGAAAGATAAAATCAAGAGAGAAATAGGGTGTCAAACTTTTATTGCATCTTTTGATTTTCTCAAATAATTTTTGAAATAATCAAGCTATTTTGATGTTTATGATAAGGTTGGTTCCACATTCAAAATTCTTATTTGGCTGGCTCTTGCCTGTTTGTAGAGGATACCACTTGCTCACCTTTTCACTCATTCAAATGGTCATAACTTTTTTGTACGTACTCCTACAATTTCATTTATTGGAAAATAGATTCACACGCCATATTTACATAGAAAAGGTATACCTGATGTCCGTTTCACGAGGGTTTATACTCACGTCATTGATTGTCTCTCCTTTTCTTACTCATGGAGAGGTTAAAAAACAGACTGAGAAGAATTTATGACGTCATAAACATCGGTCGTTACTAGAATCCAAAATGAGAAATGAAAAAGAAGAATAATAGTGTCACGATAAGCGTAGGATTGGGCCTTCGTCTGCATCCTTACCTATCGTGCTCCAGGGACGTAGTCATCAGTCGGGAGTGAAACTAGGGCAGCACATAACAACATCTATTGTTTTTCCAAATTCAGCCTACAGCACACACAGTGGGATAAGCATGTTGGACCTTGGCTAGTCCGGGTCCCAACAGTAGACTCGCTGCGGGGGCAGAAGTGTACAGTGAATACGAGAGAACTTGTTGTCTTGCGACTGGCACTGCTCGTGAGAAGGAAGATCGGAGTGAATCACGTTTCTTCCAACCATTTGATTAGCGTATCGGGCTTCTTTCCATACCAGAAAAGTGCCGAGTAAGCATGGCCTGGACCCGTATTTTTGTTCTCCAAAACGCTCAGCGCTTTCAAAGCGCCTGGCATTTGACAGGCATGTCACCTGACAGAACATCAAAAATTTGTTGTTCTGTCAGGTGACATGCCTGGCGCTTCGAAAGCGATGAGCGTTTTGGAGAACGAAAATACGGGCCCTGGTTGTGCGTCGTCCGTTTGGTTGGGTTGATTTACTCCATGTTCCTCTGATCCGTTCGTATTCATATGACAATAGCCAAAAATTGGGTTATGTAATCAAGTGATTATTCAAAACAATGTTGTTGTCAAAACACAAGCCACTTGACTCCTCCAATGTTACAATTTTGTTGTATAAAATACCTCGTCGGTATTCAGAATGTGAACAAAATACGATAAGAAAGCTTGTGATCTACTTTACGAAGGATGAAGATGCTGGAAAACCATTGTTACCACTATATCACTGAAGGCAGTTTTGGAGGTGATTTGTTTCATAAGACTAGTCATTTGTACCTATTCATTTCCTATTTCATCTTCTGAACTTTTGTAGAGAGTGTCGGATGCCCTGGGAATTAAAACTCTCAAAAAGATCAAATCTCATGGAATCAGAATTGATGAGGACTTCAAGGTATCCACGTCAACTGCAGTCCAGAGATCAGAAAGATAGATGGATTAGTCGAGCAGTCATACGTTCTTGAGAGAACAATCCGGTTTTTGAGGGGTAGTATTGTTATTGAATGAATATTTTGAACAGGCAGAATTTGACATTAGTTTAGTTTATATTTGGTTCGTGTTCTTGACTTCAGTTTTCTCACCTATGGTACGCTGGTATTTTTTTGTGATAAAATCACATTTATTATTTTCTTTTCCCAAAGTTAAGTTATATGACTCATGTATCACCTTATGATGGGGCAGGAGGTGATGTCTTGCAGTTGATAACTGATCTAAAAAATGTTTCCTTATAATTTGTCACCCTCATAAAATGGCCGTTATTTCATGAGTTATAAAAAAATTATTAATAATTTATCATTTTTTTATAACTTGAAATAACGTCTAAAGGTAGTTGGAAAATTACAAGGAAAATCCTGTACAACGCAATCTCAAAAAACACAATAGTTTGATGTTTTGTTCTTTTTGACACTATCATAAAACTTTGAAAAATACATTCACTATTGTAGAATCAAAATATACACTCAAGGTCAGATATATAATGGCACATGCCCAAAATTTGATAAAACATTGATATTATAATATAATAAAATATAATCGTTTATTAAGGTTATAAGCTTTACAGAGGCATTCTGCATCAGTTATCAAAGAATCATTGGAGCATATAAATAGTTCAGTCAATCAGCCAGTTCATGAGTCATGGCGATTTTATTCAAAATATTGCTTAGGTTTTGGAAAAACTGTCTAGCACCATCGGAAAAAGTAAATTTGTGTACCTTATGAAAATTGAAAAAAATCGTTGGTTTAGTGAACTGACAAATGGATTTAAGACCTTTAATGCACCATTACATCTTTGACAACTGTTGCAGGATCAAAGTTTTATCAAATTTTAGGCTGTCAACCTACTTTTTGCCAAAGAAGTGGTATATTAAATTTTGTTTACCCAATAATACATTAAAAAAAGCTGACTAGCTGTTTTCTCGTGTGTTGATGGTCGTCCACTGATGAGAATAAAACCGGAAAGATCACAATTGTGGGTGTTTTGCTATAGGGTTGCTTTCTTAGTTTTTTTATCAAAACGTGTCTATAGAGGAACGATTGCTTATTGGTATGATGATATGTGAAGACCGTTTTGTGAACTATTATAAATAGAAAACGATCCTTCATAAAAACCCACAATTGTGGCGATTGTGATCTCTTCGGTTTCACTATCAATGGACCTTTCCCGATTAACCCCGAAAGAATCAATTTCTTAGCATTTTTTTTTTTCAATAATGATATCTTTACTGGACTACTATATGAATGTATTTTTTTACTCTCTCGAGCTTGCAATCCCTTCATGTGAGGATTTTTCAAAAACTACATATCCTGCAATTTCATTCTACATGATTTTCTCAATGCACAAACAGAAGCGAACTGAAATAGCGCAGAGTCACGAGCAGTGCGCACGCTATCAGTCGCCCAGTCTAACGATTGCTCACGGATATACACTCGATTACGCTTCCAATGGATGATCAACCAGAATCCAAAAAATAAATAGAAAACAATTCCGAACGTGTTCTGGAGAGTTTTTTGGAACATACTGGTTTCGCTTCAATACAAAATTTGAACGCTCTTGAAATTATATGAAATAGCTACGACATAAGTTTTTTCCAAGTAATGACGTCATCGATGACGTGAGTATAAACCGTCGTGAAACGGAATGTACTTTGTAAACGTGGCTTTAGGAGTAAACTTTCTCAAAATATTTGAACTTGAAGTAATCCATGCAATTTGGTTTCAAATGGCAAATTTTGAAAATGAGCATAGATGACTTTAAAATCACCAATTTCATGCATGATACTAAAACACAAAAGATATGTTTAATTGCTGGACGAAATCCGAACCAATCCGCGCATGTCGTCACTGCGAGCCAAAGGTGAGGTTAAATTTAAAACATCCATAACGTTACCTAGTTATCATTTGCTGGTCAAAATTAGAACTGGCTCACGCATGATGTCCCCGCGTGACATTGATTGTAAAGGTTTGAAGTAAGTCACGTGATGACTTCTGAGAGGGATGTGCGAGAGTTTATCTTGTTTGTTTTAGTATCATGGTAACCCAGTTACCTAGGTAACCTATGAATTTTGAGGTTCAGACACGCAATGACGTCAGCGAAATCTACGCGTGAGCATTATCTTGTTTGTTATAGTATCATGAATATCATGATAATTTTGACAAGCGTCTTGATGTTGAATGTTTAAAAAAAAAAGAAAATATTGAAATTTTGGTATGGGCCCGTTTTGAGGGATGCTGAATTGGGTAGTGTGGGATTTTTTCCTCGATTTTTCCTAATGAGATCGCTGATCTGACTTATCAAAATTCTCCACATGCGAACTGTCATAGTTGGCCTTGGATTTTGTATGAGCGAAGGAATTTTTGATGAGAAGATACAGTTTGTCTGTTAGAGGTTAATCCACAAAACAAATGATCGAGAACGAACTTTTCCGGCTTTGAGTGCCCAAAACTCTGATATAGTTTGGTGCATGTTTAATGAATTCAGTATTTTATGTCAGATTGAAATAATAGTCAAATTTTCGAGTGATTCTCTCATTATTGAGGACTAGTCGTTGTGAAATGTAGTCCCAAAGCCTTCATTTCATTAAACAAATCAATCTGTTCAATGTCTGACTATTCGTGAGAGATCATGTTGAAAAAAAAACTACAAAGCATATTTATCATGTTGAAGCTTTAAATGTATGTCTTTGCAGAATTTCAACAATTCTTCATCGAGGAGTATCTAACTAAGTTGGCAAGGAAACCAAAAATATTGTCAAATGTTTGTAGTTCTCAATCCTGCTGTGACGAGATGATAAAGTTTAATTCAAAAATTGGTAAGAGACCTTGAAATCAGCTCCAGATGATGGTTGCATGCCGTAATCGCTGGTGGTGCTTTTACAAGACTTATTTTTTCATAAAAAAGAAGTAAAAGGATAAAAAATATAATAGTTTTTGTTATTTTTGAAATAAATAGTAATCAATCAACCAGTAATTTGAGCGCCCCTCAAAGAGGGCGCCCGCGAGCCCTGCACGCCTTGCACGCCCGCTTGCAGCGCACCTGATTGGAGGTGTTATATGGGGGTAGGAAGAATCACAGACATGTGAGAGGTTATATGGGAGTCTTTTTCACCTCCAACCAAGATGCATCGTCGACATATAGCGACTTTAGCAGGTATCGGGGTTGACACCCTTACCATCGAAACTAAGCCAATAACGTAAATGTGAGGGGAGTTTCTTTGTCTAAATAATGTAAAGAAGGGGGTTTTCGAGGCGTAGGGACAGAAAGAGAAATGAGAAAAGTTGACACCAGGAGCCGGATTTTTGAAAACCGGGGAGTAGAACAGCCAAGAGAAGCCTACCAGTTATAGCCTACTTTCTCTCGGCTGTTCTACACCCCGGTTTTCAAAAATCCGGCCCCAGGCGGGATCTGAACCCACAACCTTCGTCATACTATGACAACGCTCTACCAACTGAGCTACCAATGCCTATGAGCAAAGCCAGCCCAATGCAAACTATTCTCACTTCTAGGATGTAAGTTTTAAGGTAATGGTGAGCAACCTTTGGTGGTTACAATCCATTGGAGGTGTTATATGGGGGTAGGAAGAATCACACACATGTTCGAGGTTATATAGGATTCAATCACGATGACAATTCAAGGCGGCATGTCCCCACATGTTGCACCTGCGACACTGGATCATGTCAGCCGACTTTCTCTTCCTCTTCCATGTGACCTTCACATGGTCCAGGAAGCGGACACCGGCGTTTAACGAACTCAGTTTGTGTTCAGGTCCACAGATCACCATGTATTTGGGTCGGCCCTTGGTGGTGAGTCTATAGACCTCCCTGACTGAAACCTTGCAGTGAATTACTAGTTCCTCTTTGATGTCGACAGGTTCTGGCCCATGATCCAGCCCCTTGACAACGAATGCATGGGACTTCTCACTTTTAACTGAATACGTGTGCCGTTCAGCCTGACTATCACACTTGAGTTTCTGCACAATGGCTTTGTGCTCATCCACCTGTCTTGGATTGATGATTGTACTATTATTTGTGTACTTGAGCGAAAACCCAGAGGGCACACTCACCTTCAAATCATGAATCAACTTACGATGATCCTCATTTGACTTGTTTACCTCCTCAATTATCATGGGTGGTGGCCCCTTTCCTCTAGACTGCTGCTAGAACAGCTGCTACTGGCTCCTACACCTGTGTTCCCTGCAGACGATCCTGCAGCTACTGACACATCTGCATCATCGCTCCCCGTTTCCGTACAGTCATCCAGTCCAGCCAGTTTTTCAAACTTGTTATTTAGTTTGGCCAGGTTAGTGAGCACTTTTGACTGCGGGCTAGTTTACTGCTGAATTTTGGCGTTTCATCATGAAATTCATGAATATGCTGCTGAGCCTCAATGGTTACAGCCTTGACCACACCTTTTGATACCAGTAGGCGTTTTCAGAGACTGCAGGTCGTGAATTGACCAGCACTAATTGCCAGCCATTCATAAATGGTCATTTCACCAACTTTGTTCATTTTGGGGGTGTTTAATATTCTAACAGCCCCATCTTGATACTCCAAAGCATCCTATATACTTTCATAACTCGGTACGAGATCAATAAGCGGAGTATTTACATTTTTCAGGATGACACTGGTACCACTCCAGTTTGACAATTTTTAGATTTTTTTTAGAAATGGGCTTGGTATTATTATCTTACCTTCGCTTATCTCATCACTACTACTGATAGTCCCACTTGACTCCCCATGTGTACGTTTGATCGTCACCGATTGATGGTCCATTTCATTCTCATCACAAAACATCCCAAATAAAAACCAATCTCCAATGATACGGGTTGTATTAGTATCATGGGTTGTAACTATGGAGGACTGTAACTATGAGAGTAATCAAAATGCATAAAAGTGGTCCAGGTTTTAAATCGTCATTCAGGTTCAATTGTTACTCCCAGATGGTGAAGAGTCGTTAGCGATTTCATGTCAAACAAAAATGTCACCTTGGCAACATAATTGAAACAACGTTGCGAATACTCTATCAAAATGCAACAATTTTTATTAGCTAGGTTGCATCAAAACTCTCACTATTTGATGATAAAAGGTATCATAAATATATTATTTTTTGTTATACATAATTCTGAAATTTCTAGAATTTTCATATTTTTTTGTTTGATTGCATCAATTGATAGAGTAACTGAGTGACGTCATATCCTTCATTGACAACACAGTCATCATTGAAAAAACCATGGGCTTGAAACACGATGCTGCGACGATTCAGCCTCAATTTTTTGCCTTATAGAGAATGCACTTCATGTGGAATGTGGGGTGGGAATTTGGAAAAAATGAATGAAAATGTGATAAAAGTATCTTGACAAATTATTGACAAGCAATAAATGTTACCATGACAATAAATAAATAAAAGCACTACCAGCAACAGCGCCCCCAAATGAGCTAACGAAAAAGAGGGACAGAATTTCAGGGATATTCGTATGTCGATTCGTCTCCTAGTTATAGTCCTCCATAGTTGTAACCATGGTTTTAACTATGTTTGAGGCGACATCTTGTGACATGCCGCATAAGTTTCGCCGTAAATTTCTTGACGGATTTCAAATGATTACTTCTGATTGGCATACAAAAAAACATTTCCCCTTTTGGAAGAATTTTAGACAAGGGACGAAATAGAAGGCGTTGGTCTTTTATATCGTACTATGTCTAATAACCTTCCACAACTAGGTATATATTGATAATAATTAGATAGAGTCAAAAATCCATTCAAAATAAAAACAGATCACGTTGAAAAAAATTTAAAATATTTGTTAAAAAAATAAAATGAAATAAATAATGTGATATAATAATGTAGAATGTACCAGATACTCAAATTTATGATTCTCCATCTGCTCAGGTTCTTCCACAGCAGTCTCTGAAGCTGACTCCTCCTCAATATTCTCAGTCAAACTTCCCTGCTTTTTTGAAAGCAACAACAACCTCTTTTCATCACCTATAATTTTAATAGTATTAGGAATGCAAAAAAACTATTTTCATAAAAAAAATAAAAATAATGTCTTCTCTTATTTTCGATTTTTTAGAAAAAGATTTTTTGTTGATGTTTTGTAACATTATCTTTTTATATTGAACATTGTAATACATCAAACAAATACAGATTCTTGGTTTTTTATTTTCAATACAGTTTTTTTTTAAACCAAAGCAAAAACCCAAAACTATTTATTCCCGAGCATAACGATTATCTCAAAACTAACTTGAATTGACCTATTTTCTAAAAACAATAATTGTCTAGATTTTGATTTAAAAAAAAACTCGAAAAAAAAATCAAGAATTGAATTTTCGCTGTTTTGTACCAAAGTGTAGAGAGCCACCAGAATTTTGTGTTTCATTATTATGTTTTCTCCGACTTATGCAACTTCTCTGCAATTCGGAGAAAACGTCCGGAAAATCGCTTTTCCACTACATCAGAAGAAAATGTAATTTTCTGCCCTCAACTATAATCTTTCCGCTGGAGTAAAGTGCTTTTTTCTCCCTTGGATTTTTAATAATAAATAATCCGCGGGAGAAAAAGCTATTATTTGCTATAAATTAAACAAGCAGAATAACATTTACTTCTTTGTGAGCCAGATATTTGAAGTACCTATTTCTTACGAAAATAAAAAAAAGTTTTCTCAAATGTTGCTTTTGAAAATCAATATAGGTAAGCTAACCCAAACTAACCCAAGAAGTTTTAACGATGAAAACTATATCAAATCAATATTATTATGTAATGTTAACTAGGCAGGTATCAGGTGTACCTAGGTAAAAATGATTGAGAATAATGAATAAAAGAACAAGAAAATTCTTTAAATTTCTTAAGATACACTTACATAAACAACTGACAGATATTAAATCAGTAGCACATACGTTCTACTTACCATTCACCCCATCTCATGTTTTAATAATAATTATTCATCAATAACCTTTAGCGAAACGAAAAGCAGCTGTTCGGTGTCAATTCAAATCTCGAACGATGAACGAGACAACTGAAGACACGAGTGGATGAAGGTGTCATGTAACATTTTATGCATTTTTTTGTTGTGCAATATATTTTAAATAAGCTATATTTCCATGTGGCAACTCAAATACACTTATATATCGCTTAGTTTTCCTGATCTGAAGATGTTAAAGGTGTTTTGTACTCAATTGTCACGGATTAGAATGGATGAAGGTGCAATGTAACATTTTGACAGATTTTTCGCAGTGGATATTCATATTAACAAAAAAGTTCCAATCAAAAACCTTAGAATCAGTTTCACTCGAAATAATAAAAATGTTACATGACACCCTCATCCACTCGTGTCTTCAACTGTCAAATACCATGATCACGCCGCCGCCGTCTTCATAGCCACCTATGTTTATTTTAAAAAATTGTCATGGTGCAAACATGGTGCATGTTGAGGGTGGAGGAAAAAGTGGAAATACCTAATATTTTTGTCGGACAATGTTATACTGACGCATGACGACACCTAGTTGAGAGTGCGTTTTCTGCCGACTTGCCGGGTAGTGCTGCCGGCGGAGGGGAGCGGGGAAAAAAATATGCGGTACCAAGGGACGGGGTTTAGCAAATCCCTTCCACTTTTAAAACAGCCGCTTGACCTCAGACATAGCAGAGATCAATTTTCAATCATTATTAGATGTACCGATTCTCGAGCTCTTTTACAGAAAAGTACGTATGTGTTTTTGTACTCAGATAGGTAGGTATCACGGTAACGTTTTGGATACAAAAATGTTTGGTTTTCCTTGTTTATATTATCATGTTTTTGGGAAACTGAGGTAATTTTGCCAAGTTCAGAATTTAGGTATATCCTGCTTCTAATCAATGATGACGGGTCAAAAAACCTTTCCTGACTCTTATTATAAAATGATTTAACAAACGCTGTGGAAAAAAAATCCAACTTATTTATAAAAACTGGATTAAAGATGATATGTGAGTTGTTATGCAATACTGAATTTGAGATATCATGAAAAAAATGGAGTTTAAATATTTGGGAAAGGGGGTGGAAAGGCTTTGTCACTTGTGCCTTGTGCTTGTGAGATATGATGAAAAAGACCCACGTACAGGGTTTTTCATTAAACTTTGACCCTCACCTACAGCTCTTATTATGAGAGGTGGAAAAAAACTTTTGGTACAAAACTTTTAGGTTTTTTCACGTGGTATCTTTTGGTGATAGCGGAAATAAAAAATCGACTCCACTACATTGAAAAATCTGTTCAAGTTTTTTTTTTAAAGTATCTGTATATTATTGGCTAAAATGATAGATCTTTCTCCTCTGATTCCAAAAATATATAATATGTTGATATTTAGTTCTACCGATCTTGCGCTATTCAAGTTGAAAGTCACATTGAACCCATCCAGAAATCTTAACCAGACTCAAACATTCTTGGTTTTTGTCAATGAAGAACAGATTCATTCAAATACAGCGACTGGGAAAATAAGTCGAAATAAATTTCACTGCCCCCTGGACTAATACGGTAGAATCCAGATGAATGAAATGTAATTTACATGCGACGTTGAACTTGAATAGCGCAAAAACGACTTAGTCAAATGCCAACATAATATATTATATATTTGCAATCAGAAAAAAAGATCTATCATCCTGGACATTCCATTTAAAAGAAAATAAAACTTCATCAATGTTTTCAATGTTGTTATGTCGATTTTTCATTTCCGCTATCACCAAAAGATACTACGTGAAAAAACCTGAAACTTTTGTATTTAAAGTTTCTTTCTAACAGTCATAATAAGTGCTGTACGCGGGGGTCAGGATATAATGGATAACCCTGTTCACCAGTTGTGAGTTGTGGAATGGGTGGAGAGAGTTTCTTGTGACTTCACAGTTTATTTGAAAAAAAGCAGTACCTGTAGATATGTGAGAATAAGAAATCCGGAGCGAAGCAAACCAAACCAAATCATGCTTTATTATCATGAAGAATTAAAATATTTTTTTTTTGTAGCGCAAAGAAAACACAATAACTTATTATTACCAAGAAAACATTGATAGTCATAGAATAAAACTAGAATCTACCAAAAATTCACACAATAATATTTTTTAAAAACTTCATTCGATTTTCAACAGAAAAACTCTTTGACTTTTTCCTCTCCGATGCACCGTTTTCGAGTTAAAAATCACTACTTGTGTCCTTCGAAAGCGTTAATAATCAAAAATTTTCCGTTTTGGGATCAGTAAGAAATCCTACTGTTCTATTCGTCGGAGAGAAAAACTCAAGAGACCTTTTTCATTGGAAATTGAATGTGTATATCGGAAAAAAAAATCAAAAAACAGTGGCGTGTATTTTTCTTCTCGTGAAAAAAGCACCCTGTATCTTGGAAAAGACGCATCTGCTGCCATCTGTGTTATATCCCAAATCACTTATCTATGGTTCCTCAATATGCTCTAGAAGTCTTGACCAGTTGAGGGGACACTCTGTATACAGTATGTCCCCGGATCAACGAATCAATAGGTGAAAAAGGGTTCAGCCCTTCTTGCATAGAGACTAATATGTGTCATAAATTCAGTTTCGAAAAACTAATTATGTCTTGGACATTAAACTAGAAGCTTTTTTTCTATCTAGTAAAGTGCTTCTTCTATGGGAGATACGACAACATGTTAGAAAGTGGTTCAGAATGAGAATGCAAAATTCACAAACCCTTCGCCTACTTGGATATTTTATATTGTTCCATCATTGTAGGTTATTAGAACAACATGGAAATATATGTTAGAGTACGGAATTATCCTCCCCTTATCAGCATAGCGCGTTATTGAACCAACTCGAAGGAATCCCTCTACCTGCTTTTTATGGACTTTCGCAAGAAAGGGTACGGCTACAGTTATTCTTAGAACAGTAGTCAGTCAAGATTTGTCACTCGAACGGAAAGGTCGTGGAATTGTAGCGAATTAGCGAATAAAGAAGTGGATATTGGATTAAAATGCTGTTTGATTTCATGAACGATTTGATTGAATAACATATATGTCATCCTAATATTCCAAGCGTTTGCTTGTCTTTTCAATTTCGAAATACTTTTTTATTTTGCAGAATTGCGTAGTTTATTATTTGTTTATGAAAAGTCTACAATTTTTAATGGCACTTTCAATAGACTTTCTCATTTTTCATTTGATCTATTCTCATTCTGTTTATCCCAATAACTTGCTTTTGATTCAAAATTCCGATATAAAATCTTCATTACAGTGGAAGCGCAGTTAGTGGATGGCTTCATTTTGCACACTTCCCCAAATAGCGAGGCTCTCACTAGCTTTTTGCGGAATCGTTTTACCAGATGATCCACTGAGATCCGCCTGAAGCTTGGTGTCTACTTCAATCTGCCGAAAATCATCTCATGATCTGTCCAGTTCCTTCGAAAATACTTCTCTCAGTTCCTGGAGAGTTCCCTGATCCAAATTCGGCCTTTGACAGTTTTCTCCTCCAGAGAATGTTATTTTTTTGCCCGAGAAAAATTGTAAGTAGTCGTAGTCTTCTCCTAGCTCTTCAACATACCTACCAACTAGATATTTATGGAGACCAGTCAAAAATGATCACAAAAAAAAAATATTGTTTTTTTGCAAAATAAGTCGTGAAAATAAATGAAGAATAAACAATTATATTCCAAATTATCCACCAAACTTAGAACGCACCTGTACCACAAAAGATCAAATACTTGCCAGAGAACCCTTGCACTGGTAAAATAAGAAGAACGGTTCATTGTTTGCTTTGCTTCTACTTGCCCAATTCCGCATGTGTTCTAAATTCTCCGTAAATTCTACTTCCGGGGCACATCATACGAGATAGAGCAGAACGAGCTGTGTCCGGTTTGTAACATTCAGGAGCTTGAGTCGCTAAGTCATGTGTACAAAGAACAATTTTGTATACAAGTCTGCGTCCACTGAGTTGGAGTAACTCTAATTCGTTTTTGAGCTTGTTAAATAACCTGACTCCATGTTCAGTCAGGCAATATTGTACATTAATAAATATTTTGAGGTTGCGTTCATTTCTTAGGAATGAGTAATTTATTCGAATCTACATGTTTGCACTTCTTTCCTAGTACTTAAGTTGTTGTTAGTTTTTTTTTTTTTAATGTTAGGAATCTAAGGTTTAACCAGACTGAACTCAATTGTTACGAAAATGTATTTTTTTATAAACAATAAAGATTGAATTGAATTGAAGAAGAACGACCAAATGTCATCATTATTTTCTCCGTTTTTTTTTTTTTTTGTTCAGGGCTTCCGGCCCCTAGGAGAGTAGTGTGGGGTTATACCCACTAAACCTCTCCTCCGCATCAGGACGTCAGAAATAAGACCTTCAGGGCCGATATTTCAATGTAACCTTAAGTGAAATGTTAGCTAAGGTATACTTAAAGTTGATGTGGATTTTAAAATTGGCCATCGAAAGTGGCGTTTTTTGATTGCGACACTCCTGTCATTCAGCTAGGGATATAATTTGAGTGTCGCAATTGAAATACGGCACTCACAGGAGACAAATTCAAGGTTCAAAATAACGTTTAAGTGTACCTTAATTTCAAATGAACATTGAAATATCGGCCATTAGTGTCCCGATCTCTCACTTAAGTTAAGCTCTTTGGTACCAGATTACCTTCCGTAGGCCTCTTAGTCACAGGGTAGGATCGCAGCAAAATTCGTCCTACCCGTGTGTCTCCGCACTAGTGGTTACGAATATTATCTCCGGTGTCAAATATTTTGTCTAGTCGCCAAGACCGGTTAGTCTCCGCCCTTGCTGACAAAACCCACTGACGATCACCCCAAATCCCACCGACCCAAAAAGCCAAAAATTAAAATATTCCATTTTGGGTACTCGGCAGAGTTCCATTATTTTCTTCTTTTTTAAGTTAATTTTCAACTTATTGCGATAAATCTTATATTTTTGGAAAAGAAAGGACGAATTAAAGATTCTGTGGTGGTATTTTTGTAATTTCGTGTCTTACTTTTCTAGAAAATCGTCTTAAAAAAACATCTATTTTTTAAGAAATGTACCACCCATTTTTTATCAAAAGATAAGTGAATATCGGAAAAGTATGACTATAGAATCCTGCCAAGGAGGATTCTTTTCAATATGGTTTTGGTTTGACCCTCTATGTTGAACCGTTTTTATGTAAATCAGAAAATACGTGACAACCGAGAAGTCTATACATAAAATATCGACAGACGCACTCTCAAGCATTCCTGGAAGTATCAGCTTTGCTGGTTATCATATAACCTAAAATCATGAAATCGAAATATTTTTTGATGTGCCGGAGAAAAACCTTCCACAAACAAAGTTTTTTGACCTGGAGAAAATGTCAGATTCGTCACGGTTACACGCTGTATAAATGGAGGAATATTACTTCGAGCCACTTTGGAAAACTATATGGTCGTCAATTTTCAAATTTATTGTTAGAAAAAATTTCTTGCAGCGTCATCATTCTTTGGCCCCTTGAAATGTTATTATTATTATGCAGGTTTTTTAACTATCGGGATCGCCCCAACGTACACTCAGAGGAGGGAGCAATAAATATGGACTTGCTCAGTGGTATTGTATATTAAATCTTAGTTCAAGCTTTCGCCCTAAGTTAAGGGCTTCTTCAGGAAGAATCTATATATAAAGAACGTGGTTTCAGTCTACAAAAGTCAGCAAAGGTTAAAATTAACTTACAGATTAGTTACAGAGTTCTCCTCAACATAACAAGAGGGTGGGTGTGCATTATTTTGAAGTTACAGGGTGCAGCACCGGGGAAGAAAGTAATAATACCCTTATACTACATGTGACCGTTGAAACAAAGAAACTTTTTTGTTGCTTAAAATTGACAATGACATGACCATTGACATTGGTTCTGTCTGACCGTAGGCTAGATGAGCAAGACATGTGACGTCACTCAGTTACCCATCAGGTTAACACAAACTACATCCTGATATTCTAAGAAGAAAAGTAGGAAAGGGGGAGAACAGTCTTAAGTTACCCAAACAGATAAAAGAGCAACAATCAGTTGATTTTTTTAAAGGAAAAAAGAAATTTGAACATAGTGTCAATGGAACATTAAAGCAAAAAAGAAAAGAAGCCAGACAGGTACGAAAGTGGAAACTCAGAGAAATTAGTTAGGTCATTGTTTTACTGATATACGTATCTGGATGACAGGGTTTTTTTGTAAGTGATTGAGTAAGTAAATAGGTATAACTAGAACTTAGGCCCTCCACGTCTTTCTTGAAATTAACACAGTTGTCGCAGTTATGTATGTAGCACATTTCAAGGAACCTCCTCTTAAAGTTACTTCTCTCAGTCATCATGACAAACGGTTGGTCAAATTATTATTATGTATATGATAGGTACTGTTCTGTTTTTTTCTATTTTGTTTCAAATTTAAGCCGATTTTGTGTTCATTAATGGGTTTTTTGATTAATCAAATCTCTAGGAAGCTGAACTTTGATCAATGCTTGATTATTGTTGTCAGCTCCTTTTCTTGCAATCTATCTTGCTCACCATACTACATAATGTGTATTGAGGATCACATTGTATCTAAACTATTTCAAAAATAAAGATTATTATTATTTTTATATTTTTTGTATGTCACGAAAAAATTAATTTTTTAATCGAAAAAAATGTAGAAATGCGTACAAAAAAGTTATGATTATTTAAATGAGTGAAAAGATGTGTGAGTGGTGCTCCCTACAATGAAGAGCCATAAGGGTCAGACATGAATTTTGCAAGTCAATATACCCCCATAGAAGAAATTTCAACAGAATAACTACGTCATTTGGAAGAATCAAAAATTTAAATTTTACTTTAACACCTCGTAATTTCAAAAGTTATTGAAAAGAATCAGAAATTAAAATCCAACTTTGACACCTCTTGAGTATCTTTTTTAATATCAAGCTTCGGAAAAGATGAGTTGGGGTGTATTGCAATATTTCTTGTGAGGAATCAGCTGTCACCTTATGTTGCACTCTTCATGGACACCCTGTATAAATGCTTGGCTTATTTATACCGTATAAACCAATAACTCATCTTTTTCCTTGATAGGACTTACCGAGAGACTGACCTAGTCCGATGTTCTGAACTATACTTAGGTGGCGTTAAACGGAGTGTGGAGTGACCCGCTTGGCGTGGTTAATGTGGAGTGGCACGCCGAGGCGCTCTGTGTTGACTACGTGGTTCGCGAAATCTCTTGCCGTGAGTGACTGCATACACGAGCCGCTCTCATTCTTGCGCTGCGCGTTTCCTTTGAAGTGCGCTGATTTTACCACCAGTCTACCGGACACAACACGCCGCTTGTAAACCGTCACGCCGACTCATTCTCACGGCGTTAGTTCACAGTCTGGGCGTTCCACTCCACACTTCGTGTTATGGCCACTCAAGATCTTCCGAAGTTTATCTTGGTCGCAATCTTTCATATACAGTTTGTCTGTCAAAGAATGGCGCGGTGTGTAGCACACTCACGACTGCTTTGGAAATTGTTCTTGGTCTCACTTACCAGTACTCACTTCAAAAGAGTGACAATGCTGAAAACCAACAGGGCAAGAGACATTGGCCTGGCGTGAGCCCACTGTAAGATAGTGTCACTCCACAACCACAAACCTTATTGATGATGACATTCCGACAACGAAATCAGGCCACATGTGAGCCATAATACAGCTTATGGAAGTGATATAGTGTAATATGTCACCCCGCAATTTGGCAGGCAGGAGAAAGCACCGCATTTCTTATAAAGAAGTCTGGTTTGGTATACTGACGCCTCAGAAACGGTTGAGGGTGTTGGGGCTGGCATACAGGGTGGGGCATTAGTGTGTGGAAGTCCATTTTCTCCATTGTCAAAAGAGATAGGAGAAAAATTTCAATATAAAACTTATAGGATTCCAGCAGGGTCACAATCTAAAAATATTACTATGTATACAGAGTGTTCTAGGAAACCGTGGCATCAAAAAGTACACTTTTTTCAAATAGCATCCCAAACTTTTGATTAGAGATTTTGATTCAGCGTGATATTCTACGTATGATACAGTGGTTTTATTTGCCTGAACGTGAAGTGTTGTCAGGCTATCAAGGATTCACTAAAATTTAGGGAAAAAACATTATGTTGGTAAATTAGCTACAAAAACAAAAGATTTGAAATTGAATCTTGCAAATATGTGTATTTTTCAATGTAAGAGTCAAAGTAATTGATTCTTAAAAAAAGAGTCGCTATAATTTATATAGGGTGTTTTATACAGCAGGCCCAACTTAGCGAATTTAGAGACGAAGATACTCAATTTTTTCAAATGGAACACCCTGGGTGCTGTAATCTGTTTTGTTAAGCACTCAAAACCCTGCAACATTGCCATTACAATAATACACGTCATAAAATGTGTCGTTATCTCGCAATCTTTGATAATGTCAAAATAGGACCTAATTGGGATTTCTGGTTCATTCTCGGTACAGGCTACGCGACTAAACCTCATTGGCTGGGTATTCGAACCACGAGTTAAAATTCACTAACAGAACAATGACTGAAAACAAAAGAGGTTGAAGATCTTTATTCAAAATCGAGTTAAATATCCACTATGGTATAATCGAAATGGAACAATTCGTATCATTAACAGAATCAACAAAACGAACTACGGAACTAGAGTTAATGTTCAAAACGACCGCCATTATTTTGGATGCAGGCCTGTACACGGTTTTCAAATGATTGACCAACTTCAACTAGCATATTGTTATTATTGTTTCTATCCTGGAATGCTTCCCTTATCCGATTTTTTTGATAGATGATGCTGGTTGTCATGCTAATTGAGTCGGATTCTTCTGCCATTGCAACGATCCATTAACACGTTCAAATTTGTCATCTTGAAAACCAATTAGGGGTACTATTTTGACATAATCAAAGATTGCAAGATAACGATACATGTTACGACATGTGTTCTAATGGCAAAGTTGCAGTGTTTTGAGTGCTTAACAAAACTAGATAACAGCACACAGGGTGTTCCATTTGAAAAAATTGAGTTTCTTCGTCTCCAAATTCGCCAAGTTGGGCCTGCTGTGGAGAACACCCTATATAAATTATAGCGTTTTTTTTTTTAAATCAATTACTCTCACTCTTACATCGAAAAATACGCATATTTGCAAGATTCAAATTCAAATCTTTTGTTTTTGTAGCTAATTTACCAACATAATGTTTTTCTTTGAAGTTTAGTAAATCCTTGATAGCCTGACAACACTGCACGTTCTGGCGAATAAAACTACTGTATCATACGTAGAATATTACGATGAATCCAAATCTCTAATCAAAAGTTGGGGTTTTTTTGTATACAAGTCTGCGTCCACTGAGTTGGAGTAACTCTAATTCGTTTTTGAGCTTGTTAAATAACCTGACTCCATGTTCAGTCAGGCAAATATATTGTACATTAATAAATATTTTGAGGTTGCGTTCATTTCTTAGGAATGAGTAATTTATTCGAATCTACATGTTTGCACTTCTTTCCTAGTACTTAAGTTGTTGTTAGTTTTTTTTTTTTTAATGTTAGGAATCCAAGGTTTAACCAGACTGAACTCAACTGTTACGAAAATGTATTTTTTTATAAACAATAAAGATTGAATTGAATTGAAGAAGAACGACCAAATGTTATCATTATTTTCTCCGTTTTTTTTTTTTTTGTTCAGGGCTTCCGGCCCCTAGGAGAGTAGTGTGGGGTTATACCCACTAAACCTCTCCTCCGCATCAGGACGTCAGAAATAAGACCTTCAGGGCCGATATTTCAATGTCACCTTAAGTGAAATGTTAGCTAAGGTATACTTAAAGTTGATGTGGATTTTAAAATTGGCCATCGAAAGTGGCGTTTTTCGAATGCGACACTCCTGTCATTCAGCTAGGGATATAATTTGAGTGTCGCAATTGAAATACGGCACTCACAGGAGACAAATTCAAGGTTCAAAATAACGTTTAAGTGTACCTCAATTTCAAATGAACATTGAAATATCGGCCATTAGTGTCCCGATCTCTCACTTAAGTTAAGCTCTTTGGTATCAGATTACCTTCCGTAGGCCTCTTAGTCACAGGGTAGGATCGCAGCAAAATTCGTCCTACCCGTGTGTCTCCGCACTAGTGGTTACGAATATTATCTCCGGTGTCAAATATTTTGTCTAGTCGTCAAGACCGGTTAGTCTCCGCCCTTGCTGACAAAACCCACTGACGATCACTCCAAATCCCACCGACCCAAAAAGCCAAAAATTAAAATATTCCATTTTGGGTACTCGGCAGAGTTCCATTATTTTCTTCTTTTTTAAGTTAATTTTCAACTTATTGCGATAAATCTTATATTTTTGGAAAAGAAAGGACGAATTAAAGATTCTGTGGTGGTATTTTTGTGATTTCGTGTCTTACTTTTCTAGAAAATCGTCTTAAAAAAACATCTATTTTTTAAGAAATGTACCACCCATTTTTTATCAAAAGATAAGTGAATATCGGAAAAGTATGACTATAGAATCCTGCCAAGGAGGATTCTTTTCAATATGGTTTTGGTTTGACCCTCTATGTTGAACCGTTTTTATGTAAATTAGAAAAAACGTGACTACCGAGAAGTCTATACATAAAATATCGACAGACGCACTCTCAAGCATTCCTGGAAGTATCAGCTTTGCTGGTTATCATATAACCTAAAATCATGAAATCGAAATATTTTTTGATGTGCCGGAGAAAAACCTTCCACGAACAAAGTTTTTTGACCTGGAGAAAATGTCAGATTCGTCACGGTTACACGCTGTATAAATGGAGGAATATTACTCCGAGCCACTTTGGAAAACTATATGGTCGTCAATTTTCAAATTTATTGTTAGAAAAAATCTCTTGCAGCGTCATCATTCTTTGGCTTTTTGAAATGTTATTATTATTATGCAGGTTTTTTAACTATCGGGATCGCCCCAACGTACACTCAGAGGAGGGAGCAATAAATATGGACTTGCTCAGTGGTATTGTATTTTAAATCTTACTTCAAGCTTTCGCCCTAAGTTAAGGGCTTCTTCAGAAAGAATCTATATATAAAGAACGTGGTTTCAGTCTACAAAAGTCAGCAAAGGTTAAAATTAACTTACAGATTAGTTACAGAGTTCTCCTCAACATATGGAAGTGATATAGTGTAATATGTCACCCCGCAATTTGGCAGGCAGGAGAAAGCACCGCATTTCTTATAAAGAAGTCTGGTTTGGTATACTGACGCCTCAGAAACGGTTGAGGGTGTTGGGGCTGGCATACAGGGTGGGGCATTAGTGTGTGGAAGTCCATTTTCTCCATTGTCAAAAGAGATAGGAGAAAAATTTCAATACAAAACTTATAGGATTCCAGCAGGGTCACAATCTAAAAATATTACTATGTATACAGAGTGTTCTAGGAAACCGTGGCATCAAAAAGTACACTTTTTTCAAATAGCATCCCAAACTTTTGATTAGAGATTTTGATTCAGCGTGATATTCTACGTATGATACAGTGGTTTTATTTGCCTGAACGTGAAGTGTTGTCAGGCTATCAAGGATTCACTAAAATTTAGGGAAAAAACATTATGTTGATAAATTAGCTACAAAAACAAAAGATTTGAAATTGAATCTTGCAAATATGTGTATTTTTCAATGTAAGAGTCAAAGTAATTGATTCTTTAAAAAAGAGTCGCTATAATTTATATAGGGTGTTTTATACAGCAGGCCCAACTTAGCGAATTTAGAGACGAAGATACTCAATTTTTTCAAATGGAACACCCTGGGTGCTGTAATCTGTTTTGTTAAGCACTCAAAACCCTGCAACATTGCCATTACAATAATACACGTCATAAAATGTGTCGTTATCTCGCAATCTTTGATAATGTCAAAATAGGACCTAATTGGGATTTCTGGTTCATTCTCGGTACAGGCTACGCGACGAAACCTCATTGGCTGGGTATTCGAACCACGAGTTAAAATTCACTAACAAAACAATGACTGAAAACAAAAGAGGTTGAAGATCTTTATTCAAAATCGAGTTGAATATCCACTATGGTATAATCGAAATGGAACAATTCGTATCATTAACAGAATCAACAAAACGAACTACGGAACTAGAGTTAATGTTCAAAACGACCGCCATTATTTTGGATGCAGGCCTGTACACGGTTTTCAAATGATTGACCAACTTCAACTAGCATATTGTTATTATTGTTTCTATCCTGGAATGCTTCCCTTATCCGATTTTTTGGATAGATGATGCTGGTTGTCATGCTAATTGAGTCGGATTCTTCTGCCATTGCAACGATCCATTAACACGTTCAAATTTGTCATCTTGAAAACCAATTAGGGGTACTATTTTGACATAATCAAAGATTGCAAGATAACGATACATGTTACGACATGTGTTCTAATGGCAAAGTTGCAGTGTTTTGAGTGCTTAACAAAACTAGATAACAGCACACAGGGTGTTCCATTTGAAAAAATTGAGTTTCTTCGTCTCCAAATTTGCCAAGTTGGGCCTGCTGTGGAGAACACCCTATATAAATTATAGCGTTTTTTTTTTGAATCAATTACTCTCACTCTTACATCGTAAAATACGCATATTTGCAAGATTCAAATTCAAATCTTTTGTTTTTGTAGCTAATTTACCAACATAATGTTTTTCTTTGAAGTTTAGTAAATCCTTGATAGCCTGACAACACTGCACGTTCTGGCGAATAAAACTACTGTATCATACGTAGAATATTACGATGAATCCAAATCTCTAATCAAAAGTTGGGGTTTTTTTGTATACAAGTCTACGTCCACTGAGTTGGAGTAACTCTAATTCGTTTTTGAGCTTGTTAAATAACCTGACTCCATGTTCAGTCAGGCAAATATATTGTACATTAATAAATATTTTGAGGTTGCGTTCATTTCTTAGGAATGAGTAATTTATTCGAATCTACATGTTTGCACTTCTTACCTAGTACTTAAGTTGTTGTTAGTTTTTTTTTTTTTAATGTTAGGAATCTAAGGTTTAACCAGACTGAACTCAATTGTTACGAAAATGTATTTTTTTATAAACAATAAAGATTGAATTGAATTGAAGAAGAACGACCAAATGTTATCATTATTTTCTCCGTTTTTTTTTTTTGTTCAGGGCTTCCGGCCCCTAGGAGAGTAGTGTGGGGTTATACCCACTAAACCTCTCCTCCGCATCAGGACGTCAGAAATAAGACCTTCACGGCCGATATTTCAATGTCACCTTAAGTGAAATGCTAGCTAAGGTATACTTAAAGTTGATGTGGATTTTAAAATTGGCCATCGAAAGTGGCGTTTTTCGATTGCGACACTCCTGTCATTCAGCTAGGGATATAATTTGAGTGTCGCAATTGAAATACGGCACTCACAGGAGACAAATTCAAGGTTCAAAATAACGTTTAAGTGTACCTTAATTTCAAATGAACATTGAAATATCGGCCATTAGTGTCCCGATCTCTCACTTAAGTTAAGCTCTTTGGTACCAGATTACCTTCCGTAGGCCTCTTAGTCACAGGGTAGGATCGCAGCAAAATCCGTCCTACCCGTGTGTCTCCGCACTAGTGGTTACGAATATTATCTACGGTGTCAAATATTTTGTCTAGTCGTCAAGACCGGTTAGTCTCCACCCTTGCTGACAAAACCCACTGACGATCACCCCAAATCCCACCGACCCAAAAAGCCAAAAATTAAAATATTCCATTTTGGGTACTCGGCAGAGTTCCATTATTTTCTTCTTTTTTAAGTTAATTTTCAACTTATTGCGATAAATCTTATATTTTTGGAAAAGAAAGGACGAATTAAAGATTCTGTGGTGGTATTTTTGTAATTTCGTGTCTTACTTTTCTAGAAAATCGTCTTAAAAAAACATCTATTTTTTAAGAAATGTACCACCCATTTTTTATCAAAAGATAAGTGAATATCGGAAAAGTATGACTATAGAATCCTGCCAAGGAGGATTCTTTTCAATATGGTTTCGGTTTGACCCTCTATGTTGAACCGTTTTTATGTAAATTAGAAAATACGTGACTACCGAGAAGTCTATACATAAAATATCGACAGACGCACTCTCAAGCATTCCTGGAAGTATCAGCTTTGCTGGTTATCATATAACCTAAAATCATGAAATCGAAATATTTTTTGATGTGCCGGAGAAAAACCTTCCACGAACAAAGTTTTTTGACCTGGAGAAAATGTCAGATTCGTCACGGTTACACGCTGTATAAATGGAGGAATATTACTCCGAGCCACTTTGGAAAACTATATGGTCGTCAATTTTCAAATTTATTGTTAGAAAAAATTTCTTGCAGCGTCATCATTCTTTGGCCCCTTGAAATGTTATTATTATTATGCAGGTTTTTTAACTATCGGGATCGCCCCAACGTACACTCAGAGGAGGGAGCAATAAATATGGACTTGCTCAGTGGTATTGTATTTTAAATCTTACTTCAAGCTTTCGCCCTAAGTTAAGGGCTTCTTCAGGAAGAATCTATATATAAAGAACGTGGTTTCAGTCTACAAAAGTCAGCAAAGGTTAAAATTAACTTACAGATTAGTTACAGAGTTCTCCTCAACATATGGAAGTGATATAGTGTAAACTGTCACCCCGCAATTTGGCAGGCAGGAGAAAGCACCGCATTTCTTATAAAGAAGTCTGGTTTGGTATACTGACGCCTCAGAAACGGTTGAGGGTGTTGGGGCTGGCATACAGGATGGGGCATTAGTGTGTGGAAGTCCATTTTCTCCATTGTCAAAAGAGATAGGAGAAAAATTTCAATACAAAACTTATAGGATTCCAGCAGGGTCACAATCTAAAAATATTACTATGTATACAGAGTGTTCTAGGAAACCGTGGCATCAAAAAGTACACTTTTTTCAAATAGCATCCCAAACTTTTGATTAGAGATTTTGATTCAGCGTGATATTCTACGTATGATACAGTGGTTTTATTTGCCTGAACGTGAAGTGTTGTCAGGCTATCAAGGATTCACTAAAATTTAGGGAAAAAACATTATGTTGGTAAATTAGCTACAAAAACAAAAGATTTGAAATTGAATCTTGCAAATATGTGTATTTTTCAATGTAAGAGTCAAAGTAATTGATTCTTACAAAAAGAGTCGCTATAATTTATATAGGGTGTTTTATACAGCAGGCCCAACTTAGCGAATTTAGAGACGAAGATACTCAATTTTTTCAAATGGAACACCCTGGGTGCTGTAATCTGTTTTGTTAAGCACTCAAAACCCTGCAACATTGCCATTACAATAATACACGTCATAAAATGTGTCGTTATCTCGCAATCTTTGATTATGTCAAAATAGGACCTAATTGGGATTTCTGGTTCATTCTCGGTACAGGCTACGCGACGAAACCTCATTGGCTGGGTATTCGAACCACGAGTTAAAATTCACTAACAGAACAATGACTGAAAACAAAAGAGGTTGAAGATCTTTATTCAAAATCGAGTTGAATATCCACTATGGTATAATCGAAATGGAACAATTCGTATCATTAACAGAATCAACAAAACGAACTACGGAACTAGAGTTAATGTTCAAAACGACCGCCATTATTTTGGATGCAGGCCTGTACACGGTTTTCAAATGATTGACCAACTTCAACTAGCATATTGTTATTATTGTTTCTATCCTGGAATGCTTCCCTTATCCGATTTTTTGGATAGATGATGCTGGTTGTCATGCTAATTGAGTCGGATTCTTCTGCCATTGCAACGATCCATTAACACGTTCAAATTTGTCATCTTGAAAACCAATTAGGGGTACTATTTTGACATAATCAAAGATTGCAAGATAACGATACATGTTACGACATGTGTTCTAATGGCAAAGTTGCAGTGTTTTGAGTGCTTAACAAAACTAGATAACAGCACACAGGGTGTTCCATTTGAAAAAATTGAGTTTCTTCGTCTCCAAATTCGCCAAGTTGGGCCTGCTGTGGAGAACACCCTATATAAATTATAGCGTTTTTTTTTTTAAATCAATTACTCTCACTCTTACATCGAAAAATACGCATATTTGCAAGATTCAAATTCAAATCTTTTGTTTTTGTAGCTAATTTACCAACATAATGTTTTTCTTTGAAGTTTAGTAAATCCTTGATAGCCTGACAACACTGCACGTTCTGGCGAATAAAACTACTGTATCATACGTAGAATATTACGATGAATCCAAATCTCTAATCAAAAGTTGGGGTTGCTATCTAGAAAAAGTGTATTTTTTGATGCCACGGTTTTTTAGAACACTCCGTTTACACAGTAATATTTTTAAATTGTGATCCTGCTGGGACCCTATAAGTTCTGTCTTGAAAAATTTCTCCCATCTCTTCTGATAAGGGAGAAAATGGACTTCCATACACTAATGCGCCACCCTGTATATGCCTCTGAACCATGCACAAACCTCCTCTACAAAATACTACAACTATGTACCAAACGCAATCCAAGCATGTGCACAAGAGATTACTCGAACATCTACGTTCTATCGAAGAGTCAGGCTGCATTGAAAGCCCTGAACTCCTATCGCTCCACATCAAGAATCACGGTGGATTTCCATCATGGTGTAACGAAGTTACAAAACTTCCGGAATTTTTTCTGTCGAAAGATCCCGCATTTTTTCTAAAATAATGTTGACCGTGAGCTAATTATTAATTTATAATTAATTTATGACCGAAATATTTCTTTCACTTTTCACGCATCAACCAATTAATTATTTAACTCGCAAACCGACCGACAACGACATATTCCGCGCAAAATCCAAGCACAATTCCCCACTTTTTGATCTGAATACGGAACTTCGAGGAAAAGAAAACAGCGAGCGAAGCATCGAGAGTACTCGGTCACAGACGTCAGTACGCAGCAGTTGACTTGCCGTTTCCGCTACGCGATCTTTTTCATCAACACGTTTCTTTCACTTACTTTCATTCTTTTTCCGGTTTTTTTTTATTCTATCACGAGGTAGGAATAATTTTCCATCGATTATTATAACATTTTACCAAAATTCTCTCAAACCAGTGCCGCGTTGTAGGTAAGTAAGTGAAAGGGTGAGAAAGTGTGATTTGTTTCAAGTCTTTCAGGGCTGCTGAGTTTTCAGGAGACAGATCTATTTTCTTTCATGTTGATCAACCGATGGAACCAGGTCTGTAGTCGGAGAAATCTGTGTACAGACTTTTTTGAAAACAAAAAGTGAAAGGTTAATACGTTATCTGGAACTTTTCGGTGAGCCTGAGGTGCTCCAACTCACGGAATCCTTTAAGATTCGTTTCTGTTTTTGGGGGTTTTGTTATATTATTTTGATTGTCAGAGGAACAAACTTTGCCAGGTGGGAAATTTTGAACTGGAGTTCAACACCAAACCTATGATTCCAACCCGTTTTTCTCCTCGTGGAAATAACCCGATCGCGTCAGTTTTTCCCGATAAATTTTCTCTACGTCGTCGGAAAAATCTTATTCTTTCAACCGCTATTATTTTTCTGTTCAAGAATTCGCCGTAAAACCGTCGCTTCAAACTTCGTTCACACGCCGTTTTCTCCAAATTCTCATCTACCGATATTTCACGACTGTTAAGATGCATTTTATTTAGCTGCTATTTTTTAATCTCTACCGGTAGAATTTTTGACTGATTTTTCCATTGTTATCACTGAGGTATTTTCATTTATTTTTGCTGATTGGATAACCAGCCTATTGTTTTTTTTTTTTTTTTTTTTTTTTTTTTTAGGAACAATATATCTTTTATTGTCAAAAACTTTGAATATATATAATTAGATATTATAAAATGAAATAAAATAAAATAAACATTGATGAAAGATCACCCCGTCATATCCTCCAGACCGAGCCAAACCGAAGGATCTATGGTTCCCAGAACCGCAGCAGCATTTCCTCTCTGGATCGCCAAACTAATTCTTTGAGTGAAAAAGTTTTTAAAATTTTTATTTCTGATTTTTGATTTCAAACAATCTAAAAATGTTTTTGCCGCCTCACCCCAAGGACCATGAGTTTCCACGGCAAAAGGTAAAAAGAAGTAGCAATCCGATAACTCTCCATACTTTCTTTGCTTTTCTTTCTCAGCTAAAAGAGCAGCAGCACCCGATACTTTGCATGTTCGATTGATATAAGTATCAGCAAGAGTATGTTTACAGGTAGCATCCCAAACTAAGCTTTTTCCGGGCTTCCAAGGAACCAGAGTAAGGCCATCAGCTCGCTTCCCATCAGCCCTACAAATACCAACCGGCTCAAGTTCCGACGGAATCTCCGCTGATGCCAGTGCCCGCTTGATAATGTCGTTTATCATTCGATGTCTGAACAACCTGCCTGCACTTTTTGCGCAGCTTAGCCCATGAAGGCCATATTTGTCTGCTTTTTCGCTGCAAATACAGACATGTTGTTCACAAACCGGAAGACCAACTCGCAGAGCTACAGAAATGCGAAAGACCGAGTCCTCCAGAAGGTTCCCTAGAGTGGCGGAAGGAAGAGCGTTTAGCCATGTATTGCTTTCGGGAGGTTGGAGAGCTAGCAATCGTGCAACATCTTTTGAGTTTTGGAAATTTGAAAAAAGATTATTAAAATTTGTCTCACACAAAATTATATCTAAATCTTTCTGTTTTTTTGATTGGATAATTTTTGAAAAATCGCAGTTACTTATTCTAATCCAATTATTTATAGCCATTTCAAAATCTTTATCCGGAAATGAAGAAATATTTTGAGGCAGAATATAATTCATTAAAATTGACACATCATTCAAGGATCCTAAGAATGCTGAGAAACATAGAGATGAGGAATCCCGAATTCCCAAACCTCCTAATTTAACAGGAAGAGTACATTGTATCCAAGAATTATTTTCCAGAAAATCAATATTACAAATATTTTGAATATTATTTTTTAGGATTTTGTCATATTTTTGAAGGTCTTCTTGATTAGTCCAACAAGGAGCACAACGTAATAAATAAGAAAGCCGTGGGATAGAAAATGAATGTTTTAATAGAAAAAAACTTGTATGAGAATTAAGAAATCTTAAATTTCCAGAGAATTTGTTCAAAATTGATACTTTTGATGAAATTGATTCAGTGATTTTTTTTTGAGAGAAGGGACATCCCAATAATGTGAAAGATTCTAATGGAATGTTCAAGATATTTGGAGCAATTGTTTTGAATGGTGACAACAGATTCTTTTCTAATTCATTTGTTAAAAAGGAAATTTCGCATTTTTTAAAATTAAGTTGCAGACCGATATTTTTACTGGAAGTAATGATATTTTGGAAGTCTTCTAGAACCGATTGAGGATCTCCAGCAATACATCCATCATCAAGATATCATAGATTTATACTAGATTTTAATGAAATGACAGTATCATTAATAGCAAGGCAGAAAAGAGGTGGTCCAAGAGGATCTCCTTGTTGGACACCTTTCTGTGAAAGGATTATATGTTCTCCATATGAAAGCAGTGAAGGTTTTTTGTAACATTGAAGAATAAATCTAGAGTATTGTGGAAAATGTTCATTAAATTTTGAAAGAATAACATTTCTGTTAACTGAGTTGAAAGCATTCATATAGTCTATTTTAAGGATTGCTTTATTAGAGAAATGTGGAAAATTGATGAAACGACGAATGGAGTGGGCAGCGGCTTCTGCTCCACACTTGGTTCCAAACCCTAGTTGAAATGGACGGAAAAATGTTCCTAATGTATCATAACATCTTAAACAAATCACTTTGGCAACCAAGCGTCTCAAACAGAAACCAATTGCTATAGGTCTTATCCCTCCATCTTTTTTATTAAAAGAACAAAGACCTGCACCATAAAAAATTGGACATATTTTCTCAGGTAACAAACCCCTGACTACATGATTTGAAAAGAGACATAGTGTTGATAAAAGATTTGATAAGCTTGTACCTTGTTCAGTATTGATCAGGTCTTTTAAATGCTGCGGTCTCAAGGAATCCAACCCACCAGACGAGCCAGGTCTGAAAGATATGACGGCTTGCTTGATTTCTGAAATAGTGATTTCATCAAATATTTTTTCGGTATTAGAAAAGTCAGAATCAATCATTTCATCATTGTCTGGATGTTTTTGTTTTAATTTCTGAAAGGTCTCTTCGTTGACTGGAGAAAAAGTATCTTCTGAACTTAATATTCTAATTGCGCCTCGTATGTCCCCTTCATTCATTTTTGATTCGATCTTCTTTTTAATAATGGATAATTTACTGGTTCGTTCTGCCTTATTTTTAATCTTCGTTAATTCTCTTGGTTCGTAAAATTCTAGTAGGTTCTTCATGTCTTGAATTTTTTGCTTTTTCCATTCCATCAAGTTAGATTTAATTTTAGAAGTGAGGGATATATTTTTCAAATTTGAATTCTTTGAAATGTGGAGAACAGCATATGGAAAGATGAATAAACAGATCCAAGAATGAACATCATTTTTTGATTGGCATCTTTTCAAGATACAGCATAGTTCTTCGTTTACGGAATGTCTTGCTCCTTTTGGAATTCTTTTTTGGATGGGTACTGATGATTTAAGATTTGACAGGTATTTCATGAAAATTGAAGGATCAAATTCTTCTTCAAGTGAATGTTTTGAAAAGAAATGTTTTCTTAAATTTCTGTTGTTCTTAAAAACTTTCTTGCAATGAGAACAATCGATTTTTTCAAATTGGGACGTCTCTGTACTCTCTGGAGGTTTGGATAATGGAGAAGCAAAAATGCTTGATGTTGACTTGTCCATGGTATGGACTTTAGATTTGTGTATTTTAAGTCCATTTTTATTTTTAAAAAGTTTGTTGCAAATTTCACAAGTATTGTCAGAGAGTATCGATATTTTCTCGATCAGCAAGTCATAATGTCCTGAATTGGCTTGTCCAGTGTAAAGAAGATGAATAGAATTTTCATGGTTACAACTGGAAATGGTCATTGGTGTTTTATCGAACATATAAAAAGAATTTTCTAAAATTCTTGTACCTTTGTCCATGAAATGAATATTGAAATCAAGTTTGTATAAGTCGGAAATTGCCTGACATTCAATTGACGTACCAAAAGTGCCGTTTTTAGCCATATCTTCACAATATTCTTCTTTATCTGGGTTGATAATGGATGGAATATATTGGTGTATGCTTTCCCATGAAGAATAAATTTGGTCCACTGTTTGTCTTCGTAATTAATCATGTTTTTCTTGGTTTTGAAACAAAAAGAGACTCACAGCTCGAAATAAACAATTTCCATCACCCACGATTTTTTGTTTTTCATATGTTTTCTCAGTACAGCTTTTCATGAATGATGAAGAATTGATTGGAGATTCCTCTCAATAAAGAGATTTTCTTTGGATGTGTGTTGGATTGCTTCTTAATTTTTGGTGGATGTATAGCAGGGACTCCAATTGTTCGGGAATACTTCGATTGAGTATTTTCTCTTCAATATTAAGTGCAAAAAAAGGGTATAAAAATGTAGAATTTCAAAAAGTCAGTTGACTTTTGATTGACATTTACCTTTTGTTGAGTTTTTTTTATTTATTTGATCGACTGGTTGGGAACCAGTCAAAATTGTTATTTTTGGGACCAATAGACTGATTGCTTTATTCCATTAACGCCGTGTTTTTAATCAAAAGTTCAGTTGTCCATTTCAGAGCGGAATTGGCGGAATTTTGGAAATAACGGACGCCTGGACATTTCTTCACTGTATAAAAGCTACCCGATAGGCACTGTGGGCCCTCTACCACGTAAAATTCAGAGGGTGACGCCCGAGTTTTAATTACCACAAACGATTTTCCTCATCCCCGTCGGAAATCGACACCGGAAAATCACGGGTAGCGTCACAACGGCCTAGAAGAGTTGGCATTTGGAAAAAACAGAGTAACGCTTAACAGCTGGCGAGAGCCGAACCAGATATATCCAAGAAAAAATAACAGAAAGACCCGCGAAACTGTTTCCGCCAAAAAATTTAGGTGAGGTTCTATGGTCGGAATCTGTCATAAGCTTCGTCATCTGTTCAAAGATGAGTTTGAATAGTCCACATATGAATTGACAGTGACATCTGGGGATGTTAGGTCATGTGACAGACGATTTGTAAATAGAATTGTCTGCCACATGTCATTGTTATCACATAATATTATAAACAACAAGTAGCGACCGCAGCTCACGTCAACCCTTCTCTGTCTAAATGACAGAAATTCGCCTCATTTCTACCATGCTAACATTCTGAAATGTGAAATTGTTTTCTGATTCAAGAATTTGAAACTTCGCATGAATGACATACTGCAGAGTGAGTGATCGTACTGTATGATTTGATAGGTAATTAACCTATCTATCAGTATTATTGGAATCATGGAATGTGCTACGGTATAGTTTTATTTTGAATCTCATAATGATAGCAGTGTATAAATGGGGCGAATTTCTGTCATTGAGACAAAGCGAAATTTGACCACATATGAGTATATATATGGAGCTGTAGCTACTTGTTGTTTATTATCCTATGGTTATCATTGTTGATTTTCTTCTCAACATGTCTTTATTTTGGCAAAAATACATAGTATTATATTACAACTATTTTTTATAAAGATTAAATGATATTTTTTTTCAAAGTGGTAGGTAAGGGTGGCCTCATCCTGGTTGGCAGCCGATGTGTGGTGGGGGGAGGCCTTTTATGTGATGGCCATATCTTCTTCTTCTGGCAAGGGGTACTTGTGGGAGGCATCAAGATAACTGTTGGTGGACAATTTGGCTGTCTCAGAGTGGTTTCCGACTATTTCTTGGAGATGTTGATCAAGTGGCTTGTGCTTTGTGAATGCTGCAACATTTCTGTTATTCACGAACCATGGATGTAGCATTTGCTATAGTTCCCATGATTCGATGTTCTAGCTGTTTGAGTCTTTTTCTGTGGCTTGGTGTTGCTGTGAACCATGTTGGTGCGGCGTAAGTACGATTGACCTAATGTACGTGTATTAGACTCTAACTTTGGTGGTTGTGTATAGTGTTCTGTTCTTCAATAACGAGAATAATCAATAATGTTTTTGAGTTCCTGGTATGAAAAAACATACCTGGCACTTTTTTCACGTCTGGCCATCTGGGCTACGTCAAATTCTTGTTAAACAGCATCAAAAATCAAATTTGAGAATATCTCACTGGTTGATCGGTGGTGTGGTGCAGTGGTTGAGTGCATCGACTACTGACGCTACTGGTCCGAGGATCGAATCCCGGGTCAGCCAACGCCTCTACAGACAGAGATTTGGCAAAATTACCATCAGATGGGGTGGGACGAGTTCCCTGGCGTCAGTGATTAGCCTTGATGGTCGCAGAAATAGACAGACAAAAATAGTCTCACTATCTGTATTCTGAGTCTGGACTAGAACTAAACGTGACGTCATAATAACGTCATCCGAGAGGTCGAAGGCTATCAGATTTCAAGGCCAAATAAATGAGTTTTCATTCAAGCATTTGGAAATGAGGTTTTTGTCTTCTCATTGTTATTTTTTATCGAACTATTCCGTTCAGCAAAGCCTTGATAGAAGTGACTACAAAGACAGTTGAATCGAAAGTAAAGGGGCACACTCCTTTTTTATTTCTCGGCCAGTTTCAACCGACGTCGACAGTTGAAACTGTTTGGTCAAAGCTGTCGCAAAAACGAAGTGTATGGGCAAATCTGTCGTTCTTCTCCGTCGTTCCAAAAATTCAAGTGAGGCTTGGCTTCTGCCGGTAATCGTTCCAACAGTTCGAACAAAAACGAAATGTGTGAGTTCAAAAGTTCAACCCGTCGGGCAACTTTCAGCGTCAGTGACGTTCCGGGTGGTTTGTGCGTTCCGGTATTTATTTTGTTGTTTGGATTTTGAATATTAAAAATGACGGGTCTTAGACAATGGAATAAAGACTTTCTATCGGGATTTATAGAACTCTACAGGCCATTTCCCTGTGTTTGTGAAATTGAATAAGCGGAATACCGCGACTGAATTGAAAAAAACAAGGCCTATGAAGCTCTACTAATAAAATCTAAAGAGGTGAATGCTGATGCAACCGTAGAATCTGTTGAATTAAATATTGACTGGCTACGAATTTTGCTGTCAACTACATTCCGTCCATCGGGAATAATCGTGATAAACTGACGCGGATTAACATTATCGTGTATGCGTATTTGTCAACGTTCATCTTTCCAATGTTTTCAACCGTTGAATCTGACAGAGAAGAACGAAGTGAGTGGGGCCTTTGAAAGGACGGTCCTGTGAACATACCAGGAACTGGCAAGCAACACAGGAGGTGCCACACTTTTGGGAAACAATCGTCAACCCTTCGGAACAGCTGAGACTTGCGTAGTTGAATTGACGTCGGGGAAGCGACGGATTGTATTGACAAAACGAGTAACGAATTGCATCATCCAACAGTGAGTAACCGCCTCTAGAACGTTCCATTCTTCATTTTGTTTGTTTCCATGGTAGTTACTTCTCTATATTTCAAAATTTTTGTAATAGACTAGCTGCAATAGTTTTTTTCTTTTTTCTGTGCAGCCAAAGACTACAGAGCTTCTGTAGTCTTTGTGACTTCTCACATGGTTATTGTCTAAATGATAAATATGCACTATACATATGCCTGCCCCATGTAGAATGAGGTGTGTCTTTTTAAAATGAAACATGGACACACATCCTGACTACATTCAATATATAAAATGGATGAAGATATCTTTCCGAGATATTTTAACATTCGCGTACCGTACCCATATCAATTCGCTTCTTCCGATACTGGGAAATAGTATCAAAGTTTATTGTTATAAGAAATGCTAATCTATGACTTAGAAATATCGAGTACATATGCAGGTAAACTATCGCAAAATCGATATGACAATAATTATGTTTTCATGTCAGTTCATATTTTATCTTTTGAGTCGCATATCCTATTCATCTCTGGTGCGACGCGACCAAGTGTGAAAAACAAGAACTTAACTGAATTACAAACGTCCACAATTTATGTATTGTTCATACTGGAAACAGTATTGTTTAAAAATACCATCATAATATAATATTTAATCACGGAGCCTGTTTTCCCTTGATCAAAAATTATTTTATATTGATGATTTCCTTTGTCAAAGAAATATTTGCTAGAACTCGTTAATCTCCAGCATTTTTTTTTCATAACTTTCCAACTCGTTTCGCCTCTTGACATACAAGAACGTGAAAAGATCGTCTCGCTCCGCCGCACACTTTCAAGCGTTACTTTGGTTGTTTCAACAAAAGGCAATTGTTCTGACTGTAGAGATTAAAACTGTAAAATTAAAAGAAAAGAAAGTTTTCATCACTACTATTTCAAGTCCAAAAATATAATTTTCTCCAAGATTTTCTATTATATAGTCCACCGCGATATGTCTTCAGTAACGTTGTAGATATAATACAAAGCTGCCGATGAGAATTTATTGTTCCTTATATGAAAATAGTTCTGTGAGGTTTGACGAAATATATCATTTCAAATAATAATTCTGATGAGCTTTGGGTCCGGTTTCTCAACGATGGTTCAACGTTGAACCCGGTTTAAGTACATTGGACTGTGCATCTTTGAACCCAGTTCAACGTCGAACCGTCGTTGAGAAACCGGGCCTCAGCCAAGGGGATCTAGGTTGAACGATTTAAGTTGATCAACAAAAATAGCAAGCGATCTGTGTTTTCGTTGTTGTAACGGCTTCAAAGCCAAGAAAAAAATAACAATGAGAAGCGACAAAACTTTTCCCGCCAAAGAATTTGGGTGAGGGATCCGATGCTGTCATAAGACTTATCAGCTGGGCCAGTTCAGGAACGTCACACCCGGTGTGAGTGTGCTGCTCATGAAGTATAATACAAACAGTTTTTATGACACTTTATAAGCACAGTTGAAATAAGGGAGAATGCCATATCAGACCGGTTAGTGTGACACTTGAATCACATACACGGGTGTGACGTTTCTGAACTCGCCCTTGTATATTAGTCCGAGTGTTCAATCAGTTTCTACTGTCTAATTTCACGGTCTCCATGGTTACCATATGTGATTTATCGTTAGCTCCGGTTGATCAGAGGATCAATCATTTGTGGATTGAGAGTTTAAAAGCGTCTGTAGTCGATCGAATATATTTCCAAAAGTTTTATTGGAAAATTATGCCTGGGAGTGCTTTTCGCGGGTGGAGAAGGAAGGAATTACGCCCGGACTATAAGTATTATTTATTTTCGTTTAAAAAGTATGAATACGATGCCATTTGTCAACAATTTCAATTTCAAGGCCAAATAAACGTGTTCTCATTGAAGCAATGGGGAAAACAAGTTTTTGTCGCTTCTCATTGTTATTATTTTCTTGGTTCAAAGCCTGGATCTCCTAGGCGATTTTCATTGGTCAACTTAAAATCAGTTTCGAATTGAATGACAAGCGTTCTGTCCGGTTCCTACAAGGCGATTTTCAATGGTCAACGTAAAATCACTTTCGAATTGAATGACAATCATTCAATGAGAACATGCTTTCAATAGAACAGTTGAACAACTTTTGTTGAACGACAAAAAGTTGCCTGGCCCTGAAGTTTGAATCGGCTTGTTGTTGTTAAGCGACTTGAATATTGTCATCGTGACAATGTCCTGACACAAGTTGAAGTTATCAGAATTTTGTCCGTTAAAATAAAATTGTGCACGGACTAATGACTTCTCATAGGAAAATATGTCATATAGAGTGATTTCTCACACCCTAATTTCTAGACCTGTATCAGCAGCGAGAGAGCCTGTGGAATCACGTCATGGATATTTATAAAGACAGAGATGCCAGAGATGCATTTTCATTGTTCACATTTCATCTTTGTTGGCTGATTTTGAGTTTTTGTAAGAGAATCGTTATAATATGATATCCATCATTATTTTATTTGACGAATCTGATCATCTTTGAAACGTAAAGAAAAACACAGGGCGGAATTTGACAGAAAATCAATATAAAGGTCTTATACAGGATGTCTCAAAAGTACCGGAATGTCCAATTATCTCACTTACTATTGGAGCATACTGTATAAAATTTAGAACTATTAAGGAAAACAACCATTGCATTTTATTTGATAAAATAGTTTAATATAAGTTTAAATAAAAGAAAAATTTTTAAACTTTGTTTTTTTGATTTTTTTCTTCAAGTGTCATATAAACAACTGCTCTGAGAAATATTCAAAATATATTAAGTATTTTATTAAAATAAAATTTGAGTATCCCATCTACAAATACAAATTTAACATGACATCCTTGAAAACGAATCACATGGCAACGTCACCGGTACTTCAATCGAACGCAGAATGTTGTTTTCTCTCATGGCTCCAAATCTCTCACAGAATGTGCAAATAGTAAGTGAGAGACAAATTGTATACAGTGTGTCCCAGATTCGCTTCTCTATACAGGGATCTTGGCTCCTATTATACCCACAGCAAAGGTTAAATGGAGAAAGTTTTAGAGGAATCTTGGTTATAAAGAACTTCCTATAGAGGTTCTTCGTAAATGAGCAATGGCGATATTATGTTGGGGACCAATCCATCCACCATATACAGCGCTCAAGTTGCCGTTCATGACAAGATTGTCACGTGAATTTCAAGTTGAGTTCTCAAGTTTGGCAGTGTCAGTCAGCCATATTTCATAATTTTTAAAAAAATACTATTAGTTATTATCATTTTGCCTGTAAAAAGTATTGACGCGTACCTGAGAGCACTAGAAGTGAGCAGCACTAGAAGTGAGCAATGAGCATATTCAAAAGGCATTGATTTCCTAAATCAGAACCTGGATTACTAAGGCAGAGGGTGAGGACCTAAACAACTTAAAACTTGTCTATGGACATTGAAAAAATTTACAATTTACACCTAGTTTGCGGAAAAGATTTTTGTGAGGATTCATTCGCAGGTAACCAAGAGAGGCTTGAAAAAAACTGCTGTTCCTACTTGTATCTTCCTAGTGAGTTCCCGTTCCTAACCCATTCAATGTATATGTATCAGAACTAAAATAGATAGCGTATTTTTGAATGAGCTATGAAGGTCAGATAAGGATTTTTCAAGGGATTTTTTTAGAACTTGTTCTGAATATTATAGGTGATAGTTGGATAATTAACTTGTTGTTTTTTTTATAAAATTTGAATGGATGATTGTAAAAATGAATAATGCCTATGTATGTATTTGCAAATCATTTCTGGGGTGTTTATATTCTCATGAATCATTTCGTTCAATTATTTTGTGACTACAAATATCGTTTTGATGTTTATTTGGAATGAATTGTTTTTCTTTCATACGTAAGATAAAAATTATCATTTCCTCATATCCATTAAAAATATCTTCACAAGCACAAAAGTGGTCGATTACCAATTCATATTTATAATATCCCAAATTCAAATTTGGCGCCATTAGTTCCCAGTCCATCCACTCCACTGGTGGCGCTAACAATAATTCAACGTCACTATTGTCAGACGGCGCTCTATAGGGATTTCTATATGATCTACCGCAACCCGCCTCAACTTTCCTTTTTCTTATGGCCGCCTTTTTTTTTCATCCAAGAAGGCTCTGATCTGTCGTTCATTAATTTAGTATGACAGTTGTGTTTTGATAACGAGAACCTACGCTTCTCAAACTAAAAAAATGGATCTGATAAACAAATTGTCGAAACCTGTTAAAAATGCACGGTACCTATTCTTTATTTCCCTATTCAAATAAAGAGAAGCTAGTCATGTTAGCGCTGTACTTGCGGTCAAAAGGAAATGCTGGCATTATCTCAGTAATGTCAAGGTATTTCGAGATGTATCCCGAAGGACGGCAGCCTTATAAAACACAATTTAGAAAAATGTGATTAATTTGGTCAACTACGAACAGAAATAAGCTTGTAGGGGTTGTACGAGAAACAGTCGCTATAATGTAAAATTTGCACATTTTTTGGGAACATGAAAAATATAAGTATTAGTAAGTACTGATGCCATGGATGTTTAAAAAATCAACCTTCGACCTCTCATAATGTAGTAATCACCGATTAAAGAGCACCAATCAACATCCACTACGTCACAGAATACACTATCTATCTTCGTCTGGCGTATTGACTGAGATGTCTCTCTCTCTCTCGGGAGGGTGATATGGCCCCACCCCGTTTGCGATCATACAGTGAATTAAAGTCTTCTTTTTCATTTATTTGGTATATTTTTGTGTGTTTCGGAAAATTTTTTTCGCTGGTGATTTTCAAATAATGTCTAGAATACCTATATAAAATTCAAATATGTGAGGAAGTTCTTGGATATATAAACACAATAAAAGACAAAGGTCTCACTGTCTTCGGGACGTTTCGTCTATTTTATAGACTTCATCAGGCTGAAAATTGAAAAAACAATGGTAGTGAATATGAAAAACCTTTTTTTTACTAAAAACAGAAGCAAATACAGAGACAAAAATTCGATAAAAATTTCATGCCCCAGTCTGGGTTTGAGCCGTGGACCCTTTGGTCGGGAACTTTGGATCTCACCACTAGTCCAACTAATCAGATACTTTTAAAAAAGTGGATAAAGTTACGATACTACACAATCACAACATGAATTGACAAAGAAGGTCTTTACGTTACAAAAACAGTCAAATACAAATTATAAAGAGTTTGAAACAAAATAAAACTGAGAGAAAAACACGGTGAGACTGAACGTCAAACAAGCAAATGTAAAATACAAAACCAAACATTATGATAACACTTTCGATCAACAGTCAGTCAAGACATGGAAAAAGTTGTTACACTCATCACATAGAGAAACCAGTAAGTATATGGGACGAAGTACAGTCATTAAAACTTTGTCAAAACCACGGAAACCTATATGTAAAACAATCATGACACAGCCATACTAACAAATTGATTGACGTAGTACGTACATGTGCGTACGGGACGCATACAGGCTAAACCCACAACGGATTAGCAATAGGCGCTTAAATTCGGGCGCCCACTATTGGCTGTTGCTAATTCGATATAGCTTTTGCTCGCACGGTCAAGGCAACACGTACAACTGATTACCAATTGGCGTTTTATACAGACGTTTTTAATCAAATCCATTATGCAAACGTACATTGGGTACTTTTGCGGGGTATCTCCGTTATTCTTATAGATAGAAAGTTGCGGTTTTCGCGACAGTGTGCTACTTTTTCGTGAAACTGAAGATGCCGTTAACAAAATTATCATAGCCCTTTTAGTTTTTAAGATACAGGGCTAAACTGAAAATGTTGCATTTTAAGGTACCCCTCGTATCTAAACTATCAGATAAGTTATGGAAAATGTGAAAAGTGTTTCTTATATAACTTTTCCCGTAGAACTCGTTTCTTCGGAATTAGTATACAGGGTCAGGTCAAAAAGTTATCGGACCCAACTTTATTTTTTCAAATGGAACACCCTGTATATTTATAGTCCATAAGATTTGTCTTTTCTTTACCTTTTCAAAAATATATAAGAGTATGCACTTTTAAAAAAAAAATGTTTAGACTATAACTTTTTGACCTGACCCCGTATACTAATTCCGAAGGCAGAATCGAGTTCCACGGGAAAAGTATATAGCTTTCGATTTTGCCTCCGGAATTTGTATACAGGGTCAGGTCAAAAAGTTATAGACTAAAATTTTTTTTTTTTTAAGTGCATACTCTCATAAATTTTTGAAAAGGTAAAGAAAAGACAAATCTTATGGACTATAAATATACAGGGTGTTCCATTTAAAAAAATAAAGTTGGGTCCGATAACTTTTTGACCTGACCCCGTATACTAATTCCGAAGGCAGAATCGAGTTCTACGTGAAAAGTTATATAAGAAACAGTTTTCACATTTTCCATAACTTATCTGATTTTAGATACGACGGGTACCTTAAAATGCAACATTTTCAGTTTAGCCCTGTATCTTAAAAACTAAAAGGGCTATGAAAATTTTGTTAACGGCATCTTAAGTTTCACGAAAAAGTAGCACACTGTCGCGAAAACCGCAACTTTCTATCTATAAGAATAACGGGAGATACCCCGCAAAAGTACCCAAAATGGGACACCCTGTACATTATAATATGTTATTTTGAATTTTCCTACCTATGGATATAATTTAATTATTCCCTTTGAGCAAAATGAAACACCTTTTGAAAAGCGTGATTTATGTCATTGTTATCAATATAATGTAACACACGTGCTTTATATTGTTGAAACAATACTTGGAAAAAAAAGTGTCTTTATAGGTGGGTCTAAATACAAAAAAAAACAAACGTCTCCAACACGTATGAAGCAACTGATGTGAAGAAGCACAACACGTTGTTGATCGGTCCCAAACCTCTAAATGAACTAAAATATTTATTCCTGCAAAAGTTTAGATTCAAGAAAAAAAAAATAAGACTTTGGTGGGAGTTTAAAGTAGAGCGCTGATTTCTAGGTAGGTTTTGTACTGATTGTGCTGACGTTGTTAATCGCGTGTATTTTGTTACTGGGAGCTACACAGGGCTCAGAGCGTTCTATCGTTTTCTCTAAATAATTAAATAAAACGTGCCTCAGTGGTCTATTGGTTTTGTGTGTCTTAGGCAGACCATATATCTTCGGTGCAACTGCGTTATATATCTTCAATCTACGGCCTACCGCTACTGGAACTTGACCTGTGTCTATAAGGTTTTTAATCAACATATTATTCTTCACCTGGAAACGGTTTGTGGGGTTCGGAGTCAAAACCCTATATGTCGTCCGATCATGTAACATATCCTTCATCTTGTTATCGTACTTCATCCTGTTGAGAACTACAGTCTAGTTACCCTTATCTGGTCGAGTCACTAGAATATCTCTGGGCCCGAAATTTGCAGTCCCATTCACTAGACAGGACTTTCCTATGCTCTCAATTGTCGCGGATGTGGAGTACGTTGTGAGCTGTCACAGTGATATTCAACAGGCGGAAAAAAACCGACTCAGGGCAACTGCTACCAATATTCTCATGAATAATAAAAGCCGGCTTGATCAGGGGACAATGGACTCCACAGTTATCTTGAGAGATTTCCAAACGGCAAAATCTTTCTTTCGACAACATTCGGATATTCTAGTGACCCGAGCAGATAAGGGTAACCAGACTGTAGTTCTGAACAGGATGGAATACGATAACAAGATGAAGGATATGTTACATGATCGGATGACATATAGTGTTTTGACTTCGGACCCCACAAACCGTTTTCAGATAAAGAATAATATGTTGATCAAAAAACTTATTGACACAGGTCAAGTTTCAGTAGCGATAGGCCGTAGATTGTAGATATATGAGGCAGTTGCACCGAAGATATATGGTCTTCCTAAGACACACAAAACCAATAGACCACCGAGATCGGTAACAAGTTGTATTGACAGCCCAACCTACAAAATGTCCAAGTATATATCCAACATCTTAAAATGCTCACAACCCTTATTCAGATTCTCACTGAAAAACTCATTTGAGTGTGTTGATATCTTCAGAGACCTAAAAGTACCGGAAGGATATTGTATGGTGAGCTTGGATGTTAGTTCCCTATTCACTAACGTTCCCAAGGATATCATGTTACACGTGATTCGTAAGTATTGGACCATGATCGAGCTAGAGACTAATATCAACTGCGGGTCGTTTTGTGATATTGTGGATTATATCTTTGAGGCGAGTTATTGTACTTATGACAACCAGTATATACTGCAAACCAAAGGTGCACCGATGGGTTGTCCCTCGTCTCCCATTTTTGCAGAAATGGTCATGCCGGAGCTACTTGAGCATGTTCTTGGTGTGGTTCCCTTGGATGTTGCTTTCATCAAACTGTATGTAGATGACACAATACTGGTGGTACCTGTAGCACACAAAGAGAACATCGTTGAGCATTTCAATCGGTTCCATGAAGACATACAGTTCATTATGGAAATGGAAATCGATAACAGCATCCCTTTTCTGGATTTTAAGCTAATGCGCCAAGAAAATGGTGAAGTATGGACTGATTGGTTTGTGAAACCTACAGCGTCTGGCAGATGCATGAACTCCAGATCATCGCATACATTGCACAGAACACATATACAAAGTTTAGAACAAATACGTAAATGGAGGGCGGGGCCTAGGTGAAAGCTTTGATTCGCATCCACGGAGAGGCGCTGATGTGCCTGAAGATCGTAAGATCTCGAATAGATGGCGGTATGTGGAATGCCACATGACAGCTTATTAGCTTGTCATGATGATAGATGAACTCATTTGAACGTCGACCTTTATCTTCATGTTGTCTTTCATGCTTTGATTCCTCTCTAAGTGAAAAAATGCCCTGGTAATCCTTATCAAAAAACCTATAAGAACGCAGAATACAATTTGGAATACTAGAGGCTCATCAATGTTCCAGCCGCCATCGAAAAAGTTCCGGAGAAATGCATCCTCCACAAAATAAGGAAAGTCACGATGGCAAAAAAATTTCTACCAGAAGAACAAATGGGATTTCGCCTAGTGTGTTCTACAACAAATCAAACAGTGAGGCTAAGTGACACCATCCTGAAAAGGTTGAACAAAGGTAAAAAAACAGAAGAAGTGTTCCTCGACGAGTTTCGTACTGCCCAGCCGTCCCACACCACATGGAGCCGATGCACCGCTTCCCGAGACCTCCGGAGTGAGTGGCATTTTCTCATAGTCACCATCACACAGGGTCAGCGCCCCACAGCGCAGATAGGGAGCCCACACTGACCCCATCCCCAGATGGTTCTGGACATTCAAGAAAAACCGAAAAAACTACATATATTCCAAGTTTTTGTCTTTATTTAATAAATAAAGTCAATGTCATTGCTTTTATGTTAAGGGAACTGTATAATATTTCACAGAAATCTCCAATAATACATTATCCAAGTCTGATAGTTCGAGTCGCATCCACTTCATTCTGTGGCGCATTGTTCCGTAAAATTTTATACGTCAGTTTGACTTCTAAACTTTGTATATGTGTTCTCTAATACATTAGACAGTTTTCGTTGCTCCTGGAAATTTCACCGGTTGCGGTTACGAAAGTCGTGGCAATAGCCGCTATTTGACAGATAAAAATATAGTTTTTGGTGAAGGCAAGAAACAAATCCGCTCAACGTTACGTTTAACCTCAACCCTAACCAAAGTCAATGGAAAATGACATCGCAGTCTTGTTATGATTATGTTTATGTGTTATTTTTGCAAAATGATTGATGATATGATATTATTGGACTCCAGTGACGAATCAGATGCTGATTTTGAAGATGCCATGTTATTAGAAGTATTGAACAACAACACCATCCAATATAGAGCAGACATTTACATCATCTGACACTTACCATTTCCTTTTCCTCATACGTTCACAATACATATGTAATATGTTCTTCAACTCCCCTCACAGACACCTCTTTTGTAGTGACCTCCAAAAAATTGGAAACAACCACACTCTATGTAGAAACATCCCCACATGGATTATTTGCCAGTATTTTAATGAGTAAGATGTGGTCATCTTCATCGGTGCACCGAACTCGGTTTTGCCTGATTGTTTTTCAAAAACTTGCTGTTTCATGATCTGGATTCATTGCGTAAATTGTCTTGGTCTTGAATCTAACGAAAGTATAAACAAAAACAATGAAATCAAACCTCAAAACATCGTCAATCAAATGTCAAATAAGATATTTTCTTCTACTGCGCATGCGTTTCGCTACGTTAACCGCTATGACTATCGTCCGTAAACAACCGGCATTTATCAGTTTCGATATACGATAAATGACATCCAAATTCATAGTTGTCAATTAGCGTTAACCGGAGCTGCATTTTTTGAGCAACGAAAACTGTCTATTGTCTCATAAGATAGCTACGATTAAGAGATACACACATCGAATACGCACGTTGATTCACCCGTCATACCATCATAAGAACTTCGAGTTATTGAGAAATGTGTTACAAGACAATGGATACCAGCATGGCATCATTAATACGGTCATTGGCCAGAGCAGTCACATACGAGAAGTGCCAACTGGTGATAATACTGTGGTGAGATTGCCTCTTCTACACGTACCTCAGTTGTTCCCAAGGCTCCGTCATGTCCTCAGTACGGAAAGAATATCTGTCGTGCCCAGATACAAAAAAACTGTTGGTAATCTTTTTACTTGCCTTAAGATGGAAGATAACATACAACGCATGTCGAATGTTGTGTACCGTATGCCTTGTGGACATTGTCCCTCAGTGTACATAGGGCAGACAAAGAACTATGTTTGTACAAGATTGAATAACCATAAAAATGACTGAAGAACTAGGCAAGAAAAAACTGCACTGGCTGAACACCACTTGAATACGGGACATATTTTCGACTTGGAGTCTGTGAAGATCTTGGATCGTGAAGGTAACAGGCATAAGAGGGTCATCAAGGCAATGTTATTCATCAACCAACATACATCGGCCATTATTAACCAGACAGACACTGAGAACCTCAGTTCTATATACATTAATTTGATAAGAAAACAGGATGACCAATATGATTTTTCTAGAAACACTTGGTTTTGATAATGTTCACTAGATGTATTATTATTCAAGATCTATGTCCCGTACGCCCATGTACGTACTACGTCAATCAATTTGTCAGTATTCCTTTGTCATGATTGTTCTACATCTAAGTTTCCGTGGTTTTTACAAAGTTTTAATGACTGTACTTCGTCCCATATACTTACTGGTTTCTCTATGTGATGAGTGTAACAACTCTTTCCATGTCTTGACTGACGGTGAGTGTTATCATAATGTTTGGTTTTGTATTTAACATTTGCTTGTTTGACGTTTAGTCTCACCGTGTTTTTCTTTCAGTTTTATTCCGTTCCAAACTCTTCATAATTTTTATTTTACTGTTTTTGTAACGTAAAGACCTTCTTTGTCAATTCATGTTGTGATTGTGTAGTATCGTAACTCTATCCACTATTTTAAAAGTATCCGATTAGTTGGACTAGTGGTGAGATCCAAAGTTCCCGACTCAAGGGTCCACTGTTCAAACCAATACCTCCTAGAAGACAAGGCCAAAATGCTGGCCGTTTGACGTCATCAATGTAGGCCCAGGATACAGCCTTGGGGAACACTATGATCATTTCCAGAATAGCTGACTTTGACAAATTGTCATTTTAAAACTTCGAAAAGTGTGGCTATTTTCTTTTTTACGTTCGAGTATTTCAAAAGATACACCAGTTAGAAAAAACTGTCTTTTATAAAATCTTATACACTTAAACACACAAGAAACACTATTCAATGAATGAACAATGAATTAATCTTTAAGATCTGAATAGAGGTCAAGTCAAGATTCCCATAAGTTTCTCCTTGGATATTTTCGTCCTCTTGTGTTTCCATTGGTGTTTTTGTTTTTAAATATTTTTATCAGTTTCCTATTTTTGGTAGGCCATATCTTGATAACTTAATTGTGTATTGGTGAAATAAAAGCCAACAACTTACAGCTGGGTGAGAGTTCCCCACATCGCTTATAGTACATGCAAAAACTCTGTATAAAGGCGTACTCTCGATTAACAGATTTGATCTACCTGCCTCTAGTGAAGAGCATGAACTACTTTTCTAGTTAGTAGGTAGCACAGATTTTCCGTCGGAGGATGCCCTGCTGGACATCTTGCCTTCACTAAATCTTCTTTTCAACTGCTAGGTAATCAGCGCTTTTATACAACCAACGGAAAAACCGGCACTGGTATTCAGCGCAGAAATCAGGCAAAGATTATCCACTTCGTCTGTGTAGCCTTCAACGTTCAAAAAACATTCAAACTGAAAGACATTTTTGAATTGCTCTGACAAGAGCATAAACAAACGTGATTGTTTGCGTTGTCAGGTCTACAAGGATAAAAAAAGAATGAAAATTTTTGAAGGATGAATCGATAAAAGGCATACATCGGGGCCTACATGGGCGACGTCACATTGGAATATTTTGTCCTCATTATATAGAGGTTGTTGTCCAAACCCGGACTGGGGCATGACATTTTTTTCGAATTTTTGCTTCTTTTTGATTGCGAATCGTATGTTCTGGGTTCATCAACTGTTCTATTGAATTGTACATCGTTGAAATTGCTTCTCTTATTAGTATAAAAAAGGTTTTTCATATTCACTACCATTGTTTTTTCAATTTTCAGCCTGATGAAGTCTATAAAATAGACGAAACGTCGCGAGGACAGTAAGACCCCTGTCTTTCATTGTGTTCCCATATCCAAGAAATTCCTCACATCTTCAAACAACTCTGGAACAAGACTTACTCCACAACAATCCGTCATTTTCGTTTTTTTGCCGATATTTCCAAAACCAATTGACCGATCGCAAATCTAAAACCGGTTATCGAATGCACTGAGTTTTCTTTTAAACTTTCTCCATTTAACCTTTGATGTAGGTATAATGGGAGCCAAGATCCCTGTGAAGAGAATCATCTTCGTGTTGATAATAATGGTTCACCAAGGTGATGGCTTCTTCATTTGTCAAATATCTCCTTCTCTCAAACGCAATGTTTAGATTACATAGACACTCTCGTGAGGTCTGATTCCATGGATCAGGAAGGTTGTCAATCGGTTTAGACCTTCAAGCGGATGTAGGGCGACATATTGTCTTAGCGGCACAATTTTTTTAAGCAAGTATAGTTTTTTCGCAATTTTCACCTTTAAATTGTCAAGTAATAAATGCACAGTATTCACCCGAAATGTATGTATGTATTTTTTGTATCCAAGTTTCTCAGGTCCTGAGTAAAAATTAGATTAAATAGATCTGATCAGCACGTTCTTTGGACATATTCATAGCCTCTGATATCTCTTCAACTTCAAATCAATGACTGTCTGGCACCATTTGTTAAACTTTGGCGATGTTATTATCAAAAGCTGCAGTTTTTTGACGACTCGAACGTTCCTCGCTTCGCAAGCTGGTGCGATGAAATCTAGATATAGCTGTCTGAACATATATGTTGGTGAATGATGATGCTCCCAAAACCACGCAGCTTGATACTCTATTTTTTGCATTTTCACAAAAAAACCCTGATCGAGTCACTGCTTGAGACGGGTTCGTTGCACGTATTCTTTCTTCACAATTTCTGTAAATATATTTAAAAATATAAGATCCGTGTTTTTTTCCTGTTTTGCTCGAGTTTAGAGGAAATGAATCAGAAGCGGCACTTAACCCCCGCAAATGATGTCGTACAAAAGACGCAGCCGATTCAGACCGTCACCAAAACAAAGTAAGAATATTGGGACACTATAGGGATTCTACATGACGTCCTTATGCGGCGAAGAGTATGAGTAGGCGAACCTCACACTACCCTATGGTCGGACCCTAGGGTATATGGTTTCAGATTTCTCTCCTTTGGACCGGAACCCATGGAAAAAAAAGTCCGATACCGTCCGTTCGCTTGCCGCACAGAGAAGAAAACGCAACGTTGCCAAGTTTAGTTATCATTACTTCTTGGTGTCGGTCGAGTCGAGTATGGATGCGTTTTATTTGTGCGATCGCCCGTTTTCGAATTCAAGCTTGAGTTGTGGTTCAACTTTGCTTTTTCTAGCCTGATCTGGTATGTATCGATCATCTATCGTTCATCATATTGAGCTCGAAATTATCGTACAAATTATTCTGGCAACGCTGTTAAGCATACATGCGGCTCAAGCACATGGCAGGCACAAGCGGAAAATAGACTTTCATGATAAACCTTGAGGTCGCGTGGATTCTAACAAATTCTAAAAAATAACTAAAACAGTGTGAACCAATGTTACGACCATGAACTTCATTTTTCCAATGGAAACCTCTAGTTTTTTTTAAATTTTTGAATTCTTCACCAATTTCCAGGTATGTATTTTGTACAATGTGTTAAACCCAACCTCAACCCACGCAGACTATATAGAGGCAATCCATGAAGAACTACGCGGCTTTCGACCGTGCCTTTGTTCAGTTATTGAGCTGGACGTGCCTCTGGTCTGGATCTCGCAAAAAATTGTTTTGTTATTGTTATATTCTATCTCACAAGATTCCGGATAACCATTTTCCTTCGCTGAGCTTGCAAGAAACGTGCGTCAATGCGAAAAGAACAAGTCGATTGTTGATACTCGTCATTGGAAGACTTGGAGTCACTATCCAACTTATAAGGGTTGCCACCTACGCCGACAAGACCGCCGATCATCTCCTTTCCCAATGTCCAGCTCTCGTGATCATCAGAAAATCCATCATAAGGGAAATATCGCCAGAAATTACCTGCAGCTGTTGGCGGGCCCAAAGAGTGAACTCCGGAGTAGGCTACAATGAGCCCATCTTGGTTGAATCAGTTTTTATAGAGTAACCAGACTGTAACGTGATCATTTCACGTCATCCACGTCAAAGAGCCGCGTTGAATTGAGAGCCGTGTTGGCAACGGCGGCCGTCTACGGGGGGCCTCAAGCTATATACGGCGTTGTTTGTAGCGTGTGAAACAATCCATAAACACTTATGGAATTGTAAATTGTTACCGTTTGGAATGTGAATTATGTGGCGTAACTGTTTGAAATAAATGAATAAATAGACAAAATCACAGCGCCGTGCCTTAAACGGCGCAGGGCGAAAAGTCGGATCCTCTGAAAGCGTCCTAGACTGTGTTTCTTAAGAAAGTATTTGAGTGTGTTTCTTTTGATTTCTCAATTTTGGTATTTTTATTTGTTGATTTGTCACTGTTCACATTGAGACTATATGATAATGGGTCGTGCAACTGAAAAGTTTGAAGACATGGCTTGCGTAACAGAGAAGAAACGAACAGAAATTCTGATTATGGAAGGATGTGGCAAAAGAACTCGAACAAAAGCTGAAGTTTGCAAATTGTTCAATGATAAGTATTAGTTGATCCAGATCTAGTCTCATTACATTTTCATTTATGGGGTTATCTACAATCTAAAGTCCACTATTATAAACCAAAAAATATTGAAGAATAATGAATAAATAAAACTAAAGTAATAATAGAGAAAATTCAGCCAAAAAAATCAATCGAGACTCTACGAGAAGAATACCGTCTTGTTTATTCCAAGGAAGTTGATGATCAACAATTTGAATATTTATTTTGATTTTGTTTATTTTTTTTGATAAACTGTTTTACATGAACACAGACAATTTGAAATAGATCAATCGTGAATTTCGCAATAACTGTTGAGGTTAGGTTGACATGGTACATGAGACATACTTAAAATTTGATGTAGAATCTGAAAATAAAATGAGAAATATTACTCTCATAATTAATGAAGGAGGTGTAGAGTGCGTTAGCAGGTAGGTGAGCGGTTTCCCCAGAAAGTTGTTTGACTTACTTGATTATTGAACATACTAAAAGTCTCCATGTCTAGAGGAAGAGCCGGAGTCAGGGAGGCTCCTGAAACGACCCATTTTTTAGTTTGTCGCTTATATTTTGAAAACCATGCATTATCTACAACTTTCGTATCGAACACTTTTTTGAAATCGGAACCATTTGTGAGCTACGGGATCATAAATAATTTGTTTCAAAGTGACAAAATTATGTCAAAAATCAGATAAATTAACACGAAGATCTATCAATTTGATTGCTTCTGGCAGAATTTGCGCAGACACTGTTAGCGTTTGAGGTATATGGTTCATGATGAATCGGATATACAGCATTAGAATCGGAAAGGGAGTAGAGGTATACAGCGTGACAAAGAAAAAAGTACATTGCATAGTGCCACACAATAGAGGACACGAAAATAAAGAGAAGAACAAAAAATAAAATGAAAATTAATTAAAAAAAACAATTCAATAGAGATGGAACCTTGTATGTAGCGCCCGCTATCAGTAATCACAAAACTAAGATCATATTTGAATTTAGCATGATAACAAAACCCTGTATACCACATTGCATCGATTTATTGCGTCTCTGGCTAAAGATATTAAAAAAAACCCAAACAAAATAAAATTCAACACCCCGTATCTTTTAACCGAAGGCCTCGGGAGCATTTTTATGGAGAGTTTTTTTCTTATTTTGGTGTCCTCTATTGTGTGGACCAATGCAATGTAGTTTTTTTCTATGTCACCCTGTATATAAAAATTGATAAGGTCAAAAATTATTTAAAACAAAATGTCATTTTTATTTGCAATATCGATGTGATACTAGTAAAATTTCAATGCATGAACTATTCAAGAGAAGAAAGTACGAGTACCGATTCGTACAGTTTTGTTTCTGTTGGATACAAAAGTTTCAAATGATTTTATAAGCTTTCTTCTGTATCGAAAAACATTTCGTGCGATGTATGGTTCTCGAGACATAAGCAAGAAACTGAAAGATGTCCCTTTTCAAGAGCCCCCCTCCTTTTGGTTCTTGTCCTAGACGTGGGGACTTTTAGTATGTTCAATAATGTTGCTTACCCACTCATGCACTCTACGCCTCTTTTTTTGTCATTCGTTGATTGGACTATGGATGTTTCCATGTGGAAAAGTGAAGTTGATACTCGTCAATTATTTTTGGTCCACCCTGTAAAGCTGGTGGTGTGCTTTTTCGCAGGCTGCTTCATTATGGGTTCAAAGGTATGTTTCATGAGAATGGTTCAATTTCTAGCCGTCTGGATAAAAGCAGGTCGTGAGAACTTCCACGACTGAATCAGGTGAGATGACCAAAAACCCTGCGAGGCACTCCATGGGTTCTGTTCTTGGCCCAGTTCTCTTTCTGGTTTACATCAACTACCTTGCATCATTGGAAATCCTAAGGAAATCTACTTTGTTTGCGAGTGACACCGCTATATTTTTGTCACAAGGGTTATCAAATCCGTCTATAGATATCATTATTGAGACCATGAAAATAGTCAAGGAATGAACACGCAGCCAAGAGATGTTCTGTAGTCCGAGTGGTTTTCATAGAGCTAGGGAAGATATGTGCACAAAAAGTCTATTTTTCTTTGGTTCATCTGCGGTATGGAATAGCTTTGTTGGCTATGATAGTACAACAAACAAGGCCATGAAAGTACAACAAACAAGAAAAACTCATGCGAACCTTTACCGGTGTCACCACATTTAAAATGCATGAGGTGTTCGGTCACCAAATGCTAGGTTATGTCTTCAACAGCTATTTTCCCATATCTTCCTTATGCATGGTGACTCAAATGGTCACCATGCGCAAATCGGTGTCAATTTCGTACAGCTAGTGAGCTTATCTTGTTTGTTTTAGTATAATGGTACGTCTAGTGGGGTACTGCTCAAGTCAGTATTCACAGAAATGGTCTATGAAGGATATGGTAATAATATTGCAAAGAACCAACCCTTATTTTAGAAAAAAAAAATTGTATCCCTCTTTCCTTTCTTTTCATCATGGGATCAGTTTCCTTAAAATTTAAAAAGATCACACCTGGGAATGCCTTTTTGTAGTCATACTTTCGATTTCCCAATTCCTTGGAGCTACATGATAAAGAACTCAGTGCAATAATAATATGGTCCAAAGATCTTCCACCAATTCTCATTATCATCTGCAAAAGAGGGCAATCCGCTTTTCATATGGCTTAACTAGCCGATCAGATTATTGTGAACACAACTTCAGAAAATATCAATTAGAATAAGAATAATTTATTTATTTAGCAAAGCTATACAATGGACAATAATAATTAAATAATATACAGATATGCGCTGAATAAAGGCGTACTACAGATATAAAAATAACATTTAAGTGTACAAAGCAAATAAACAATAAAACAAGGAAAAAAAAATATCTATTTACAAGCTACAAGTTAACCACATACGATATAAGGATTTTTTCAAAGCTATTAACATTATCACAGTTTTTTATATCACATGGTAGTTTATTGTATTCGGTTAAGTCCTTTAAAAAATAAGCTGTTTTTTGTTCTATTCAGTCTTGTAGTGTTTACATAAAAGTCATTGGCACTTCGCGTATTATATTCATGTACTTCACTAACGAGTCGTAGTTCTCTACACAAGTATCTCGGAACCAGGTTGTTTTTCATTTTAAATATTAAAATAAAAGTTTTGTACATAATATTTTGTTTTACATTCAATAGTTGTAGTGTGGTTAACATTAACTTACTGGGAGTAAACAAATTACACGATAAAATAGTTCTGAAAGCACGATTCTGAATCATTTGTAACCATTTGAGCTTCTCTTGTGTTATTGAGAACATTATTGTTGCGCAGTATCCAAAATGAGGCGCGATAATTGCTTTATAAAAAAGCAATTTGGTATACGTGGTAAGATTTTTCCCTATCCTTTGTAAAAAGTAGACCTTCCTTGATATCTTTGCAGCAACATAATCAGCATGTTGGTGAAACTCCAAATTTTCTTCCAATATAACGTATAACGTATTAAAAAGTTCACCCTTCTCACTTTTTCTCCATCCAGAACAAAATTCGACTCTCTGCTCAATGTTCTAAGCATTAATGGTGTACCAAATATGACAAACTTGCTTTTATCCAAATTTAATGCCATACTGTTATCACACAGCCAATCTTTGATATTTGATAAGTCGCTTTGGAGATTTGTTTGCATATCATCAATGTCATTTCCACAGATATACAGCATGGTATCGTCTGCAAAGAATTTTATGGAACATACCTTGACATGTTGAAAGATATCGTCAGATATGTACAGCGTGAATAACAGCGGACCTAAAACTGTACCCTGAGGCACTCCGACATTGATTTTATTTGCATGAGAATAATTGTTATTGAATTTCACTTTTTGAGTACGGTCCGAAAGATATGATGTTAGCCATCGATGGATTGTGCCCCGAAGACCAATCTTGTGTAATTTATGTAACAGTAGTTCTCTATTGATCGTCTTAAATGCTCGTCTAAAGTCTAGGAATATTGAGATAATGAACATTCCTTCATCCATACTTTTCGTCCAGTCATTGCAAATGTGGAGTAGAGCAGTTTGGCATGAGTGGTCTTGCCGAAAGCCAGATTGATTTACGTTTATGATATTATTACGTTCACAGTATTCTAAATTTTGGTCTATAGCTGCAATTTCCAATAACTTCTCATACGGAGGCATTGAATTGATGGGACGAAAATTTTCCATTCTGGTAGAATTAGGTACTTCAGGAACTGGTGTTATAACGGATGATTTCCAGTTTTGTGGAAAAGTGCCACAGCTCAACGAACTGTTGATGACATCCAAAAATCTATTTCCAATTTTCGTGAATATATACTTCAGAATGTAACTTGATATAAGATCTTCACTTCCCCCTGTATTCTTTATTCCTTTCACCACCCTTTCAACATACTTCATATCGACTGGTTCGAATGATTCTAAAATTTCTGATGTGTTTATAGATCTCAAAACATATTCAGAATCGTGCTTTGGTTGAACAGATTTACAAATATCTAAAGTACTACTTACAAAATAATCATTAAAGTTCCTAGCTATATCACAGTCTTCAGTTATCACAATTCCATTCAATTCTACATGGTTAACAACATCGATTTTTTGTGGCAAAAGGTTTTTGAGATTTTTCCAAAGTAGTTGAGAGTTGTTTTGATTTCCATCAATGACGTCTAATGAATAGTTGTTTTTATTTCGACGGATCATGGATACGACTTGATTTCTGACAGTTTTATACTCATTCCGTAATGTGGCATCTTGACAATAAACAGCGGCTTGGAATTTTGTATCTCTGATTTTGATTTTCCTCAGAACTTCTGTAGTAATCCATCTGTTTTTCGTGTGTTTCGGATTTAGTGTCTCCGTAACAGTAACAGTTTCATTTTCTAAAGTTGTTGTAATTGATGAAATCAAACTATCTGCCAAATAATCAACATCAGTGACTGTATTATTCCAATCATAACCCATCAGCTCACTTTTGATTTTATCACTATCATAGTTTAATTTTTGTATAGTGACAATTTTACTAGGAAAAGCTTGTTTCTCAATTCTGACTAAAATAATATTGTGATCGCTGACTCTTGGTGTTGATAAAACTTCACATTGCAAATATTTATTGTTTGTAATAACCTAGTCAATGAGAGTCTTACTGTTTTCAGTTATTTAGTGTAATCCTTTACTATTTGGTACATACCATTCACCTCAATTATCTGCTTGCACTTATTCGAGTAAAAACTGTCCCTTCTAAGGTCGTAGTTGAAGTCACCAACCAGTAGATGTACGCCTCGCATATCAACCAATTCTTCCAAAAATATTTCGAACTCATCCATGAACATTCTATCTGAACCTGATGGAGATCGGTATAAGCTTGTTATTATGAATTCCTCTTCATTGATCTTTACAATAACCTTCAGTATCCAAACACAACTGTTTACTTTCCTAGAAGATTTCACTTTAAACTTTACATCTTTTCTAACATAAATCGCGACACCACCCGTTCTAGAATTATCCGTAGTACAGCTTACAATTCCATAACCTTCAATACGTAGTTCAGAACTCATAATATTATCACATACATGGGTTTCGGTTAAACAAAAAATCATAGGTTTAAATTTACTGAACACTAACTTAATTTTCTCGAAATTATTTAACAATCCTTGAGAATTGCAATATAAGAACATACCTTTATTCAGCATTAAATCGTTATCTAATTGCTATAACATGAATTTCTTCTTTTGAATCTCCTCATATCTTTTGAAGACTGAGCAGTTTCTGTCCCAAGCTGCATGATCCGTATGGAGTTGTAAACCATAATTTTTGTTAGAAATTACACAATTCACACACGTCGAAGAACTGGATGAACAGTCCTTCTTTTGATGATTTCCAGAGCAGACCGGACACACAACATTCGCACCACAATTCTTTTGAACGTGACCAAACTTACAACATTTATAACATTGAACAACACCATACTCTGGAAAAACCTTACATCGATTCCATCCAATATTCAGTTTTTGTTGGTCCATGATGACTTTATACGCATTTTCTTCAATTTCCAGAACCAAATTGAACTTGTTGTTGATTATTTCAGTTTTTCTAAGTATTTTCAGCAATAAATTATCATTCAAATTATTTTGTCTTTTAATTTTCATGATAACATCCTCATCCTTTTCAATATGCTCACTTTAGTGAATTCCAACCACTTTAATGCGTTTATTGTGCACGATAGGCTTGATAACATCACACTGATCACCGATGTTTTCTTGATTTTTTTTTTTAATTTCAACAATTTCCTCCCTCTTGTCACCATTAACTATAACTCCTCCAGTTTTAATTTTTCGACCTATGGTAATTCCAATCCGTAGATCAGTTGGATTAACTTTTTCTTTCAAATCAGCTTTTATTTTATCGGCATCATAGTTCTCTTTATGTTTTATCAACAAAACATTTGTAGGTGAAGTCATCTCAGCATATGATTTAGCCAAATTCGTTATCTGTGGAATGTCACTACTCGCCTGAATAGGAGACTGTTTGATGTTTTTTAAGCTGACAATTTCCTTTTTCAAGACTTCGTTTTCTATAAATAGTGTACTGACAGTTGATTTTAATTCTTCTGTGGTCTCCAATATTTTAGATAGACTTTGTTGAATAAACAATATGGTATTTTCATCAATCGAAAAATCCTGGCTACGACTCTTCTTTCTCTTATTCGGATTGGCCACTATGTCAATTTCTGAGATACATTGTTCACACACAGTTCTTCTTCATGTGAAAACTCCTTAAATCCACATTTTCCATGATAATAGTTTTCACGATTGATACACTGAATAACTGTCTTTGCATCATCGAACAAAATTCCACAAGCGGAGCACCGAGAACTAACGTCCGTCCCGTCCGGCATCTCGGGACTAACTATGATTAACACTACCTGCTTCGCTCATACTTGAAACCACCTGTCCAATACCCAAAAATCGTATCCATTTTCCTGAGAGCCCACCAAATCACTACTTCATCAGAAATTCGGTTCAGGATATTCATCTGCGTTTTCCGTTATCTGAATTAGTGAAAAATTATTTGTAACGCAGACTAATTATTCAATCATCTTACGTCGCATCTTGAATCTATTTCCACGCATCTTGAATCTGTTTCCACGCTTGCTGCTTTTCGCAGGAAAACTGAGACTTATCTTCTTGAATGACCCTTTTATTATATGAATGATTTTTATTCTAGTTAAAGTAACTCAAACTTATTCTCCTATACAGAGAACATATTGGAGGTGTTCCTTGTAACATGAGACAGGACTTGATAAAAGAAGCAAATTTCTCAAATAACATTTTCTCGCAAACTTAAAAATAAAAAGAGAAATACAAAAATGTATCATATCAGATGTTGCCATCCATCAAAATGGTTTTTAATTCTTCAAACGAAAACCGTTCGTCGTACGAAAAAATATCAGGAGACAAAATTGACTCTTGAGTGATTTGTATTCAATTTTCAATCAGTATTTCAAAAATAATATTGAATCAACAGAAAGCAGTGGCGCACTATTTTTTTCTTTAAAAAAAAATCAATACAAATCCTGTTCAAACGCCAATGGTATAAATTTGAGAAAAACTTTTAGATAAAAAAATGTGATCTGATAGTCAAAAGAGGTGTACCCTTCGAACATTGAATCACTAGAACAAGCATAGCACCCCGAACGTACGCGATCTGTTTGAGTCGATAACATTTTGTTTTTGTTAATATTTATCATATATTTATGTAATGTCATTTAAACTCATTTGTGACAAGATCTATACGATCCAACCGTCCATGAAGAAGCTCCACAAACACAGCACTTTTTTGGCATAATAGCACACCAAATCTTTTTCAACTGTAAAATGACAACAACCGTCACTATGACGAATCTATCAACGTCATGGCAACGCATTTCAAATAGCTCGATTGATGCCCAATGTTGCCTTCTGTGATAAAAATGCCTCTTTTCAACTTTTCAGTCTAAAAGATCAAGAAAAATCGTTCGAGTATTTAACGACAAGTAGTAATAGCGATGAAAAAAAGCTACACCCATCTTGAATATCAAAAAGGAATACATTTATTTGATGATAGTGAACTTCAAGTCATTGTTATTGAATTGGTGACAGAAAATCTGGTGAAAGGTATTTCGAGGAAGTGATCATGGCAAACCAGGAGCTTGTTTTTTCTCTTTCCCCCCATGTTAGCATGACATGTTTGACTAACACAATATTGTTCGTTTATGCTTCTAGTGGTTCAATATTCGGAGGGTGTACCAAATTCTGTAGAAAAAAACCAGTCCGTCCAGCAGATTGTCAATTTTATCAGACAGTCCCTGATCATGCATAATTTAGTGCATAAAAGTTGAAAGTTGGGAACTTTTACGCCTATGCATTATGTTTATGCTTTAATCATTGAGACTTATGTTTTCAATAAACACTGTAGTTTGTATACATACATTCAACTGTTATGACTTGTGCCCTAGAATAACGCTTTGATCAATTTGTAATGCTTATGCCTTCGGTAATCTCGCCATAAACAGAATTAATGATGACATAAACATCGGTCGTTACCAGAATCCAAAATGGCCGCCGAGCAACAGCTGATTTCTATCATCTCAGAATAATAATAACCTAAAATTTGGTTATGTGATCAAGTAATTGATCAAAACAATTTTGTTGTCGGTTGTCGAAACACAAGTCGGTTAACTTCTCCAATGTCACAGTTTTGTTGTACAAAATGCCTCGTCGATATTCAGAATGTGAACAAAATACGATAAAAAAGCTTGTGTTCTACTTGACAAAGTAAACAGGGAAAGAAACTCAATGTCCGGTCTCAGTCGATCAAGACGAGACTGAGACCAAGACATTGAGTTTCTTCTCCTCTTTATTATAATCAGGTCTCTTAGAGCATGGATGTGTTTTTCCAGTACTTAACAAAGGATCTCCTGAACTTTTGTAGAGAGTGTCTGCTGTCCCGGAAATTAGAATTACAACTCTTGAAAAGATCAGTTCGCATGAAATCAGAATCGATCAGGACTTCAAGGCATCCACGTCAACTGCAGTCCATGGATCAGAAAGATAGATGGATTAATGGAGCAGTCCTACGTTGTTGAGAGAAGAATTCGGTTTTTCAGGGCTAGTATTGTTATTGAATGAATATTTTGAGCAGGCAGAATTTGAAATTATTTTTGTTTATATTTAGTTCGAGTTCTTGATTTCAGTTTCCTCCCTTTGTTCCGAATTTTTTTGTAATAAAATTACGTTTATTGTTTTCTTCTCCCAAAGAGTTGTAACTCATTTATCATCTCATGATTGGGCAGGAGGTTATGTTTTGCAGTTCATACCTGATCTAAAAAATGTTTTCTTATATTTCGTCACCCCCCTAAAATGGCCGTAATTTCATGAGTTATAAAAAAATCATTAATAATTTATTATTTTTTTTAAGCTTAAAATAACGGCTTTAGGTGGTTGGCAAATTACAAGGAAAATCCTGTACACCGCATTCTCAAAAAACACAATAGTTTAATGTTTTGTTATTTTAGACACTATCAAACTTGGAAAAATACATATAGGTACACAATTGTAGAATCAGAATATACGCTCACGGCCGGATGAATAGCACATGCCTACATTTGATAAAACTTTGATATTATAATATAATATAATATAATCGTTTATTAAGCTAATAAGATTTACAAAGGCATTCTGATCAGTTATCAATGTACTTCAATCAATCTGTCAGTTGATGGGTCATGGAGAATTTACTCAAAATATTGTTTACGGCCTTTCTTTTCACGTTGAAAACAAAATATTTTTTTTTGTAAGTTTTGGAAAAATTGGCCAGCACCATCCAAAAAAGTAAATCTGTGTACCTTATAAAAATTGAAAAAAAACCCTGGTTAAGTGAAGTGACAAATGGATTCAAGCTCTTTAATGCACCATTACATCCTTGATAACTGTTGCAGGATCAAATTCTTATGAAACTTTAGGCTGTCAATCTACTTTAGGTCACCAAAGTGGTGTATCAAATTCCGTTTACCCAATAATAGATTAGAAAAAATGCTGACTAGATGATTCCTCGTGGGTTGATGGTCGTTTACTGATCGGGGGACGTCTACTGATGAGAATAAAACCGTGGATATCACAATGGACAATTTGTACACATTTTCAAATGACTTGAAATTTTATACACGTATTCTAGACAATATTAGAAAGTCATCAGCGAATATTTTTCCAAAAATACCCAAAAATATCCTGAATAAATAAAAAAAAAAACGCAAATTCCACTGTATGATCAAAAACGGGGCGGAGCCAGATTAATCCCTCGAGAGAGAGAGAGTCATCTCAGACAATACGCCAGACAAAGATAGATAATGTAATCTGTGGCGTAGTGGAAGTTAATTGGCGCTCTTGAATCGGTGATCACTACATAAATAGAGATCGTGGATTGATTTTTTGAACATCAATGGCATCAGTACTCACTAGTCCTTATATTTTCCATATTTCCAAAAAAAATTGCAAATTGTCCATTGTGGGTTTTTTGCAATAGGGGTGCTTTCTTAGATTTTTATAGAAACGTGTCTATAGAGGATTGATTGCTTATTAGAGTCACAAGCAGTGAACGCTGTCAGTTGCCTAGTCTAACGATCGCTCTCATCCGGATGGCGGATATACGCGCGACTACGCTTCCAATAAATGATCATCCTGAATCCAAAATCTAAATAGAAAACAATTCTGAACGTGTTCTTGAGAGTGTTTTGGAACATACTTGTTCGGCTTCAATACAAAATTTGAACGCTCTTGAAATTATATGAATAAGCTACGACATACGTTTTTTTCCAAGTAATGACGTCATCGATGACGTGAGTGTGAACCGTCGTGAAATGGACTGTAATAATGTCAAACAATTTGAACATTTAATAAAATAGCCACCTTTATTTTTAATGACATCAATTTTTTTTATTGTGGTTCGTTTCAAGTACCAAATAATAGTAATTATTGTTCAGGTTGTTCAACTGCTTTTTATTCAATTTTTTTGTTCTGAATTGTCTATGGTCTTTATACTTTTCAAGTCACTCTGTAAAGCAAATGGATGTTGTGTTTGTTAAATCGAAATATGATTTATTTCAATTGAATTTTGCGTCATAAATCATAAATGTGTTTTTTTTTAATCAAATTGGTATAACTATGTCATTTTGACAGATAAACACATAAAACCATATATCACTGAAATTTTTTCATGAAGATCTTACGATATCCGTGAAAATATACAAGGTGATCCATTAAAAATAAAGAGGTTGATCATATTTTCGACTCACCCTGTATATTTTTGAAAACAAAATTATTTCCATCCTATTCCTCATTGGAATTAATTATGTGGTTGGGCAAATTTTTTTCAAAAAAATGCTGACGGTTTGAAATAAATTAGCAATATTCCATACTTTTTTTCCACCCTGTATATCAGCACGCTCTGGTTGCAATATTCAGGAGTCTAGTTTCTTGTTATTGGTTGTAATATTGTTTCCCCCTATCAAATATAAAATATATTGCGATTTCTTGTATACAAAGTTTTTACAGATAGTTGGATATCTCAAATTATGAATTTATAAAAATGTTACCTACGATGGGGATAGGGATTTCAACTGAACCAAATGGTTTGTATTAGGATTTCCCTTTCTACCGATAGGTATGTATTGGCATCTGTAAGTAGCTTTCAATTAACATCCCATTTCTATATTTAATAATATTGGTATATTTACTCTGCAAAATATTCAAATAAATTTAAAAATATAAAATAAACAAAAGGAAATTTTTGCTTGAGAAAGATGACGCAGATTTGAGGTTGGAGATCACGTTTCCATTATCTTTTTAAGGTGCGAATATTCTTCGAGAACAAAACTTCCCTATTAGTTCTTCTTATTTTCTATAATGCAGTTTATTCTCGCTCATGTTTCTGATTTTTAGTGAAAGGACATTAAAAAAATTTGGCAAAAAGAAAATAATACTTCTCTGTATATGGGATTTAGCAAAAAATGGTGTTGTTACATCTTTATGAATTTTAGAACGCATTTGTGGATCTGTACTTATGCTTGGCTGTGTTTTTTTTAAGTTTTTGTAACTATTTTGGTATTTTCCTGTTGTCTTTTTGGATATACTGGATGACAATTTAAAAACGACCAGCATTTGATTGTGTCCAAACCAATGATAGTATGAAGATTTGGCAAGACACGGCAATTTAGATATTGAGGTAGACAACTTTTGAGGTTTTTGTTGTTTTTTTCTGGAATCAACCCTCTCACGCCTAGGGTAGCTACCCCTGAATTTCAAATAATTTAACCACTTATTTTGCGATTTTTGAAATCTTTACGTTATTTTCCATATGCTACATCATTTTTTTTTTAAAGTATCGTTCTTAACCTCACAAAAATTTTCAGAATCAATTATTCTTTGAACTGATGATAGTATGGAAATTTTGTGAGACACGTCATTCTAGATATTGAGGGGGACAACTTTTGAGGTATCTATTGATGTTCTGGATTCAACCCCCTCACTCCCAGGGTAACTGACCCCTGAAATTTCAAAAATTTCAAATAGCAGACTCCACTTATTCCGCGATTTTTGAATTCTTAATATAATTCTCAATAAGCTACATCACTTTTTTCTCAAACATAAAGTGCGTAACCTTTACAATTGTTCTGTTTGTGAAATTGAGAATTCCAATAAAAAAAAAAGTAATCTATCTAGAGATACATGAGGAACTCAAAAATGACAAAAGAAATGGGAGTTTTTATTCAAAATCGTAAGGTTGGCGCCCTGGAGGTTAGGGGGTTGAAAGTTATATGACAACTAACCCCTCAAAAGTTCTTCCCGTTGATTTCTACATTGATACCTTTCACAAAATCTCCATACCGTTATCTATTTAAGAAATTATGATTATTGCTGTCCGTTTCGAAACAATTGTGAGGTTATGTAGTCCAATTTGAAAAAAAGTGATGCAACTTATCAAAAATAGCATAAATATTTCAAAAATCGTGGAATAAGTGGGGGCTGCTATTTGAAATTTCAGGGGTAGTCACCCTGGGAGCGAGGAGATTGAATCCAGAACAATAATAGATACCTCAAAAGTTGTCCCCCTCGATATCTAAATTGATGTGTCTCACCAAATTTTCATACTATCATCAGTTCAAGGAATAATTAATTCAGTTCGTTTGAAAATTTTTGTGAGGTTGGGAAATTCAATTTTGACAAAAAAAAAATGATGTAGAGTATGGAGAACAACGTGAAGATTTAAAAAATCGCAAAATAAGTTGGAGCTGCTATTTGAAATTTCAGGGGTAGCTACCCTGGGCGTGAGAGGGTTGATTCCAGTAAAACAACATATACCTCAAAAGCTGTGCCCCTCGATATCCAAATTGACGTGTTTCGCAAAATCTTCATACTATCATTGGTTTGGGCAAATGCTGGTCCTTTTTAAATTATCACTCTGTATATCGACGGTGTCACGACAAAAGGGCATAAGCGACATTCGTAATTTTTTTCAGGAGACGAAAAAAACGTTTAAAATCTTTATTTCTATATCCCAGTAGATTTTTTTTTATTATTCTATTTTAGATGAATAAGCGCATGTTTCAACAACTTTCAAGTTATAAAATATGTAACTGTTATTTAGTTATTCAAACATTCGGTGCTTAAGCCTTTTTGCTAGAATCTGTTGGCGTTTACGTCTTTTCAAAAGGCATTTACGCCTTTTATGTGTTTTCATTTAGGTTATTTATTGTCGGTTATTTGCAGTTACGCCTTTTGAATTCTTCATGTAAAATTAAAAATGTCGAATAAATCTTTTCATTTTTTTTAATTCAAAACAATACAAATCTCGAAAAAAAATACAAAAATTTTAGTTAAAGACCAACTAAAATTTAAAACTGAAGACAAATTCTTAACAAAGATAACTTACTACCTAATTATTCTTAAAAGAAAAGAAAACGATGCTATTCAAACAGAAAAAAACTTAAACGTATTTTTCAAAACATCATGCTTCAATGCCTCTGTTAGAAGTTCACTCGGAAGATCATTATCGATTATAATATTATTATAATCGTTCAGGTTACTTGCAATCGCAACCTCTTTTTTGGCTACGGGACAACATTATGGTATTCTAAAAAAACAATAGAAAAAAAGGCGTGAGCGACATAAAAAATTCAAATTTTGAACAATTATTACGGACAAGGGAAAGCACTTTGCCTTGAATAAATTTTTTTTTTCAAACAAATAGGTTATATCTTTTAGCTATTGTGTAGTTTTTTTGAAACGGCTGAGGCTCAAGTTTGTAAAACGCAAAAAATCACTCCATTATATTCATATGAGCGAATGGCGCTTAGACAAACCAAACAAAAAAATACTAAAAGGCGTAACCGACAATAACACATAATGTGAATTTTTGATATGTAAACAAGGCCTTCACAGTAAACAAACGATCTAGGCTACCAAATATCAATAAAACCTATTCAATTCATAATATCATTCACGTACCTTTCGCCAGGAAAATGTTTTCTTTTGTACAGGGCGTAAGCAACCTATCAACACACGTGTTGATGGCGGTTGGTGATTTTCGGGTCAAGTTCGGTTTGGTTCGGTATTGGCGGTAAGAAAATGAAAATATCATTTTTTATGCATTAGGAATTTTTGCCGGTTAAGCCGTTTGGTCAAGTTGTGGGCAATTATTAGTAGTATAGAATGGCATAAAAATCTCATTTTCTGAATTTTGGCACTTACGCCCTTTTTTCGTGACGTCGCGTCGTCGATATCATACCATGTATTTATTTGTGTAATTAGTTTTCATGGTTTAAATCTTTGATCATCCGTATTCTTGCTAATGGTAGGTACATGTCTTTTTGCTTCTTTTTGCTTCACCGATAAAATGTCAGTATTTGTCATGGTGATAAAGCTAATTTGACTTCTTGTGTATTTTGCTATTCAGCATTTCAGTTTATTTTGTACAATTTTGTTTTATATTTCTTGTCGATTTTACAATTCACTGACATTTCCACGGATCTTTTGGTGATGTAAACTTCATTTATCTTGACATACACCGTTCATTCAGAAAGTTCTAGATCTCATTTTTTTTTAAACAAAATAAAGCAGAGTCTTGTTATATATTTTTAACTACTTTTCTACATAATCCCCCCTGTTGAGTGGTGTTGGGTGGTGAAATGTTGCGATCGACTCTGGGACCAAAAACTGTGTAGAAAGTATCCAGCGCTGGTGCGTTATCATGCATCATCTCCATAAGCCATAAGGGGTTGCTATCATTTCAAATGTTTCCAAACAACTTTTTTCCACTATCACTTCTAAACCACTTACTGACTCACTTAGGTAAGCTAGGTTCCCTGAACAATATGCAGATCATGAACCTTTAGAAAGAGCTTTTAATATTAAAAGATGGCACAAAATATACAAGGTGTCCAGATACGGATACGGAGCGTCTGTATCTAGACCGACAAGCCTGGAGGTTCAGGAAAAAATATTTGTATTAGTGAAGTGGGCAAGATAAATAACTGGAAACTATTTCGAAGTTCGTATTTTAACAGCTAGCGTGCGTTTCTGCTATAAAGCAAAATGAAATTCCGTCGGAAAGATACACGATGAGCTGTAACTTTGGAGACGCCATTTCAAAACCCGGGGTGATAGCGGATCATTTGGCTTCATGACATTGTTTCGTATCTGTCATAATAATGGATGGGGAGGCCAACGCATCTTTCAAAATTTGAAATCCAATATCTTCTGAACCATTCAACCGGTTTGACTATTTGATCATTCAAGTTAAAAACAAATGCATCAGAGAACGTTATAGTCTAAGATTTGAAAAGGAGACAACCTTCACTCATCTGTTTATTTGATGAAAATTATTTAATATAGAATTTAATAAATCAGAAAGTGTCTCGTGAGATGGTTGTCTAAAAAATTCTGGGCCAGTCTATGATTGAATAATAGTACAAGAATGGTTTTTTTTTGTTAATTTTTTCACGCTTGTTTATTGAAAAAAACAGACACCAAATGAAAGTAAATAGTCCACAAAATATGCAAACGACAGGTTGTCTAGTATTTTTTGTTTCTAGTTTCGTGACTGGAGTGGAACAGAGTTATGTGGAAGGAGCTCGTGGGAGGCAGTCAATAATACGAGGAAGGCTACTTTGAGTCTTCTTTATTCGATTTTCAAGCTTTCGGAGACATTTTCTCCTTCTTCAGGAAGTCTAACATAAAATGGTGAAGGATACAATAATTAGTTAGGCAACGAAACTCAAGAAAACAAGTGAAAAACTCACCGAATGTGAAGGACAATTTCAAAAGGCACCAACACATAACAGAAAATCACACATTATACATATGCTAATACTTGTACACAAGAAATAAAATAAATGTTTAAAATGCACAAACGAACTTTCACTACGCTAAACATGTTAAAAAAGATAAAATGGTTTAAAACTTGTAAAAGGGGTTAAAATGTTGAAACTGTAAATGGACGCATATTACAAGTTTAACGGAACAAAGCACAATGAACAAAGGGACTGATAAAAACCAATTGACATGAATAAAAAGCCTGATAAAAATTGAAAAACGCGGGAAAACACACATACGACATCTAACAATGGTAGTCTGAAAATACATGAACAGAACAAAAAGAAATCTGCCACGCTGCGCTTCCACAGCAGGAAACCTAAAATATCGAAAACAAAGCGTGTCAAATATTTAACCTAAGTAAATTGCCACCCTTGATCCTTAATAGAAACACGTGAAAACCAAGGGCACTGTTCAGTGTCAAAGAAAAACTATCATTCATTAACGTCCACAACATGGAGAGTGAGACCGTCTTTGTGTATTCGCAGCAAGTAATTGTAGATTATGCTCAGGTTTTGGTAGTCACTCTGTTTATTACTATTTGGAGTCGTGTTCTTTATATGTACCATTTCCAGGAACAGTCTCTTGTAATAGTTGTTAGATCTAGCCAGTACTGTGACATCGTCAAATTTAGGAGTGTGACCTGTGTTTACATGGTGTTGTGCCAAACCACTTGTCTGGAGATTTCGTTTGCAGTCACTTCTGTGTGATGCCAGGCGAGCTGAAAGTTTCTGTGAAGTTTGACCAACATACGAACACTCACATTCTGTGCAGGGAATCTTGTAGACCACATTCCTCATGTCCTTGATGGAGAAAGGTGTTTTAGTTTTGCTGTAGATTGATCCCACTGTTATTGTTTGTTTCTTGGCAAAAGTGAACCCATCTTGGCCAAGTACCCTGATCAATCTAGGTGTCACGTGGTTATTAATTTCAGAGGCGTTGGAATCCAAGGAACCGTTGCTAAGCGACCTACTTTTGCGCCCGCGGGCGCGAAAGTACTTAAAGGCCCGGCTGCCAAAATTAGCGACTTTCCGCCTGCTTTGCATGCATTGAAAAGTGGACTTTACGTGTAGGTTGTACAAAAAAAAACATTTTTTTACTGTTGATAAATCATAGACTGGAACAGAATTTCTTAGGCAATAAAACACTTCTCATCCAATAAACAGATGGAAAAAAGTTTGGAAAAAAGTTAAATTGAACCGTACTATTTTCTTAAAGGGCCCATAACCACCATGAGATCGGCTCAATCATCTTAGCATATTTCATGACTGTTGTGAGGTCGTCAAGAAAATAGTTCCATTCCATTTAACTTTTTTCAAAAAATTGTAAAATTCATAGTTGCCGCAAATAAAGCCTTCTAGTGTATTTGTTTTGAACGGGAAGGTTCAACAAGGTCTCGAGAGACCATCAAATCATCTTTTTAATAAGGCCAGAAATATCCAAATTGGTTGAACGGTTTATGAGATATTGGAATTCAAATATTGAAAGATGCATTGGCCTCCTCCTTCCTTATACTCCAAATAAGAGGGTCAATTGCGGACTGCCAGATAATAATGCGCATTTTTATGCTCAAGAAAATGCCATTTTGAAATTTGAAAAATGCCGACTACTTCCAAAGATATTCGAAAAAAAACCGAAATCTCGCAAAAGCGTTTTTATTATCACCTGCGTTTGTTTAAAAAGACATTTTGAAATGAATTACACTTTGTCATTGCCACTTTTTCTTCTCTGGAAGATGGTGATATCAAATTGAAAATCTGACGTTTCTTCTTCGAACTGCCATCATCAACTTTATTTTTTTTGATACGGACCTGGATTTTTTATTTTATTTTCAGTTATCTTTTGACGTCCTTAGGGCATTGTGGTATCGCAACCGTCGAAAAATATACTAATCTAAAAAATAATACCAGAGAAAATTAGTCGGGCAACCCTTGTCTCCCTAAGACATGGTCTGGTTCATAAATACATCTTCATTCGACACGTTATTCTTAGCACAACTAAACAAACCTAATTGACTGAACCAAAATCAAAATGATATTCAATAACGATAAATTTGATGAAATCGAATTAAATCTTCAAAAGACACGGAAAATAAAAAAAATTACATATAAAAAACTGGATCAATTTTTGCGAAAGTGTTCAAAAATATTGCCATTTCAACAAATAATTAAAAATAACAATAATAGGTGTATAGGTGAATAATAATTGGAAATATTGAGCTTGCTAAGGCAACTCATTTCTCTACACATTTCTCTAATCACCTCAATGCCTCAAGGATTTCAAGAGATAACTAAAAATAAAATAAAAAATCTAGGTCCGTATTTAAAAAAATTAAGATGATGATGACAGCTCGAAGACGAAACGTCAGAATTCGAATTTGATACCACCATCTTGTGAAGGAGAAAAAGTGGCAATGACAAAGTGTAATTTATTTTAAAATGTCTTTTCAAACATACGTAGAAAATAATAGAAACGTTTTTGCGAAATTTTGTTTTTTTTTCGAATATCTTCGGAAGTAGTTGGAATTTTTCATATTTCAAGATGGCATTTTTTTTAGCATAAAAATGCGCAACTTTGCAACCATTTAACCAAAAGTTTGTTTCTCGTCAATATCTCGCTTGCTATAGTTTCAATCCTTTTTGCATCTATTATAGAGATTGTAAAGCGTAAAATTGTCTAGAAATTTGGTGCCAAACTTTTTTCTTTATGACTAACCGTTTGAGGGATAGAGCGCGGAGAGAGCGCAGCGTTCATCCATACATAGAGGGTGAAAAACTTTCCACCCAGGTTTTCTAAGTTGTTAGGCGTTTTATCAAAAATCGCTTGGACACTTCATTTTTCTTTTTCGGGAAACATTTTTTTGGTATTCCAGCCCCAACCTGTCAACCCGTAAGCGGGGGTGATTGCTACCCCCAGATTTTCAAATGGAAAGGGGTTTCGAGTGATACATTATTTTGAAGGTCCTTTGATCCTGACAACAACTACCGAGTTTCAAGCCTCTGCTGTCATTCCTGTTGATATGATAGCTTGTCAAAAAAAAAATGTATTCAATAGACCGTTTCCACATGACGTAGAAAACAGCTGTCAATTTCATCAATAACAGCAACGTCTCCTGCTTTCTTTTTCATTAAATACATTGGTATTTTTTTTGTAGAATTGTGAATGCCTGCCTCAAGATGCCTGTGAATGTTCCAAAATTTCACAGTTTTCAGTAAGATTTTTATCGCTTATGCGTCCTCCGTACCCCTGAGAAATAAACGAAATGGATCACGCAGGAGTTTTGACGAATGATCTAATAAATAGAGATGGAACATTCATTCATAAACTATGAAAAATTGTGTGGACAACATCAAACATAGAAGAGACGTGAGAAGGAGTTGAGCGGGGCACTGAGTGGGGATACGTTTGCACCTTGCTTCGGCTACTACACGTGAAACTGCCAGTGCCGTAACTATTTTACAGAATTCCTAAATTCTTATTTACTGCAAGCTTTGTCATTTCAATATACCATATAGGTAAATAATGAAGCACTACCCACAAACTAAACCAGAATAATAACACTATAAACATTTACAAAATTCACACAAAACCCCAGTCAAGAAACAAGAGACGCCAATGAGACGAAATATGAATAAAACGTTTAAGCAAAATCCGATCGATAAGGGCGGACCCAATTTTGGTGCGTTGCCGTACTTCAGCTTATTTAGTTTTCAGAAGAAAATACTGGTTTTTATAAATTCTAAATACCCAAACAAATCTTAAAGAGATGTTTCAATTTGAACAAAAAGGTTACCATCAACTTATTTTATTAAATTCATACATAAAATGGTTTGAAAAATGATTCCAAAGAATGTTTTAATCTTTTTGCTGCATAATAATACTTCTGATAGAGTAAGTTTGGCAAACAACATGGTGGAAGAAACTCTGCACTCGAGTAAACAGTTCAATGTGTTCCTCATGTTGTCATCGGGTGAGTTGTATTCTGCTGCCGCCCACTCTGGGTCAGACGCTATCATGTTATGGACAATCTTAGCTTCATCTTTGTCACTTCGGAACCTTACCGACAAGGGTGGCCCTACCAGTAGCTACGCTACCACCGGCATCGCTTTCTGGACTTTGAGGCTACTGAGCCCTCTCAACATCGAAAAGTTGATAGAGCCCGAATTCCCGCGAATCCAAAGAACTTTTTGTTTTTTTCCCGATAACTTCGTTTTAAGCACTTATACAACGCTCAAGATCAAGTCATTATGTACAGTATGTTAACGTGAACTGAATAAACAATACTTTATCAAAGGAGCCTACGAAATATGACGAAAAGTTATTGAAAATTATATCATTATTCACTTTGTGACGCGCCCCGAGATTTTCCGGGTTTATTCCCGACGGGGATGAGGGAATTTGTTGATGTTAAAAAAAAATGCTCGAGCGCCACCTCCTGTATTTATGTGGTAGAGGACCCACAGTGCCTATCGGGTAGCTTTTAGACAGTGAAGAAAGTCCAGGCGTTCGTTATTTCCAAAATTCCGCAAACTTCCACTCTGAAATGGATTACTGAACTTTCTTGAAATAAAAAAAAACACGGTGTTCATGAAAATAAATCAATCAGTCTATTTGTCCCAAATCAAAATCACAATTGTGACTGGTCTCCAACCAGTCGGGAAAAAAAATAAATAAAATTAAATTAAATCAGCAATAGTCTGATCTTCGATCAGCAAAAAGAAAAATCAAAAATATCACATAAGAGATGATTTATAGAGAAAATCAGTCTAATCTCTTCCGGCGAAAAATCAAAATTACAGCTAATTGAAACATGAATTTGCAGTCTAAAACCGGCAAATTAAAACGTGAAGAGAGGTGTGTAACGCAGATAATTTAAAACGACGGATCGGGTTTTCACGGCGAAATAATAAACAGAAAATAACAGCGGTTTTGAAGAATTTAGACTTTTCCAACGACGTAGAGAAAATGTTTTGGAAAAACTAACGCGAACGGGTTATTTCCACGAGGAGGAAAAACGGGTTTTGAGGCATAGAAAAATTCTGTTCTTGCTTGCGCGGTAACTCCAGAAGCCCCTCTAGATTTAGTTTGGTTCGCTCGTAACTATCTCAAGAATGTTGTGTCAAAATTATTAAAATCCGGTTTCAAACGCGATACTGAATTTTCTATCTGAAATTATCCCACCAAGAATTTTTCGCTCCCCTGAAATTACTTTATTCAAACAAAACAAAACCCCGTGAATTTTCGAAAAACAGATCTACTATCACAATATAGTTTAACGGTGCGAAATTAATAGTCTGTTTCAAGAAAATTCACCTGAACGAAACTTGAAAAAGCCTGAAATTTCCCACCCGGTTGATAATTTTACTTCAACGCGGCTTTACTTTGAGAGAATTTCGACCAAAATCCGGCACATTTTACGGGTTCAGAACGTCTTACCTCGTGGAGATTAAAAGAAAAAGAATTTAGAAAAAAAAGTCGCGATTAGCTCTCGAAGCGGGTCGGGTCAGACAGTAGGTGCGGGTCGCGATGCAGTACTGCTACTCTCAGTGTACTCTGTACCCGTACTAACTATCATTTCGGCGTTTTCTACGTTCTGAATTCAGACCAAAAAGTGGGGACTGCTTGGTTGAATTTATGCGCGAAATGTGTCGTGGTCGATTGGTTTGTGGTTAAATAATTAATTGTTTTGACGCGTGAAGAACTAATAAGGAGTATTTCGGTCAGAATTCAATTAATAGGATAATGATTAGCTCACGGTCAACAATATTTTAGAAAAAATACGGGGTCCATTAATAGATAGATGACTGAGTTATACGAAAATATGAATTGACTTAAAAAGAGACGGGAAATTAATTTGAAAACTTGTAAATCACGACAGAAAAATCCGGAAATTTTTGTAACTTCGTTACAACTTTGTCTACTGTTCTATGAAATGACATGAGCGCCTGACCTCGATCAACTGTTGATATTTGAATTTGACATTTGTAGTGACACGTCACATGGAAACGTCTAATACCTGTTCATTTCAATCAGTGAGCACGTTAGGGCTTATGACATTCGATTTTTTGGCCAATTTTTTGTAGTACCAACAAACTCGAACAGGAAGTGAAATTGTCACATTTTCAAAACAAAACGTCCTTCACAAGGAGGTTTCTCCTGCGGCAGGCCTAGATTGCCCCAATCGCCATGCCTCCTAGCTTGCTCCTGCTGCAGGCGTGTGAGTAGGGCCCTTAACTACGACAATTTCGTGTAGGTATACTTTAGGTGCCCTTGTCCTTGATAATTGGAGTTATATCACTTACCCAAAAATAAAATCTGCTTTTTTGGAGTTAGCAATTCATTACTACACACAAATGCACTGCAGAAATTGACCATTTTGGCACCCACACAGCAGCAAACTCAAGGCTTTCTCTTGGGTTTCACTACTCACTACTCATCATCTACTCTATACCCTCGATTATAGCGATGAAACAGTCACAACTTAATCAAGATACCAAGGAATAAAATATAAACTTATCAAAATCACAAAATCCAATAACGCTCACGCTTTTTTCTTGAAAACGAGAAAATCTCAATGGAGAAAACACATTCCAAACAATGAAATTATTTTGAATCTATAGAGAATCAGAGAAAGCTACATATTGATTGAAAGCTTATTAGGTTGACATAAATACAGGGTGTTCCGGTGATCGTGTTACAAGCTTCAAGGGTAGATAAGACACACGAAAATAAGAAAAAAAGTTCATATGAACATGGCTCCGGAAACGCTTATTACTTCTTTACCCAAATACCCCCCTGGTTTGTATGCCCTTGGTTGAAGGTGACAAAATCCGGAAGGCTAAAATTGATGAGTCTACCAACTAGATTTCATGTCCCAAAATAATTGGTGACGATAGCTACAGTCTACAGAAGTACCGAAGCTATAAAACTGAGAGTAGTTTTATAAGGTCATTTTCGAAGTGCCCTAGCTCCCTGAGGAAGCGTTTCCGGACCCATGTTCATTGTTTATATGAACTTTTTTCTTATTTTCGTGTGTTTTATCTACCCTAGAAGTTTGTAACATGATCACCGTAATACCCTGTATATGTCAACAGATTTGACAAAGATAGACATCCCTTTCTGTTTCTATCTCTCTCTACTCGAAAATTAGTCTTCAGTCAACTCGATGTTAACAGCACGGATGGGTCCCTTCCAGGTACGGTAGTATCGAGTTCAATGCCTCCAACCTAAAATTCTAATGTCATTTTCAGGAATCAGCTGGGATTCGTGACGTACTTGGAAACGTCCTATGATTAATCGCCCACAAGAGATAACTTCTAAAAACTAAGGTGATATGGTGAGGGGCAGAAGATCTTCAAAATAACCTATTACTCAATCGTTTCGACGAGGATTTATTTCACGCATTTTTTTTTTGTGAAACTCCGCGGTCCATCTCAAAATCGGTTGGCCGAATGGAGAAAAGTTTTGAACAAGATTTCTAGAGAATTTTGTGGTTTACAGTTTTTATTATAGATACAAACAGGATTAAAACCATAGCAGGCAAGATATTGACTAAAAACTGACTTTTGTGATCTTTGACCTTGAATATCTTTAGACGCTGACACGAGATTTTATGAGACTTTCGAGACAACCTTGAGATTAAGAAAATAATGGTTAATACAAGTTTACAGCTTATTATCTCTTATTCCGCAGTGAACTCCTCATATGACTGGGCTATTATGACAGATATGAAAAAATATGAGACAAAATGATTTGGTATGAAAAGTTGAAGCTCAACGTGTAATTTTCCGGGAGCGTGAATTTTATGTGTCTTCGTAGCAGCTACACCTCCTAGCCTTCGAATTGCGAACTTCATAATAATTTCCAGTAATTTCTCTCAATCAATCTACTTATAGAGATTCTTTACCAAACCTCCCGCTCAAACCATTTCCGAAATACGGCCCTGTACAGTAATTTTTGTGATTTTGGCAATCACACGCCTTAGAGGTGAAGTGACCACCGAATATATTTCTGATTGACACATACATTGGCCAAACATTTCATTTGGTCACTTTTAACAACGGAAAGAATACATTTTTTTGTTTAGAATATCCATCTGATATAAGTGTGGATTCCATAACAGAAATTGTTATTTGCGAAAACATATTGCTTTGGGTTGAATGAACGGAGGCGATGAATCCGTTCACACGAGTCTCCAGATAATTCACTCTCAGCATATTATTGTCTAATTTGATAAACACCAACTTGAAACAAGTTCATCATTATTCGGACGTTCTAACGTTGTAATCGGATGAGATGTGTGGAGAATGGTTAACATTGCATGCCAAATATAAGTGGGTAGACTCTGATGGCTCGAGAGAACTCTACTGATGGAATAGTTGAAAACTCAAGAGAATCTTGAGTGATAGAAGTCATATAGAGTGTACTTGATTCGGTTTGGTCGATCGCGATGAAGATGACTCATCAATCCAATGTTATCGTCACAAAGTATTTTTAGTACTTATGCTCAAGTCTACATTTGACTGTCATTAGTGAACGCTCAGACACTTTCCGGAAAAATGATGTTGAGCCATGAATGTAACACATTTTTTGAAGAGGCTAACTTGAAGTTGCCCAAAACTGGATAAATTGCGGTCACATTCGCAACGTTCAATCAAAACTATCCGAATAGACCTTTGAAGATAGTGATCTACATAGACCAACTGAGGTGCGAGAGATTGCTGAGATATCAAGCCTTTCATTTAAACGGGTAAATGTATCATCTTTTATGGACTGGAGCTGAAAATAACGTAGATGGCACACTGAACCTTTGACTTTAAACCAAACAAACAAACACAAAACCGAAAAGTAAAGAAACGATCGCGCTTGGAAAAGTAGCTGCATGATCTGCAGGATTCACATTGGCACAGAACATTGAAGGCGACATCTCCATCACTCCCATGAGACAAAATAGCAGTCAATTCCGTGGGAAGGTGCCAGTGAGACGGCATGAGAAAGCGAAAACTATTTTATTGGCGGAAATAATTATGGCCAGTGTTATTTGGGACTAGCAAAGTATAATTGCTATTGTTTATTTCGAAAATGATGGGACCCTTTTAATAATCAAAATTTTCCGGAGCGATGGAAAGATAAATATGAAGCAAACAAGAGGAGCGTTCAAAAGAGAACTCTTGCACCTTATAGGTGTGTTTGTTATTTCGGTGTAGGATAATGTAGTGCATATTATGGCTGCCAATGTGAAGGAAATCACCAAATGGTTCAGCACATTTAGTGCAGATATGAATAAATCTGTTAAGTTGGTCATATTACATAAGTATCTCTATAAAATGATGCAAAAATCATCAACATTTACCAAAAACATACAAACTAAAACCAATTAAGACCTGTCTCGGGCGCCGAACTTCCCGATTTGTTGGGAATTGATGAGTTCTCTTGACACACAGTCGAACTGCACATAGATTACTCAGCAAACCAAGGCAAAAATCTTATCATCAAAATCCATAAAAAAACGCTCAAATTATAACTAATTGAAACTTGCGTTTGGGAAAAAACTATCGGATTTGTTCAAAATTAATTAAAGGACCGTCAAACTATCCTAGTTTCTTCATGAAATAACTCAAAAGGCATCAACATTTGTCGAAAAATACTCAATTTAAAACCTGTCTTGGGCGCCAAACTTTCGGGCTTGTCGGAAATTAGAGAGTTCTCCTGATTCACAATCAAACTATATAGATTACTTTGCAAACTAAGACAAGAATCATCAAAACCCTTGAAAAACACCAAAGTCGCAGTCGAATCGAGACTTTTCTCGGAAGCCAATTTTTCGGGTTTGCTGGAAATCACAACAGCAGTGATGATGGACAGACGAGTAGAAGGTCAAACTACCCCAGTTTCTTAATAAAATGTCGCAAAAATCTCCATGATTCGCCAAAACTCTAAAATCACAGACGTTTTAAACCTGCCTCGGCCGCTAAACTTTTCCATTCGTTGGAAGTTAATGGGTTCTGTTGATACAAAATCAAACTTCATTAATACTTTGCAAATGAGGGCGAAAATCATCAAGATCCTTAAAAAAGCACCAACATTACAGTCAATTGTTGAAACTTGCCTCAGGCACCCAACTTCCGCATTTGTTGGAATGCTATGCTATGAAGCAAAATCAAAACTGTTACTTTTCACCCGTATTGACCCTCATATGACAAAAAAATTAAAAAAAATCCTGTTGATGTAGAGAATGGTTAAATAACCATTTCCCAGAATAAAATTTCAGATTGTATAATTCCTGAATGTTCAACAGGCGCAAGTCAAGGTTACGCTTCTGTAGAAATTTCAAATAATACAGATGACGCTCAAGAAATTTCTTTATACAATCCAATCAAAGCTCAAAATGTTGATCAAAACAATTTCCAAATTTTTGATTTCACCATTCGACAATCCCCTAATCAATTTCATACAAATGAAGTCACATATTTGAGCCGAACGGAACATATGAACGAAGAAAAAATATATCATATTACAAAATTGTGTAGTGAATATTTTGATATTTTGCATAAAGACAATCAACCGTTAATATTTACCAACCAAGTCAAACACAAATAAAAACGACTGCCGAACTTCTCGTCCATTCAAAATCATATCGTTACCCATTTATACATAAACCGGTAGTAGAGCGGCAAATACACGAAATGCTGAATCAGAACATTATTAGATCAAGCGATTCACCATGGTCTTCAACAATTTGGATCATACCCAAAAAACCGGACGCTTCTGGGAAGAAAAAGTGGAATTGTGGATTTAAGGGAAATCAATTCCAAAACTATTGATAAACGTTATCCAATCCAAATATCACCGACATTCTTGATAAATTAGGCCGTAGCCAATATTTTACTACTTTCGACCTAGCTAGTGGATTTCACCAGATTGAAATGCACCCGATGACATAAAAAAAATAGCCTTCAGTTAATGGGCATTATGAATATATCAGAATGCCCTTTGGCCTAAAAAATGCGCCCGCAACCTTTCAAAGGGTCATGGATAAAAAGGACTACAAAATAAAATATATTTCGTCTATATGGACGATATAATAGTGTTTTCCACCTCACTACAAAAACATATCGTCAATCTCAAACATATTTTTCAGTGACTACGTGAAAACGGTGAAATTAACTTGATAAATCTGAATTTTCACATAAGCAAGTAGTATTTCTTGGACATTTAATAAAAACCCAAGGAATGAAACCAAATCCTGATAAAGTCAACGCTATTCTGAAATATCCAATCCCAAAATAAACGAAGGAAATTGAAAGCTGTCTTGGTTATTATCGGAAATTCATTCCAGATTTTGCCAAAATAACCAAGCCATTCACAAATTGCTCAACGAAAAATTCAACCATAAACATCAATGACCCTGAATATCAGAAAACCTTTCAAGACTGAAAACTACTATGAACAAATTACCCAATATTGCAATATCCGGAGTTTTCTAAAGAATATAATTTAACAATTGACGCAAACAAAGTAGCCATTGGCTGTGTTCTTTCACAAGGACCTATATGCAATCGCTACGCATCGAGAACATTGAATTCGTCTGAACAAAACTATAGTACTATTGAAAAAGAGCGTCTCGCAATTATATGGAAATCACGTCATTTTAGACCTTATCTTTTCGGAAGAAAATTCAAAATTGTAACAGATCATCGACCCCTTCAGTGGTCAATGGACCTTAAGGAACCAAACTCTCGACTTGTTACGTGGCGTCTAAAATTATAAAAATTTGATTATCAAATTATTTATAAGAAAGACAATAAAAACACCAATGCCGACGCTTTATCACCAGTACAAATTCATGTTGACGGAACAAATATCCAACCGTTCAGCTTCGAGAAAAACCAAAGTAGCGAAACTAGAATAAGGTCGCAAACTCCGCCAGTATTACAATTTATGCAATCTTATAACGGGAAATCCATATTAGATATTTAGTCTGAAAAGAAATCAATTGTTTTTTCACAGATCCCGTCAACAGAACTTGATGGTATGTTAACGTAAATGAAGATACTTTTGGAAATCAAGTTATTCGATTTTTAAAAGAATACGGCCAGCCCAAGAGACAATACGTTCACTATCTCCAAAACGACAACATTGACGAGCTTTATAAGAAAATGTGTAATTTCATCCCTCAGACCTTTAAACAGTCCACTTACAAATTACTTAAATCAAATAAATCATCAGCTGACATCACAAGATCCGAAAAACAACGCGAGACGATCAAAAAATAACACGAAGGTATTAACAATCACAAAGGTGTACACGAAACTATCTATCTACTTTGATTGAAATTTTATTGGCCAAAAATGAATGATGATGTACAAAAATTCATCAATAACTGTTCGATTTGCCAACAAGTGAAGTACGAGCGTCATCCACCCTTTATCAAATTACAACTTTCACCTTCCCCTGAGAAACCACTTGAAACACTACATGTAGACACATTCAAGTTTGACAAAAATGTTGCATTGACAATTTGCGACAGTTTTTCAAAATTTAGTCAGGCTCTCATTTTGCCAAGCTCATTTCACCAATCACTTGTTTAATTTGTGTCAAATTAAAAAAAACGAAAATATGGTTTCAGATAATGGTATAGAGTTGAACCAACATGTATTGAAAGAATTCTCAAAGTTGTATAATACAAATTGACATTACACCTTACCTTTGGACCCAAATTGTAATTTTATAGTAGGAAGATTTTACTCAACGATCCTGGAACACATGAGAACTTTAGCTTTGACAAAACCGAATCTAAATCCGCACGGAAAAATAAACCTCTCAATAATTAGATATAATAATTCAATTCATTCGGCAACAGATTAAAAACCAATTGATTTAGTATTTGGTCATTTAGAACTTGGAGATCTTATCGATATTGATAATTACGCACAGCTAATAAATAAACAATTAAGTCAACATGAAGAATCAATGGGAGAAATCTACAAAAATATTTACGAAAATCTGTCCGCTAAAAAACATAAAGTAATTGAAAAAGCAAACGAAAAACGGAATGATCCACTCGATATTCAAACCGGATCAATCGGTAATAAAAACTTTAGCGAAAGACAACCGAAAACCAATCCACTCTATAAACCAGAACATACTTTAAAAACTAGTGACTTGACAGTAACATTCGCACAAAATAACTATCATGAACAAATTTTCAAAAATCCCCGAAATATGACAAAAAACCCTTTGCAGGTTGACCTTACTCAACCTGACGAAGGTACAGATTCTGAATCTTGAATCAAACCCCGGCATCCTTCCATTTAAATTTGACACTGCCAAAATCAAAATTGGATTACATACATCCCTAGACTTTCTTGACCTCATCTCACTTAAAAATCAAGTGATAGACATAACAAGTCATTATATCAAACTAGAAACCACAATGAACAACTCTTTGAATCAAAATATCTATTGCTTAAAGCTTATCAACATCTTAAATATGAAGTAAATTTGGTAAATCAGAAAAACGATTCTTTCATACCAAATAGACGAAGTAAAAGAGGATCATTCCAATCGGATCACTAGTAAAATCAATAACTGGCATTCTTGACCAAGAAGATGCTAAAGAGATTCACAATCATATTATACAAACGCTTGAAAATAGACAAAATATTGTAATGGACAATTTGCACATTTTTTGGAAATATGAAAAATACAAGGATTAGTAAGTACTGATGCCATTGATGTATAAAAAATTATCCTTCGACCTCTAATAATGCAGTAATCACCGATTAAAGAATGCCAATCAACATCCAATACGTCACAGAATACACTATCTATCTCCGTCTCATGTATTGACTGATTTGACTCTCTCTCTGGGGAGGGTGAAATGGCCCCATCCCTTTTGCGATCATGCAGTGAAATTCGCGTCTTCTTTCTCATTTATTCAGTATATTTTTGGGCATTTCGAAAAAAATGCGTAGCAACTTCAATTTTCTAGCGATAATTTCGAAATGTATTTCCCTGTAGTTCAAGCAAAATGTTTTTGCAATTAAACACAAAATACTTTTCTCTTTAAATTTTCCGCTAGTGAATCACAATGATCTCGAGATCACATCTCTTTTCCATCCCAAATAGAAACAATTCCATCATCATTCCTCCTACTTACCTTATCCTGAGCAACGACAAGTACCAATACAAAAACGAAGAACGCATGGCTCTGAAGAAGAAATACTACTGCAAGAACAAGAACGTTATACCAATACATGAGAATACCGATTGCGTCACGTCCCCTTTGTCCTTCAAAAATTACTCGGACACATGTCGACAAATACCAATATACACCAACAAGCCTGGTTCATCATGAAAGAAATCGATGAAGCCCACTTTATCGGAATATTTCCGGAAAGTCAGAAAATCCAGACTCACTGTAAAGAAGACGGAATCGCTCAGCTTCATGGAACTTACTTATTCATAGTTCCACCAAGATGTTCCATTCAAACATCAAGGTTCGACTACAAGAATGATCAAGAAGCATTCCATGGGCATCCAGTCACTTTAGATGGCGTCAAAGAAATCCATGTTTCCGTTGCCCAAGTACAAAAAATCCACCTTCAAAATTTACCTCTGGATCAACCACATCGATTGCAACTACAAGAGTCACATATCAAACCTCTGGACTATATAAAAGAGCATAGCCCTTATCAAGACTGGTCCTTCTGGATCCTGATTCTTCTGATCCCGATCCCGATTGCGATTTACCTTGTCATGAGAAGGAAGTCAGCCATAATCAAGCCTCAGCGTCCGAGTACCATTAATGAAACTCAAGTGCTACCCCTTTGAGTTTCCTTTACGAAGGGAGGGGTTATGTGTCTAATAAGTCATTACTGCAGCCGTCAGCAGTTTTTTTGGATACGTACTCTCGCGGAGAAACGGCATAGACACGTTAGTATTACGTTCAAATTGTATTATTTTTATTTTTTTTTCAAAGTTGTAAAAATATAAATCATTTTTCAAAAAGGGTTTCTTTTTGACCAGAAAATGTGGTGAATAAAATTTTCAACCTTGTCCGTCTCCTGGTAAACTAAATTTTTTTTTTTTGAAAGGCTGTGTGCTCGCTCAAATCAAAGATGTGTTGGGCGACTATAAGGGACGCTGCACCATCATTTACCGTCATGGTGCTATTTCGTGCTGCGCGCGAGGAAAAGAATTATTATCAAGTTTGTGGGTTTTAAAATGTATCAAATAGAACTCATTCATTACCGTCATGGTGCTAAATGATGGTGCAGTGTCCCCTAACATTGAACATCTGAATATAAACGTGGCCGTAGAAGCTTGGAAGGTGATTTACGTTCGAAAGTCTCAAAATTGCAATGATAGACGACCGTCGAAGTAAATTGAGAAAGATAGCAGATGCTATAAATTTGTTCATAGAACGTGTTTGTCACATACTGAATCAAAATCCAGTCATGAGAAAGCTATTCGTACGATAGATGCCACGTTTGCTGAGCTCCGTTAGACGAAAGACGCGATCGCATGAATATTTGAAACTCTTGTTGGCGCAGTTTAGATGCAATAGATTAGAGTTTAGGCGCCGACTATTTAATGCTGATTAAACTTGGATACACAATCAACTGTTGAAAATAAAAATGAATGGGTTTCTGTTTGATATAGAAAACATGATGTCCAGAGTTGAGAATGAAATTCACGTGACTTTTGATTTTCGATAAATAATAATAATGTTAAAATTATATTATACAGGGTGTCCCAGCAAGGGTGGCCACCGGCCATATCTCAGAAACTACTGGACCTAAAAGTTCAGGAAAAAAAAAATTAACACTAAAGTGGCCACAAGAAAATGCTGGAAAATATTTTTAACTCCGAAATTTTGCCGCTAGGGGGCGCAATCAAAGCTTAAATATTAAAATTCGAAATTTCTCCGGAAATTCTCAGATTGAAGTATATCTTTATCAACATGGTTAGAAAACCTAGACAATTTCACGTCTTTTTGGTACAGGGCTCATTGGCGTACCGATCTTCGTGTGAGTAGGGGAAGGTAGTGAAAGTGTAATTGTTCAAGTGGCTGTAACTTATAAACGACTTATCCGATTTTGTTGCGTATAGGCTTGTTTGGAAGATAAATGTGAGTACTTTCGTATATCGTATCCAGTGATGCGTGATTGTCTCCAGAAAAGTTGCTAGAAGGCGTAATTTGGATTAAAAACTGTTATTTCCGTTTCACCGCAAAAATTTAAATGGTACGGTATAATTCTGATAACAGAATCGAAATAAAGATTAAATTTACAAGAAAAAACCTTAAAAAAAAAAAAAAAAAAAAAACCTTAAAGAACTTAAAGCATTAAATTTTACATAATTTGGACTAGTTATTATCATCAAAATTATACCATACCATTTGAATTTTTGCGGTAAAATGAAAAACACTTTTTTTAATTCAAGTTACCCCTTCTAGCAACTTTTCTGGAAACAATCACGCATCACTGGATACGATATACGAAAGTACTCACATTTATCTTCCAAACAAGCCTATACGCAACAAAATCGGACAACTCGTTTATAAGTTACAGCCACTTGAACAATTACACTTTCACTACCTTCCCCTACTCACACGAAGATCGGTACGCCAATGAGCCCTGTACCAAAAAGACGTGAAATTGTCTAGGTTTTCTAACCATGTTGATAAAGATATACCTCAATCTGAGAATTTCCGGAGAAATCTCGAATTTTAATATTCAAGCTTTGATTGCGCCCCCTAGCGGCAAAATTTCGAAGTTAAAAATATTTTCCAGCATTTTCTCGTGGCCACTTTAGTGATCATATTTTTTTTCCTGAACTTTTAGGTCCAGTAGTTTCCGAGATATGGCCGGTGGCCACCCTTGCTGGGACACCCTGTATATAGTCGAACGTTTTTGAAGATACGAGATATTTCAAATTTCATTTGTTAAAACTGAATACAATTTTTATACAGCAAAATATGTGCATATTTCATGTGATATAATCTTAAGAATGTCCTATTCAAATAATTCAGTGCTTGAACGAATGCATACCTATGCAACATCTTATACGGTTTTGTCGCATTTCCAAAGTATATATTATACAGAAACTTGCAGTGCAATAAAATTCGAATACACTTGAATAAAACTTGGAAGGGAAAATCAAATGAGAATTTTTCAGAGATTCACTTACACTTTTATCCACTCTTCTATGGGAGCATCAAATTATTTTCTATTTCGTGCTGCGTGCGAGGAAAAGAATTATTATCAAGTTTGTGGGTTTTAAAATGTATCAAATAGAACTCATTCATTCCTATAACAAAACAGAAGATGGAATGTTAATACATTTCATCTCTTTACAAAACAAGGTAAAAATCAGAATCAAAAGTTAAAATAACTTTGGGTTGTGAATAACTTCACACCATAAGGGTTTTCTAACAAAATCGGCTTTAAATGAAACTTCCATGAAACAGACGAACGTATCGAAGAGAAAAGGAAAATTTGGGAGCAGTGCCATTCGAAATGGATTATCGATAACTAACATAAGGAAAACGCTACAAACAGTTTAAACCTTCAACATAAGTATCCGCCAATATTATCAACAAAACAATGAAAAATGTTTCGTCAGTATCATCAAGTGATACATAGAAAAGCACTACGCCACAAAAAACAAAATTGAATTTACACTACCTTCCGCGTAAGAAATCTACTGTAACTTATTTTTTCGAAATATCGAATCTTCCAAACTGGCGTAACTTGAATTAATCTATAATCAATGAGATATTATATCTACTCTAGATATAGATAATATCTTTGTTATTTAGTGAAACGTTTATATGGTCTACTAGAACAGTTCAACAAACTTTTACAATAATAAATTAATCACAATGCTATATTTGTCCGTGTTTTTTGTTCTGTCTTTTATGATTCAGGATTTCAACCGTATCTACTGAATTCGTTATCCTTCCAATGTCATTGTTAAAGTGATGTAAGTGTAGAATAATGATTAAATGAAGAACCTAAGTTTCCCAAAGAAATATACATGAATTTAAAGTCATTGTGTGAAAGAGATATACCATTTCTACCAGTAAATTTTTTTAGATATCTCAGATCTTATATATAAATGTGTAAGTCTGTATGTTTCTTTTCCTAAAGCATTGGAACCGTCGCACAAAATTATCTGAAAATTTGCATAGTCATTAGCCTCTATCAAAAGATGGTTTAGGAAAACAAATAAAAAATTAAAAAATGAAATGTCAATTTATAGGTTCTATGGGACACACGATGAGGGGACGGAGAAAAAAAAATAAAAAAAAATGTGTTGTCATTATGTAGGTTCTGTGGGGGTACCGGCCAGCGGGAGCAAAAAAAAATTAAACATGGAAAAAATGATTAAAAAAAATAAATCTGTGTCATTATTATCTTATTTATAAACTAGCCTAAACTTGACGCGGGTGGCGCCGCAGGTTTGGGCTAGTAAATCATATATTTCAAAAAGTTATTGAGTAAAACTGAAGTTGATAATCATTATTTTTTCTGTGTTCCTTAAGATGCAGTGAGTGATTTGGTGACAGTTCAAAATATCGTCACTGTTTTCTCTGAGGCTACTCATAATTATTTAATATTCTGATATTGTGGAATGAAAATTTTTGTTTTTCCAAGTTGAGGAATGTGTTTTATTTCCTTATGACATTTACGCGTCCCTCGATCAACGGTTTTTATCATATAGCGTGCAAGACTTGATGTTTTTTCTTTTTCTTATAAAATTTTCATAATGAATATCAAATCAGGCCAGATATATTTGTTACTAGGAAAGTAGAGTCTTGAGCAAAACTACATATGAATATTCGAGGCTTAACACTACTATTATTTTCTTGGTACAAACTCAAACAACATAGAATTCTTTTGATAGCTTTTTTGTAAAATTGCAAAAAAGGAGATACTTCGTTGTATAGACGACGAATGTGGCATCCGCATTAAAACCCTGCGTTAGGCGCGAGGGTGACAGGCGTCCAGTAACCAGTGCTAAGGGAGTAATCTCCATATTTTTTATTTTTTATAATTTTTGATGAAAATAATGTATTCCTCTCTGCTTTTTGAAAAAATAATTGTTTATATAACTAGGGAGTATTTATTGTTGTGACCGGTTTATCTACAATTTTTTTTTCCGAAATCAAGTCAATAAAAATGGGTGACACCTGTACGCGTCCAACCACCACACGTTACCACGCGCTCAACTCAGGGTTAGCTATTGAATCGATTTCTTCATTGCAGACTGTAGAAAATTGTAGATTTTTTTCTAGAGTTATTCAGGTTTTGAATTCTGTATACAGGGTGTTCACCCCAAAGTGTTCCCACCACCAAAAAATTTTTGTTCAATAATCGATTTTCAAAATTTTATTTTTTTATGTGATAGGTCTCGACAAACACTTTTGAAGCATACGCGAAATTCGTGCCAGGGGCGTACTTATGGGTAAAGGCAGTCAAATTTCAGAAAATGATATAAGGGCAATTTAACGGAGTCTCAATCAGCATCACCAGAAACCCCTTTGTGAAAATTTCCAACTCTCTAATTTTCAAGTATCCGAATACAATAGTCCTCAGTTTAATATAAAATGTTAATTGAGCCCCATTGTCGCACCACCCCTGTATTTGGTATCGATTATTTTTTGATTAAAACTCTCATTCAGGGATTTTATTAACATCTTTATTGTAATATAAAACATACAGTAAGCCTCAATAAGCAGTGTAAGTATTATACAGGGTGTTTCCTAAAGATTGGTAAAAAATTTGTTGTGTGATTCCTGGGGTATTTTCATGAAAAAAAGTTCCTATAAACATTTGCCGAGAAATGCTTCCTAAGGGAGCTACGCCCCTTTAAATAGGGCACCCCGAAGACGGTTTTTCCTCAATATTTCCGAAACCTTACATACAAAAATCATGAAATTTGGTACATCATACAAACTTTTAATGCTGAATGAGAATTTGAGCTCAGAATTTCAAAATTTTAATCAGGGGCGTACGATACTGGCGGGGTTAAAGGTTAAAAGAATTTAACCTTTAAAATTTTGAAATTCTGAGCTCAAATTCTCATTCAGCATTAAAAGTTTGTATGATGTACCAAATTTCATGATTTTTGTATGTAAGGTTTCGGAAATATTGAGGAAAAACCGTCTTCGGGGTGCCCTATTTAAAGGGGCGTAGCTCCCTTAGGAAGCATTTTTCGGCAAATGTTTATAGGAACTTTTTTTCATGAAAATACCCCAGGAATCACACAACGAATTTTTTACCAATCTTTAGGAAACACCCTGTATAAACAGATTAACAAAAAAAAACAACACAGGGATATTTTTTTTGTGTTGAAAATGAGTACAGGGGGGTTTTTGGTGACGCTGATCAAGATTCCATTGTCATTTTTTTTTCCTGGAAAATGCCTCAATATCATTTTTTGAAATTTAACCTTCCTGATTGAGATTTCCGTGAAATTCAAAGGCAGTCAACTTTCAGAAAATGATATTAGGGCATTTTTTAGAAAAAAAAAAGTTGACGGAATCTCAATCAGCATCACCAAAAATCCCTTTGTGTAAATTTTCAAGCCTCTGATCTACAAGGTGCCCGAATAAAATAATAGTCTTAGGTTGTCGTTTATTGGCAGTACGTACGGAAGTTATTTCCAGAAAAGAGAGATCAATTATTGACTATGTGGTTGAAGAGCAGAAAAACAAACCAAATATAATAGACACACGAGTGAAGAGAGGACCAGAAATCGGAAGCGACCACTTCTTGGTAACAACAAAGATTGGAGGAAGACAAGAATACCGTAAAAGAATAGAGAAAAATCATACAAACCTGAAACCAAAACATGAAAAAATCAAAGCCTACAAACTGACAGAAAAAGAAGTCGCAGAAAAATATGCACAAGAAATTTCCAAAAAACGTGAGAGATTAAGAGAGCATATACATCTACGAACTATTCAGAAGATGTGGATTAATTTTGAACAAATTAAAATGGAAACAGCTACTGAGACATGTGGAATCAGCAGAATACTAACTAAACAAAAACAAACGGCATGGTGGAACAATGTAATTGAAGAGCAGATAAAGAAAAAGAAGGAAGCCTGGAAGAACTACCTCAAGGTGAAAAGGACAGAAAAATAAAAAATATATACAGAGGAAAGGCAAAAGGTGAAAAAGATGGTGAATCAAGAGAAAAAGAAAAAATGGGAGGAATTTGGACAAAAATTCGAAAATGCGGCGAAGGGAAACCAAAAGCTTTTCTACAATATAGTGAAATCATGCAGAGGCGAACCCTAAGGACAAAAAACATTCAACATAAAAAGTAAGAAGGAGGAAATATTAACAGATGAACAAGAAATCATGCAGAGATGGGTAGAATACTTTAAAGAATTGCTAGAGGCAAACAAAAATACAGAAGCAACAGAAGGGATAGAAGAGGAAACAATGAGTTCGACTTGGGAGACGCAAGATGAACACATAACATTTGAGGAACTTGAAAAGGCAATGAGGGAACTTAAAAATGGAAAAGCACCAGGAACCGACAACATTACAAGCGAAATGATAAAATATATGGGTGACGAAGGAAAAGAGATATTACTGGTAATCTACAATCAAATATTGAAAAAAGAAGAGCTACCGGAAGAATGGAAAACATCACTCATCGTGCCGATTTATAAAAGAGGAAATAAGCAAGACTGTAATAACTACAGGGGAGTAGCACTTATCTGCACAGCAATGAAAATATTGGAAAAAATTATAAACAGTAAAATGAGTAACGTTATAGAGAGTTCAATGCACGAAGCACAAAGTGCATTTTGGAAAGGAAGAATTACACAAGACCATATATTCACAATGAGACAAATCACAGAAAAGAGAATGGAACAAAAAGCTTTCGATAAAATACAAAGGTTTAAATTGTGGGACATATTAAGAAAGAAAGAAGTTCAACCAAAGGTAATAAGACTGATAAAGGAAATGTATGGAAATAATAAAAACTTCGTAATCAGCCAAGGCAGACGCTCAAACTGTTTCAAAATTGAAGAGGGCCTAAGACAAGGAGGTGGATTAAGCCCAGTCTTAATTACCATAAATATGGATGAAATAAAAAGAAGGTGTACAATCAGGACAAGAAAACTGCAAGTAGGCTATAGAAACATGCAAAATATACAAATATCAGAGGCAGCTTTTGCAGACGACATTGTATTATTCGCAGAAAATGAAAGAGACCTTAACAGTAACATCAACATATGGAGTCAGGTGACAAAAGAATATGGAATGCAAATCAACAAAACCAAAACAAAAGTTATGATAGTTGGGAAAAACATTCATCAAATGAACATTCAAGTGGAAGAAGAGAGAATAGGGCAGGTCAAGACTTATAAATACTTAGGGGTAGAACTGGACCAATTAGGAACATTCGAACCAGAAGTAAACAGATGAATAGAGACCTCAACAAAACTTTACTATGCAATAAACAAAAAAATAATAAACAGAAAAGAAATATCCAAAAACACAAAGATGAAAGTATTCAAAACTGTCTACAGACCAGTACTGACATATGGATGTGAATCATGGATACTATCTCAGAGACAAGAAAGCAGAATACAGGCCATGGAAATGAAATACTTAAGAAGAGTAATGGGGGTAACAAGGATGGACAAGATCAAGAACAACGACATCAGGGAAAAAATGGATATAGAATCAATCCTAGAATTTATTGAAAAGAGAAAATTGAGTTGGTGGGGACATTTACAAAGAATGGGGAGCAATAGGCAGGTGAAACAAATCTGGGAAGCAAGAGCGGGAGAAAGAAGGATGAGAGGAAGACCAAAAAAAAAATAGAACCAGACTGTAGGGGATGCACTGGAGAAAAGAGAAAAATCATGTAATGAGGCTGAAGCATTGACCAGAAATAAGAAGGAATGGGCCAGATTCGTGCACAATTAATGTAAACTGAGAAAAAAAAAATGTAGACATGTATACACCCTACACCATTTCAAATGGTACAGTATGGGGTTTTTTGATAATATATATATATATATATATATAAAGAACTAGAGGTTAGTGGGGATGCAGTCTTGTAGATTCTTCTTTACGAAGTGGCCATGAGGTAAAAGAAAAACCCTTTGAGGTTATGTCAAGCTTTCGAGATTTATTTGGTCTCTTCTTCAGGACTACTTCAAAAATTACTCAAATTAGTACTACTAAAAAAATATTATTTAGAATGAAACTCACCACACGTGGGTTATACAGGGTCCTTCATTAGTGCGTCGGGCAATCCTAGCGTGGTTATTTACAAAAGTAGAAAAAAAAGTTTTATACAAAAGTTTAGAATGTGACTTTATGCATATTTTAAAAATATTTTCAAACATACAGGGTGCGTCACAAAAGTATGGCACGAAAAAGTATGATTTTTTTAAATGGAACCCCCTGTATATTGATTGATATTTCAATTCTTTTTTCAATTTGGAACAAAAATTGTGATACAACTAATGTTCCTAAATTCAACCGTTATCGAGATATCGCGTTTTAAAAATGGCATTTTTGCAACTTTGACATGCTATAAAACTCAAACTATTCAAGTTAGAGAAAAATGGATTGCACATTCCTATCTTAACTTTTCAAGAGCTATTCAAGGAGATTGAATCCATTATTGTGAAAAAATGTCAAAATGTGCCGAAAAAAGTTGACAGTTGACGTTACCTTCTATCCAAATGACAGAAGAGCTTTTGAAAAGTTAAGATAGGAAAGTGCAAACCATTTTCCTCTAACTTGAATAGTTTGAAAGCATGCCAAAGTTGCAAAAATGCCATTTTTAAAACGCGATATCTCGATAACGGTTGAATTTAGGAACATTAGTTGTAGCACAATTTTTGTTCCAAATTGAAGAAAGAATTGAAATATCAATTAATATACAGGGGGTTCCATTTAAAAAAATCATACTTTTTCGTGCCATACTTTTGTGACGCACCCTGTATGTTTGAAAATATTTTTAAAATATGCATAAAGTCACATTCTACAACTTTTGTATAAAACTTTTTTTTCTACTTTTGTAAATAACCACGCTAGGATTGCCCGACGCACTAATGAAGGACCCTGTATAAATGAACTGGAAGACAAACTCCACATATCGGAAAAACCGTAAGAATTTGCAGGAGCAAATCTCACTCAAAGATGCTTCATTGCCCGTGGCAAGCCACGTGTGTCCGGAAATTACGCGTCAGGATTTTGGTGGGCGATTCTACATGAAAAATTAATGCAACAAACTTCTATACAATTTTTTCAAAAACTTCAAAAATTTTTTTCAAAGTACGAATTTTTAATTATTTAAGGTACGGTTAATGTTTAAAGTCGTTTTTCTCGGAAACCGTTAATTCTACGATGATGCAACACGAGCACCTTTTTAAAAAATATTTTGATGTTCTTTACTAATTTGACATCCAAATTTATAAAAAGATTAAAACAAAAAAGTTCTAAGTAATTTTCCTAAGGTGAAGGACAGCTTCAGCCTTTTGTCATTGACGACTAGCGTCAAATTAATAGGGTGAATACAAAGAAACACTAGTGACATGCATGCAAAATTTGGCGAAAATCATTACACTAGAAAAAAAGTTATTAAAAAAAATAAGAAAAAAAAATATTTTTTAACACCCTGTATCTTCCCTAATTTTGAGTTTTTGAAAAAATTGTATAGAAGTTTGTTGCATCAATTTTTCATGTAGAATCGCCCACCAAAATCCTGACGCGTAATTTCCGGACACCCTGTATATATATAGTAGGGTTTTTGGAGATGCTGTTCAAGATTCCATTGTCAATTTTTTTCTAGAAAATGCCCTAATATCATTTTCTGAAATCTAAGCCCCTTTGAAACTCTACAATTATCATAAGTACACCCCTGGAACAAATTTGGCAGAGCATGCTCAAAAAAGGGTTTGTTGAGACCTTCCAAACAAATCCAAAAAAAAATCAAAATCGGTTGATAAACAGACATTTTACAAGGGTGGGAACACTTCAGTGTGTACACCCTGAATATATGTAGATATACTGAGCATGGTGTGATGACAAAATTCAGCATTTTCAGTACATTTCAGAGGGTTATATCTCCGTCAATTTTCAAGTCACAAGAAAAAGAAAAAACACGTGTCTTCTTATTTTTCATACTCTGTAATTTGGCAATAAAAAATGTATGAAAGTTCCCTATTGAAACAAACATATCAATTATTTATCCAGACCTTGAATTTAAAAAAAAAATAAATGAACTTAATGTTAAATGAATGAACGAACTTCATATTATGGCTTCAACTAAATTAACATACGTCACTCAAAACACAAAGTGAAGTGTTCTTTGGAAAAAGATTATTCATTGAAAATGGAAGGATGAAATATTCAAATACAAAATTACACTTTACATTGCAAAATCATTTTTGACGATGAGATATTTGTTAAGATCCAAATAAGAAATTAACCTGTGATGGAATTCAGTTCATATCACTGTGAACAATTATATTATGAGGCCTTCTGAAGTGAATCCGAATCAATCAACCAATATAAGCATTTTCTGATGACTATCGTGGATAAGTTACAGATACTTGAAGTAATTAAATTTTAAAAAAATCACTTCATGTTCAATAATAAAAGTGCCAGGTGCTCAATTCTCCAAATAATCCGTATGCGAATATCCATCTCATTTTTTACACTATTCGTGTACGGATTTGATTGGAGAATTGAGCTCTAGATATGACTGAAAGCGGGAACACAGTGACATCAATCACATGATCAGATCACTGTTTTTTCATAAAATTCACACTACGGATAGCTAAGGTCTAAACTACTTAGAAAAGAGACGTGACAATATGTGAAACATAAGTCCCTTTTAATCGGGACATCCCTTGTTGCACGCTGAGTGTTTAAATGGTAGATGAGAAGCAAATGTACATCTGACTTTGTTTGTATCCGTCTTTTTGAATCTTTTTTTCCAAACACAATCATCGCCTTTCAATATGTCAGCATCCAATTTGAATAAACACTTTCTCTTTCACCAGAAAGATGGCTTTGTTGATATTGGACCCACTCATGGCAATGACCTAGAGTAACAACTATGGCGGGAATCTTCGAGTGTTTCAGGTATGAAAATTCGACAGGAAGCTTTGATTGTGGAATTTTCTTATCCAGAATCACTTGTTCCAGAACACTTATGCTCATTTTCGAAAAAATGTTTGGAACAAATAAGTATCCTGTGGCGTCACCATCGTATCTTCAAGGATGTTGGTTACATTTACCAAGTTTTGTTAAAAAATGTTTCTCATTATGACTACTACCGGTGATAATGGGATATCGTCCTTCTGCACTTTTGGTTGATCGTCCTCGTGTCATCATTTCCATGTTCATCAAGCATTTTTGAAATATCACTCCAGAATTATGAATTTCTTTCGAAAACAACCTTCTGTTGTCATATCGCCTCAGTCAAACTCTTCCACAAATTCAAGAAATTATGTATGTATGTTTGTGTCTACGGTCATCTCGAAATAATACAACATGTATCCAGTCGGCATTCTTCAATTATAAAGCAAATTTATTTTCAACTGCGACCTGACCTCTTGATAAAACTTTCTCCAAACACATTAGCGGTCCTGCAAAAAACTAAAAAATGATACTTTGCGGTTTTTGACAGAAACCAAAGTATCTCTCGAGTATTCCCTTGTTTTGTTTTTGCCAAGTTACGCTAACCTTCCTCTTTTCCAAACTTCTTAAAACTTTACTTTTCCTTGGTTGTCCCGGCAAACTTTTTTATTATTTATTTATGTCCGGGTGTTTGTATGTATCAGGAAAATCTGTCGATGTCACCGAGTGCTTATGTCGTGATTAATGTACCAGAATGCGGTCGAGTGTCCCAACGAACACTGGAGTCGTAAACTTTTAGTTTAGATCTATTGTAGTGGAATGGTCTATACTTTGAAGAAATTCTCCGGATATATTTCTAAGAGACCGTGAATTGTCGACCAGATGTTCTCAGCATCGCTAGATATTATTTGTTCATTCGATGTTACTGGCATGGGAAAATAAGTAAGAAGAAGACGTTGATAACTATCATTTTTATAGCTGTTAAGAAACGTAGTATCCTTAAAATCAGCAAAATCAATACACTGAGGCCAAGTAGTAGTAGGTTGGCTCTCATTTGCTGGTTTGGAATGTATCTTCCACTTTATTCAATTATCATAAGAGAGTAACCTAATTCAGATAACGTCTATCGTGTTTTGGAGGATTTGAATACCTCTTGTCCTATTTGAATCCTCCTGCTTGCAGTTTGTCTTTTTATATTCTTTATTCGCAAAACTTCATATTGACTTGCATTGGTTATACAGCGCGACTCTAAAAGGTCCCCCCCCCTTTTTTTTTTAATGTGTGCACCAAAAATTTTAAAACTTGGCGTACTTCAATTGCTGTCAAAATACTACATTTTGATGTTACTGACGTACTTTAAGTATTCAAGATGGCGGATGGGCGCCATTTTGAAACATTTTTTTTAATGGAAAGGGGGGTCGTGTGATACCTCATTTTGAAGATCCTGATGAGTACTTTATAACCCTAGAATATAGAGTCGATATCTTCAAGTACTACAAAATGGCGGTACATTTAATTACTACATTGATACAAACACTTTTTGAAAAAATTCGTCAAGTTCAATTCGAAAGATGCTTTTTAGACATTTTTGTCATTTATTTCTAACCCAAACTTTATGTCAAGAATATTTCCAGCATCTTTTGAATTGAATTTGACGATTTTTTTTTAAAAAGTGTATGTATCAATGTAGTGATTAAATGTACCGCCATTTTGTAGTACTAAAAGATATCGACTCAATATTCAAGGGTTATAAAGTACTTATCAGGATCTTCAAAATGTGGTGTCACACGACCCCCTTTCCATTTGAAAAAATGTTTCAAAATAGCGCCCAGCCGCCATCTTGAATACTAAAAGTACGTCAGTAACATCAAAAAGTAGTATTTCGACAGCAATTGAAGTATGCCAAGTTTCAAAATTTTTGAAGCACACATTAAAAAAAAGGGGGGGGAACTTTTTAGAGCGCTGTATAGGGTTGTTTTTCTCGGGCCGCCCATGCAACTGGTGGCTAGAAATGTCAAATTCTTGACACATTTGATTTTGAGTAATGACATGTGACAATATTTTATAACCTCCAGAATACTTTCAGTGTCAGTGCCAAGTTTGAGTGAGTTTTTATTGAGTTTCATGAAGAGTAACATAATTGTTGATACAGTGATACACAAATGAAACGTGAGTTCGTGAACTGGAACTATAGGTCAAGTACCGTCATTCCAGTATAAGCAAAAGTCATATTTTTGACATCTCTTCCGCGTTCACATTGCACGAAAGACGTTATGCTCTATCCTTTTTCTACTTTTAGCCAGATAAGGATAGCAGCACGCTCGTGAATGCAGCACTGCTTGTCGGTTGCCATGGTGAGAACGCATGCGCCTCACGCTATCGGCGAGAAAAACAACCTTATTGACAATCATGTTTTATGAATAATCGTTTGATCTGAGAATTCTGATAGTCTTGTATTTTTTGTTATAATTGATGTTGTGTTGATATTCTGTAACTCAACACATATTGATCAAGCAAGTTCATTGTTTGAGTAGTGGTGTTTGTTTTTGTTGGGAATGATCAAGGTTAATTGATAGTAGTAAGGTTGCGTCGTTATACGTTCGAGTCTCGGACGAATCAGAATTCAGACAAAAATGACGTCAGTCGGCTCGGATCCGGTTCTGAAATTCAAATACACATTTAAAAAAAAGATAGAATATGGTTCACACTTGATAATCAGAAAATATTTCACTGTATACCAAAAGCTGTGTGATAACTCACCCTCAAACACGTTTAAAAACGGCCGACACTCCGTAAAAAAAAGTTTCAAGACCCTGAAATACGGACATGTTATGACGTCAAGATGACACACCGATGACAGGAATGTCAATAATGGAGCTCGGTGGCGGGATCGATTCGGTTTATCGTTCGTGGATTTCCGACTCCCTAGTTACGGCGCAACCTCTACATATCAATTAACCTTGGGCAATGATTATATCCCGCTGTCATTGTCATATAAGGATAGTCGTGGTGCATATTTCATCAAGCCGCATGTGTTCAATTTTTGCTATAAATCTGTCACTAGATATCTACTGTGTTCGTGTTTAAATTTAAATATTGTTTTCTTCATAATTTTCAGCTTATATATTTTAATCGATTGAGGTAGTGATTTTATTGTCGATGTCATCCATTGGTATTATTATGAGGAACTGTGATAAAAGTGATCCAGATATCAAATCGTAATCTAGCTTCAATTGTTCGCCCCAAATGGCGAAGAGTCGTTAGCGCTTTCATGTCAAACAAAAATGTCACAGAGAAACATAATCGAAACAACGTTGTGAATGCTCTATCAAAATACAACCATCTTTATCAGCTACGTTGCGTCAAAACTCTCACTATTTCATTGACAAGAGTCATCATTGAACAAACCATGGGCTTGAAAGACGATGCTGCGACGATTCAACCTCAACAACAAATTATCAGAATTGACAATGCTCTATCAATTTCATCCAGCGTTACATCAGGAGTGCCACAAGGATCTCACTCAGCGCCACTACTCTTTAACATTTATATTAATGACTTCTGGGATTTTGTAACGTAATGTGATATTCTAGTGTTCGCCAAAGATCTAAAAATATTTTCTAGAGTAAGCTCTGTAAAGGCTCTAAACATGTTCAACGCGCTATTATAGATATGTTTACACAGTGGTGCCACTCAAATGAAATGAGCTTTAATACGCAAAAATGTAAGGTGATTCAATTTCATAGAAAGAAGAATATTATAGAATATGATTACAAGATAAATGACATTATCTTGGAAAAGGTTTATGAAACTTAGGCTTTGGGAGTATATTTCGGCACAAATCTTACATTTAGTTTATAAAGCATGTGACAAATATATCAATTGAAATGTCAGGACTTATTAGCAGAACTCTGAGCGATTTTAAAAATGTGATTTTCGAGTCCAAGGGTATATCAAGCGATGATATTGATGTTCAAACTCAACATAGTTCACCCTGTGAGGCGACACCGCGACACCAGGTCAATATGACAGTAGTTGTCACAATTTATAATTTACCTGTAACATACATCAATTCATGAAATACAGTCCATTTAAAAACAATTTAAAACGAGTATATTTGCCTCCTATTTACGGCACAATAATAATTGAACCAGCAGCAATTACAAATACAAATAGACAATTGATTATGAACAGATTTTAACGGTTACTTGTATAGACACTCTACAAAATAGACGTACTCTTTGCCATTCATATAAAATTGTGAACGGGCAAATTTATGGCCAGACTTAGGTATATTATCAGAGAGCATATCATTTCATGTTTAACTCAAACTGACACGGAAGAATCCTCTTTTTCACGTTAGCTTCCACAGAACAAACTACGGAAGAAGCTCAAAAATTACTAGAATATGCAATGAAGGTTATTTCATTCTGGAGGAAGATGATGGTATAGACTTTACTTTTTTAGTATAGGGTATACGCAATTCAAGTTTACATGCCGCAAGCACTTGAATACTTAGGATTATGTAGTTTGATTAAGGTTCAAGTTTGAACTATTATCATACTGTCCTATTCCATGGTTTTATTTGCCGTCAATAAATAAATAAATGAATGGTACCAACTGCAGAAAATCGATCAGAGATACTCTTTCTCTGTTGATGTTGTTATTGCAAAGTTTTATTACTTTCAGCAAAATGCTAAAAGAAATTTAATTAAATTCTATGATTTATTGATAATAATCCGGACGATGGTGTAGGTATAGTGCCATAAGCTTGTTAAAAGATCAGATAAATCCATCAATACTTTAAGGTTTATCAGTCTTCGGCTACCAAAGTCGTTTTAAAGCAATATATCAGGTTGTCTTCCAATTAGTCGATATTTACGGTCTTTTTCCTCTTTTCTAAAAGTATTTCCAGATAATCAAAAATATGAGAATTATTCCTATGTATTGTGTTAAGTACACTAAACAAAAATGAAAAGTTGTCAATCTGATAATAGTCTATGATGAAATTCATATTAAAAGTCGGCTTGATTTCAAATGACAAAATTGTCGGTTCCGACTATGTTTCATTTTTTATTGATAGCCAGAACAGTGCAGACATATTTATGGTAGCCTGACCATTTGGTCACTTCAAAGCCTTGCCTGTATGAGTGTTAGGGAAATGCGGTATTGGAAACTCAAGTGAAACTATAGATCATGTCCACATATTGAGTGAGCCACGTAACTGTGATCGACTGAACATTTTTCGTAATATACTAATCTCCTCTCCTCTCCTTTTTATGTTTATTTGATCAACATTTCCTACAAACTAGATTGCGGCTCCAATAACTCCCGAGAAGTAGAAGTACGTCCTTGAACAAAGGCATGAACAGACAGTATGGACACATGTTGAAAAATAATGGATGTATTTGAGTTTTGAGGTCGACGACACCACTAATTCCGTGAACATTTTTCAAACAAACTCTGCTCAGATACAGGAATAGTTGCTCCAAAAATGTTAAGAACTCATACAAAGTTATAATCAAGCTCGTTATCAAGTATGGATCTGTCCACAAAAAAAATACAATGAAAGTAGTGTAAGACTAAGATTTCGATATGATAATAACTATATTCGGAGTGTGCTTGGAAAATAAAAAAGAACCTAGATACAACAGAAACCGTTGAAATTGAGTGGTTTGGTTTAGCAAACTAGACCACTTTGACGTCAGATTCTTGCTGCTTGGGAGACGGAGAAAGCTTTTATATCATATTATAATAAACAACAAGTTGCGACAACTCACGTCAACCCCTTTTTGTCTCAATAACAGAAATTCGTCTCATCTATACCCTGCTAACATTTTGAACTGCAAAACTGTTTTCTTAATTAAGAATTTCAGACTTGGCATCAATCTTTAGACATGCTGCATAGATGGTAATCGTGTTGTATAATTTGATACGTAATTCACCTATGTATCAGTATCATTGAAATCATGGAGTCTGTTACAGTGAAGTTTTATTTTACATTTCATAATGTTAGTAGTGTATAAATGAGGCGAATTTCTGTCATTGAGACGGAACCAAATTTGACCCAGTCTAGGTATATGAAGCTGTCCCTACTTGTTGTTTATTATACTATGCTCATATTCAATTATTGTGACGTTAGCCGTCAAAACATTATAAGATTTTGCATGTGTTTTGAGTTCGACAGTATAGAGCATTGCCATTATTTATTGAGAAAGTGTAGGGGAAAGTCTTCCCATTATCTCCCAGTAGATAATGATATCAGGCAAAAACGCATAATCAGTGGTCACTTTGAAAGTGTTCCTCCATCCCAGAATTCAAATATTTTCCTTAATGATCGGATTAGGCAAGTGTTTGATGTTTTTTGTAAAAATCCTAATAACTTTTAAACATTTCTGGATCGAGGTATGTATAAAACCCATCTCCAAATAGAATTCCAATTTGCTGCAATGGATTACCAGCCTTATAAGAAGTACTGTGTGATAGCAATCGTTTGTCTGAAGTTTTCGTTTTCCAAATGAGCTTGACATAAATTCAAAATGGAGCCGTCTGATGATGGACAATTTGCAAATTTTTTGAAAATATGAAAAATATAAGGATTAGTAAGTGCTGATGCCATTGATGTTCAAAAAATCAACCTACGACCTCTATTATTGTAGCAATCACCGAGTAAAGAGCGTCAATCAACATCCACTACGTCACAGAATATATCATCTATCTGTATCGACTGAGATCACTTTTTCTCTCGAGAGAGAAAAACAGGGTAATTTGGCTCCGCCCCGTTTTCGATCAAACAGAGAAATTTGCGTTTTCTTTTTTATATATTTAGTATATTTTTGGGTATTTTGGAAACATTTTTTCGCTGATGACTTTCTAATATTGTCTACAATACGTATATAAAATTTCAAATCATTTGAAAATGTATGCAAATTGTCCGTTGCGTGCCGAGTGCGCGGTAACATCTTACGTGTTTGCTTGATGCTCTTCTTCAAGATTGCTAGATTTCCATACAAAAAATTAAAATCGTTTTGGCATCCAGGATGAAAGCCACTTTAGAATCTGAACGTAGATGGTGGTAGCTAGAATTCTTGACTTAGCAGAGAGGTGGATATGCAAAGACCCGGTAAGATCTATGCAACAACCAAGGACTGAGCAAACAATCTGCTGATCACACTATATGTCAAATTCCTTATTGGACATTGAATGATGCTTTGAAGAAGGTCTTATTTTTGAAACACGGTATATTCAAACATGGGGCGCGGTTTTATCAGACTGGTTTGATGACATCACGCGTTCACCGACTTTTGTTTTCTTTCGACCTTCTTTACTACTTTACCTTAATTCGAAATTTGACAGTTTCACTCATTTACCATACAAATCTTCTATTCAATTACATTCTCAAAGTTGGTATACATCACATGATGATTTCTGGGGAGCCTTTCCCTTAATGTCGCGCCAATATTCAACTTTTCTTAATGTATTCATTCTCCGCAAATATGGGGAACGGTCTCCAGAAATTCACCTAATCTGCCGAAGGTAGACGTTATTGTGGTAGCCGATTTTCTCGAATCAGTAAGTTTGTGATACTATGTAGTTGTTGACAAGGTGTTTCCTTTCATTAGCTTTCATACGTTTTCAAAAATCCGCGTCACGGTCGCAGACCATGATTTTCTTTTTAGTATTTGCTTTGAGTACTCACAAAAATTTTCGTCAGCGTCCTATACTTGTCGGTTTTTGCACTCAGACTCAAACACCATTTCCTTGCAACCATAATACACTGCCCGACAAGAAATTCCAGACAAGAATAACTTGAGTCAATTTGATATCCTTGTATTTTTTCTAGTTATTGTCCGACTTTGGTAAAAGTTTTACTTAAGTGAAGCTCTATGTCTTGAGATATTACCCTTGATTTTGGTTATGGAAAAATACTGATGACTTGATCATTATACAGGAAGGAACAGAAGCTACTTTTTTGCCCTCAAGTTTTCAACACCCTGTGGCGGCAAAACTTGGCTTTATGACGTTCGGTTGTGAAGTGCAATATTTTCTCAGCAACATGTTCTTTTGTTCATGTCAATAACTGCTTTTTTAGAAAAGATATAGATGTTTAAAGAAAACAAAACAGTCTCTCGATATTTTCTCAACAAAAAATTGAAAACATTCGTAGACCAGCATGAACAAATATTCAACAACCCATAGCATCCTTATTACCTTTGATGCCATGTGACAATGCATGCTTTTGATGCAGCTCTGAATCGTCTCTTGAGAAATATCACACATTTCTCAAGTAGGGCTTCTCGCAAATCATGCAAGGTTCCATATAACTATTGCGAACATGGTATATCCTATACATGTTCGATTTCACATTTTTGATCAAAACAAGATCTGTACAGCCATGTAGTGATACCCCAGCCCACATCATGACACTACCGCCTCCAAAGGGTATTCTGGGTGAAGCATCGAACAAATTTCTTACCTCGTCTCCTCCAGTCACGTTCACGTCAGTCGAGCGAACGCAAACAAAACTTTGATTTATCCTTGAATAATACTCGTGGATACTCTTCTGACTCCCACTGGCACGGCCCCAGTTTCTATGCTCATGAGCAAAAATATCGAAAAAGTGCAGCATTTTCTTCAAACACTTGTATTTTTTGTGAAAGAGCAGATATCGATATTAAAAAAAAATGTCAACAACAGATCGTACTCCAGAACAAAACATAATAGAGCTAAATTTTGCAACTCAGATTTCCACAGGGTGTAAGAAATTCAAGTGTTCAAATTTAACTTCTCTTCCTCCCTGTATGATGACGAAGCCATCAGTAATTTTCGAAAACTAAAATCAAGGGGAATATCTCAAGACATAGGTATACACTTTGGTAAAAAGTTCACCAGATTCGGGCAACAATTAAAAAAGTTACAGAGATATCAAAGTGTATTATTTATAATGCCGAACCGTGTATAACACCAGTCATATTTTATTCATTTATATCTATGGCTACAATTCATTACCTATGCTATGACTACAGTGAATAAGTGCGCATGTGACGTCACACCCTTTTTGTATAACAAATAACGCAGAAAATATGTAAATATTTATTTAAAAACTTTAAGGGGTTTATGTGACATTTTGGCCAAAAGCTCTCTCCGTTAATTTCAACCCTAGATAGTGGTTCAAATCAGTAAGGTTGTAGTATTTTTTTTGAATTATCAGGATTTGTTATCAGAAAAAAGAATTGAGCATCAGAAGTCAGTCAATTGAGGCCTCTTATTTTGAATGAGACACCCTGTATTTTATCCCCTAGTTTGATAGAGAATTTTTTCCTGATTTCAAATAAATAATAATTGAGGGTGTTATCTTTGACGGTTATAGATATAAACGTTTTTCTATATGTGGAATAGTTGGCTGGTCTCTACTGATCAACACCTTCTCTCCAATTTATTATCATTATCCCTTGTATAGAAAAACGTTAATATTTCTATAACCGTTAGAGATAACACCCCCAACCCTTGTGTATTTGAAATCAGGAAAAAAATCTCTATCGAACGACGGGATAAAGTACAGGGTGTCTTATAAAAAAAAATCAAGAAGCCTGAATCTTTTGACTTCTGATGCACAATTGTTTTTTTTGATAATTCAGAAAAAGGACTACAACTTTGCCAATTTGAACAACTCTGTAGGGTCAATATGAACGAAGATAGCTATTGGCCAAAATATATACGTAAAAACCCTGTACAGGGTGTTTCCGTATATTTCTAATGCAGACTAACTCGCTTATGATGCAAGATAGATAGGGACTTTAAATACAAAGTTGGTTGGTATTAACATGAACCGCAAGAAAAAAAAAATTTTTTGTAAACCTACTGGGTGCACGAGAAATGTGTGACAGACACAACTTGCATTTTTCAAATGGAACACTCTATACCTATATTATTTTATAATCAAATAGACATTATTTTTCTGATCTCAATAATTTTCAACATGTAGGCATTCCTTCCAGCCGTTTTAAAAATATTTGAGTTTTAAAGTTGGTTTTTTGGTTTTGCCAAATTTAGTATGTATGACTACAATAATTGTTTGAACATTATTTAATTTTCATCCTTCCAATAATCTGAAACAACGAATATAACAAGTGAATACATTTTATTATTGATAAATTGATATTATAAAATGCAATAATTATTATTGAATATGCCCGCTGTTATTCACAACACATTTTCATAAATGTATTTTATGATATCAATTAATAAATAATATAATGTTTTCACTTGTTTTATTCGTTGTTCTCGATTATTGAAAAGATAAAAATTAATAAATAATGGTCAAAAAATTATTGTAGTCATAGATGCTACAATTTGATAATACCAAAAAACCATCTTCAAAACTCAAATATTTTGAAAACGGCTGGGAGGAATACCTACATGATGTATATTTTTGATATCAGAAAAAAAATGTCTATTTGATTATAAAATAAATATAAAGGGTGTTCCATTTGAAAAAATGCAAGTTGTGTCTGACATACTTTTTTCGTGCACCCGGTATCCAAAAAAAAATATATATTTTTTTGGTGGTTCATGTTCATACCTTCCAACTTTGTATTTGAAGTTCCTATCTATCATGCATAATAAGCGGGTTAGTCTGCAGATGAAATATACGGAAACACCCTGTACATCTACCATTTCCAATAAAAACTGAATTTTGTAGACAGACCTATTAGTCAGTCGAAGATGTTGAGAATGCGAACTATGCACGTTGATTTGCCTTTGAAATATTATCATCTTATATTGATCGCGAATGAAGAAGTCTACCTCAAATCATACCAATATCAACACCTTTCTTTGATCTGTCTGTTGTGCCTTCATTCACTTTATACCAGAATAATCACGGCGCAAATCGGGCTAGATGCTTGGTGCCAGATTCTGACATAAACTGGTTGCATAATCTAGTATACAAAGATAGTGCTTCTCGAGATTCGTCTCAGCTTGACAATATCGCTTGTTAATTATTTCCACACAACGATATCATGTTGTCAGAAGCAGAGACTAGATTAAGAAAGGAACTGTATACAGGCATTGTCTTTGCGTCGCATTTTATATATATCAATCAATTTAGACCAAGAAATTTCAGACTTTTCATATTTCAAAGGTGTATTCGATTTTCTTTCTCAATCTTTGATCATGGTACCTTATAAAATCACCCAATAGTTACAACCCCCACCAAGTTTTAGATGTTTTGTGTAATTTGTTGAGCTAGAGGAAATGAAAACTTCTTCAACAAATTAGAGTAAACTCATTTGCTTTGATACATTTGACTCATTGATATAATACTTCTGCTAATAGCTGGAGATCTGATGATCTATGGGATGAGTTATAGAACGAAGCAAAGCCTTCTGAAAGAGAAGAATAAGAATAGGCGTATGGAAATGAGACTGTTCATCTTGCTGTTGAGATTTCCAATGCTAACAAACCAATCATCAGGCTAAGTAATGAGCTCGACTGCTAACTCCAACTCTGTAGACGTTGAACACCCAGGAGCAGGAGGACTTTGACGGTACTAGTCAAGCATCTGGAGCTTTGATTTGGCAAACGCCTTGCACGACTGGCTTATCCAACTACAGCAAAGAGTGTTATGGAGAGGCTTGCAGTCCAAGTTTTTCTGGATAAACTAACGGACTAGGAGAAAAGGAGGGATGTCCCTGATTCTGAATGGACTCGACAAATTTGTGGATGCAAATGCAAAAGCACTGGAATTTGAAGCGGTGAAGCAGTGCTGCAAACTTCCTACGCTCGAGCAAAGGATGGATGAACAGTATTCTGCAAAGATAAACACCATCAAAGCAACTGTGAAAAGGATCATCAAAGAAGTACAGGCCTCCAAATCAAGGGAGCTGCAGTGTTGGATTTGTGTAGAACCTAGGCGTAGCTGATGAAATACAAACATACGTGCACCTGTTTTGGCATAGAAAAACGGATTATCGAGCAAGATCAAGCCTCAAGATCTTTGATGGCTTGCCCAGGAGACCAGAGCTTTGTCACAAAGCCGAAAAAAAGGAAGTGGGCGTTCACAGGACAACTGTGGTGGATGATTCCTGGCAGTCTAAGGCGCTTCACTGGGAGCAAGACGAAGATCAAGATCTGAAGCTCATCATTGGATGGATGCAAGCAGGCCAACGACCAATTTGGCAAGAATTCGCACGATTTTCAACTCCAGTGAAATCCAACTGAGCTCAATGGGACTCACTGGTTATTAGCGACGGCATTCTGATAAGACTGGTGAAAAATCTGGATGGCACGAATAGGAGGCAGATAGTGGTTCTTCGAAGCAGACAGGCCGAAGTGATGAGAGAAGTCCATGATGACGTCACTGGACGACATCTGAGTGTAACCAAGACGCTAGGAAAGCTGCGGGAAATGTTTCTCTGGATCAACTGCCAGGCAAATTTGTGGGAGGGGTGCAGAAAATGCGTCGTACATGCGGCAAGTGATGGACCACAGTAACGCTCAAAAGCTCCTATGTAGTACAGTCAATCCGTGCTTGAAATAAGGTCATCTGGGAATTTCAAAAAATACGCTAAAATTAATCTTTAACATGTTTGGGGGGCTCTCAGTAGCTTAAGTTTGAGTTTCCGGGCAAATCGTATGTGAGCTTACCCCACTATTTTGAAAACTCCCCGTCCCTATTCAAGATCTATGATGAAATATCATAGAACCTGAATTGTTTGAATGTACATTTCCAGTAACTTTTCTATAAGACTTTTTTTTCCAAAATCATTGATAAAAAAGCTTCGAGGTGATGCCATAGTGGGAAGAAATCATACAGGACGGGAGTTGTGCAGAATTTAGTTTCCAGCAACTAGCAGAATGAATGAAAAAGAGTTGCTGGAAATGTCATAAACACAAAAAAAAAAATTCACTAAGAAATCAAACAATAAGGAACATTATTTTTTTAACTTGGATTAATTGTTCCTTTTCTAGGTTTCACTGACGACAGAAGCAGATTCGCCTCCGAAACGTTTAATATTGATAGGTTTTACGGTTTACTTATATACTTTTTTTCAGTAAACATAGAAGATCCGGTATATCAACAATAGTTTGATTGTTTTTTGATAGGGTGTGGCAAAATACCCAAAAAAAATCTGGTGAATCATGGATGCGCCACAAAACTACAGAGGATATCTACATGTCATATTATGAAATCACCCTGTGGAGTTTTTATTATTTATTTTAAAGAAAAAAGTTTGAGATCAAATTTTTGGGAATGGGATTCTGAACAACTTTCGTTCTATGATATTTCATTGTAAGTCTGATAGGAACGGAGAAAACAAATGCGCTTCATGATTTCAAGATGGCGTGGTAAACTCACCTTCGATTTTCCCGAAAACTCAGAGTAAAGCATTTGATGACCCCCTCCACTTGAAATTTTTTTTTAAAATTTTCAGGAAAAAGCATGAATCTACTGTACTAATCCGCTAGAACATTCCTTTAAGCCCGTTTGAGAGGATCGCCATAGGCCTGGCTGGACCGTTTCCTGAACGGGGAAAATAAATACACTCTGGTCGTCAGGGATCACTACAGTATGTGAGCCGAAGCGAATGCCTTACCAAATCTAGAAGCGGCAACCGTAGCTGATGTCCTGATTGAAGAATGGTCCTGCCGTTTTAGTGTTTTATCAGGGCTGCATCCAGATAAAGGCAGAAACTTTGAATCAGCATTGTTCCAGAACGCGTGCGACATCTTGAAAATCGGAAGGACGGAGACGACTGCGCTGCACCCACAGTCGCATGTGATGATGGAGCGGATGAACCGGACCATCAATCGACACTTGGTCAAAGTTGTCTCTGACCACCAAAGAGACTGCGACGAACACCTTCACTTGTTCCGCTTGGCAAGCCGGTCAGCGGTTCACGAATCGACAGGTGGAGCCCCAGCAATGATCATCATGACTCGTGAACTCCGACTGCCTTGCGATTAGAGGTTTGGTTGTCCAATATGTAAGGATATCGCTCAAGAAAACAACGCAAGCGATCTTCACAGAAAAATGGACGATATACATCAACAAGTCTGTTTGAACATTCAAAGTGCCAGTGACAGGATGAAGAAGACCTACGACGAGAATGCGTGGAAGGCGGGTTCCCGGTTGGAGATCTGGTTTGGCCACAAAGGTGACGAGGCTTTTTTAAAAACTGCAAAGTTATCATGAGATACAGAATCGGATCAAGGGCGTCGTCCACAGAATCAGGAAGCTATCCCTAGAAAAACCGAGGCTTGATCACTTCGACCATTTGGCCCGGTATGTATCAGGTCAACCGAGGAAGACATGTGGAAACCTTCATGTTAGTACGAGATACGGTATCAGGAATATCTACTCTCACCTGTTATTTGATGCTGATAAAGTTCAAATGTTAGATTATTTGCTCATAAATGGATTGCAAATGGGTTGCCTAGCAGAATCCCGGGCTTTATCTACTATACAGGGTATTACAAATCAAAATAATTACCATCAGTATTTTGAAAACGGTAGGATATACAGCATTTCAAATCATGGCAATGTTGAGTATTTAGGTACTCAATAGAATGCCGTTGGGAAATCCAAAAAAATCCGGATTTTTCCGGAGATATCCAGGAAACACCGAAATTTTGTAAAACGGTGAACGTGCTTTCCTGGGTTTATAAGAAGAAATATTTTGAAGCAAATTTGATAAGTTTTTCTTCTCTACAAAATGATGTTTTCAGATTTATGATCACACGTTTCGTCTCCGAGCAATCATCATCAATATGTTTTTGAATAATTAATATTAACTATCATGATTTTATTTCCAAAATTAGATAAAAACCAGTTTATAGCACAAGAATGTGAAAACTGGTTTTAAAATGGAAAAGACTCTAGTTTCTAGAAGTCCTAAGACTAGAAGGAGACCATAATACATCCTCCCTAAGAGTATACAGGGTGTTTATTAATTGGATGCCGATAATGATGGTGATAATCCCAAGATGATTTCAAGACCAAAAGTTCACATGAACTTAGGTCCGCAAGAGCCTAGATTTCACACTCACCGACAATAAATTCCGGACAAGAATAATTTGAGTCAAATTGATATCGTTATAACTTTTTTATTTGTTGTCCGATTTTAGTGAAATTTGTACCAAAGTGTAGCCCTATGTCGTGAGATATTACTCCTGATTTTGGTGTTGAAAAATACCGATGGCTTGGTCATTCTACAGGGAGGAACAAAAGCTACTTTTATACCCTTCAGTTTTCAACACCCCGTGGAAAAGTTGAGCGGCAAAATTTAGCTCCATCATTTTCTGTTGTGAAGTGCGATTTTTTCTCGACAAAATGTTTTTTTGGTCATGTCAATATCTGCTTTTTTAGAGAAGATACATATATTTAAAGAAAAAGATGCAGTTTGTCGATATTTTACCAACAACGAATGGAAACATTTTCATAGATTTTCATGAACAAAATGTTTCCAAATTAATAGCGCGTATTGTCACATCGAAACTCTATGACTTCTGCCATGCGAATGGCATGCTTTTGATGCCTCTTGAGAAATATTTGTTATTTTCCAAGAAGGAATTCTCGCAAATCAGGCAAGGTTTTCTGATGTCTATTGCGAACATGTCTACCTAGCAATCCTAGCATACCTATCGCATGTGCTTGGTTTCCCATTTTCAATCAATACAAGATCTGTACGGAAATGTAGTGATACCCCAGTCCACACCATGATATTTCCGCCTCCAAAGAGTGTTCGGGGTGAACAATTTGCCCATTATAGAATATTGGGTAAATTGGAACAATATGGAATCCTAGACTTTTTGTTCATGCAAGTCCATAGGAATGTTTTCGGTCATTGTTCATAAAATATCGGAAAACTGCAGCATTTTCTACAAATATCTGTATCTTCTCTAAAAAAAGCAGTTATTGACATGACAAAGAGAAAAGATTTTGTCGAGAAAAGATCGCACCTCACGACACAATATAATGGAGCTGAATTTTGCCGCTCAATTTTTACACAGGGTGTTGAAGACTTAACAGAAAAAAAGTTGCTTCTGTTTTTCCTTGTTTAATGACCAAGTTATCGGTAATTTTCAAAAACAGAAATAAAGGGTAATATCTCAAGACATACGGCTAAACTTTATGCAAGTCTATAAGAATGTTTTCGTTCATTGATGATGAAATATCAAAAAACTGCAGAATTTTATTTTAACATCTGTATCTTCTTCAAAAAAGCGGATATTGACATGACCAAAACAACAATTTGTTAAGAAAAGATTGTACTTCACAACAGAACAAAATAAACATGAATTTTGCCGCTCAATTTTTTCACAGGGTGTTGAAAACTTAAGGGTAAAAAAGAAGCTTCTGTTCCTCCCTGTATCATGACCAAGCCATCGGTATTTTTCCAAAACCAAAATCAAGAGTAATATCTCAAGACATAGGGCTACACTTTGGTACAAATTTGACTGAAATCGGACAACAAATAAAAAAGTGATAAGGATATCAGTATCAGTTCGACTTCAATTATTCTTGTCCCGAATTTATTGTGTGAGTGTGTGTAAGATACAGGGAGTTGGAATTTTAAAAAAAAATCTTTATTTAATCATCACTTTTATACTATCTATATATCTATTTGACATTTGGTACACGTCTTCTATGCATCAATATGCTTATGAATGCTAGAGAGGGCGCCACTGGTTTGAAAATATTGAAAAACTTGAGTGGATTCAATTTTTTTAAGCAAAAACCATGCGTCAGACAAAAAAATTCAAAGAAACAAATTGGCTCAGAAATAGATAGAGATCTCGAAAACAATTTTTATTTTGAAAGGAAGCAGTGGCCTACAAGTTCTTTCTCCGAAAATATTTAGTGCATAACCCGTATGGACGCCACTGGTGAAAGTAATAAGATCGTTTGTACATCACAGAATACATATTGATGCAAAGAAGACGTGTATCAAATTTGATACATGTATCTAGAATTGTGGCAGAGAAATTATAAAAAAATCATTTATTTTTTAAAATTTCAACACCCTGTATCTTGACAATTAGGCTCTTGCGGACCTACGGCCATAGGAATTTTTTGTGTTAAATTCATTCAAGGATTATCACCCTTGAGTATCGGCATTCAAATAATAAACCCCCTGTATAACACACGCACTAAATCACCACTTATGCACGTCAAAGTTCACATATCTTAATTAAGAGTAGGAACAGCCATATTAAATTTTCGAGATACACAAAATGAAAAAGATCGAAAAGATGCAACCTCAAAAATCAAATGACTTTTGCGAAGCACTCTACCCCAGGCATACTCCATACAATTATTATAACTTAAAAATAGCTATAAAATCAGGTGTACAATGTAAATTCCGTGTGCAAGAAATATAAGATAAATGTAAAAAAACATATCCTAATTATTTATTTCCATCATATCATGAATAACATATCTCGGTTGAGATAATAACCAGATCTTAAGGTTTTTCTTGAAAATAATAGAACCATTTAAGTTTTTCACTGACGACGATACATGAACGGTGTGGATGGGAGATTTTGTTCTACACTTAATCTACGTTTATTTCAATTCCAATTCCAACAACATAATATCACACTTGACATTTATTCGACGTTTCGAGCTTATAACGCCGTTTGGAAAGGAACGAAACGTCGGATCAAAAGTCTGATTATGTCATCTTTTAGTGACGTGTGAAGTCTTTTTCGATCCATCTCTTAGTTACGTCAGGAAAAGAAAATTTCAAAAATTCAAATTTGCAATTTCAAAAACTGTTGATTTTCAAATGACTATTTTCCTAATTTCTACCTGCTTTTGATTGATTTCGCATTTGAAGTGTATTTTTCGTCTTCACAAAGATAAATTTATTGGATATTTTTTAAACAGGGTGCGCCAATAGTGCATGGACGGGATATTGTCAGTTTAAAGAAGCACATTTTAAAAATTCGTTGCCGAGGCATGCTAAATAAAACTTGATGCTACAAACCTGAAATTGTCTTACTTCATTCGCATCGCGTAAACAGGGTGATTCATATGAAAGTTACAATTTTTTAAACGGAACTCCCTGTATAATATAACATATTTGGGTTCCTTAGTCAATTTAAGATTGACTTTATCTTGATATGAACTTTGAAATCTGTGACACCCTGTATGAGAGTGAAGCCCCGGATTTTGCCAGGCAATCCATTCGCAATCTATTTTTGAACAAATTATCCAATATTTGAACTTTATAAGCATCAAATAACTGATGAGGGTAGATATTTCTAATACCGTATCTTAGACTATGTCCCTTAACTCCAATGGCCAGAAAGTCGAGAATGGAATTGCTCAGGAGAGGCAGATAGATTTGTTCGACGCACCGGCTGAATACTGGTTGGCTCACTGGGTTCCAGTATGAGGAGTGGGCTTGCTGCTGCTTTCAAACAAAAATTTTGACGACTGGATCATCTACGGCGACAAAGGCCAGAGGTGGGGAAGGCACTTGAAATCATGGAAAGGACACGACTACATTGTGAAGAAGGTTCGACAACATCTGACGATCTACAAGGATGTCTGAAGATCTCTTAATCATTTTCGAAACTTGATTGAACTGGCGTGTGAAAAGGAGCATGCTGAAAGTAATCTTCAGAGGGAGTGTCATCGACTGTTGAGTATGTTGAAATTTGTATTCATGTCACACGTATATTTGTATTAGTGAATCTAGTTTGTTCAGGTTGTCAACACCATATTGTCAGATGAATTGATATAGAATGAGATAGCCGTGAATTCGTCGTATGTTTTAAAGACGCCATAATAATTTTGTGAATGCACAAATGTAATTTTCAATTCTTCAATTATATCTTTTACAAAATAGCTTCCAGTGAACAATGGATGTTCATCCATCCACTTCAAGATTAACAGCCAGGTATGCTACTATCCTTTCCAAAGGACAGTGGACTGCTATTTTCACGGTACATCATACCGCAGGGTCGAGGACAGTTGCCGATACCGACATGAAGGCATTTGTGGGACAAAATGCTCTAAGGAGGGAGCACTGTGACGAAATACATCTATCGATTCAACATTAGATTATATATTCAAAAAGCTACATCTATTTACATTTTGCATGTACCCCAAAATGACGATCACATTCTAAGCGTCTTTGCGGAACAAGATCGTGATTGCCATTTTTCGTTATTACCCCGTGAGCTTGATTTATGATCAGGTTTGTTTTTGAATAGCCTTGACTATTCAAATAGATTTTTTTATTTCTATAGATACTTTACTTGAACACACCTAAATTTAACAAATATTCATAATAGTACTCAAATGAAAATATTATTCATAGAAGCCCTTCCATCCTCAATATAATAGTGGCAACGCCACCACAAAATTTAGCCGTTCTCGGCAATTTCCGTAGTTGAATTTGACAAGAGCGAACGCCAGACCCGAACGTGAATATCTGTAGTGAGACGCCATTTTCATTGTTTTTTTTTTGTTGGTCTTGGTTTTCAATTATTCTTTCTTGGTATATAATCGCTATTTACTTTTGAGAGAACTGTCTGAAAAGGCAAACAATTTTAGAATATACAGTTTTCAAGAGAAACAATTTTGGAAAATGTCATATCACTGGCGTCCCCTAAGGGCCACTAACTCAAAAAACCGTTCTCTATAGTTTTGTTCAGATCCTTGAAAAATAGTACAAAATAATGCAATACTGTCTTCTTAATCGAAAGAACCAATATTTCTGACACCTGCACCAACATTTTCAACCTTCAATCTCGAATTTTGGCACTAAGAAAGTCTTCATTTGTGGTGGAGATGGGTGACCCATCATTGATTCTAAAAACCTACCTACTCTGTTCATGGCTTTCCTGCGGTTACGTAATACTTTTCCGTTTCTCTCTTACACATTGAAACAAAAATCAGGTACGTCTGGACGAGGGTCTTTCGCATCAATTTGACAAATGTCACATGTGAAGTCATCAATCTACGACATACTGCCAAACGTCAAATACTGTGACGTGACTGCAGGAAAGTCATGAACAGACTGTACCTATCATTTTTTAAATCTTTGGGTTTTAGCAAATTCTGTTTAACCGGAGTGGGTTATCTTGTGCAAAATTTTATAATCGCTAAAATTCGCATTTTTATTGATGATCAAAAGTCCTCATTTCAAAAAACACTTCTTCACCCTACAAATTTATAATTTGCAACCTTGAAACGCCAAGAAAATACATTAAGTAATAAATACAAATCTACTCCGCCCATGTCCTGTTTACATCAATTTCTCGTGCCAACCACGTGATGTCCCTCAATTTTATTTACAAATATGCACTTCACATTCTGTGGTTTGAGATGCAGTTTCCTGGGAATTTATGAATGACAGGCTTTGTCTTTTGACATAAAATAATGTTCAAGGGGAAATAGAACGGACTCTTCTATATTGACAATTGGAGCAACAGAGTGCACCCCCCCCCAGTAGCATGGTGATAAACATTTCGTTCGTAGATGGATCGGAAGATGGGACTAGTAGTTCATGTGACGTCACAAGACCTGATATGTTCGATAATTAGTTTTAATTCTATGAGGGAAGTCTGCGAACTTTTTGATTATTTCTTTTATTCTTATTATTATATATAATTATTAATGGCAATAATTCTAGTTAACATGCAAGACAAATTTTAAAATTTGCAAATTTCTTTCATAATTAATTATTGATGAACTGGCCAAATGAAAGTTCAAAAAACCATCCATTCTTTATTAAATCTGGAAATTTCTCTCGAAAAATATCGATCCAGCTAATTGCCATGGAAAACGAATACACAGAGTAAGGGAAAATGAATCTTCGATCATCACCGTTTTCAAGTTTTTAATTCATTTATTTTATTTTTTTCTATAAGTAAGCACTTTGGTTTCACTATGTGCCACCAACTCTTCTGATAAATTTTCTGCGGAATTCTGAAATAAGTAAAATCGGAAATTTCATCATGTTCTGGCAATCCCTGTGAGAGAAATTGATTAATGCTGAAATAAATTCATCTGGAGTAGAATTCTGTGAGCCTTTGAAAAGTAAGTCAAATTTCTGATTATCATCCTCATAATTAGCCCCAACAGACTGGAAATATGTTCGATTGTCAACCAAGAGGTTCTTAGAGAGATTGACATTCCTTGCACCTGTTTGCCTGATTTTTTGATACAAAAGTTCTGGAGCCCCCTATTCTCGGAAGTGTGATCACTTGGTCACTGGTGAACTACATTGGTTTGGTACAGCACGTTCACTTGATGATCACTTCGCCTGAATCGAAAATAGGGCCCCTGGGTTATACTGATTGAAAGTTTGGAGCATCATATTATGGTTAAAGCGCAAAAACCGCATCATGTTTCATAAATCCCTGATATTTTCAAGTATTGTTTTGGTCAAGATTTTCTTGCAGAGCGGAAAACATTTTTGGTTTCTTTCCTCGAAATTGATTTTGATTGTTGAGGTGTCAACCCCGATACCTACTAAAGTCGTATAAGTCGACGATGCATCTTGATTGAAGGTGAAAAAGACTCATATATAACCTCGAACATGTGTGTGATTCTTCCTACCCCCATATAACACCTCCAATGAATTATAACCACCGAAGGTTGCTCATCATAGCCTTGAAACTTACATCCTGGAAGTGAGAATAGTTTGCATTAGGCTGGCTTTGCTCATAGGCATTGGTTAGTTGTTAGAGCGTTGTCCTGGTATGACGAAGGTCGTGGGTACAAATCCCGCCTGGTGCTGCAACGAAGTTACACATTTTCCGGATTTTTCCTACCGTGATTTTCAAAGTTTTCTAATTTGTTTTCCGTCTCTGATCATTTAATTCATATTTTCGTATTACTCAGTCATTTATCTATCAATGGATCCCGTATTTTTTCTAAAATAATGTTGACCGTGAGCTAATCATTAATCTATTAATCAAATTCTGACCAAAATACTCCTTCTTAGTTCTTCGCGCTTCAAAACAATCAATTGTTTGATTCACAAGCCAACCGATAACAACATTTCGCGCAAAGTTTCAAGCAGCTTTTTCCCACTTTTGGGCTGAATACAGAACGCCGCGTCGGGAGGACCCGAGAGTTAGTACGCGTACCGAGAGTACCAAGAGCAGCAGTACCACGTGGGAGCCCGCATCAAGTGCCCGACTCGGCCCGTTGCGAGTACGACAAGACTTACAGTTTTCTATTTGAATTTCATCTGCTTCTATTACCACGGGGTGAGACTTTCTGTGATGTGAATTCAGGGGAACGGTTTGTCGGGTGGGATATCAGGGGAATTTTTTTGGAATAGGCTTTAGCTTTACTGACCCGTATGGCTTAAGAAGCGGGTCTGTTTCCGAAGAAAATTCATATTCTTATTTGCTTAAATAATGGGATTTCAGGAAAATCGAATTCTGTCGGGTAGGATACCAGGGGAGTTTTATTGGGACGGGGCTTTAGCTTCGCTGACCCGTATGGCCTATGAAGCGGGTCTTTTTCTGAGAAAACTCAGGGTTGTTTTTGTGTTTCTTTAAAATTACTTAAATAATTGCGTTCAGGGAAACTAACTTTGCCAAATGGGATATCACAGTCAAATACAGAGAGACTCCTGAAGTTATCGCGCGAGCGAGTGCAATATTTAATTTATGCTTGGACCCGTTTTTATTCTCGTGAAAATAACCCGTCCACGTCAGTTTTCCCGCTCTAATTTTTTTTTCTCTGCGTCGTCGGAAAATCGTATTCTTTAAGGTACTGTTTTTTTTTTTGCTTAACTATTTTGCCGTGGAAAACCCGATCCGTCATTTCAAATTGTTTCTTTACACACTGCCGGTGGTGGGGGTGGGGGTGGGGTTGGGGATTGGAGATGACATTACATTTTATGAACAGTTCATGCTTGAAGAAATTGAATATTGTGGGTAAGTGTTATCATCGTTCAGTTCTAAATTTAGCTCGCGGTTTTCTTATCAGTAACAACGAGTCTCAGCCTGCAGTTTTCTTATCACCATTAGACAGGATGTGGGTTTTTTATCACACCAACCACAGCCTTATCAACAGTTCTAAATTTAGCCCAAATGTGGTTTTCTCATCAACAGTAGACAGGATGTGGGTTTCTTATCAGTAACAACAAGTCTCAGCCTGCGGTTTTCTTATCACCAGTAGACAGGATGTGGGTTTTTTATCACACCAACCACAGCCTCATCAACAGTTCTAAATTTAGCCCAAATGTGGTTTTCTTATCAACAGTAGACAGGATGTGGGTTTCTTATCAGTAACGAGTCTCAGCCTGCGGTTTTCTTATCACCAGTAGACAGCATGTGGTTTTCACGTCACACACACACTCTTATCAACAGTTCTAAATTTAGCTCAAATGCGGTGTTCTTATCAATAACTGAGTAAAACACACACTCTTGTTCAACTGTATTTATTTCAAAATAGGAACAAATTTTTCAACATCTTCTAAATAGCCCTCGAAATCTAGACGCTTCATGGTCTGCAGGAAACTATGCAGGTCTGATGTATCCAGGAACAGATCGCAGGCGTCAGCAGCTTCTTCGTATTTTTCAGCAATCCTCCTACATTCCTCCTGGCTATGGAATCTCCCAAAACCATAGATAGCCTCGTGTTCAGCATCAAATTGCAAATTTCGGAATCGTTGTGACAAGCTTTCTACAGCGGAAACCAGATTATGTAATCGTCTAGTCCCGATACCGGTGTAAGCTAACCACATCTTGAGTGCTAAATGCGGAATGTCGAACCTTCTTTATAGTGGAACCGAATTCGGTGAACTGATAACAAAACCACAGGCTGAGACTCGTTGTTACTGATAAGAAAACCGCAGACAGATGCCAATAATTGAATGTGGTGAGCCGACCGACGTCGCGTTGATTGTATGAATAGTCTTGCGGTTTCTAGGTGCCCCATCATTTACGATTGAGTTGTTGTTGGTTGTATTACAACTGCTTGACTATTTTTGTCAAAGGATTATAGCTTAATAATTTATCATGTAAAAATCAGACAATATACTGATGAATCCTTCTTGTATTATTATTTGTTTCGAATTCAACTCTCAAAACAAAACAGTATATCCTGCTTGAAGTGTTTCTTTGTGATGAGAACAATCACTGTGATTGGACACTTATTTTTGAGGGTTGAAAATTTGTGAATACGTACCTGTAAATATTTATAAAAAGGCGTTTGAAATAAAATAAAAAATGTAATCAAAAATGTGATTTATTCAATCAATAAACATGTTTTATACAAATTATAAACATTAGTAAGTGCACACATTGCAGGTGATGATAAATGGTATAGAAAATGTGGTTTTTTCATAACTAAAATATATCTAGGTATAATATCCTTTTTTATTGTTGAATATGGCTACATTTCATCTAAATCTGTTTGTTGGTTTGTGTAGGTAGCTCATCCACCACATCTTCATTGATAGTACTCATTATTGAACTGTTTTATTTTCAATCACTACGGGGCATTTTATTTGTAATTCACCATAAAATTCTGTTATTTTACTATCCGTTTCACGTCTAAACGCTATCAAATCACCTTTCTTAATAGATCTATTTTCCAGCTTTCCTGCTTTTCCATTAACCAACATGGAAACGTCTTTTTTAGGATATTCACCGAATAAAATGATTCCTTTTTCAAATGGGAAACGGTATGAAGTTCTTCCATCTTGCATCAACACGAAATTTTTTTCTGTTGGTGTATAGCGACCAATAAATGGTAAAACCATTACATAAGATAAATTAACCTCAGAAAAATTAAATAACTTGATATTGTTTTCTGTTTCATCTCTCTTGAATAAATGAGAACCGAACTTGTTGAGTGACATTTTCGGATTGATTCGTTTTACGTATTTGAGGATGTATTTATGCAATTACTTTAGCTTCACGTAACTCTTCGATTATTGATAGTATTTCATTATTATGACCAGTATGACCAGCTCTCATGGAAGCTGTTATTAGTCTCAATCTATCAACAAGTTCGTTGATATTATCCCAATAAACATAATCTATATCGTTTTTATTGATATTCCACAACCCCTTTCCCGTTCGCATTCTAGTTATTGGAGGTTTTAGTTTCTTTAAAAAACGAGAATATAATGGTTTGATGTGTCGTGTTTTTGTTATGCCATGTTTTTGTAGGTATGGTCCTATTATAGTTATATATTTTGATGATCCATTTCCCTGCACACGTTCATTTGGATCATTATTTCTTCGATATGCATTGGTTTTAGCTAAAATATCCATATAATTATCCAAATCCTCATCTTCATAGTCTTTAGGATATTTTTTAAATAGTAATTCATACAATCCTTTTGTACCATCATAAATTTTTCCATCTACTTTCACATTTTTTCCAATAATTTCTACAAATTTAAGTGTGGTCCCCAAATAGAATTTATCAGTATCTATGTCATGTACTATTCCATAATGATGATCAAAATTATGTTCAGTATCCTTCACACTAGCATCAATATAATCTCTTGGTAGTGGATCAAAACTTTTTAACCATATTTCATATGGTTGCGTGTCGATTAAATTTTGAACCGATTGCCTTGACTGTTCCAATATATCTGAAAGATTTTGATTTTCCGAGCTTTCGAAGGGGTTGGTTTGAGCTATAACACTAGTTTCTAGTATAGTTGGTAACTGACTACGTTCTTGTATAGTATTAGGTAACTGACCAGGTTCTTGTATAGATGGTAACTGGCTAACAGATGCAAGGCTTGTATCAAAAAATCGGTAGAATAGGAGTTCTACCAGTTCTTGTAGGTCTTGTAGGTGTTGATGTCTCATAAAATAATCTTGAAAAACTTGGTTTAGGTTTTAATGGTGTTGTGTGAAACATAGAAGTTTCAGGTTCTTCTTCTTCTTCTTTGAATTCTTCCTTTATGTTGAAAGGTTCATTTATTTTGGAAATGAGTTGTTGTAGCGGTTGAGTTATTGGTTTGTAAGCTTGCTCTAGTTGTGATTGTGTAGTGGTCATAGCTAATTTTAGACTATTATATTTATCCTTGACAGCTTTTCTTGACTTCATCAATTCCTCAGCCAACCGCTTATCCATTTTATAGATATATGAATGAATCAAAATTTTTCCTATATCTTCCACAATTCAGTTCACAATCTTTATCAATAACCAGAAAATTATAAGGTTCTTTCCAACAGTGTGCGCAGAGTTGCTTCAATTGCTCAAATGACATATCCAGCATACAATGATCATTATATATATGATTCAAATTCATAGAATCCTGCTTGAATAAAATTAGCAAATTAGCGTTCTCACGTATAAGTCTTTTCTGAATTGATGAATAACCTTGAAAAATAAAAAAGCAGTCTGTATTTTTATGTCTCGAATGTGTGAAATAGTCCCTTATTATAGTTTGTGTTCCACATGGTATATCATCAAATATGATGACCGATTCTGGTGCTATTTCATGAGGAGGAATGATATTTTCATCGCTCTCATACTCGAAATATCCAATCTCTTCCATGAGTGCCAATAGTTGTCTTAAATATTCATACTTTGGCTGTTGTAATGATTTGGAATAAAGGTACACGTTTGCAAATCTTATTCCATTTGGATGCTCAAGTAAAGCCAACATCACGTTGGTTTTACCTGAACCAGATGGTCCAACAATGAGACATCTTTTCGATTCCCCACCAAATAAATCGCCATGTTTTTGAATTGGTTTCGTAAAATCCTTCACATCATGGTTTGTGATGGGTAAGGAAAACGATTGTTTTTCTATCCGCATTCTAGATATCAATAAACAGAATTGTTTTTTGCAAAAGTATTTATACATTAATCAGATGGACATATTGATCAGATAGCATGAAATCGATAGACAATCGTGTTGCAGATTTTTAAACTGAAAATAGTATTTAAATGATACACACAAACCTCTATAGGTATAAAATGATTGTACACGCTTCACGAAAGTACACTTCCTCCAAACACTCCAAGAGGGAAGGTCGAGGTTTAATAAACACTCTGATTAATAGACTACCTGTTGAGCTTCATATTCCTGGCTATCAATTTTGTGGTCCTGGTACAAATTTAGAAAAAAGATTGAATAGGGGAGAGTCTGGTATCAATCCATTGGATGCTGCGTGTCGAGAACACGATATCGCATACTCACAAACAACTGATTTACCTCAACGACATCGAGCGGATAAAGCTCTAGCAGATAAAGCTTGGCAGAGAGTTGGAGCAAAAGATTCCTCGGTAGGAGAAAGAATTGCTGCTCTAACAGTAAGTAGAATTATGAAAGGTAAACGGAAACTTGGAATGGGGATCAAGAGAACCGAAAGAAAAAAGAAAACACGAGTTATCAAACCCCCCAAAAAAATTGGTGGATTTCTTCCATTATTACTTCCAATTTTGGGTGCACTAGGAGCTTTAGGCGGTGGTGCAGCTGGAATAGCTAAGGCCGTTAATGATATTAAAGTATCAAAGGAGCAACTCGAAGAATTACATCGACACAATAAAGAAATGGAAAAACTTTCCAAGCAGGGTGGTGGATTATACATTAAACCCTACAAAGGAGGCACTATCAAGAAAAAAACCATAAAAAAAATCAAATAATATTTTCGCAGAGATCCCTTTCAAATAACGATATACTAAAATATGTGAAAATATTGAATATCTCACATTAAAGAGGTGTATTTATGTGTGACAACCTCCCCAAAAAAAAAATTTAAAGTGAAGGAATGTGGTATTTTGAATCTAGAAAGTTAACAAAATCATGGAACCCATTGTACTGCATACATAATAAATGAAAATTAAGCGTTTTATTTTGATGGTTATGGAAACTTGAGACCACCTATCAAACTCGTTAATTATTTGAGAACTCATTACAAAGTCCATGAATCCTGGTATTCGTATGAAACAATCATTGTAATAGACATGCAGGGCTTCAATTTGGCACAAGATTTCAAAATCAAGGAGCTGTCAATCACAAATAGCCTTCAATCTAGTCATTTTCTTTTCTGAGAACATGTGTATTACAACTGCTTGACTATTTTTGTCAAAGGATTATAGCTTAATAATTTATCATGTAAAAATCAGACAATATACTGATGAATCCTTCTTGTATTATTATTTGTTTCGAATTCAACTCTCAAAACAAAGCAGTATATCCTGCTTGAAGTGTTTCTTTGTGATGAGAACAATCACTGTGTGTGTGATTGGACACAACAAGAAAACAAGAAAACAAGAAAACAAGAACACAAGAAAACATGAAAACAAGAAAACAAGAACACAAGAAAACAAGAACACAAGAACACAAGAAAACAAGAAAACAAGAAAACAAGAAAACAAGAAAACAAGAACACTAGAACACAAGAAAACAAGAAAACAAGAAAACAAGACAACAAGAAAACAAGAAAACAAGAACACAAGACCACAAGAAAACAAGAAAACAAGGTAACAAGAAAACAAGAAAACAAGAAAACAAGAACACAAGAACACAAGAAAACAAGAAAACATGAAAACATGAAAACAAGAACACAAGAACACAAGAACACAAGAAAACAAGAAAACAAGAACACAAGAAAACATGAAAACAAGAACACTAGAACACAAGAAAACAAGAAAACAAGAACACTAGAACACAAGAAAACAAGAAAACAAGAAATCAAGAAAACAAGAACACAAGAAAACATGAAAACAAGAAAACAAGAACACAAGAAAACAAGAAAACAAGAACACAAGAAAACATGAAAACAAGAACACTAGAACACAAGAAAACAAGAAAACAAGAACACTAGAACACAAGAAAACAAGAAAACAAGAAAACAAGAACACAAGAAAACATGAAAACATGAAAACAAGAAAACAAGAACACAAGAAAACATGAAAACAAGAAAACAAGAATACAAGAAAACAAGAAAACAAGAACACAAGAACACAAGAAAACAAGGAAACAAGAACACAAGAAAACATGAAAACAAGAACACTAGAACACAAGAAAACAAGAAAACAAGAACACTAGAACACAAGAAAACAAGAAAACAAGAACACAAGAAAACATGAAAACAAGAAAACAAGACAACAAGAAAACAAGAAAACAAGAACACTAGAACACAAGAAAACAAGACAACAAGAAAACTAGAACACATAAATATTGCCACGATATATCCCTTAGTATAAAAATTACCAATGACAACAGGACTTCCAGCAAAAGTATTGTTTCTGAGCGCCTTTTTAACAATACCTTGTATATACAAGTGGATTCAAATATACAAGAAACGTTTATTTGCATATCAACCAATCATAATGACTCTTGACCATCAAACTGAGAAAAATTAATTGTTAATAATGGATTGATTGGCTAAAAATTGATGAGTCAATTAAAAATTTGTCATATTTAGCTTTTAAGTTAAGACTTTATTTTGTAGATGAAAATTTTGAACCAACAAACTGGAATGTACTTATTGATTCGTTTGAATGTAAAAATCATATAGAATTCGCTATTATATCAATCTTTGCATTCATTTTTTGTATCATGCTACCCATTCTAGGAGTATATTTGTATAGAAATAAAAGAATTATCTACTAGCAAGTGTTTTTTATTGAATTACAAGATATTACAATACATTATTTTTCATAACCCATGAATTATGTGAATTATTCATGCCCAACCATTTAACATAAACTTTATTTCCCTTCCGTCTTAGAATCTTTTCTACCAAATACACGTCAGGATGTTTAACTTTTTGCAACTCCTCCTTATAAAATGCACCCTGTATCTCTTCACCTCTATGATCCTCCAATATGTAGGTTGTTGGATTTGTGATTTTTATTTTTTTAATCACAAAGATTTCATTTGACCAGTTAGGTGTATACCCTTTTGAAAACATCTCACGAAACTTACTTATTCGCACATAGTCTCCCTTTTCATATTTGGAAGGATTCACTGTTTTTATGCGACCATAAACTTTTGATAGTAGGTGCTTCTCATGTTCCTTAGATACTTGTATAGGTTTCATTCCAATAACAGAATGTTTGGTATTATTGTATTCTGATACTATCTCAGGTAATATTTTTAACCATTTATAGTTTCCCTGCAAACTGAATTTTTTCCACATTCTGTTTTTCAATGTTCTGTTCACCCTCTCTACGATGCTAGCTTTCATATTGGAAAATGTTTAGTAGTGATTGATGTTGAATTTTTTCATCAAATCTTGGAACTCTGTATTATAGAATTCCTTTCCCTGATCAGTCTGCAGATTTTTAGGGGGTGTTTTTACACTGTTTAAAATTAATTTCATGGCTGTGGTTACATCTTTAGCAGTCTTTGTTTTGACAGGAATTGCCCAAACAAATTTTGAAAACACATTAATTATAACCAGAATATATCTATATCCTTTGTTTATTTTTGAATATGGTTGCATTTCAACTAAATCTGCTTGAAAAAGATCATTGATCCCCTTTACAATTACTGCTCTTCTTTTAAAAAATCTTCTGGCTGGTTTGTGTAGCTCACTCACAACATCTTCTTTGATAGTATTCATTATTGAACTGTTTTATTTTCAATCAATACAGAACCTTTTATTTGTAAGTCACCATAAAATTCTCATACTAAATGGTTAGATAAGCGAAGCTTCAATTCTGGAGACATACTGAACATCATTTAGAGAAATAGATGGTTTATATAATTATTTGAGAACATGCGAATTACAACTGCTTGACTATTTTTGTCAAAGGATTATAGCTTAATAATTCATCATGTAAAAATCAGACAATATACTGATGAATCCTTCTTGTATTATTATTTGTTTCGAATTCAACTCTCAAAACAAAACAGTATATCCTGCTTGAAGTGATTTTTGTGATGAGAACAATCACTGTGTGTGATTCGACACTTATTTTTGAGGGTTGAAAATTTGTGAATACCTACCTGTAAATATTTATAAAAAGGTGTTTGAAATAAAATAAAAAATGTAATCAAAAATGTGATTTATTCAATCATTAAACATGTTTTATACAAATTAAAAACATTAGTAAGTGCACACATTGCGGGTGATGATAAATGGTATAGACAATGTGGTTTTTCCAACGATAAAGGTGGTTTGTCATCAAGTTCGATAACGGGCTTCGATGAATATTTCCCAATGTATTGCGCCTTTTCTTTTTCTTTCACGTACACATGATCCACGTTTCTTGTTATGTTTTTCACAATGTCGGAAAACTTATGTGATTGCGTAAATCCTTCATTCCATGAAATACAATGATGATTTTTCATCAACCAGTTTGCTTGTTTACGCAGTTCTGGAGGCAAGTGTTCCATAGAAAAGGGACATCTAAATATATAATGACATATTTTTTCTCCATCATAGGCAGCCAGTTCTTTAGGAATAAATTTTTTGTTTTCAATTATAAATCCTTGTACATCCAAAACGAGTAGTTTCATATTTTCAATTGTGAGAATTTCACCATCATCTGCTATTCACCACTATAATCTTGAATTTGTTTTTCAATTCTTTCGATCTCTTTAAATGGTAAGATAAGCAGAGCTTCAATTCTCGAGACATACTGAACATCATTTAGAGAAATAAAATGGTTTATATAATTATTTGAGAACATGCGTATTACAATTGCTTGACTATTTTTGTTAAAGGATTGTAGCTAAATAATTTATCATGTAAAATCAGACAATATACTGATGTATCCTTTTTTGTATTATTATTTGTCTCGAATTCAACTCTCAAAACAACAGTACCTGTTTAAAGTGTTTCTTTCTGGTGGGAACAATCAATATGTGCGATTGGACACTTATTTTTAAAGTTTTGAGGGTTGAAAATTGGTTCGTTTGGTATATCATAGTAGGAATTTTTAAAGTTTGCAAACATTTCATAGAGAGCTGAAAACTTGTTATCATTGAAATTCAAATACAAATCATGATATGGATATCTTTCAGAATTCAAAAATACTCTAATATTTGAGAGATTTATATTATCGAATTGACTAGCATCTTTCATGATGTGTCCTTTTTTATTTTCTTGAAAACCAATTATTATATGACGAGGTGCTTCAAGTTTACTACTTGTTTTAACAGGCCAAGTATGACGGGTCGCTTCAGGTAGCGAGGAATATTCAACAATTTCCCAACTACGAAATCCAAGTAACAGATCTTTATTTGTTTCAAGAATTTGTGTTAAAGCTAGTTGTTGTGGTATATCAACTTGAATATGAGGTACTTTCCAATAGATCTTGTCAAATGTAACTTTTGGATTTTCCGCTTCGGGTGACGGATTTTGCATATCTTCAACATATAAAACTGCATCAACATCATCGCTGGCTCGGATCAAAACCAGTTCTTGTTTCATATTCAAGATTATTTTTTTATAGTCTTCAAAAAATCCCATCAACATTTTCAAAGGTATAGATACATTAAATTTTCCTTTATCATCAACTAAAATGTTTTCCTTTTCATCTCTATTTGGAAACCATCCAGCATTTTGCAGCTTTAGACTTTCATTTGTATTATATGAAAGATAACCCTTCAAGGTTGAAGCTAAACCAACATTTCTTACGGAATCTATAGTAACTCCATTAAGTTCATAGCGAATTTCTCGAAACAAATAAGCTATACCATTGTTGACAAATTGTAATTTTTTAGAATAGGCACCCTTATTGTTGGTCAAGGTACCTTCAATGTAAAGATGACTCCCTGAAGGTAGTGTGTATATATCAAGTTCTTGAACAGGTATGCGAATTTCATCATTGTATTCAAATTTTGAAGAGACAAACGGTTGATATGAATGAAGCTCAGAGCTTATTATTGAATTATCTACATAAAATTTTTCATCAACGTTTAATATATCCATTATTTCAATACTTTTAACCCCAGAGATATAAGAAATTGGTGATTTTGTGATGTTAACTTGTTGGAGTCTCGTGTTGGGCTGGTTTCTTGTGATGTTAACTGGTTGGAGTTTCGTCTTGGACTGGTTTCTATAGACAGCTTCTCCCTTTTATATGGCGATTGTTTGAAATAGCGATAGTTGTATTTAATAACCATAATATTTTCTAATGTTTAAGATGTAATCGAACTGTTATGGTCTCGTTTCGGAAATTAATCAAATCACCGTCTTGATCTACTATTTTAACAGTGATGTTGTTGATTGTCTTGACGCTGATGGGGAAATAAAGTATTGGTAATGGTGATTCCACTATTTTATACCCTGGAGGAACAGAAGGAAAAAACTGATGAATTATATGAACGGGTAGACCATTACTATATGATCCAATGCAAATGTCGCAATCAACACAAATTGCATTAACTTTAAATATATTAACAACTTCATCCGATTCAGAAAATTCATTTGATGCAATTTTTCGTTTCTTAAAACCCAATATTTTCGCTATGGAGTCACTTGGTGTGAAATCTATTTCCTTTGTGCAATAAAGCTGACATTTTAATGTATTGGGGTTTGCTTTCATCTTAAACCCAACTTTTTTTCCAAAAATGTCATCAATTACAGAATTAATATATGTTTCAATATCTTTTAAATCGTAAGTTCCTTCTGGAATTGTGATAACTTTATCCGCTACATATATTTTATTGCTACCCGGTTGTATGTTAGGTATACTCATAAACGATTCAAAATCAGCCAACCCCAAAAAATATTCTTTATTTTCATCCAAAAATATAGGTGGATTGAATTCTGCTTTCAACACAGAAGTATTTCCCGTTATTGTTATAGTTCTAGTCATGATGACACTCTCAACGTTACTGATGGTTCTCGATCATGTCATATTATTATATAGAAATTCGATTGACAATTGTCCACAATTATTTGCATTGAATTTTCGTACTGATGGATTGGTTCTGAAAAAATGAATAAAATTGAAATGAGATAATTTTACATGGATAAATATCAAACTATAGTTTCCTGCAGACCATGAGGCGTCTAGATTTCGAGGGCTATTTAGAAGATGTTGAAAAATTTGTTCCTATTTTGAAATAAATACAGTTGAACAAGAGTGTGTGTTTTACTCAGTTATTGATAAGAACACCGCGCATTCGAGCTAAATTTAGAACTGTTGATAAGAGGAGTGTGACGTGAAAACCACAACGATGATAACACTTACCCACAATATTCAATTTCTTCAAGGCTTGAATCATGAACTTTTTTGTTCATAAAATGTAATGTCATTCCCCACTCCCCACCGAAGACCCCCACTCAAGACCCCCACCCCCACTGAAGACTCACATTCAAGACCCCCACCCCCACTAAAGACCCCCACTCAAGACATAAACCGAAGACCCCCACTCAAGACACAAACCGAAGACCCCCACCCCAACCCCCTCAAAATCATTATCTGCCTACTTTGAAATTATTACAAATATGTACAACTTTTGGAAAACGCATCGTTTGACAACTCAAGGAAAGAGGAAAAACAAATATAATTAAAATAATTTCTTATATAGTTGATAAAAACACAAACCTTTTTCTATTGGGATATCTGTTATAAATTGGGACTTGGATGAAGTCAAGAAAATTTAATGAAAAAATCTCATTTGGGAAAAAAAATAAAAAGTGATGAGACCATCAGTTTCAAAGGTTTTTATTTTAGTTTATTTTGTAGAGATGATAAGTATCTAAAGCTTGAATAAAAAAAGTAAATCAACAAGTCTATTTTGTTTATGGGGGTCTGAGTTTACCCATAAACTTAAAATTTTGAATTGAATTAGAATAAGACAAAACTTTGAGATAGGTAGCCATTAGATACCTCTACAGGATATAGATAGGTAGTAACCTACTTTCAACACCAATCCAAATTGAGTCGATCGATTGAATGATAAAAAATCATAGGTAAAATATGCGGTAGATATCCGAGTGTGATAGGTACACTGTTTTTTTTTGTACCTACCCACAAAAATGGGAACCTATTAAATTCAATATTCTATTGAGCAATTCGCATTATTATGAGTGTATTGTGGAGCAATAAATATTGCTTGGTATTGAGATCTATTTTGTATAGTACTCATTGACTCGAGCATTGACTATACCTATTGGCATTGGAAAAGAATCCTACACCAATCGATGATTTTTTAAAAATCTAAATAATCCTCCGTTAATATTTCACTCTCATAATTTTGTCTTTAGTCGCAAAACCTCAAAATCTGTACGAAAAACATAAACAAATGGAAGACTAGGTTAGAATTTGTTGAAATTTTTCGATTAAGCCTAGAAAATGGGGCGATCAGAGTTAAGCGACCGATTCAGGCTTAAGCGCTGCGGTGCATCAAAAAATTGGAATATAATCGCGATAAAGACTTCATCCGGATTAGATTTCTACGGTGCATATAGTTGTTAATCAAGGTAAATAGATTGAGATTGAAAATTCACGTAAAATAAAAAGTGAACAGACATGATAATGGGGTTCAAAATCCAGGGATTGGTCCGTTCTACTGGGTTAAAGCAACTGTACTGGACATGGAATTTGACTTTGATGATGTTGATTGGAATAAAGTGGTAGAGACTCATGTAAAACCACCATTGGCATTTCCAGTTTTCTTCGGCGAAGCGTATGCTACTCAAGAAAAAAGATATATTGTTTCAGAACTTTTGCCGAAAAATTTCGCGTCAATCAATTGAAGTTGAATGATGTGGATGCTAAAAAAAAAAATATTTTGGCCCCGATTAGAGAAAACGGTGTAGGGTGGACTTAGCATTTTATCGAAGGATGATCGATTATAATGATGACAATCAGAAACAAGCGCCAGAGAAAGATACCATCCTCCCGAACGTAGAAGATGATGGGCTCCGTATCTAATATGGGATATTCCATTTTTTGATTTTCTCATACTTTTCAATGATTTTTTGAAACTAACACGGATAATAAAGTTTTTTTTCTACATCAAAATGTTTGTTTCCAAAACTATTTTTTATCCGCTTCAGACTTTTACAAAACTTCTTAGATCCATTATTGTACTCTTTCAAAACTGTTCAGACTCATTTGTTTTTTGAAATTATGACCTAATTACTTTGCCAATTTTATTGTAGTGCTTACCAATAATGTAGAGATACATCATGATGATATCAAGTTATTTTTATGAAAAAAAATAGTGTACTTATCAAAACGGTGAGAAGACTTTTTCGTTTTTCGAAAAAAAATGGTTGGCTTGATTAAAGCTGTTTTGGAATTGAGCTCCTCTTTAAATAGGTCTTAGTGTGCAACCTAAGGCAGCTGACGGCGGAGACGACGTTCCAGCCACTGCGCCTCCTTTAGACGTAACGGATATTGTCCCCTTTAACACAGAGTCTGTCCACTATGGGCGGTTATTAAATTTTACAGCATCTTCCCTGTTATACTAGAAGCTCCGCCATCTATCGACAATTATCGATCTCCATCTAACGTTGGGAGGAGTAGCCAGTCCTACTTTCTAGAATTTAATCAATACCCAACGTTGTCGCAACGTCGCGAAGTGACTCTAAGACAACGTTGGTGAATGGGTGAGGTAGCCAACGTTTGCACTTCATTCCCTACACAAAACATTAAACCCAATAGAAAAGAAATTCAAATGGCCAAGGTCAAACCATGTTTTTCCATCTAAGCTAGTTCTCGGCCGACAAACAAAATATATGGGGGCGCTTGTGAGCCAGTATATCTCCGCCAGAACGTAAAGAGAAATCCGTGCATCGGACTACGAATTTGATAAGATCAGTTGAGATTAGATCCGAGTAAGTTAAGCCACGTGATTACAAATACATAACTTCTCTTGAGATCACATGATAGCAATATTTCAGGATGCTTTCCAGATCAAATAAATACGAAACGATCCCAAGCCGTCTGTCTGACTGACAAGTGTCTAGTTTGAAATTTCGAATTAAAGGGCGTGTTTGTTTTTCACCAGGTGAAAACATGATGCAACCAATATGTTTTTTTATTCGTGGTGGAAGTGTGATGGCCCACCACACCACGTTTTCAAATTACTGGTGGATTTCATTTGGTGGAAATCTGATGCCACCAAGTCCCACCAAAGATTTTATGTGATTTCTTTGGTTGATTCATGTTGATAGAGCTATATAACCTTAAAAATATTCTATTGTCGATAATTGACACAATAATAATAAACAAAGGTAATAATTTACTTTGAAGGGCGGAGTTGTTGGTTTGGCAATTTCTTGAAAAAGTTCATCTTTGTTATTGATATTTATATGGTGTGATGATTTCCAAGCCTTCACAAATTAAAGGCTTTATTAAGCAAAAATTCTGCATATGAAATGACAACTTATGAACTTATGACATTGACAATATCAATACGAGTAACAGGTAACAATACAGGAATTTCACAACACTTTCCCCGTCTTGTATTTTTAAACTGTATAATCGTCTAAGTACTTGGGAGGTTGACGTTGTCTTGCTGTTCTTGTACTCAATTGATCTGATGGGGTTCCAACAATTGGCCTTAAGTCATCCAGCGGGTCTTCTTGAGTGACTAATGTTTATGATTGTTTTGAAGAATGAGCTGTTGAATTATGATCTCCATGTTGAGGAGTGATATTCTTTTCCAGCATTCACAGTTAATGGTATAGTTGTTTCTCCCAAAAGTCGAAGATCACCTCGTGGAGCCAAATGTTTGAGAGATATATTTTTCCCCTTTCATCTGACAGTCTAACTAATGCATGATCTGGATTAGCTTTTAACAGTTCAGCTTCTTCTACAAGAGGTTCATACTTGTTTATTACATGTTTCCAAATAAGGATTGGTCCAGGAGTAGATAACAAGGTTGGTATTGAATTACCAAATGTTGACTAACGTGCATGTTAAACATTCTTTCATGCGGCGTAAAGTTGATTGTTGAGCAGTGAAGAGAACGAATTGACTGTAAAGCATCTGGTAGCACCTCTTCCCATTGATTAATTAGACTTCAAAGCTAGGGTGACAGTTTTCAAATGATGCCATTGTAACGTTCTATTTGTCCATTTCCTTCGGGATTATATGGAATACATCTACTAGTGGCTATACCTCTTGTATGTAACTAGTTCTGCAATTCGTTGGACATAAAACTTGTTCCCTGGTCAGAATGAACATAACTGGTCATTCCAAATAATGAGAATAGTTGTTCAAAACATTTTTTTACAGTATTAGAGGTCATATCTTTGCAGGCATAAGCAAATAGGAATCTTGAAAATTCATCAACGATTGTTCATAAATATTTCTATTGATTACAATTTGGTGAAAGACCCTCGAAGTCAACGTTTAGTCTTTCAAATGGTTGTGTTGCCTTGATTGGTTTTCATTCAGTTTTAATAAATCTTGGTTTGATTTCAGCACAAATAGGGCATGATCCTATCATTTTCCGGGTGTCTTCAATTGAATAGGACATGTTTTTTGATTTTATCCAATGCATCATACGGGTTATCCCAGGATGACATAAACTTTGATGAAGGTTGAAAAGTATGTCGCTACTGACTGTGCCGCATATCCTGGAGAATGTATCAGCGACTGTATAACTTTTGCCTGATCTGTGCATTATGTCAAAATTGTAGCATAATGGCTCTTAACGCCATCTCAAGATCTTTTCATTTTTATTTTACTTGCTTGTTTCATATCAAATATGAAAGATACTGATTTCTGGTCGATTAGTAAGATGAACTTCTTGCTAATCAAAAAGTGTCTCCATATCTTCAATGATTCAATTATGGCATATGCTTCCTTCTCAACAGCAGAATGTTCTTGTTCACTTGAAGTTAATGTTCGGAAAAAGAATGCTACAGGATGATCTGATTGACTGAGACAAGCTGGAATAGCGTGATCCGAGGCATCTGTTTCTACTACAAAAGGAATTTCGCTATCAATAGCTGTTACTACAGAGTGAGCTATATCGTCTTTGATTGCTTTAAACTAGAAAACTGTTTGGATACTCGATGGAAAACTTTTAGAATTCACTAGATTATGTATTTTTTCGGAGAATCGAGGTATCCACCTAGAATAGTGGGAGAACATTCCCAAGGCCCTCTGCAAAGCTTGTTTATTGTTTGGAACCGGCAGTGGATGAGGCATTCTAATCTGGATGGGTCAGGTCGTGAAGTACCATTTTCTATAGAATATCCAAGAAGATTTATTGATTGTTGTAAACATGTACATTTCTTCTCATTAATTGTTAAGTTATACTTTTGTACTGCTGCCATAAAGTTTCGTAGATTTTGATCATGTTCTTCTTCCGTGTTTCCACATATGGTCACATCGTCTAAGTAAGCAAAAACTCCTTTTAAATTTTAATTTTCAATTATACCAGCGATTACTCTTTGAAAACAGGCAACGCCATTTGTAACTCCAAAAGGAACTCGTGTGAACTGATACAGTTGTCCATTGGCTTCAAAAGCAGTGTATAATCGTTCGTTCTCTTGAATAGGTAACTGATGGTGAGCACTTTTGAGGTCTAAAGTAGAAAAGATTCGATACTTTGATTGCCACAATGTCTTCGATATTTGGTAGAGGATAAGCATCTAGGAGCGTATATCGATTGATTGATTGAGAGTAGTCAATAACCATTCGTCTCTTATGATTATCAGCCTTGGAAACTAGTGCTTGAGCTCTCCAGGGAGAACAACTTTTTTCAATATAACCTTAGGCTAATAATTTCTCCACCTCATAAGATATGAATTTTGAATCTTCATCAGTATGCCTTCTTGATTTGGTAGCTATTGGTTTGCATTGTTGGGATAAATTAGTGAAAAGGGATACTGGTTCAATATGTGCTATTGCTAGACTACATATAGCTAAAGGAGATCTGAAGCCTTCAAATTGTACTTCAATTTTTGAATGTTGAGTCAATAAATCATGTCCAATCACAATGTCAGCACAGAAATTTGCAATAACAAATATCTTGAGATTCTGGTATTGATGACCCCTTAGCCCAATATTCACATAGCAATATCCGTTTACTTGTGAAAATAGGTTTATGGAAGCCATAGTTATTCTTTCTTCACTTGAATGAATGTTTATACCTTTTTTCTCAGCAAAATCTTGATTGATAAAGGTTTGTGAACTACCTGTATTAATTAGCAGATTTATTATTGATGCCTATTTTCACTATTGATTTTTCAAGGCAATGCGGAGCAGCAGCTATCAAGTCGGATGAAGTAATTGAAGAAGAAGTATTTTCCATACTTTTTTTCATGCAAACCTTAGAGAAATGGCCTTTCTTGTTACAATTTCTACAGACAATTTCTTGTGCTGGGCAAAGAATCCTCTGATGTCTCCTATTTCCGCAAAAGTAACATTTTTGCGAGGATGTAGCAGCTGAAGTAATAGGGAGAACATCAGAAATTTGATTTTGTAGACCATCTTTTCCTTGAGTAACGCAAACAAAGTTGATTGATTGGGAACTACCTATATACCTCAGAGTGTTTTTGTGCAAATTCTAATGATTGAGCTTGTTCAAGAGAAAGTAAGATTTTCCAGAAGTCGTTGTCTAATTGTTTGTGAAGCTATTCCATTGATGAAAGCATCACGAATAAATTAATCTTTATTCCTTTCGGCAGTTCTAGATTTGAAATCGCAACTTTTTCCAAGCAGTTTCAGTACTTGTAGGTACTGTGCTACAGTTTCATTACCTTGTTGCTAACGTATAAAAAGGCTATATTTTGCAAATTTTTCATTCATTGGCTTGACATAAATGTCATTCAAAACTTGAACAGCATTTTGGTATGTTTTACAGGCGGATATACAGGGTGTTTCCTAACCTCTGTGACAAAATGAAAAGGGTGATTCTTCGCTTAATTTTAAGACGAAAGTGTAGTATAACTTTTTTTCGAATTTTGCTTTGTTTCCAAAATACAGGGTGTTTAATTTTTTTTTTGATTAGTTTTTTATTTTTAATTAATTTATCTTTCACTCGATTTTGTTGAAGTTTGGTAACGGTATTTATAGTGAGAACGAGCTCATTTTGCCATGAACAAATAAAAATTATCGAATACAGTGGCGTCTCGAGGGGCACTTCAACCAATATTATTGGGGAAAAAATGTACGCCACTGACTTTTTGTGTCATTTTTTTCTCAGGTTATTCAACTAAAAACGCAACTTTTTGATCTTTTGAATTTTTATCGTATCTTGCCTAATTTTTGAGATAAATAATTAAATCTAGTTGAGTGAGTTTTGACGCAAAAAGTAATTTTATCGCTGATGTTGAATTTTTTTACAAATACAGCAATCAATTATTATAATCATTTTAATGGACAATTCAAAAACACTAAATAAATAAAAAAAATATATATAAAAATGATTAATAATAATAAAAAAAATTAAACACCCTGTATTTTGGAAACAAAGCGAAATTCGAAAAAAAGTTATACCACATTTTCGTCTTAAAATTAAGCGAAGAATCACCCCTTTCATTTTGTTACAGAGGTTAGGAAACACCCTATAAATTCATAGGTTGAATGACTTACATGAGCGATCAGTAGTTTGAGCTTATCATCATCTTCTAAGTCTTTTATGAAATTCTCAAACGTCTTGAACCATTGTTCCCATTCTTGATCAGCGTGTGGCTTTTCTGGGGATGTATCAAGCTTTTCTGGTTCCAGAAATCTGTCCATTATAAGTATTTTGCTTAATAAATTGTAATGATTTCCAAGCCTTCACAAATTAAAGGCTTTATTAAGCAAAAATTCTGCATATGAAATGACAACTTCAAGAACTTATGACATTGACAATATCAATACAAGTAAAATGTAACAATACAGCAATTTCACAACATATGGTATTATTTGCGCTAAGTTCGAAAAGTCCACATCTTGACATATGAGATGTTCGGTCAGGTGACAAAGGATTTCATTTGCAAATCGTCGAAAAATTGTTCATCTGTGGCGTGATATTCAGAATGTTCGGGTATCAAATTGCTATTGTCGAAACTAATTAGTGCTCAATTTATTCAGGATTTTTGGTTAAGTTTTGTGTTTTCATTGGATTTGGTTTTTGAAACTGGTTGGAAAGCTGATGAGAGTTGTGTATTTGAGAAAAACCAGACGAAATTCCGGTAGATTGTTGTTGGAGGATATGCAGGCTCATCAGAATCCACTCGTATTAAAAGAGAGTCTGAGGTTACAATAAGATGTCAGTAGTTTCACTACTTGATCCTCCATAGCGTTTTTTTATGTTGTGTGGGGTGTTTCCACCAAAAGTCACATGATAGGATCAGCTGAGGTCAATGGTGAATTTTTGGTGGAAATCAACATAGAATTTTGGTGGAAAAAAAAACACGCCCAAACATTGAATAAGTATCAGTTTTTCGAATTTGCGTGTGTTATTTATCACTATTTCACTTTTGTCGTCTTAATTGTGTGGTGAAAACTCAGACCTCAATATTATGGGTGATAGTGAGTATCTGTATACAGGTAAGTATCAAGTATTTTGTATCATCAGAGACTTTTTGCACCTCTTAAAATAACATCCGTTTTTTCATCCGTTATGATTAACTTTATTTAAAATGACTCACTTCATCCGTTATCAAGAGAGGTTTTGCTCCACTACGTTTTCACTTTATTCGTTATCTTGTATGCGTGTAACATTCTTGTAAATCAATTATCTGAATAGTACTTATTTCTACATCTCTAATCAAATTTTTTTTTGCAAAATCGAACATACCCAAACGATACCCGACACATTCTTATGGAAATTGATAACATTCTCTTTCTAAGAGCACACACTATGACCTACAGAGCACCAGTACCAAAAAACCAGTTCCACTTCCGACTTTTAACTATTTTTAAATAATCTACACAGTAAAAACTAACACAAATCAGTTTGCGGCACAAAGCATATAAACAACAAAAATATTATGAGACGTCAGAAACAGAAAAGTGAGGTTAGGTCGAGTCTGGTCGAGTTCCGTAGTTGCGTTCGTGACAAGATGTGTCAGATTGTTGAGTAGATCAATCTGCAAAAGTATTAAATAAAAGAGAACATATTGTAATATGTTTATGTTCTGTATGTAAAACATTCCATTTTGGTTTCCGCGACCGTTTATTGTCATGTAGAGATGTTATTTTCTTAAGAGAAAATGATTATTAGCAGTAATATCCATTTAATTCAACACATTCCGGCAACATCGCTGTTCAAAAATGAGCATCACAATAAGGAGCTCTTCCTTATTTTTCCGTAATTAAAGTCACCGGGGAGGTAGTTCGCGGTGATCAGGTTCGGATCCCGAGGTGGGCAGAGATCATTTTTGTTCGACATTAAGTGATATTCTCATTGGGTAACGTTACTGAGTAGTGAAGAATTATTAATTACTGACAGTCAAAAAGATTAAATAATTAGCCTTAATTAATTGGTCTTGCTAGTTCAAATATATAACTAGGTGCTGTTCTCCATCATCAACTTGGTTAGAACTACTACAGTAGTCCTGGGGTTGACGAAAAGGGCCCTTAAGGCCTGCTCGCCGGATACTGGTTTGCCCCCCCACCATGCCAATACCAATGCCAAATTCCGTAATTAAAAAAAATCCGTTATGGTTAGTAACGATAAAGGATTGTGATCTAGTCACTGCGCATGCTCAGAATAACGAGAACCTCAACGGAATGAAAATTTAAGAGGTGCAAAGAGTATCTATTTTCATAGATAGTAGAGTCTTCACCAAAAATCGCCTAATTATTGTGGGAATATCGGAGTTACAAGATGAAATCAACAGAAATTTAAAGAGTTTCATGTGGTGATTGTTAATCCAAAAGAAATCAAAAATCGGAGTTGGGAAAAGGGCGTTATTACTAACAATCAAGTTTATTGCATGTACGTTTAAAAGAATTTATTGAAGAATATGGTCACAATTGCTCACTTATAACAGTCGAATTCTATTAAAAGGTGTCACAGGTCAATTCTTTTCAGTTTATATTCTATTATTTTTTTTATTTATCTCTCATTCTCGGCCATATTATACTAAAGAGGGCTTCAATTTTTCACTCAAACTGAACTATCTGCTTGATTATTGGGCATTTTTTTTGTTTTATCTAATTCTTATGATTCTTCTTATTTATTTGATCGTCCTGTTTTCATTTATTCTCACATTTTGATTGTTTTTTTTTTCACTTTCTATAGATATGGACCGGTGGTTTTCTATCAAGAAAGTATTTAAAAATGCTAAAAACTCTAAAAGCAAAAGAAAAACGACCTAATGAGCATGACATCCAGCTTGAAGACAAAAATGCCAATAATGTTCTAGGATGTCTTGCGAGCACAACCGGTAATAAAACCCCTACTAAGGATAATTAAGCAATATAATTTCAGATGTGTACGTGGAAAAATTAATTCTATTCCAAAATCTTCCCCATATTATGACCTAATTGCTTGCTTTATGCAAAAAACACTCTGTAAACACTTTGAAAGGCAGTTTTGTCTTGCCTGGTTCTTTCGAAGCATATTAGTCCGTACATTTGAATGATTGTACTCTAACGGACCACCTATAATATTATGTAAGATTTGAAGGTTTGTCTTCTATGTACACCTGGACAAGTCCTCTTCTCAGATACTTTGTTATAGATAACAGTGATTTCTTCAGACCTGATTTGAAGCCTTGCCATTGGTTCTTCTAGCACATGGATGGTGGCCGGCCAGTCTTCTGGTATTATTAAAAATCTGGATACCTGACTAGACAGGTTATTTCCAGTTGGGGGGCGCATGGAGGCAAGGTTCTGCAGGTGGTGGCAGTGAAATTTGACACCGTGGTTCACATTTGGCAAAAAAATTGAACACTTCAAGAGTGCATTATTCACGTACTTTCTTGATCTGAAAACTGGATCCAAACAGCCCATTATTTATTATTTAACTATCCGCCAGATAATAAATGGAGCGTTACCATGGCGGGACATATTTGGAGGTTATTCTGACGGAATAAAGTCGACCACTTGAATGTAACAGTACTGGGCCTTAGGGAGGTGTCAAGAGATCTAATTTATTTTTTTGGCATCATAAAGAGCAACCAGCAACTCTAACAATTGATACTAGTGAATGAATGTCTTATGCCCCATTTCTACATATTCATTTTTTGTGATTTTCACGGTTTTCATTACTTTGTATTGTTTTATTGATTCATGATCAAAAAACCCGTTTAAAATCTTTGCAACCTATCTAATATCTGGCCTATTCCATCAAAAAATCCGAAAGTCAGAGCCAAGCCAATCAGCATTGTTATTACAGTTCGCTAACTGTGTTTGACCAATCGGATAAAGGCTTACTAGTTTGTGACTTTTGTTGGAACACGACCTAGAGAATGATATATTGCATATAAAAAAGATTTTGTTCATACCTATAAAAACTGATTTTGAGTGACATCAGTAGGTCCAACTCAATATTTTACAGCTAACATGGAATGTAGACTTTGGATTCCTTTGAAACCCACATCCATAATCACATTCCAAAAGTTTTCGCTATAATACAACAGCTTTTTCTAAGTAAAAAATAGTAAAATCAATTGTAGCTATGTATATTACCTTCAATAGAAAATTTTATGTATGAGGCCACATACTGATTGATTTTTTTTCCAAGCAATCTGAATTGGTTGATAGTCATGCTGTACCAGTATATTATTATGTATTTCATATTATTTGATATTTGTTTTTTATATTATTTAGGTATATTATATTATCCTTTTTGAATTGGTTCAAATAAGTATTTTATATCGCTTCGCATTTTATAAAAACATTATTATTTTCATGGTTTTGCTTTTAATTAAACTCCAAGACATTATACAAAATACCTATTTTTTCGTACACGTTTGTCTTTTCATTTTACTTACTTATTTTTTTCTCCTAATTGGTCTCACGTGGATCACATCGGTTCACATGTGACGAAAAAGTAGTGTATTGGATAGTATGAAACTTGAATAACAGAAACAAAATAAATATCGTGTCGTTTTGGCGGACGCAATCAATAAGTGTGTCGGCCGGGGAACTGAGATTATGATAATGTCTATTGGCATTGCAGATTCCGTACTATTAGGTTTATTGTTTTGTGATTCCCCAAGTGCAAATTATTTAGCTGGCTCCAGACTAACGCCGCGAAGTCGCGCCGTGAATAATCTGATCTGAATAATCTCCATGAAAAGCCGTGAAACCCATCCACACCCGTGTTCACGAGGCTTCACAGTGTTCGCGGCGTGAGTCTGGAGCCGGCTTTAGACGTTGGACTCAAAACGTCTGGATTACGTCAATCAGACGTTTAACAGGTATAAAAAGTGTTCAAGTCGTCATTTCACCAATTCCCAACGTTGTGATTGGTGCAGAACTAGTCCGGTAGTCAGCAAAATGCTACTTGGGATGATACTTGTGGACGGATAGTGAACATACCTAGTTGTGATTGTAATATGAATGGTTCTTGATGGTAACTGTACTGTACATAGTGACTAAAAATAAATTGGATAAAATAGGCCAAGTGTTTTTTATAGCCGAAAAATATTATAATATGACAGCTTCCCACTCAGCAAAGTAACATTTCGGAAATATTACAAATATATAATTGTCAACCTTGTACAAATATAACAAAATATAGTGGAAATATTACAGAGATATTTCAGAAACATGAAAATTTTCGCCTTGTGTTATATAAGAACAATATATTTCTGGAATACAAATGAAATATTATGAGTAACATTCTGGGAATATAACAGGAATAAATGTGAAACTATATAAAAAAAATCTTTTTTCGCGAAATATTACAAAACAAAATCAGGAAAGACTTGAAAAGAAGATTTTCTCAACTCAACTATCCGGTCCAGTTTTCTCATTCGATCTGAAATCTGAAACAAAATACATATCATGTACATTTCTATATAATTATATTATACTGAATTGATTTTAAATGAAAGAAAATGAAACTTTCCACAAAATATACCTAATTGAATAGAATTGAATCTTCACAGGCGTTAATAAACTGCTGGACACTCGAACTTATACATGCACATTTTTGGCTAAAATTCAAAGTCCAATATATTTAACGAGAAAAGAGATATTTTAATGCGGTTTACGGATTTTTTAAGTTAGTTTTGCCCGGATTGAGATGCATGGAATGGATCTTTTGCAGAAACTAAGACACATGATATACGGGGTTATTCATGAAGTCATGCAAAACATTTTTTTTTGAGTATGCCATCTCACTTAGCATTGAATTCAGGCAATACAATATGGTTCACAAGATTTTTTGGGTATTTTGCCACACCCTATCAAATAACAATCAAACCAGTGTTTATAAACCCGATCTTTTATATTACCTGAAAGAAAGTCTATTAGTAAATAATAAAACCTATCAATATCAAACGTTGCGGAAACGAATCTGCTTCCGTCGTCAGTGAAACCTAAAAAAGAAACAATTGATTCAGGATCAAAAAATATAGTTCGTTTTTGTGTGATTTTGTGGTAAAACTGATTTTTCTGTGTTTATGGCACAAAATGTCACTTTTACTGACATTGAAGTGAGGTGTATGGTGTTGATTGTTCAACTTTACATATGTTCAGCAATTATAATTTACTTTTTTGGGCTATGTTAATTTCTTAATAAAGGTAACCATGAAGTTAAACAATCAACACCATACACTTCACTTCAATGTCAGTAAAAGTGACATTTTGTGTCATAAACACAGAAAAATCAATTTCACTACAAAATCACACAAAAACGAACTATATTTTTTTGAATTTGAATCAATGGTTTCTTTTTTAGGTTTCACTGACGACGGAAGCAGATTCGTTTCCAAAACGTTTGATATTGATAGATTTAATTAATCACTAATAACTTTTTTTCAGGCATATGCGCCACAAAACTACAGAGCATTCTACAATATGGTTTATTACTATGGTAATGTTGATATCTCCAGATATTTTTGTCAGTTTTTGAATGCAAGGTCGTTGTCATTAGATACGCTAACCGACATCAGGGAGGGGGACCAAATGTTTCAAATAGATACTGTAACTCTGCAATTAATTGATGGGATTCTACGGTTTTTGCAGAGCTGGAGACCATCATAAAAGAGAAATTGAAATAAAAATTAACATTTCCTCAACGATAATGCACCTACACTCATGGTCAGATAAATAGCACAGGCGTAGCATTTGATAAAACCTTGATACTGCATCAGCTCATCAAAGAAGTATTGGTGCATTTTAAAACCTCAATTCATTTGTCAGTTCACGGAAACTGTTGATTTTGAAAATTTGGCCATTTCACCACGTCTAAAAGATGTCAATAAAAAAACTGGTTTTTTGTGTTAGCTGAAAAAAATGGCTAGCACCATTCGAAAGTGGAGCAAAATTTATGAAATTTCACAATTACTAAACCCACCAGCTTTGAAATTTGATCTCTTCAAAATATTGCCAAGTTTAAAATTTCATAGCTACACTATCCTTTGATGAATTATTGTGGAATGTCTGATTGGTGCTAGCCATTTTTATCAAAAGTTACACTGAATATTGCATTGCAAAGTTATAGCATTTTAAACATTTTGCGCCACCAATTTAATGTTTGTTGGCGTATCTAATGACAACGCGCTTGAATTCAAAAACCATGGAGGTAGAAAGGGGTGGAGACGACATCACGTGACTAAAATGGAATCACTTTCGCCATCCTACCGTGACCGTTTTGTCAAAGTGTCAGTTTACATTTGTAGAACGGTTTTTTCCAGTTTTAGCTGTGTTGTTAGGATTATTTTGTGATTTTTGTATGTTGTTACATTTCTCAATTATTGTTTCATGTGCCCCGAGAAGTTCTGCGAGTAGAGACGCTATCGATAAGAAAAAATCGACTGAAATCACATTTCATAGGTCGGTATAGCATAATACAGGACCGGGATATGAGATTTGTGTCGAGTTCACTGGAATATTTATATGGTTGAGATTTGTAAATGTTCAATTACATTATATTGTAGATTCCAATATTTTTTCCAATTTACTTAGTAATGGCTATGATCAATTTGTGTTAGACAATCATTGGTATTTACTAATGAAAAGCATTGATGCAAAGTACCTAGATAAACGAGTGATTTTTTTTCCCAAATAAATCTAGTAATCTTAAAGCTAATAGTAGGTGTAAGACATAAAAGTAATAAAACTATACTATCCAAAGGACAATAAAAAAAATCTCAATTATCATCATTTCTCTTATTAGTCACCTTGCATCCTACTACTTGGGTAGAAAGTATAATTTTCAAAATCAAATATCTTTTTTATCGCATGTTATGACCCAATCTTATCATTTTAAGGTTTCTGGATTGTGGGTTTTGGGGTCAATGAAAACTCCAGGATTGATTTAAAGCTTGTGTTAACCGTTTTGGTGCACATCACACCTTCATCAGGGCTACAAAAAAACAATCCTTTTGGATCAAATCAAATCCTTTGGTCAAAACGTAGGCACAAGTTTTCAATCAATCCTTGAGTTTTCATCGACCCTAAAACCCAAAATTCAGCAACCTATAAATTAAATATCTTGTTTCTGCAGATTTAATTTTTTAGATACATAAAAATATTCCAGAACTTTTCTAATCTTTCAAAATATATTAGAACAGGTTCGAATAATTATTATCATCTTCTTATTACTATTTATTTATGTCCAAGTGAATATTGACCTGCATGATTTGTATTATCAAAACATAACTCCTGGCATAACTGATAATTGTTATACATAGTCTGCTGTTTTTAGCTGCGTTTCAGTTTTATGTACGTCCTATTGTTTTGTTAAGTATCTACTCCAGTACTGTTTCGTTTCGTACATATAATATTACATCAAGTTTCGCATTGGAAAATATTTTTCCGGATTGTTTTATAATACTTCACACATTAAATGAAGAATATTAAATAGTAAATTGGAACAATTATGATTAATAAATCAAAAATACAATGTAACCGTATATGAATTCAAATAAAGTTTAAATCTAGAGTAACAATTCGGAAGTTTTTTTATCTGTCGGCCAGTTCGCCCCTGTCTACGTCGCCATATTGCAGCTACTCTAAGCTCCACCTACTGATCCCATTTTTCTATCACTGTTTGAATGTTTCTTGGCGACTCATGATTCTATCTTGATGTCAAAAACTGACCAAGATATCTGGAGACATTAACAATACATCACCATAGTAACAAACCATATTGTATCGCATTGTACTCCATAACACGTACCTGGAACGAACCCACTCATTATCAAGAATAAAGCAAGTAGAGATAGCGATGTAACGCTTTTTGATTGGGTGATAGAATTTTAATAAGGGTTGGAAGGTGAAGCCTTCAAAGTCTCGAGCGCCACCCCCTGGATTTATGTGGTAGAGGGCCCACAGTGCCTTTCGGGTAGCCTTTAGACAGTGGAGAAAGTAATTCCAGGATTCATCTGCGATGAGGGTGTTGAATATCATCGCTATTAAAAAAAAGGCAGTTTGGAATAGATGGTATTTTCCGCAAAGTTTGTTGGGTGATTTTCCTTACCAGGAAAATAAGCAAAGGCAGTTTGGATCAAAATAAACAGATCTATTTTCCATAAACATGTTGGGACAAACTCCCCTGAATGCAGAAAAAATAAATCAACTAAAATTTAATATTACAATCAAAATAATGAAAAATGAAAGAAAGGGTGTGTAACGGTTTTAAACGGGAAAGCGAATTAACCCCAAAAGAAATGTTCAGAATATTACGATCGAGCAGTTTATGTCTGACGGAAAAAAAAATGGAAAGTTAAGTAGGATGCGTAGAAAATAATCACTAAAAGATGTTACATAGAAAATGAATGAAAATTACTACGGGCGCAAAAATGAAAGAAAAGCGTGACGTTGAATGAAATACAAGAAAATAGCTACGGCCACGAAAATGGAAAGAAAATGTGTGAGGTTTAAAATAGAGGCAATTAGAACGTGCATTGAATATGAAGGAAATAGACGACGTGTGACGAAATAGCGAAAATAGGTAGATGCGTACGAGTTTTGAGATTATAGGAAAATGAGTAAAACGTGCAATAAGATGATAACTGTGATACGGCGCATAAAACGATGATAACTCCAAAAGCACCAAAAGCAAGCATTTCCAGATTTTCCCAAGCATTTGGACATTTAATTTCACTGTCTGTGGACCGGTTAAAACCCTCCCTTAATTACCCCTGATGATAAAATGAAGAAAAGAGAAGAAAAGCAAAACCCCATTTGAATTGACGTTAAAACCCACCCCTGTTAATTTTAGATTAAATAGCTACGGTTAAGAAATACTTGGGAACATTGGAAAGTATAATAGGAATACCTTGGAAAACTGCACGTGTTCACAAAAAAAAAACGGTGGTACGTATTGGTCTGTTAGAGTCGAAAAATGGCACGTCCACACGGTTCAGATCTCGAGCGCTAACTTCTGTCGAATCGTGATTTATTTATCACGCCGGAATCTGCCGTTTCCCTCGACAGTACCAAAATTTAGTCAAATCGCGCAACTCATATTCCTGACTGATGAACTAATTAATCCTCTATTCGGATAGAAAATTAACTAGCGCGGGCTTTGAATATTTTGAGTTGAGAGACGGTGTGCGCGGTACTCAAAATATTTTAGAAAAGAACAGATCTGAACCTTCGATGATTAATTAATTTCAGAAAAGTGAAACACGGAAAAAAAAATGAAGTAACTTCGTTACACACCCCCCCTTCTTACAAGAAAAATGTTTAGGAATTAAACATTTTCCATGCTTTGCATGACACCGTGAACATGAGTGAAACAAAACAGAATTACAAAGGAAAACGGGTACTTTCCTCGAGTCTCGGATGGTGGCAAATCCCACAAACGGGCATCCCACAAGAAGTGTAGGTCCTCCGGTGTGGTCGGCTTGTTCTGGAACGGGGACGGCTGCACTCGCCTCTTCCACGGCTCCTCGTCACGTCGTCCCATGGGTCCTGCACCATAGTCTCCAGCACGTCTGCTGGATGGACTGTCTTGTGGCGCTCGGACATCTTTGATGGGATCCCCGCGTGACATTGTCCAATTCTGGGAGAGAGGGCAACGACAGACTCGTCCATATCTACAACAGAACACTACAGTACAACTATCTCGGCGATGTCCCGATTAAATCACATCTCCAGTACAAATAATGAACCATAGTCAGGGAGATGTCACCTGGTTCAGGTGTGGTGGGTCGGGGTGGTACTGATACAGCAACGGGTATCTTCTTTGCCAGCGACCTTCTAGCGACGGCTTTGTGAGTAGTGGGTTTGTGGGTTCGGAAAATGTTGACACCTTGGACGGAGTCTACTGGATCGTGGAGATGGTGTGCACGTTTCTCAAGTTGAAAAGGGCATTGGATGGGTTTGAATGGCAACCTCTCTTCCTACAGGCAAGTTTACATTCGGTGTCCTTCTGAAAAATATGTTATTACGCAAATTTGCCCCTTGGAACTGGGGTGACAAATTTGGTAGACGGTTGTTATCCAGGTATACTACCTTTGTGCTCAAAAGTCAATGAAAATTATGTCGTGGGAGAATATCCATATCCAGCACAATTCCTGCTGACCGTAGTGGAAAGTGACATAATACCTCAAAGGGTGGTCTCACCCAACTGTAGAGGCATCTTGTAGGCTTCCATAGCCAATGGCCACTCTAGCACCACGGACTGAAGATTGTATGGTTGGACACTTCTGATGACAATCTTCAGCAGCCTGTTTTCCCATAAAACAACTGAGCAGATCCAGGAGTAAGGCCAGAAAAGGTTCTCCATCTGTGTGTCGACGCAGGCACGTGGACGGTCATCGGCTGCGAGGAAGGTACTAATAGATGGAACGGAAGCATGTTTCTGGGCTTCATCGCTAGACTGAGCTCCTATTGTGTCTCTGGCGTGGGATTCATCTTCTTCCAGTTGTCGGACAAAAGGTATAAGCACAAAATGTTCATAGAAAGTCTGTCGAATGAATTTGGATAAAACGACGTAATAAAAACAAAATGTTTATGAGGCAGCCAATCTTGTAAATTTCGCACACACCTTTTGAGGCAGCCCATTTTGAAATGCTTTTTGAGGCAGCCAATTTAGTAATCCAGAACGGGTTGAGAGAAAAAAAAAATTATTCGGTAAAATAAACTTTTGTTAAAAGTTTGAAAATAAATTGAAGTCTGTAAGCACTTTAAAAAAAAGACAGCGATAAATAAAAAATTGTAGGTTTTGTCCCACACGTGTTCGTTGACGGAGAGTTAAAGTCGGTAATCAGTTTAAAAAAAAACAGCACGAAAACTTGTAGGTTATGGCCTACACGTGTCAGAAGGTATCAGAACAAAAAAAAAATTGCAAGTCACAGCGGTTAGGTTGAAAGTTTTAAGATTTTAAAAGAATTCTGTTTAAAGCGAGAGAACTACTTTGAAAGGCACGTCTTGACTGCGCAGTAGCTGGCACAGAATCTTCCTGCCCATGTCTGCTCCTTTAAAGTCAACGTAGCCCCTCACCCTGGTACCCCTCTCTTCGTCCTCACCTACCACCCCCTCTCGGATCCCTTAAAAAAATATATAAACACATCCCACAACCGGGGTAATGCAGTTCGGATAAGGGAAGAAAAGAAAAGAAACAATCCTTGGATGGTTCATTTCGCTAGGGGTTGGTAGTGGTTAGCCTTCTCTTCGTCCACACCTACTTTCCCCACGTCGGATCCCTTAAAAAAAAATACGCGCACCCCACAACCCGTGGCAATGTAGTTCGGATAAGGGAAGAAGAAATAATCATTAACTGATTAAATCAAGGGAAAAAAAACCAAACGACAGTACGGCTTGATTCAGAAAAATCCAAAATTAAATTGGAGCAAAGGACAACCAAAATTTAATTACATCATTTCACAATCAAAGTTGCATTGACCACACAAAAAAAACTCTTTGAAGAAAATAAATTCAAACAGCAAAACAAGACGCAATCACGGGAATTCAAAAATAATCAATATTTCTACGCATCCACTTTGAAATCAAAACTGCTATCAGAACTCGCTTAATTATTCCGAATTCAGTACAACTCGCTACGCCCGGCATTTGAACAAAATTCACAAAAAATTTAGCTACTAAGAAATCGAAGATAAATGCAAAATTATGTTTCAAATAATATTGAGTTTTGTGACTTGCTACGGGCGAAAAATGTGAAGGTCATACGAAATGTACCAGTCCGACGGAATGGAATGCGAGTTTTTATAAACTCGGTCTTGTAAAAACTTTGTCAAGTAAATACGGAGTAAACCGCATGGTTCTTGAATACTTTAAAATGGGAACAGAAATATGATTTTAAATGATGAAAAATATGTTTAAATCTGAAAAATATTTTGGCACCCTAAACAGTTATTTCAGCGGATTTTCGATGTTTTGGAAATGTTTCTGACTAGACTGAATTTTTGCTATTTTTGAGTCAAACAAAAAAAAAAAAAATTTGGCACCTAGCTAAAAAAACGGAGTAATTTTCCAGCGATCCCTTCGCCTTCGGGAAAATTATCCAAACGGTAGTAGGCCCGGTCGGATGAATGACTCAAAATCAGTGAAAACAGAAAACTCTTAAAAAAAATGCGAAAAACGGCACTTTTATCTTTGGAGACGAAACTTTGGAAAATCGCCGCAATTTCTGGAAGATAGTTCCAGAGGTGGTGAAAAAAAATTCCGAAACTCCTACGGGCGTACGGAAAGTTTTTGTATTTAAATTTTTGAAAATTTTAATTTAAAAAAAAAACGTAGTCCCTGCTCGGGCGCCAATTTTGTAACGCTTTTTGATTGGGTGATAGAATTTTAATAAGGGTTGGAAGGTGAAGCCTTCAAAGTCTCGAGCGCCACCCCCTGGATTTATGTGGTGGAGGGCCCACAGTGCCTGTCGGGTAGCCTTTAGACAGTGGAGAAAGTAATTCCAGGATTCATCTGCGATGAGGGTGTTAAATATCATCGCTATTAAAAAAAAGGCAGTTTGGAATAGATGGTATTTTCCGCAAAGTTTGTTGGGTGATTTTCCTTACCAGGAAAATAAGCAAAGGCAGTTTGGATCAAAATAAACAGATCTATTTTCCATAAACATGTTGGGACAAACTCCCCTGAATGCAGAAAAAATAAATCAACTAAAATTTAATATTACAATCAAAATAATGAAAAATGAAAGAAAGGGTGTGTAACGGTTTTAAACGGGAAAGCGAATTAACCCCAAAAGAAATGTTCAGAATATTACGATCGAGCAGTTTATGTCTGACGGAAAAGAAAATGGAAAGTTAAGTAGGATGCGTAGAAAATAATCACTAAAAGATGTTACATGGAAAATGAATGAAAATTACTACGGGCGCGAAAATGAAAGAAAAGCGTGACGTTGAATGAAATACAAGAAAATAGCTACGGCCACGAAAATGGAAAGAAAATGTGTGAGGTTTAAAATAGAGGCAATTAGAACGTGCATTGAATATGAAGGAAATAGACGACGTGTGACGAAATAGCGAAAATAGGTAGATGCGTACCAGTTTTGAGATTATAGGAAAATGAGTAAAACGTGCAATAAGATGATAACTGTGATACGGCGCATAAAACGATGATAACTCCAAAAGCACCAAAAGCAAGCATTTCCAGATTTTCCCAAGCATTTAGACATTCAATTTCACTGTCTGTGGACCTGTTAAAACCCTCCCTTAATTACCCCTGATGATAAAATGAAGAAAAGAGAAGAAAAGCAAAACCCCATTTGAATTGACGTTAAAACCCACCCCTGTTAATTTTAGATTGAATAGCTACGGTTAAGAAATACTTGGGAACATTGGAAAGTATAATAGGAATACCTTGGAAAACTGCACGTGTTCACAAAAAAAAAACGGTGGTACGTATTGGTCTGTTAGAGTCGAAAAATGGCACGTCCACACGGTTCAGATCTCAAGCGCTAACTTCTGTCGAATCGTGATTTATTTATCACGCCGGAATCTGCCGTTCCCCTCGACAGTACCAAAATTTAGTCAAATCGCGCAGCTCATATTCCTGACTGATGAACTAATTAATCCTCTATTCGGATAGAAAATTAACTAGCGCGGGCTTTGAATATTTTGAGTTGAGAGACGGTGTGCGCGGTACTCAAAATATTTTTGAAAAGAACAGATCTAAACCTTCGATGATTAATTAATTTCAGAAAAGTGAAACACGGAAAAAAAAATAAAGTAACTTCGTTACAGCGATAGTTACGGATATCTATGTCTTTCTAACTCATTGGCCTATATGGACAGAGATCACAACAATACATTAATTAAATATTCATTAGACATATTTGGAGCAAATATTGTATTATTGTTTTTGATTATTGTAAATTGAAAAGACATTAACCATCCACGTGCAAGATTTATTTTAATCAGTAATAAAAACTGAACATACCCAGACTCTAGACTGAATAAATAAATTATATTGGTTTTTTGGGACTTTCCTCTCAGAAAATTAGTAGTTCAGTAGACTAAACTCTCACGATGGGTGATTTTAATTCTGTTCCAAATTGTGGCATATAAAAAAAATAATTAAATGATAAATAAATCAAATAAAAAGAATAATTATTAATTTAAAGGTAGGTATAATAAATATTACCATCATTTCTAACTGTGGAATAAATTCAGTCTAGCAAAGACTTAATATAATTTCTCATTGCGATGGAAACTACTTTCCTTATCAGATTTTGATGGGGAAATCATATCTTTGAAAAGAAGAAAAAAATTATCACCTTCACTATAGATATTTAGTTATAATTTGTGAAGAAAAACAACTGTACCCATTTTTTTACCCTACATGAAGAACCCAACTTTTTGTTTCATAATGTCATACATCGCATATCATGATACCTACTTGACTATAGCATTGTAGCTTTAACAATTTTTTTCATGATTGTTTTAACTTTTAGCCATTAAAAGACGATTTTCTTTCATCTTGCAAGTCTTTACATCCGACTGCAACACAATAGATCATCATATTTTTTTCAGTCCTTTTCAAACTTTCTTCGATAAAACCAAATTATCTTAAAGAAAACAGCACACTACATGAACGATATTATATTATTACTATAATAACATGTATTTTCAACACCAACAGAACGCCAAACAAAAACTGAATTCTCACAAAACAATTTTGTCTGCCCCTTAACCATGACCTTGTTACCCGGTAATGAGTTCGACAAGGAAAGGTATCCGTAACACTGGCTATCTCTGTCTAACAAAAAGTTGCATACTTCGACGCTTCGTCGACAACGGCCGGGGCCTTTCCAGGTACGTAGTATGGAGTTCAATGCTATCGCCTGAATTCAATGCTCACTAATATGGCAAACTCACAAAAATTTTGATCTTTCGCATGAATCACTCTGTATATCTGTATATCATCATTTTTTGTTTTCACAAAAGATCCATTCCATTCATCTGAATCCGGACGAAACTAGCTTCAAAAATCCGCAAACCGCATTGAAATGTCTCTTTTCTCGTTGAAGAAATTCGACTTTGAATTTAACCCAAAAATGCGCATGTATAGGTTCGAGTGTCCAGCAGTTTGGTTGAAAGTAAGTGAATAAATTGTGGTGTTCACATTCGCAAACATAACCTCAATATCTAGCCGATACAAAATTAATACATTTATCATTTATCAGATTAAGGGCCGGTTGTATAACTGTTAATCTGCAGATCAACATGAAAACTATTATGAGTAAACTGTGCCTCAGCACTTCACAGTTCAGGTGTTTATACAACCGGTCCTATAACACCTCGACTTGTACCTAACTCACCCAGAGTCACATCAAATGCATTGGAGCAAAGGTTGTTGCAAAGTAAAAGTTATAAAATCTCAAATGTAGACAAAAAAAAAAGTTGATTTGAAAACATCCTTAAAGCATTTCACTTTTCATTATTTCACTTCAATCACTTCTGCTTTCTGCTTCTGACTTTGAACTTTGACTTTTGATTAATGAGAAGCATTGATTAATGACACCAAGGTTTGGTGTCATTAATCAATGTAGAGAAGAGTGAAGAGACAGACAGTGAAACTGAAAAGAGACAGCTGACATCCAGCATTGCCATGTCGACAATCTCATTTTTCTGCAACGTTGCGCATCCACATTATCCGCAAAATCAAATACTTCTACTCCAGGAATAATTATTATACATCCTAACAGTTAAAATTCATTCAATTACAAATGAAACATCAGATACTATCGTGAATGATCAATAGATACTATATATTCAAACACTAAGCTCTTTTTCTAGACAGTCCGTGAGCCAGATGTGGTGCACCAGTCAACTATAAAGCAATAGTACTCACTAAACCATTCATTGTGTTACCAAAACGAGTTAGTTGTTCAGAAAAAAGGTTCTATTGTTATACAGGATATTTAACAATAAAGCAATAGTACTCCCTAAACCATTCATTGTGTTACTCAAACGAGTTAGTTGTTCAGAAAATAAGTTTCTAGCAACTGGCAGTCCTACAACTTCCAGCTGCTTAGCCATTCCGAGCTAAGCAAGTGTGATTAGTAATTTCACAGATTGCACACAGCCCACGTCTAGTCAGCTTTCTGCAAAAAGAAGTGAAATCCCACCAGAAACATTCTTTAAAAAAATAGCCAAGTCTCGAAGGAGCTGCTTGATTATCTCTAAAAAGTAATAAAATCTCTAGACAAAGTTGAGCCAAGTCTATGGTTCCTTACAGCAATTTCTTTATTATTATATTTAGGCCCGTATTCTCCGTTCGTACTTGAGCTCGTTCAAGATTTGACGGCGTTTAACTACAAGATTTCGTATGCACCGGCGAAATTAGACACGTTCAAGTCGGTTAAACGCCTTCAAAGTTGAACGCCCGATTTGGAGCGTTTAAGGATTTAAACGGCTTCAATTGTGGCGGAAGATGCGTGCGTCTTGAAAAAATATATTATGACATAATGTTAACTAATACCACCGAACATATTATTTATTATATATAATGGATATTAGGTGCTGATACCTAATTGTTTTTCATCCCACTGTGAGTGTGTTTATTTTATTTTTTACTAGGAGGAGTCTGGAGACGAATTTACTTTTTGAAGCCGATATTTTAGACATAATAATAGTTTTTGCATGTTTTTACATGAAAATAAAAAATACTATAATACCATTTTAATAATTCAATGAACGTTATGTCATTTTTCAGATTTCATTTTTTTTGTGTTATCTACAAAGTCAGCAATGCCATAGTGTGGTTTCAAGATAAATCAAAATGCCATCTGCAATAATTGATGAAATAATTAAAGTACAAGATGGTTTTATTCAAATAATATCACGTTTTGGGATGTCCGTAAAATAATAATTCACCACATAATTTTAATTTAAATTATTAGCTTCCTGTCCTTTTCTCGTAGATATTATCATTTTATCAATAGCACTAAGATTATTGGTTCTAAAGGTGAGGTGGTGCTGAGGGGAAAAGAAAAATCAAGCCAAAATCGCGTATCATAAAAAAAATAATAATTCTATGCGTACCTAAACACAATTGACCCAGACACAAATATTAAACTTGGAAAAAACTATAGGTTTAAACTTTATATGGCAGAAATAATTCAATATGATAATAAGAAAATAATCTTCAACCTTATGAATGCCTTTGAGATTTTCGTGTGGTTCATTTCTGCATGATCATTATCAAATATGGATATTTTTTAATCATCCTGAATAAAAATCTCATTTCTGATGATTTTTCGTTTTGTTTCTTTCTGCATCAAGATCAAGATTAAGCATAATTACGTCCATGTATTAAAACAATAGTTATTTATCAAAAAATATTCAAATTATTTCAAATATATCATGCATTATGTGAAGTTTATATTCAATTTCACCTCGAAGAGAAAGTGACAGATTTCCGCTAGCCAAACGGGAATCATATGGTACCATCTACATCGAATATGTGTTCAAAGTCACGCTCACGCCAAAACAACGTAGATGGTAGCATATGATTTTGGTTTGGCAAAGGGAAATTTATCACTTGCACTTCGAGGTGAAATTGAATGTAAACGCATTAATGTCAACTGTCAACATCATATGGTCTCCAATCAACTTGAATACCACCAAAATGTTCCCAAATTTCCGACGTTGCCGACCTTTCTGTAGGTTTAACCAAACGTTGCGAAAATTAGCACGGTGCATACCAAGAAAAAGTCGAGGACGTTTAACTATTTGAACGCGTTTAGTTGAATGCGTTTATCTGTAGAATCGGAGAATACGGGCCTTAATGTTATGTGACCACCATAGTAACAGACCATATTGTATCGCCCATTGAACTCCATACCACGTACCTGGAACGGACCCACTCATTATCGAGAGTGAAGCAAGTAGAGATAGCGATAGTTACGGATATCTATGTCTTTCTAACTCATTGGCCTATATGGACAGAGATCACAACAATACATTAATTAACTATTCATTAGACATATTTGGAGCAAATATTGTATTATTGTTTTGATTATTGTAAATTGAAAAGACATTAACCATTCACGTGCAAGATTTATTTTAATCAGTAATAAAAACTGAACATACCCAGACTCTAGACTGAATAAATTAATTATATTGGTTTTTTGGGACTTTCCTCTCAGAAAATTAGTAGTTCAGTAGACTAAACTCTCACGATGGGTGATTTTAATTCTGTTCCAAATTGTGGCATATAAAAAAAATAATTAAATGATAAATAAATCAAATAAAAAGAATAATTATTAATTTAAAAGTAGGTATAATAAATATTACCATCATTTCTAACTGTGGAATAAATTCAGTATAGCAAAGACTTAATATAATTTCTCATTGCGATGGAAACTACTTTCCTCATCAGATTTTGATGAGGAAATCATATCTTTGAAAAGAAAAAAAAATTATCACCTTCACTATATATATTAGTTATAATTTGTGAAGAAAAACAACTGTAGCCATTTTTCTACCCTACATGAAGAACCCAACTTTTTGTTTCATAATGTCATACATCGCATATCATGATACCTACTTGATTATAGCATTGTAGCTTTAACAATTTTTTTCATGATTGTTTTAACTGCTGCTTGATTATCTCTAAAAAGTAATGAAATCTCTAGACGAAGTTGAGCCAAGTCTATGGTTCCTTACAGCAATTTCTTTATTATTATATTTAATGTTATGTGACTTGGCCGTTGAACATTTTTCACACGTTAGTGGGTACAGGTCAGTGAAACAGGTACTGACCTGTACCCACTAACGTGTAAAATATGTTCAATGACCAAGTCACATAACAATAAATATAATAATAAAGAAATTGCTGTGAGGAGTTTTAGACTTGGCTCAACTTTGTCTAGAGATTTCATTACTTTTTAGAGATAATCAACCAGCTCCTTCGAGACTTGGCTGTTTTCTTACAGAATGTTTTTGGTGGGATAAATAATTACCCGAAAAAGTTAACTTCTCCAAACATACACAGGATATGTTGAGGGACAAAAGATTTTCAAAATGAGCTTTCACTCAATATTTTTAACAAGGATGTACTTCACCCAATAAAAAAAATGTGGTGAAACTAATTTTCGTAAAAAGGATTGAGTAATAGCTCATTTTGAAAATCTTTTGTCCCTCATCATGTCCTCTTAGTTTGGAGAAGTTACCTCTGGACTTAGCTCAGAAGTTGTCATTAGGGTCGGAGGGCCTCCAAAATAAGGTATAACTCGACCTTCCCATACATTCAAGATATTGTTTTTTATAGGGGAAAAGTATAAGATAACCGCTATCTATTCTGAAGTTATTGGTGTAACGCGAATAAGCCGATGATGATTATACATATGTATAGTGATGATCATTCTGCTTGATATTCTCAAGATGTTATTAACAAAGCGATATTTCCAAGTATGAAAATATTTCCAGAGCGTATCTGCCTGTATCTATCTGAATTTTCCAGAAGATCCCCACATGAGTTTTCCTTCCGCAAAAAGAACTATTACAATCTTGATCAATGACTACCTTTCTCGAAGATCCCGGGAACTTTGAAAGTTATTCCGACTCTCCGGTAGCACTTTATGGCCCATTTATTATGCTAATTAATTTTGCAGTTAATTAAATGTAGCCACTTTTCGCATTAGGTGCGGCAAAGTGTTAGAAGTTGGAAAGAATTAAGCAACTTCTCAATGAATTGCTACAAGGAACTTGTACTAATGTAAACAAAATGGTGTTGTGAAATATTAATCTTTAAACGTTGTTTGTAGAGCAGTAGCTGACTTCCAAAAAAATCCAATTTTTTCAAAAGTTATTGTCGTTATCAAATATTTCAAAATGCAGAATGAGATGTTAAGTTTTCATTTTCTCTAGACATATATGCATTACTTGCAGTCGCAGTTCTCTGCCATAAATATGAAATAACTTCACGAATAAAACTTTCATATACATAATACAAACTATTCTGCAGTCAGCAAGCAACCAAAGAATAGCTGACCATAAAAGCAGAGTGCAAAATGCAGCCGCCGCTTCCTCGTAAATAAAAAGCACGGACCGCTTTCAAAAAGCTCACTCGAGTGCACCACAACAGCAAAGTGTTTTACTTACGCACAACTAACATTGATTCAGGATTCATTCTAGTGTGAATATTTGGACCAAGTGGGTCGCTGCTGGTAACTTTGCTACTAAAGTTTCTATACGAATTGAATTCGATATCCTGTACTGCATTTGTGTCGAGATGAGTGCAGCTTTGTTAACTTTGAATGGATATATAGAGTTTCGATTGACTTAGTTATGAACGCTTGTAATGAGATAACTAAATATTGTTGAATAGTAGCAAGAACAGAATATGCTGGTGTTTCCATTCTAATCCATCTGCCATAAACTGTACTGTAATCCAGTGTGTTTTATTCGTTAATTAATTATTGTATTCCTAGCCCAGAATATTATCCACAAATTATTTCAATAGTAACGTGAAAATAATATTCCATGCCTTTTAACTTGATGGAGTTCTGGATCTATACGATATTTTTACTGTTATCATCCTCCAAACGAGCCAATGGTTTGGAAATAGGTCAAAAGACAAATAATTTTTGTCTAGTGGATAAAGTGAGATCAAATTTACCGAGAATATCAGACTTTTCCCCTTGGTAGAAGATCCGAATAGGAAATTCACCCATCAGTTTATTTGTTGAGAAGTATTTTATATCAAATTTAATATGAAAAAAAATATATTTTAGTGTGGTTGCCCAAGAAATTCTGGTCCAGTCTATGATTAACTAAAAGTACAAAAATTAAATTTTTCCCCCACTTGTTTATTGAAAAATCAGATACCTAATGAAAATATTGAGTTTACAGGAAATGCAAACGATAGATTGCCTAGTATTTTTTGTCATAACGATTAGGTTGCCAGGTATAAGGAGGTGAGTCGATAGTAGTAATTTGCACTCATCTGTTTTTTCAATAAAATCATATATCAGATAAAGACAATCTCGTCACGAACGCGGTAGTATCAGGTTGCCTGTGGATAATTCTGTAAATCATCAAATCGTTGATTTATTATCATTGTTAACATTCATACTACTATCACTTATAATAATTGGAAATATTTATACCACTACATAGACAAGAACATGGCTTGATTGTTTTGATAAAGCTAACTTAGAAACGTTTATAAACTATCAAAAACTTCATACATCAAAACTCAAGAACTTTCAAGGACTGGTTGGAATTCATTGAATCTGTGAAGAATGTATTGTTGCCTGATCCACTAGATCTTTTTCCTTAATCAAGCACATTTTAAAGGATCTGGTTTTAAATACTATCAAAGAACGTTACGGGCATTATTGACAAATTAGGAAATCACTAGGGAGTTGAGACATGAGTTGCCTTCTGTCAAACTACAAATAGATGTTTCATTTGTGGATTAGCCAGAAAATTGTTAAATCCCACCCTAAAATCAAATTTCAATCAATCAATCAATCAAAAATACTTTATTGTCAAAAATGTATAAACATTCATTGACAAAGCATGAGTAGGTACTTCAAAATGTTAGGTGAATCAAAATATAAATAACAATCATAGATATTTTACATAAACCTACATGAAACAAACTTGAAGCAACAATCATTAATATAGAATAGTATTGAATTTTATATTAAAAAAGACAGATAATTAATACTACTACACGGGGTTCAAAAAATAGTCAGTCAAGGTGTAATAAGCTCCAGTCAGTAAAATTTTCTTCACACTCGCCCTGAATTTTCGAATATCTTTACACTGTCGAATCTTGGGTGGAAGATGATCAAATATTCTTCTACCATCAAACAAAATGGACTTCTGTATCAGAGATGATGTAGGTCTAGGAAGGGTGATATTGTTACTTTGACGGGTTAAATGCTCATGTCCAGGAAAAGGCAATCTATCCTGGAGCTTAAAAATTAATGTAACTTCCTCCAAAATAAACAGAGAAGTCAGTGTCAAAATGTTCTTTTCTCTAAACACAGATATACAGGAATCACGAGGACCCATTCCATACAATGCTCTGATGGACCTCTTTTGAAGAACGAACAGCGAACTCAATAACCCCTGATCAACATTACCCAATGCAATGCCATAACGCAGGTGCGACTCAAACAGAGAATGATAAACGGTTCTTGCCTGTTGAAGACCTAATTCCTTAGCTGCAACCCTAATGGCATAACACCCAGATGACACCCTTTAGCAAATCTTTGAAATGTGTTATCCAAATCTTAGATACCGGTCAACAATGACGCCCAAATACTTTGCATGCTCTTTTTGCTCCAAAAGACATGAGCCAAGAAGAACTTTCTCAACTGAGCCCCTGAAAGAAATTATATGCGTCTTTTCCACATTGAGAGTGAGAAGATTATCATTGAACTATCTTCTTATCAAATCAATATCAGTCGTAATTATTTCATTTTATACAGAAGCATTCCTATGCCGCCAAACGATAGATGTGTCATCCGCAAAAAGTGTTATAGTACCTTGAATCGGCAATCAAGGCAAATCATTCTGTAATGTAAGATGTTGGATGATAAAATCATATATCAGATAATGACAATCTTGTCACGAACGCGGTAGTATAAGGTTGCCTGTGGATAATTCTGTTAATCATCAAATCGTTGTTATATTATCAATGTTAACATTCATACTACTATCACTAATAATAATTGGAAATATTTATACCACTACATAGACAAGCACATGGCTTAATTGTTCTGATAAAGCTAACTTAGAAACGTTTATGAACTATCAAAAACTTCATACATTAAAACTCAAGAACTTTCAAGGACTGGTTGGAATTCATTGGATCTGTGAAGAATGTATTGTTGCCTGATTCACTGGATCTTTTTCCTCATTCAAGGACATTTCAGAGAATCTGGTTTTAGATACTATCAAAGAACGTTACGGGCAATATTGACAAATTAGGAAATCACAAGGGAGCTAAGACATGAGTTGCCTTCTGTCAAACTTTAAATAGATGTTTCATTTGTGGCTAAGCCAGAAAATTGTTAAATCCCACCCTTAAATCAAATTTCAATCAATCAAAAATACTTTATTGTCAAAAATGTATAAACATTCATTGACAAAGCATGAGTAGATACTTCAAAATGTTAGGTGAATCAAAATATAACTAACAATCATAGATATTTGACATTCTTCTTCTTCTTCTTCCTCAGCCTGTCACCATCCACTCCTGAATGTAGCCTCTTCCATGTTCTTCCATTTCTGTCTGTCTGTTGCTGTCTGCATCCAGTTCCTTTCTGCAAATCCTTTTATGCAATCCAACCATCTGAGCTGCGGTCTTCCAACACTTCGTTTGGTTGTTCTGGGTCGCCACTGTACTATCCTTTTTGACCATCTTGGGTTTTCCTGTCTCGCTACGTGCCCCGCCCATTGCCACTTTTGTCTCGCAATACGACATACGACGTCCGTAATTCTCGTTCTTCTTCTGATCTCTTCATTTCGTACTCTGTCTCTAAGGCTAATACCCAGCATTGCTCTTTCCATGGCTCTCTGGCAAACGCTCAGGCGATTGGCTTTATTCTGTGTGAGGGCCATTGTCTCCAAACCATATGTTGTCACTGGTAGTACGCAGGTTTCGTACACCTTTCTTTTAAGATTGATGGGTATTATTGGGTCGCGCAAGATAAAGGACAGGTTGCCAAAAGCTGCCCATGTTAGCTGTACTCGTCTAGTAACTTCTGCAGCTTGGTTCTCTTTACCAAGAGTTTTATATTGTGACCGAGATAGATATAGTGATCTACGGTTTCTTATAGTTGGTTGTCCACAGTTATATTTACTGCGCTTGAGGTCATGATTTTCGTTTTCCTCAGGTTCATTTTCAGACCTATCTTCGCCGACTCCGCATGGAGCTGCTGAACCATGTTTTTCAATTCTTCAGGGTCACTACTAATCAGAACAATATCATCCGCAAATCTCAGATGATGAAGGTAGTTTCCATCGATGTTAATGCCCTTTTTATCCCATGTTATATTTTTAAACACGTCTTCCAAGGCTTGAGTGAAGAGTTTTGGTGATATCGTGTCTCCCTGTTGGACGCCCCGTTTCACTGGGATCTTCTCTGTGACCATGTCCTCATCTATTTTGATCTGGAGCGTGGCATTTGTATAGATGTGCTGGATAAGATTCGTATACCGAGAGTCGATTCTGGCTTTGTCCATTGCCTGCAGCACTGCCCATATCTCCACTGAGTCAAAAGCCTTCTGATAGTCAACGAAGGCTAGGTGTAGCGGGATGTTGTATTCTGTCGCTTTCTCTATAAGCCTGTGTATGACTTGGAGGTGGTCTATCGTACTGTACCCTTTCCTGAACCCTGCTTGCTTCACTGGCTGGTAGAAGTCGAATTTATTGGTCAATCGATCGGCTATGATCCTTGTCAGCAGTTTGTAGAAAGTCGACAGCAGGCTGATGGGTCGATAGTTTTCTATGCATGCGCAATCGCCCTTTTTAAATATTAGAACGACCTCGGCATTTCTCCAGGTTGTTGGGATTTGTTGTTCTTGTATGCATTTGTTAAGGAGAATCATGAGTGCGTCCTCCAGTGCTCTCCCTCCCAACTTCAGCATCTCGGCAGTCACTCTGTCCTCTCCCGGAGCCCTGCCATTTCGCATTTTTTTTAAGGCCGCTTGTAGTTCGCTTCTGTTAATTTCCGGGATCTCTTCGGAGCCGACGTTCGCAATGCTTTGTCGTTCCTGTGCTTGCACACGATCTGGTTTTGGTACTGACATGCTGTAAAGTTGGCGGTAGAAATCTTGAACAGTGGATATGATGTCAGCCTTGTTTGTAATTAACTCTCCCTGTTTGTTTCTCATCTTCCGAATCTGTATTTTTCCGCGAGACATTTTGGATCGTAGGGCTCGCATATTGGTATTCTCTTCAATTGTTTTGCTTACTAGTTGGGTGTTATAGTTTCTTATGTCTATGCGGACCTTTTTCTTAATATGCTTGTTTAATACTTTGTATTCGTCGGAGTTTCGATCTATGCGGCGGCGTTTTTCGATGAGTTCCAAGGTAGTTGGGCTGAGCTTGGTGTCTCTGGATTTTTTTCGTGCACAAACCTTGTTTGTTGTTGACGGCATTGGTGATCTTTTCTGCTATTCTATCAAGATCTAGGGTCTTCAGATCTTCCGTTAGCTCTAATTTTGCTTGGACATTTTCCCGATAGTCGTAAGTATTTTGAGTCAGTTCCATCGTTGTTGGGTAGAGGTTTCTTTTTATGAGCTTCCGTCGCATGAATTTGGTGTTTATAAAGAGTCTGGCTCTTATCAATCTGTGGTCACTGCCGGTACTAAATCTGTTGAGAACTGTGACGTCAGTACACATCTGTTTGTTGTTGGTGAGAATAAAGTCTATCTCGTTTTTCACTTGGTTGTTTGGGCTCTTCCACGTCCATTTTCTTTGCGGTGGTTTCTTGAAATGAGTGTTCATGCAGAACAGACCTTCAGTTACGAGATAGTCCATTAGCATCTGTCCTGTTTCATTTCTAACACCATAGCCAAAGGGTCCAATATTTGCTGGTTCTGTTGCTGTTTTGACGCCGATCTTTGCGTTGAAATCCCCCATAATGATGATGAACCTGGCGTTTTCAGCTCTTTTTGCGGTAGTTACGTCCTCGTAGAACTGTTCAGCCTCCTCATTATCTGCGGAGCCGGTCGGAGCATAGACCTGGATCATCTGTAGGGTATACCGGTCATTAATCTTTATTGTAATATAGATGACCCATCTGGATACGGATCGTGTCTTAGTAACTAGATGTTTGAAGTTTCTATGTATCATAATCGCTACTCCTCCGGTGCTCAGGCCATCGCAGTCATTTTGGTATAAGAGATGTCCTGATTTCAAAGTCGTCGTGGCCTCTCCCTTGAGGCGGGTTTCACATATGCCTAATATATTCCATTTGATATGTTTCAGCTCTTGTTCCAGTTCTTCCAGATTGTCGTTTAGGCGCATTGTTCGGATATTGTACGTTGCTATTAGTAGTTTTTGTTTGGGATCGTTGGTAGTTGTCGAATTTTTGCCTTCCCCAGAATCCTTGAGGCAGACTGTGTTAACAGTGCAAGATTCTGAGCGTTGCGCTCTACTTGCCTGGGGTAGTTTTGTTTTTGGGTTCGACATGTCATGGTGAACATAAAGGAGTTGGCCCTGAGTCACCACGCTAGCCAGGCGGGTTGGTGACTTCGCAGTGCCGCAGTCGGTTTAGTCCTATGACTATCGCCTGTGGTTCTCTGGTGTCGTGCCCTTAGGGAAGTCATTCTTCGATGGCCATTATCCAGTACCGACATAGCTGCTGCCCTACGTCAGAGGCTATGCTTATTTAATGGCGGCAATATTTGCCATGTCACGATACTTTCTTTGGGTTTCTGTAGTATTTTCTAGGATATGCTTTCCTAAGGCATAGCCACTACACCCTCCGGTATCGCCGCTGCTTGGTCGGGGACTGCTTATTCGATATATTTGCAGCTAACCTTCATATCTGAAGGCTATTCACTATCCGCCACCTGTGACTCCGCTGGTAGCCTGCAGCTCAGCCTCAGGCGCAGCTCAGCCTTAGGCGCAGCTCAGCCTCAGGACATTTGACATTAACCTACATGAAACAAACATGAAGCAACAATCATTAATATAGAACAGTATTGAATTTCACATTGAAAAAGACAGATAAGTAATACTACTACACGGGGTTCAAAAAATAGTCAGTCAAGGTGTAATAAGCTCCAGTCAGTAAAATTTTCTTCACACTCGCCCTGAATTTTCGAATATCTTTACACTGTCGAATCTTGGGTGGAGGATGATTAAATATTCTTCTACCATCAAACAAAATGGACTTCTAATGATGTACGTCTAGGAAGGGTGATATTGTTACTATGACGGGTTGAATGCTCATGTCCAGGAAAAGGCAATCTATCCTGGAGCTTAAAAATTAATGTAACTACTTCCAAAATAAACAGAGAAGTCGGTGTCAAAATGTTCTTCTCTCTAAACACAGATATACAGGAATCACGAGGACCCATTCCATACATTGCTCTGATGGTTCTCTTTTGAAGAACGAACCGCGAACTCAATAACCCCTGATCAACATTACCCCAAAACGCAATGCCATAACGCAGGTGCCACTCAACCAGAGAATGTTAAACGGTTCTTGCCTGTTGAGGACCCAATTCCTAGCTGCAACCCTAACGGCATAACACACAGATGACACCCTTGAGCAAATCTTTGAAATGTGTTCCCCGAATCTTAGAAACCGGTCAACAATGACGGCCAAAAACTTTGCATGCTCTTTTTGCTCCAAAGGACATGAGCCAAGAAGAACTTCCTCAACTGAGCCCCTGAAAAAAATGATATGCGTCTTTTCCACATTGAGAGTGAGAAGATTAACAATGAACCATCTCCTTATCAAACCAATATCAGTCGTTATTATTTCATTTAACACAGAAGCATATTCCTATGCCGCCAAACGATAGATGTGTCATCCGCAAAAAGTGTTATAGTACCTTGAATCGGCAAACGAGGCAAATCATTCTGTAATGTAAGATGTTGAATCAGGTGATCATTGACTAGACCTTGGTTGATTGAAAAAAGGAAAGTAAGCCGGAATATCGTCCATTGACGAAAAGACAGCCAAGGGCCGGCCGACATGGTCTGCCCTTCGCAAACACTTGCTATCTCTAGGTGATGTTAGTCTATCGAGGTCAATAATATTCTCCTGGTTCTTGACTCGTGAGGACGGTGCCTTCTCAGCATGCATATTCAGCTTGTTTAGATATTACACGAATGTTGATTAAACAACTTCAAACTGATATACAGGGTGAAACTACAATTCACGTACAAAAGAAATAGAAGAGGGACAAGTACAGAACCCTGAGGATTGCCCCACTTCATCTCAGCCAGATTTGAAGAAACTGGGCCCACTACAACTCTCTGAAACCTATCGGACAAAAACGACTCCAACCACTTAATGAACACACCCCTAAAGCCATAAATCTCCAATTTCCTTAGTGAGATTCCATGACTTAGAATGGAAATTTAAAAGAATGACTTAAATCAAATTCTCTTAATGAATCAATTATCTCTACAAACTGTCGCACCCAAAGTGATATACAATTTGATAATTCGAATACTACTGTGAATTTCAAGAAAACACAATTATCATACTAATTTTGCCAAATACATCATCAAGGTTGATAACATCATCATTATAATTCAGAAGGATTCTTATCAAACCACCATTGCCTGTTAGACTGTAAAATTATTATCAAAACATTTTTTTTTTGGCAGAGAAAGATTAAAATAGCTATGACTGTGAAGCAAAATAGAAAAACAAAATGAGAAAATACTGCATTTCCTGGATAAAATTTTGTGACTGGATATACACTGTGGGCCAAATTAAGTTAGAAGATAGTTTGATCCGTAATAACTTTTTTGTTTGTGTAAAGATTTCGATGAATTTTGGATATGATATTGGTCAATATGTTCTGGATGTTCCTTTCAACACCGAGTTAACGAACTTTGGACGGGACCGTAGTTACGACGTTTTTATGAAATTGGTGTATTTAAGCTCGTTGCAAAAACGAACTGCGCTACTTACAGACCAACTGATATTTTTTTTGTGAAAGAAGTTAGTGGGAAAAGGTGTCCTGATAATATCAATATTTTAGAACCATAACCTAAGAAACAATTTTTTTTTCTGTATAATGGTGATTGTCGGCTTTAAAACTATTTCACTTGATTTTGATCAAAGTTTCTTGAAATTCCATGGCAACAGGGATTGTTTAATGAAAATTTTCAAAATTTTTGAGATTCTAGAGTTTGCCTGTTTGATTTTAAATCAGTAGATATGGTTCTATCTTTGAAAGATATAATCTCGATCAAACGTGATTAATGGAAAAATATGGTTGCACGAAGATGTCACGACCCCTTCAAATTATCGAGTGAAACTTAACGAAGTTTATCAAAAGAAAAAAAAATAATTAATTATTTTTTTTTCCAACTTAAAAATTCTAAAATGTCAGAAAATCGACAAATCTCTAACAAACAAATCGCGTTGCTATGAAATTTCAAGAAACTTTGATCAAAATGAAGTGAAATAGTTTTAATGCCAACAAGCACAATCATACAGAAAAAAACAACGTTTCTTAGGTTATGGTTCTAGAATATTGATATTTCTATCTTCCCACTAATGCTCTTCTCAAAAAATATTCCAGCTGGTCTGTAAGTAGCGCAGTTCGTTTTTGCAACGAGCTCAAATACTCCAATTTCATGGAAACGTTCTAAGTCCGGTCCTGGCTAAAATTCGAAAGCTTAATTTCAGGGTGACATTCAGAACATATTGACTAATATCACATCCAAAATTCATCAAAATCCATCAACAAACAAAAAAGTTATCAAGCATTGACTTTAAATACTATAGACGGGGCATCCCATTCATAAAATGGTATGCGTCTTGACGTCAACATCACAATAAGTGCACTATGATAACACTATGATTGGAAAAAGATAAAACGAGGTATCCGAACCCATCGGGCAACACCGCATGAGAACATGTGATTCTTATAATATCACGTCCGAACTCGATTTTCATCTGGAACAGCGGCGGCACATTTCGAGTTTCTACCGTAATATAAATGAATATTAATTTGGGTAGGTACCTATGTCGTTATTGTTATATGACAATATATCACATTTTTGACTTTCTGAATCAATAAAAATTGAAATTTTCATAACATTAAAAATTGAATCTCCTGCTGTTCTTCCGACAATAATGAATTACGGTTCCGAATAAAATGACAACCAAAATACAAAATATTGCCGAAAGTTGGTGCACGTTCAATAATCTTATTATCAGGTGCTCTTAAAACGGCTGCAAGTTATACATACAAGAATACAAGGTAGATCAAAAATTATAAAAATTGTACAAGACCAAAGTACCACAATTTAGAAAGAATGCAGCAAAATGTCATGATGTCAAGTTGTTCAGAATTAAAAGTTATACAATAACAAAAATCTAGCGTCTTAAAAAAAATTGTTGTTCTGAATTTCTAATATTAAACTATAAAATAGAAAATGAACCCTTAAAATGAGAGTTTTTCATATACCTACATATTATCATTACCTATACTGATGTTTTATGATGTTAAAAAGATTTTTTGCTAAATTTTGAAGTTGTGTTATATATCGTTGAAACAAACATATCAGGTTTGTGATTAAAAGTGATTCCCTAAAAAATCAAAAATTGGGTCATAGGATTTCAAAAGGTTACAATTTTTATACTCAGGTCTTTGTTGATGCTGATAGACTCAGATTCTTTTCGTGCGAAAATCATGGAGCTGAAGAAAGTTTTCAAATCAATTCAAATCAAAAATGCTATATTAACATGAGAAATAGAAAACATTTTTGGTACAACCTACACGTAAACTCCCCTTTTCAATGCATGTAACGGACGAAAGATGATTTTGACTTAGCTAATATCTGCCCTCGCTTCGCTCGGGCTGATACTTATACCCTCGTCAGATTCATCTACTTTCCGTCCTAGATACAAAAATGTACTATTATCGGTAAAGCAAAATAAAATAAAAATGAATATAGGTACTATGAAAATACTAATGGTCAAAGATAAAAAACAAAGAACACAAACAAATGATTGTGATAATCATATATCTTTATTTGGCATGAGTTATAAAAATGACAGTGCATAAAATATATATTATAATACAATAATTTATGAGCATGTATAAACTAATAATTCAAGTATACTCAAGATGCATAAAATAATCAAATAATCTAAAGTAGTATGATGTAAAAAGTAGAAATGTTCAAAATAACATATACAGGTGAAAATATAAACAGTATAGCAACACCACAGTTTAAAATGCTAACATACAATGACATGTTTCCTGAGCAGTCTTTCAAATACATTCAAGTTGGACATTCAGTGGTTCCATAATCATCAGAACCTGTATCGGAGCTGTAAAAGGGATAATCAAAAGTTAAGATCATTTTTTTCTGATTATTTGTCTCTACCTTTTACCAGGAAGATCTTGTTCCATACTTTCTAAGGGTGGACATTTAGATCCTTCATGTTGATTGAATGAGATTTTTATTACTACTGATTGGATATCTACCTTTTGCCTGGAGAACAATGTTCTGCAGCTTCTAGCGGTTGATACTCAGACGATTCATCTTCCAAAAAATCGGAACTGAAAAGCACATGAAATGTCAACTGGCTGTTTATCATTGAATAATATTCTCTACCTTTTGCTAATCGAAGCCTCTAGGGGTGGACATGGGGGGATTTCGGAATGCAAAGAATCAGACCCCGTATCAGAACTGAAAAACCGATGATTCAATGTGATTTAATTAATTATCTAGATTTATGATCTGAATAAGGGTGCAGAAAGTATGCAGTTTCTAAGTGAATTTTATAAAATATCATCAAAAATTAAATAAAATAGGTATTACCTCTCACTTTCAAAAATCCGGTGAATCATGATTGGCAAGCTTCCCGGTTTTAAATATTTGATTCCATCAATGTTACGTAAATAGTCTTGTGGGTCAAAATGGGCCGAACACAAAAAGGGAGGTTTGATTTGAAGTCGGTCCTCGTCAATCCTCACCAAAGAACACCAAATATTTCGCAGCTCTTCATTTTTTTGGAAATCTATAATTGGATAACAAGAAAAAAATATAAAAAATAGGAAACAGCAACGTTTCACTTTTCTTGTTTCTAATACATAAGTAGATGTACAGGCGAGAAGTATTATAAATAAATGGCGGAAAAACTATTTTTAATTATACCAAAATGATTATCAGTGCTGCTAAACAAAGACCGCAAATATTGGTATACCTGCAAATTGCAGCAGGTACTCTTCTTTAAATTGATGTCTAGACATAAATTTAATTTTGTATGTTTAGACATAAATTTGGCCCAAAAACATTTATGTCTAGATATACATTCAAAGAAGTATGGGCAAATAAACAATACATAATGCGTAGGTATCCTGCTTCAATTTGCAAGTACCAATATTTGCAGTCTCTATTCACTTTTCGCATTCTCCAGAAAACTAAACCTTTTTTATATATCCTATACCTACCTTAGAAACAAAATTGCCATTTTTTCTGGCACGTTTTAAAATGTAAAGGTTTATTCGAAAGCCTTGGGAACAGGGTGAATATCTATTTTCAACCATTGAACTTTTATTTAAAACTTTTTTCCAAACGTCAAATTAAAAAGTAAATTGCGGGTTCCATTTAGCTGAGCCCTGTAGAAGGTTTTTTTTATATATTAATTAAGACCCCCTTTATCTTTCTTATTTGACGTTTCTGACAAAAATGTCCCTTCATAAAAGTTTATTGATTGGTTTCGCACAAATTGTTGGAAAAACTATATTTCGCTTTTACAGGAAGAAAGACTGGGCGTCGTCAAAATTTTTAATTCCAATTGAAAGGTACAGGCAAAGAGTGCGATATGTCAAAAAGCTAATTTCGAGATAAACGCGAGGTTTTAAGAGCTCTAAAAAGTGATTATAATAATAATAATTGTAAAAGTAAGCATTCTTACTTAAGACTTCAACCTTATTGTAATAAAAAAACGAAAATAAGACAGTTGAGGAGGTATCCAATAAATAATTCATCTTGACTGTGTATGAAATAATCGAGGAAATAATGGAATAGGTATTCAAGTAATATGAATATCCTTTCTTATTTGAGAACAATCGGTTCCTATTGCATAAAACACTACCATTCAGGTTTTTTTTTCCAAATCAGTTTCATTTTTTTGTTGTTACCTATTCACGAATAAAAACAAACATTCAAACTTCCTAAAGATTGAAGAATCCTCATTATCATGAATGAAATATGATGATGCCTACACTATACACCACCCAGTGAGCACACATACGTTCTCAAGACATGTCAAATACGTACGTCGAAGCCAAAGCTTACGTCTTGAATACATACGGTTTCAGCTTTTAGACGTACTAAAGACGTATTCGTTCCGGTCATTTTCCAATGAAATGTACGTCTTACATACAGAAGATACGAACATAATAAAGACGTATCAACCGTACGTACAGACGTAAAGCGAATGTATTAAAGACGTGCTTGGTACATATGGAAAATTTAAATTCGACGTACTATACATACAGGGTGGGTCATTCAAAACGTAGCAAGGCCTATATATCATATTATATGGTTCGCTTAGAAAAAATCGCTCGGATCCGTCGATTTTTATTTTTAGAGGGAGAGATTTTGAGCTTACAGTCAACTTTGTCACATACATCCCCCCGCGGGGGTGACCACCAACCCCAAAATTTTAAATGGAAAAAGAGGTCGAGTGATACCTCATTTTAAAGGCCTTTCGACCCTGATTACAACTGCCGAGTTTCAAGCCTGTGCTGTCATCCCTGTTGATATGACAGCTTGTCAAATGTTTTTTTTTAATTAATAAATTATTAAAGAGACATTGTTTTACGGTTATCCGATGTTAAACGGAAGGTTGGTACAGAACCGCAATAAATGTCTAGAGTAACATCCATGTGAGTAGTGCCCTCCTTATACCGGTTTCGTCCCGAAATTGGACTCATCAGTAAGGCAGCTGGCACCACTCACACCGATGCAACTCTAGCCACTACCCTAATCTGGGTAAATGTGCAGTGTTTGTTTTTAGACAACCACTGCCATCTATTGGCTCGCAAGTCTGCGAACGCGAATAGATGTGAAGTATGTTCGAGCTGTACCTCTCGATCATGGAATAAAGAGACATTGTTTTACGGTTATCCGATGTTAAACGGAAGGTTGGTACAGAACCGCAATAAATGTCTAGAGTTACATCCATGTGAGTAGTGCCCGCCTTATACCGGTTTAGTCCCGAAATTGGACACATCAGTAAGGCAGCTGGCACCACTCACACCGATGCAACTCTAGCCACTAGATGGCAGTGGTTGTCTAAAGACAACCACTGCACATTTACCCAGATTAGGGTAGTGGCTAGAGTTGCATCGGTGTGAGTGGTACATACATTAGTTATGTACGTAAATTTGGCCGCAACCACAATACATATAAAATAATAGACACTTCAAGCACGTCCTAAATTTCAAACGTATCCGTACCCGCATCAATCTGCGCATGCTCAGAATACATGTAGGGGTTCCGATTCGTTCCGTTGCACGTATCGTTGCGGGCCTTTCATCGTATCCGTATCTGAGAACGCATCTCAACCAATCGAAGAATTATAACATAGGCTCTTCAAAACCGATAAACGAAAAATTCACAAACATTCAAACCAAACCAAAAATATAAACAAAAATCAATATCTAGGTTACAAAACGCGAAGTTTGACAACTTTGACGTTTCACCAATCCGTTTCGTATACGTAGAACCGATCGCTGCTTAAGCGGGTTTTTATATGATCAACGTATGTCGATTCGTTTAGGGATCCGGATGCGGATACGTAAAGAAATGTTGGGTTTGCTTAAAGTGTCTAATATATTCTTGAAAGATACGTTTAGGTTAAACATCGATTACTTCTCACACTTTGTTATCCTGTTGTCAGAATTCTGAGATTTCAGTCTAAATTCATAAGATATTTTGAAAATCAAACCTCGTCTTGATTATTTTCATGAAAAACAGCACTCAAATAATATATATCTCAATCCTGAGTGTTTATAGACCGGAATAACGTATAAAAATATAAGAGCAATATGATTGAACATTAATTTAAAGTGAAAGGATTCATGATTCATTTGTACGTCCTGGCAACAGTGGCAACACTGTGCAGAGGAGCTTAGAGAGTTGGGTAGTATTCGAAAACACGGTATTCTGAATCCTATTCAAGCTACTTTTCGCGGTATTCGAATACTATTCGAATATATTTTGAAAGTTGGGTATTCGTATTCATACAACTACTTTTTTGACCAAGATTCTTTATTCTGTATTCAATACTACTTGAGTATTCAAATACCTGAATAAATATTGAATATTGGTATTCAAAATTTGAATAAATGAATACTTGTTTTCAAAAATTTAAGTAGCTGAATACTTGTATTCAAAATTTAAGTAGCTGAATACTTGGATTCAAAAATAAAATAAAATGAATATTTGTATTGGTAGTGCAATATTCGAATATCCCAAGTAAGTGTTGACAGTTTGATAGCTAGGCTTCACAGTTCTTCAAACAGTGATCGGGCATCCCTAATCCCCAAGTCCTGCGACAGCAGCAGAATGACGAACTAATCCAGGAGTTGATCTTATTGAAAGAAAAATGGGCTTTATAATACTAATTACTAAGTGGACCTTTGATTCTTGTTAAATTTTTTTTTATCTGGTGAATGCCAGTGTATATTTCCTCTTAATTTATCCTGTTTTTCAATTTTCTTCCTCTGTGCATGCAATAAAAATTTTGTTTTCAATGAAGCTATCTACATGGTGAAACACGAAAAAGTCGAAAAACTTTTCATCCAGGTTATCTCAGTTGTTGGGTGATTAATCAAAAATAGCTTGAACACGTCTTTTTTTTGTTTTTTGTGGGAGACATATTTCGAATTTTCACCCTTCACCTGTCAACCCCTAAGCGGAGGTGATAGCCACCCCCATAATTTTAAATGGAATGGGTCGAATGATACGTCCTTTATAAGTATTTTTATTGAGATTATATTCCCAAAGTCTCAAGTTGCGACTATTTATTATTATTTCTTATTATAATTGTTTTATAATTTTTTATTATTCTATAGATTTTTTGTAGGTACCAGTGATCCCCGCTCACGGGTTAAAAGTAGAAGGTGAAAATACTACAAGAATGTTTCCCCCAAAATACAAAAATTGACGCCGTTGATCGATTTCTACCTGAGAGAAGTATATTTTCCATTCATCTTCAATTTAGTGAATTTAATGGGTATTCTGGAAAATATTCATTTTTCATGAATACATGAATACAAATACTCTGTATTCGAATATATTTCAAAACGTGTATTCGAATACCATGTATTCGAATCCATTTTTGATCGCAGTATTCAGTATTCGTATTCGAATACCATTTTTCAGTATTCGACCCAAGTCTGGTTGAGGTTATGTAAATGTTGTTATGCTGTTTGACTGCTTGGCTTCGGTTAGTTTTATAGTTTTATAGTTTTGTTTGAGAAACCCAACATATTTTTTATCTATGAACCCAACATAATATATTTATCTATGGTTTCAGAGTTTTGTGATTTTGTCTTGTGTGTTCCAGTTTTTGAAGACAAATTAACTAGCAGTGTTTCATCTGTGAGCTGGGCCATAGTGATCAAAATGGAAAGGTATGTACACAGCTACTTAAAATCAAGATTTATGGAAAAAATAGTTGCAGATTGTTATGCATGCATCAATTACATTTTTCCACAGTCACTACTTTGGGTTTGGGTAACTCCAGTTTTGCGTTATCCAAACAGCACATTCAGTCAAATCTGGATATCACTGGTAGTTTACATATCATGTACCTACTTTTTGTACAGGTCAGTTTTCGGCGACGCAGATAGATATAACCTGACAAGGATAACGATACAGTGAATTTCTCAGACATACGTCTAAAATTGGATGATGGTGCCATTATTTTTGAAGGTTTTCTTCTCTAAAGCCTTATAAAATACAATGTTATCAAGCGTCAAATCATGTTCTAACTTAATTTGGCCCACAGTGTAAGTTGGATTCAAATACTCATACTGTGGACTACGTAATCTTCTTCTTTCAGTGCCGTGCCTGTCTTCAAGCGTGGGCCATCTCCATAACAATTTGATTGGATTGGTCTCTATCTGTCGCTACTCGGAATAGTTGTTCTACTCCTAGTCCGGTCCAATTTCTAATGTTCCGTAGCCACGATAACTTTTTGCGACCTATCCATCTTCTGCCTTCAACCTTTCCCCGAATGATCAGGCGAGGGATATGATATTTGTTACCTCACATTATATGCTTGGAATGACCTTTCTTGTTTTCATGGTGTCCAAGAGATTTCGATCTTTGTTCAGCTGTCCGAGTACCTCCTCATTACTGGTATGTGCAGTCCAAGGGATCTTGAGGATTCTCGGATAGCACTACATCTCAAACGCTACTATTTTATTCATGATGTCAACTTTAAGTGTCCATGTCTCACATCCGTACTACGTAATATCAGGCTTGAAATGGTGAAAAGATACACATTTTTATGTACAGTTTTTCGTAAAGTTTTGTGCTATTGAGTCAAATATTTTCTTGACTGTCAAATATCAAAATTATTGACATAACTCACTTTTTTCAAGATGGCACACCCAATATATCGTTACATATTTAGAAAGACGTCTTTTTTCTGATCACCAAAATAGCACACATGGCCTCTCCATTCAATAATTTGGAGGAAATTGGTATAAATCTGATTCAAATTGTAATTTACAGGCGTGTTTCATTTTGCTTCCAAAAACTCTAATAGATCTTGTTCTGGATATTTACTAAAGTATAGAAGATTTTCTGGTTTGTGAATACAGCAGTTTAATGAATTACTTAAATCAAGAAGTATACACATTTATTCATTTTCACCAACTGTAAAGAAACAGTATTCACGTATAACATTTGACAATTCGAGTGAAACCCAAACAATTATTGAAAACAAATGAATAAACTCGTCTATCTTCAAGCTAAAAAAATACAATTACAATCATATCTATACAAATTTGCGCTAAACCAGAGGATAGGAAGGTCATGGGTGCAATATTTTGGTGATCAGAAAAAAGACGCCTTTCTAAATATGTAATGATATACCTATAGGGTGTGCCATTAAAAAAAAAGTTTGTAATGTCAATAATTTTGACATTTGACAGTCAAGAAAATATTTGACTCAATAGCACAAAACTTTACGAAAAACCCTATAATTTCTTTTTTTGGTCGACCTCTTAGCTCAAAAAATAAATATTTCACGGACTTTTGAAAGTGTGACAAATTAAATTAAAAGCACTGTACAAGGCTAGTTTAACTGATATTTAATGACTGGAGATCCGTTTTATAATAAGATGCTCATCCTCAAGTGTGAATATCCTTCCAATATTTAAAAAAAAAGTTCGTGTCAATGTTTGGACGCAACTGAGTGTATGAATTCCACTTTCTTTGGAAAAGTACTTTTTGTACCTTACTGTTGTCAAGAAATTTTCACTTTCTGTAGACCATGTTTTAAACAATAATTATTCAAAAGTATGCTCTTCACTCTTTGAAAAAATTGACTCGATATGTCTTGTACTTGTGAACTTATACCATCTTTGCACCTTTGTCTCGTGCTCCTGTAAAGTTCAGAAATTATGACTCAACACTGTCTGCATGGTTGATTTTTGACATTCAAGATGCTGACATTTTGTATTAATCAGTTCATCTTTGATAATCTTATCAAGACTTTTAAAATTTTGTTGACAATATTCAGAAGTAGGGTACCCACTTCACAATCCATGAAACCACTTTTTTTCAGCTGAAAATTATCCATACTTTCATCAGCCTCGTATTGGTATGATGATTGCATATTCCGATAGGAAAAGTGCTATGCCGTTGCTTACTATTTTCTAAATATCTAAACTCATTGGATTTTCGATTGATTGTTAAAAATAATGTATTGAACTTAAGGGTGTCCCAGCTTGGAGAATCCACCCCAAATAACGGGCCCCTAAGAAAAAAAAACTACATCCAAATAGTTGAGCATTCCCCCTATCAGGAATGCTGGTTATCACATAATTCAAATAATGGAATCGACATATTTTCCTACGCCGATGAACGAACTTGTCAAACTCGACACGCTTAAGCTTCACACGAACTTACAGCGGGCTGGTGATCACCTTTTTTTTGTACGCTGTATCGACTATGACTAGGAATTGTGTTTAATGACGTCGTGAAGTCGGTTCTCTTCTTTTCTTATTGTCACGAATATATTCCTGATGCTTGTTCTAAAGAGTTAGATGCTTTGAATTCAGGGTTTATGATGAGAGACAGAAGATGTTTAGAATGAGTTATCACGTGATACTTTTGGCGGGGGTTATTTAACTCTTTGGGATGAATACTTTTAGCACGAACACACCTTGTATGCGTATACGTACAGAGGAAAGCATATGAATTCGCACACACAGTTATTTTTTGACAACCCTCGTAAAATGAATAGGTGGAATAAACAAACACACCATGTGATTTGCTAGATCGTTTCACTGTCTCCAATCACGTGTCGTTTGTTTACTTCGAGGATTTTTGGTTTTAAACCATGAATAACAAAAACTATCAAGCCACTGCGGGTATTATCTGCGCTGGGATTTGTTTGAGGTGATATCTATTTAGTAATCTGATATAAAAGAGACGCAATTGATGTATTTTTTAACATCTTCTTACATTCTGTTTTCTACATAAATATCTTACATACTGGCCAATAATTCAATTGCCCTCCGCCCTTCGCATCACTGGATAATACATTTGAGAAACCGTGCAGCTTGTTGTTTTAAGATTATTTGAACTAAGCTGAAATAATCAATCCCAAAACCAAAAATCAGCTTTTTTGTTCACTTATGACTTGTCATTGTGACAAAAGTGATGTATGACTATGACAAAGTTTGACATTTTACGAGGGTTGTTTAAATTATTGTGTGCGAATTCGAATATTGCTTTCCACTGTACATATGCATTCTTGATGGAAATATTCAATGTCATGCTTATACGGATAGTACAGATTGATAGTCCAAGAGAATTAGATATTTTAGAAGAAAAAATTTATAAAGTTTTGAAATTTTGGAAGTGAACTCTCAGAAAAAAACCCAAATACAGATTCGAAGAGTTTTTCCAGGGGGGAGCTTCATCCCCTTTTGCTCCAAAACCCCTCCAAACCTTGACATACCGACGCATTTTGGCGTTTTGCTTGTGAAGCGTGACTCTTGTGAAAAAGTGTTATGGGACTTTATATGTCCTCCATTAATATCTTCAGAAAAATGCCAGTAATGTTTTTGCGTATCTTCCGACCAGCTCCCATATACGACCCTGGAAAATTAACAAAGTTCTCAGCGCGAAGATGAAAATGAGCCCTGAATCGTGTTTGGCGGCAATTATCGCGAGATATTAGCGTGAGCAAAAAAACGTATAGAATCAAATTTGAACAGCAGTTCTTTCCTTTGAGGCCTATATCCAATAAAATATTTTTGAGAATGGGTGAGTGGTCATGTAATAAATTTTTACACCTGGGCATTTTTACTTTTCACACGTAAATATACTTAAGCCGAGTAAATAATTATCAACATATCATAGTCTTGTGGTTTCAACAGTGATTTTGTGTTTTTTCCAGTAATTTTGTAGTTTAAATATGTAGCGATTTATTGTTGCACAAGACAAGAATTCTTGTCTTGAAAACTAGTTTCTTGTCTTGCCTTGAAATTCAAGACAAGACATTTTCAAAGTCTTGTCTTGCACAAGTCTTGCAAGACTCTTGAAATTTCTTGTCTTGCACATATTTGTTTAGATTTTATATCTTAACACAAAGGTAAAAAAATGTCCATATCTTATTTGATAAAAAGAATCTTCGTCGTATGAAAAAAGTGATACGGAATTCGATAACTCCATATTCCAATCTCAATGATATGACACTTTATATATATCTATATCAAAGAATAATTTTATTTTTTGTCTTTATAGTAATCACGAAAAAAGTAATTACATAAAATAGGTAGATAGGTATGTACCTACCATAATTTCAAAAATATAGTTCTAGTCAATATACCTACTAAGAGTAATACGTACCTATGTCAACAGATGAGAGACAATTTGGCGGACTTTTTTCTCTGCTTGCTATATCAGCAGATATTAAAATGTTTTCAATTTTCATGATTAAAATTATGTTATTATGGCATATGTCGAGAAAACTGATCCAGAGTTTATTGATATCAGAATAAAATAGAGGTTGATATATGTATTTTGATGTTTATGTACGCTGCTCTCCGATCGGTCGTCTATACAGGGTGTCTCACGGTGACCGTCCATTGGAATATCACGGGAAATAAAACGATTGGAATTCTGAAAATTTGTATGGTGGAATATTCATAGATGTTCTTCTCAAATAAAATGAAAGCAACGTTGCACGACTTCCGGTTATACCGGAAGTTTGTGTCAACTCGCTTATTTTAAATGGAGCACCCAATATATTATCACATTTTTGGATTCTACGTACAATTCTAGGTAGATTTCATGAATCATGTCCTGTACCCAAGTATGAGAGTTTTTGAAATATTTTAGTTTTTATGTCAAAAATGACGTTTGAAGGCTCCTATTTAAATATGAGTTTCACCTATAAGAAAGCCTTCATTATCCAATTTGTATTGGATTTCCTGTTGAAAAGGACCTACTTCAATAGATTTCTCACAGCAATATAAAAACTATTATTACAGGGTGGGCCAAAAATAAGATCAAAAATTAAATTCAGAAAACGGCCAAAAATCAATTTTTTTAAATGGAAACCCCTAATTTTCATAATTTTATCTTATTGTGCATTAAAAATAAGGGGGAGTTCACCTGATATTGTTCATTCAAAAAATTCAAAAAAAAAATAAAAAAAAAATTTTTTGAAGAGGACAATCTTAACAGACTCAACTTAATTTTCAATGCACAATAAGATAAAATTATGAAAATCAGGGGTCTCCATTGGAAAAAATTGATTTTTGACCATTTTCTGAATTTAATTTTTGATCTTATTTTCAGCCCACCCTGTAATAATAGTTTTCATATTGCTGTGAATAATATATTGAAGTAGGTCTTGGTCAACAAGAAATCCAATACAAATTAAATATTGAAGGCGTTTTTTGTTTCGTCCTTCTAGGACTTATCAGTATGGCTATGGGTCTAAGTCAGACTGAAGAGAACAGTTCCAAGTGGGTTAGTGTCGAGCTGACAAGTAAATGAAATGTTAACTGTTGTAGTACATAGCATACGAAACGTATATAGGATAGGACGAAACGTATATGGATTGGTCATGGTCAGAATGAGGAAACAGTTTCAAGATTTTCTTTTTTCACCGGGAGGTTTATCCACGAACTTGTTGTAGACGATATGGCGACCAATGGTAGTAGTCTTTCACTAGATTGATGGGAATTTCCATCCTTAGATTGACAAATCCAGCCGATAGATGGCGCTATGTACTACAACAGTTAACATTTCATTTACTTGTCAGCTCGACACTAACCCACTTGGAACTCTTCTCTTCAGTCTGACTTAGACCCATAGCCATACTGATGAGTCCTAGTAGGACGAAACGAATATGGATTGGTCATGGTCAGACTGAGGAAACAGTTTCAAGATTTTCCTTTTTCACCGGGAGGATTATCCACGAACTTGTTGTAGACGATATGGCGACCAATGGTAGTAGTCTTTAACTAGATTGATGGGAATTTCCATCCTAAGATCGACAAACCCTGCCGATAGATGGCGCTATATACTACAACAGTTAACATTTTATTTACCTGTCAGCTCGACACTAACCCACTTGGAACTGTTCTCTTCAGTCTGACTTAGACCCATAGCCATACTGATGAGTCCTAGTAGGACGAAACGTATATGGATTGGTCATGGTCAGACTAAGGAAACAGTTTCAGGATTTTCCTTTTTCACCGGGAGGATTATCCACGAACTTGTTGTAGATGATATGGCGGCCAATGGTAGTAGTCTTTCACTAGATTGATGGGAATTTCCATCATAAGATTGACAAATCATGCCGATAGATGGCGCTATGTACTACAACAGTTAACATTTCATTTACTTGTCAGCTCGACACTAACCCACTTGGAACTGTTCTCTTCAGTCTGACTTAGACCCATAGCCATACTGATGAGTCCTAGTAGGACGAAACGTATATGGATTGGTCATGGTCAAACTGAGGAAACAGTTTCAAGATTTTCCTTCATTGAAGGCTTTCTTATAGGTGAAATTCACATTTAAATAGGAGTCTTCAAACGTCATTTTTGACATAAAAACTAAAATATTTCAAAAACGCTCATACTTCGGTATTGGACATGATACATAAAATCTGCCCAGAATTTTGCGTAGAATCCAAAAATGTAATAATATATAGGGTGTTCCATTTGAAATAAGCGAGTTGACACCTACTTCCGTTATAACCGGAAGTCGTGCAACGTTGCTTTTATTTCATTTGAGAAGAACATCTATGAATATTCCACCAAACAAATTTTCAGAATTCCAATTGCTTTATTTCCCGAAATATTCTAATGGACGGTCACCGTGAGACACCCTGTATATCGGTGCTCCTTAATATTCAAGTTTTGCTAATGTTGGCGGAATAACAAATGAGCAAAGTATTATTTCCTGAATTATATTGTGCTGTACACAATTGTTTGATCCCGGTGGTGTTGCACCGGGGCATCGTTTTCTTGGTAGAATCTGCATTGGATCAGTTATTTCTGGTGAGAAGCATCGTTTATTTGGATGTTTTTTGTGAGCCCTGCTGAAAAGAAGAAGCGATTGCCGTGAAGCGTGACGCGGTACCGCAATGCAATCTGGTTGTGCGTATTTCCATGTTTGTACTTAGCTTGATACAAGTTGTTGGCCTGATTTAGTTAGTCTGGACTCACTGGAGAGTAGCAATGGCATCATCTGTTTTTTCCTGTGGCAAATGTGACGATGACTTTGTAATTAACAGTAAGTGTACCAAATGTGGATACTGTAATAAATCCTTCCATAATGTGTGCATGAAACTTCAAGATGCATTTGCTAAGTCTCTCGCGGATCATTCAAATGCTATATGGTTCTGTGACGAATGTATTAAAATTGTCCGAAACAACAAACACAACATACATATTCTGGAAAAATTGTCTGATCTTTAAACCAAAACTGAAATTGCTGTTAAAGCTACATCAGATTGCCTAAAAGCTATGGAATCCTTAGAATCAAAAATAGTGAATAATGATGGGAACTCTAGAGATATCAAAAAAATGCGACCAGTTATGCCAGCAAAGTGAAGGAGGAAGTGCTTGTGGTGAAGCCACTGAAATACTGTGAAAGTAGAGAAACTAGGCGGCAGTTGACATCAAGTGTAGATCCATCCAAGCTCGGAATTGGAATTACTGATATTAGGGAAGCTAAAGGTGGCGCTGTCGTTGTAAGGTGCAGAAGTACGGGAGAAGCTAATATTCTCAAAAATAGCATTGATATCAAACTTTACCTCCACTGTTCCACAGAAAAAAAAAAGTGCTTGAAAATTATTGAATAAGAAAAGGAATATGATGAGCAAGAACTGATAACCGCTCTGAAAGCACAGAATTCAGAAATTTTCGCGGCTGACTGCTCTATCAAGTTGGTCACCTGCAAAAAGATGGTTAAAAGTTTCTTTGCAATTGTTCAGTGCGATTCAACCAACTTCCAACTTATCAAACCTGATTCACATTAATCTAGACTGTTCATTGGTTGCAGAGCCTGTCGCTGTTTCGATTATATTTCGGTCTACCGATGCTTCAACTGTAACAAGTATGGTCATACTTACAAAAACTGTGAGGAACCCAAAGTATGTGGGAAATGCAGCAGTGTCTGCCATGATACAAAGAATTGTACAAGTGTCGTATTAAAATGTATAAACTTCCACTCAAATAATGCGAAATAAAAACTAGAATTGGACGTTAGTCATTCTGCGTACAATATCGACTGCCCAACCTATGCAAGAATGATTGAACAAGAAAGATCGCAAATACAATACATACCTGAAGAACAATAGCAATTACAAAACAAAAGTAGGGAGTCACATGCACGAGAAAACTTCAAGTACATGATACTACATCAAAATATGCAGTCCATCAGAGGCAAGGCGCTGGAGGTTGAGTGTTTCCTGGAAACTTCACCAGAGACACCTCACATTCTGACTGGATGAACGAAGAAGAAACATCGTGAATGAAAATTCAAGAATACAAAATGGTTTCCTCTTATTGTCGTACAACACTCGAGCATGGTGGTACTTGCATCTATGTGACTGAGAACCTGGTTTTCAAGGAAGAGCGGACTGTAGTGAGTATGAGTGTTGAGAGTGTTATCAAGATGTCGTGTGCTATTGAGAAACAACATAAAATTTTAGTGGTTTGTGTGTATTGGAAGGGGATTGCCCCCATAGATATTTTTGTAGAAAGGTTGGAGGTAGCTCTGAATTATAATATGTCAAGAATACCTTTAGGATTGTAATAGATGGAGATTTCAATATCAACATATTTGACAAAAATTAAACCGTCAGAACTTTTTAAGATGTAATGAATTCTTATGGTCTAGACAGGGTATTTATCAGGCAACCCAAATAAGTCGACACTCTTCCACACTCATCGACAATATCTTTCATAATTCTAGTGAAACGGAGAGTGGATATGTCTCAAATACTGGGCTATATATATATATGTGTGGATGAGTATTCTTCTAAAGATAGGTTCATATTTAGCAGATGTTATTAAAAAAATAGGATGGATCGCTTTTTGTGAGAGCTTACAGACAGATGACCAATCTGTGTATTCTGAAAATTTGGTGGACGGAGCTTATTCTAAGTTTGTTAATGTATTTTCCAACGTTTTCAATAGAATATTTACAGTGAGAAAAATTACAACTAAGGGGCATAATAGGTCATGTATCACTGAGGGTATAAAGAAATCGTGCAAAGTAAAAAGAAAACTTTATTTTTAAAAAATTCAGGAATCAGTGTCAGTTCAGACTTTCAAAAATTATTGTTCAATTCTGAAAAACGTTATCAGGAAACCTTAGCAAATGTCAAATCAAAGCTTTATTGAAAATGCTGAAAAAAAAGTGAAAGCCACCTGGCAGTTGGTTGGAGAGATTACTAAACAGAGACATGAAAGATCCACGGTTCTGGAGGGATTTTCCAAGAGAACAAAAGACGGTACTGAAACAGTGAACTTGTTGAATTATTTTTCTGTCAAATCGGCAAATGTTAATAAAGATATAACGCAGCCTATGGACATCCAATAAATGTATTTCGATGTCAAACACATACAGTCTTCTATATTCTTGGGTCCGATTGATCAAAATGAAGTAATTAGTACAATAAAAAAGCTGAGTAATAAAAAAGCTGTGGGTGATGATGAAATACCAATATGTATCCTTAAAGAGTCAGCTAACATTATATCGGAGCCCTTGACATACATAATTGATTTCTGCCTTATCCTAGGTCAGCTTCCAACTAGATTGAGAAATGCTCATAGTAGGGCAGTTCTTAAGAAAGGAAAAAAACATAAAGAAGCAAATTATCGACCTATTTCGATACTACCTAATATAAGTAAAATATTTGAAAACAAAATCAATGATAGACTTGTTACATTCTTTTAGTCTCATTCTATCATAAGTGACAGGCAAAATGGTTTTAGAAAGCAGAAGTTAACTGTAAGAGCGATATACCAAGGACTGAAGGAAACTTGTGATTCTTTGAATAAAACAAACAAATATTGGCGGTGTGCTTGGATCTCTCTAAGGCATTTGATAATGTGAACCATGGAATACTGCTTGATAGACTCTCAAAATATGGCATTCGAGGAGTAGCTCTTGATTTGGTGAAATCTTATCTGTCTGATAGAATTCAACAAGTGGTGGAGTTTGGCATGCAAGGAAGATTGTTAAAGTCGAGGAAAATAGATATCAAGGGAGGGGTACCTCAGGGATCAATTCTAGAACCACTACTGTACATATTGGACACAAACGAGCTACCAAATATTTGTAAAGAGAGTGTGGTCCAATATGCGGATGACACAACTGTTATATTTAGTGGGAGAGATACGGATAGCTTAGCTCATAATGTGACTTCTACGATGGATAATCTTGGTGGATACTTCCTTGCCAACCACCTACAATTGAATATGCAAAAGACTCAAGTTATCATGTTCAGTAATCGATTGAATAAGAAATTCTCATTCGTTGTTGGTATGAGCAACTATCATCGGTTGAAAGTGTGTCCTTTTTGGGAGTCAGAATTGATAAAAGGCTGGATTGGGGAGTGCACATTGAGCAGACTGCCTCCAATATAGCACCTTTATGTTACTCAGGAAAATTTCAATCGAAGTGGGAGTGAATGCAGCATTATCGTCCTATTATGCGTTTGTAAGCTCTCGAATTGAGTATGGGATTATATTTTGGGAAAATTTGGGTAATGTACGTAGGTTACTAGTGTTGCAGAAAAAATTTATTAGAAGTATTTTCAAGAGAAAACCGAGAGACTCTTGTAGACAGGTATTTATTGAAAACAATACTTTGACAGTTGTCCGCTTCTACATTTTAGACTGTGTCATGTTTGTGATTGACAACAGGGGCTTGTTCAAACATGTGTTTAGCTAAGCATATGTATGAAACTAGACATAAGTTAGATCTGTCACTACAAAAATGTAATTTCTCGTTCCTGCAGAAAAATGTTGAGTTTTGTGCTGGTAAAATTTTGAATGCTATTCCTCAAAGAGTTAGAGACCTTCCACGTGGAAGACTAAAAAGCCTACTGAAAGCGTTTCTTTGCAGAAATGCTTTTTATACATTGAGTTAGTTTTTTGAGTCTGACAGGAGAGTGATGTACCAAATGGACAAAATTAGACGTTAAGATAATGATAAATATGTCTATTATAATAAATAAGTTTGCTGTAAATTTTTGAGATTGTTCTACGCCGATGTGGCTTGTTGTGAATAAATAAAGACTATCTATCTATCTATCTATCTATCTATCTATCTATCTATCTATCAATGTTGTTCTACTTTAAAAAACCGAACTTGGTGTTCGTATCCTTACCAAAATGGCAGCCTTTTGGTTCTTTTCCACTCAAGATAAACTGAAAATTCACAATAATTTGTTTTTCCGTTTGTCGTTCTATTTCTTAAAATAAAAAGGTTACATCAAATCAAAATTTATCAAGATGACCACCCTGTCTTTTGTGATTCTTTAACCTGTGTTGAGTGGATAAAGCATTTTTTCCATGGAGTTCCATAAAAGTCTATCATTTTGTCATTTATCTTTTTTTCTCATGAATGAAGGTTTCATGTACCCATTTTTCATATCACAGCAATAAAACTTTTACATTAGCTATAACTATAAAACTTATTAGGTATACAAATAGAAGTTTCAACGCTGTTATATGAAGAAAGGAGAATAGTGTGGCGTCAACAAATAAAAATCATCACAGCAACTCAGAGCTTATACAAACTACAAAAACACACAAAAGTGACAGTTGAAACTATTTTGTTGAAATAACGCGATTTCGAAAAAGTTCCATAACTCATAGAAAAACTTTATAAGAATTATCGCACAGAACTATCATATGCCATAGATTAGAAAAAAAAAATACTTTTTGGGCTAAATTTCACGACCATCAAATAACAAGAATAATTCAAACCACGATAAACAGAACTAAATGCAAACCATAGCTAATGATACATGTCGCTATGTTGGTTGCATAGATTACCTTTATTTGACGTTGGACTTTACATTTGGCAACTCTGGACCACCGCTGGACTATTTCTGCGGTCAGATACTCCTGTTAACTTCCGCAAAGACTTATTAGTATTATAACTTTTGAAAATTTATCATTTTCAACTTTCAAGAAATCTTGTATTCAGCAAATCTTGCAAGAGTCTTGCAATTTCTTGCATATTAAAGTCTTGTCTTGTCCTGCAGTGAAAGACAAGAAATTTTTAAAGTCTTGTCTTGAATTTCTTACAAGAGTCTTGATCTTTCAAGACATTTTCAAGAGTCTTGTGCAACACTAAGCGATATTGTGGTTTCTGTTGGATCTTAATTTTTTCACTTTGAGATTTTGAATTAACGTATACAGGGTGCCTCCCATGTCCCATTAGGTCGGCACTATTGCTGATTTATTTATTATTGAAGACACGAGGTCGTTTAGATGAGAGAGGTAGTGGTTTTTTTTTGCGGATGAACGTTATGCTGACCAAAAAACAATTGAACAACGCGTTCTCGATTTATTTCGAAAAATGTTTTTTTTTAATGGGACATCGTGTTCATTTTTATCATTATTGATAAGTCACTTTTTTTCTGAAAATAGAAGGTTATGATAATTCTTTTTCCAAAACCAAAAATGACGGAGTAACTACCAATTTTTAAACGTCATAGTTACTAGTTTCAATGATTTAATTGTTTCAAGATAAGCTTAACAAACAAAATACGTCTACCACGATATAATAAGTTCAACAGCAAATTAATATGACAACCGATATGCATTATTTTGTCAATATTTCAAATTTCATGGTTAAGTTTCCAAAAAATTAAAATAGGCATAACTCCGTTATTTTTGGTTTCAAGACAAAATTCATAATAACCTTTCATGTTCAGGAAAAAGTAAGCAATCGATAATAATAATTGGGGTTGAAACGGAGGTCCGGCCGGCATACCCACTGACTTAGGCTTGCTTTATCATTTCTAATGAATTCCTACAAAATATAAAATCAACTTTTTTGTGCATTTCTTGTGGTGAATCTATTCGGTTCGTCTTCATATGTTTTCATCTTCAGAAGAAGTTCTTTGGCAGTAAAAGCTACTAGGGGATGCAGAAAAAATTCCGAGGAAACTTCGAAGTAAGTTTGAACAGATTTGGGAATCAATTTTTTTGATCATCGTTGTTGTTGCTTAGACGTCGAACATAACCGCTCAACTTCTTCCATATATTAATCAAAAATTGATATCTTTTGTCGTTTTTGACGAGTAGAGCATCTACTACTTCGACAAATTGACACATCCGGTCGAAGGCAGTAAGTTTGGCTCCGGTTTTCAAGCCGAAGTTCCTGACTCCGGCCAAATCATCACATTTAAAAATAGTAATCCACGATACTAAGGCGGTAAATGACTTTTCAACCCACGAGTCTGGAATTTCTTGACAAGTAGTTTAATGACATTTAACGGCTGTGTATAGTACATAGTTTGGTTTAATTCTGTGATGAATTTTTTCAACCGGTCAAAAGTACTTTCTTGTCAAACAATACACTTAGTGTGTCAGCCCGCCTCATATTCTTAACATGAGATGGCGCCAGCCAAACCATGTCCCCACTTGGGTAATAGATAGGTTGGTTATATGTCAATTATATGTCAATTTATCAATTGAAATCATGAGATGGCGCCAGCCAAACCATGCCACCAATGCAATTTCACAGTCTTTGATGATGCAAAATGTCATTTCTGGAAAAGTCATGTAATTTTTTTTAAACAGTCTCTGATGATGTGAAATGTCATTTACCGGACTGGTTTTGGGTCCGGTAAATAATACTTTAACGGTATAGTATGAAATGAAAGTTTATTTTTTCAAATAACTCGAGAACGCGGTGTTTAATTTGTTTTCTGTTAATAATGATCAGCGGAAAAATACTACTAGTTATCACTATGAACGACCGCGTAACTTCAATAATAAAGAAGTTGACAATAGTGCCGACTTAATCGGAGGCACCCTGTATAGTTGAGCTAGTTCTCTCTGCAGGATGTGAGATCTGGGAGATACGACATGGCACTAGTGGTTTTTTGTTACTGTGTATATCTATCAATCTCAAACCAAGGTATAGTTAAACTTATACGCTCTTTCTGATTTTCTTGAAGTTTATAAATAACAAACTATTGTGCATGGCGACAACAGACTTTTTTATTTGCGCGAAAACGCTTGGAAATGTTGATATTGTGCGTGTTGAACAGGGTGTTGCGAATTTGATAGCTGTTAGCAAGATCCGTAAAGACGATGAATATTAACTATTTGAAAACCATAAAGTGATAACCGTCCATAAAATCTGTAGACGTTAGTACATAAAGGAGCGAAATATCCGGCAATATGTTCAAATTGTTGTGAGGTGTGGCGGTGATGATAAACGGAAAAGTTTGAGGTCTGTCGAACAGTTCGACTTTCAAAATAAATGCCTTTTTTGTGCTGAAAACTGTGACATCTTATCAGTGTTGTGATCCTCAGAATACAGCTAGCATCTTTTTCATGAAAAGAGATTGTCACGAAATGACTGTTATATTCAACGTTTTACAAAAAGTAAAGGTAATACAATAATCAATATCACATAACATTACAACCAGAATTTTCATCATAGGATAGGTTCGAACTTGTGACAAATCCAAAAGTCCTTGGCTTCTTCGTAATCAATTTTTTCACGCTGAAAACAACCTTTGATAACCAGTCGAGCCTTGTATTGGTTACCATCTTTAAGCTTGAATACCCATTTGGAACTCAATGGCTTTCTTCCTGGTGATAAATCTACCATTTCTCAAGTACCATTCTTTATAACTGCAGCATATTCAGTATTCATGGCCTGTATCCATTTATCAGCATCGGGTCTGTTGAGAGCTTCTTTAGCTGGTTATGGATTACCATCTGCTTGCTCCATAGCTGAATATATCACAAAATCATCCAAAGCTTGTGTTGGTCTTCTGGCTCTCTGTGGTCCACCAATATAATCATCTTGTCGCTATTATGGGTATCTTCTTCTCTAACATCTACCATATTGTCACGATTATCTAAATCTTCTTCTATGTCCTGATCCGGAACATCATGTTGCTCTTCCCGACAATCATAAGGTAAAAAAAAATTGAATTGATTTTCATATGCATCCTTTTGGTCCATTAGTGAAACACTCTTGTCATTTTCTATAAACCTGACATCTCTGGATAAAAACAGCATATTTTTAGTTCGATCGTAAAGCCTGTATGCCTTTGACTCGAGACTATAACCAACAAAAATAGATGGTTCAGCCTTAGCATCAAGTTTCCTTCGCTTCTGACTGATATAATCATATGCTTTGCACCCAAAAATTTTCAAATATCCAACTGATGGTTTTTTACCTGACCATAGTACTTGAGGTGTCTTATCTGTACATCTAATGGGTGAACGATTCAAGAGATAAACTGATGTATACTCTGCTTCCGCCCACAAACTATTTGGCAATCCTGCATCGATCAAAGGATATCTTGCCTTTTCCATGATGGATCGGTCAAGCCTCTCTGCCTTGCAATTTTGTTCTCGAGTGTACGGTGTAGTCATCTGATGATCACCTGCATCTTGAAGAAGTCGAGTCAATTCCTTGTTACAGTATTCTCTACCATTGTCAGTCATGAATATTTTATTCTTCTGACCTGTTTGATTTTCTTAAAAAATTCGCAACAAGAATAGATTTCCGGTTTTCTAATTCAAGCTCGCGAGAGATTTGGCATGAAAATTTCATATCCGTCAATTTCAGCCAATCATAGGCTTGCATTTTAACATGTTGCCATGGCAGCTGTCAAAAACACTTACTATTCATACAAATTTCATATTTTAATATGCATGTGACAATAATCACAGCCTGTTCCTCACATGCGAGTATGTCACCAATTGAATTGTTTGTAGTTCTTTTCGAATAGTTTTGGCATGAAATTTTCGTGCCGAATCTTCCGCGACCTTGAATCAAAAATCCGGAAAATTGTTCTCGTTGCGAATTTTTCAAGAAAATTTTCCTCTAGCTCTAGGGAGATTATAAGTGAAACTTTCATGCCAGAACTATTTGAGAAGAACTACAAACAATTGGGTATTTGCCATAAATTACAAACGTAGCAAATTAGAGATTTATTCATTGGAATTAGTCCCTAAATTAATATTATGATTTTTAGAAGCCGTATTATACGCCCAGTTTTGAATAATTAAACGATGGAAAGTCACATATTTGGTGTTTTCAAACGGAACGCGAAACGACTGTTCATTGGTCGTGACGTCGGTGTGCATATGAAATAAATACGACAGCTCCAACAGCACGCATCGTTGCCAACTTAAATAAAAATATATATTTTAAAACCTTTTTTATTTTTTGCTGAGGTGAAAGACCTTATTTTTTCATGTTAGTTTTTAGTTTGAGTCTCGAATATGCCCATATTCAAAACTCAAACCCAAAATTACCATGAATGCAATACACTTTTCCGTCTTCGCAAAATGTATAATAGGTTGAAAAACGATATAATATACAACTTGGCAACGATGTGCACAGCTGAAGCTATGATTGTCGATCATGATAATCTATGAATATCGATTATTCTTGTCCGAAGCCACTTTTACGTCGTTTGTCGTTCATGTTTGTCAACGTCATCAGCTGATGATCATTAGATTTTAGTATTCGTTTTGAAAAATAGTTATTATATCATGATATTTTCAGTTATTGTTGACCAGTTGATCTGCTTGGCAAGAAGTCGTTTGTGTTTTTGATTGTGAATGGCCAGTGAAGGATTTGTCAGGCTGTGATTATTGTTACATGCATATCAAAATGTTAAATTTTCATGTATAGTAAGTGTTTTTGAGAGCTGCCAAAGCCAGAGAAATTTCCACTTTCAGTCACGTGATTACGGATAGTGCGATTTTCGATAAAATTAGGTCGTTGCCATAGCAACATGATAAAATGCAAGCGTATGATTGGCTAGAATTGACTGGTATGAAATATTTTGCAAAATTCTTCAAAATCTTGAAATATTCTGTAACTTCATTGTTGTGTTTAAAAAAATAGACAAAAGTCTGATGTGTAAAATCATCAAGTATAGCAAATACATATTTAGAGCCAGAAACTGAATTTTCCTGCATCGGTCCCATTGATTTTGTATGAATGAGCTCAAAAACTCTCGATGTCTTACTTTTGCTCTCTTTGAATGGTAATCTGTGACTTTTCTCACACATGATTCACATGAAAAATCTGGCGAGAAAGTGTCATTGAAATCAAGACCATCCTTGAGTTTAAATAAAAAACTATTTCTATTGACGTGCGCTAACTTTCTGTGTCATAATAAACATTGTTTTTCTTTATCTGAAACACTTTTCAATGCAGAAGCTGAATGTGTGTTTAATCTAAATCAATTGTCTTCCAAAATAGCCTTGGCTATAAGATTATTAGAACTGTCATAAATATTGGCACTTTCAAAATCAAAAATAACTGTATGACCTTTTTTGACTATTTGACTCACTAACAAAAGATTGATTTTTAGTTGTGGTATATAGAAAACATCACTCACATCGGCTTCACATGTTGTTTGATTAACTTTGATAGGAACCTTCACATCATTGTTGGCTATGGTGATTGTCACTTATGCTGAGTTCCTCTGAGTTATCAAAAATTCACTAAATGGTGTCAGGTGTGCTGAGCATCCAGAGTCTAAATTCCACAAATTCCTGTTTCTTGTTTGCACACTAAGAGTCGAAAACAAACAAGCATTTTTGGCTTTTTCAAACTTGTCCTTCTTCTGGTCACATTTATTTGCATAATGTCCATATTCATTGCATTTGGAACAACGGGGGCCTTTGGTTCGATGAACATTTTCTGAAAAAGATCTTCGGAATCTTGAGCCTGAGTTTGAACAACTGCCATACATTGCTTTTGATTTCTGTATTTATTTAACCTCTGAAATATCTTGAAGCAATTTTGTCTTTCCTGAACTTTCAATCCCATAATCATAGGTCGATAAGTGTCTGGTAGACCTGCTAGTGGAATGGTTCCTATCCACTCTTTACTGACATTCAAGCCTATGCTGGATAATTTACGTGCAGTATTTATGATCTTGTTGACATGATCTTCGACTAAATCACAGTTTTCCAATGAAGTCGTGATTGAGATTCTCAACAACCCAACACGTCTAGTCAAGCCTGAATCCTGAAACGCTTTTTCCAAATTGTCTCATACCTATTTTGCTGTTGTTTTGGACTGAACGTGAACATAATTTATAGGATCAATCAACAAAGTGATCTTTGATCTTGCTTGCCTGATTTTCTCTTCACTTGTCTCATCACCTAGCACTGCATGCCATAGATATTCATGTTCCAGATATGTCTTGAATGCAAATTTCCACTGATCGTATTATTAAGTCTTTTCAAACGGTCTATCGAGGGCAGTTGACTGAACGACATTCTAAGTCCGGAAATGGATGGAATGGAAACCACTCACGGAAAGTTGATTCTTTCAACTTGGCAAATTCACCTACCGCGATCTGGAGAGGTTCTGCGCTTTTGTACTTCAATGCTGTAGAGTAGAATTCATGTCCTAGAGTTGAATTCTTGTATTTTGTATTTCAATGCTGTAGACTGGAATTTTTGTCCTAGAGTTGAAATTCTGTGCCCATAACCTGTTCTTATCCTCAGAATACAGCTAGTACCTTCTTTATGAAAAGAGACGGTCACGAAATGACTGTTATAATCAACGTTCTACAAAAGGTAGAGGTAGTACAATAATCAATGTCACATAATATTACGAGCAGAACTTTCATCAGAGGATAAGTTCGAACTTATGAGAAATCTGAATTATTTCAACAATCAGAAGCAGAAAAACCAATTTCGAAACGTCAAATCATCTTTCAAATCCGAACGCTGACTGTGAAGGATAGAATTTTACAAAGTGCCCAGCAATCAGATGGAATGCAACGGAATTGGGCTGGAAATAAGTAAACAGAACTCTGGTGCCGGTACTCACCACTCAAGCTCCAGCTCCAACTTCATTTCTCCAGCTGATATCCTGTGGCTGTGAATAAGGATGCGGAAAGCGCTGCAGCTGTGTGAAAATTGGTTTACGCTGCACAACAATGTGCTCTGAATGTCATGGGCAGAACTGTCCTGATTCCATCGAGAAGGGCGAATAACACTTTCTCATGAATATTTGATTTATGCAGGCATTGTGAAGAAAGAACTGCTTTTCAATTTTGAAACCATATGTTTTTTTGCTCGTATTTGGGTTCCTTCTGTGAGTCCAGTACAATAATTTCAAATTTTTATGATTTTTTTCTCCTATTCATCGTTTCCACGACTAATTTGCTTGCACTATGAGCAGCACGGAACCGCCTGCAGTTGTTAAAAAGATTTTGGACTATCAAAGCAGGTGGTGCTTGAGAACTTATAGTTCAATTTTCATTTTTGAAAACCGATATTTGTTTGTGATAAATATCTACGTACTCAACGGAAAGATTGCTGATTTGATTTATCACCGTATGTTGTCATAATAGTGTAATGATGTCTAGTATCATATTATTACAATGTATATGGTCGTACACCAGTTTACCTCGACTTTCAACACTCTGTATTTTCTCAACGAGACATTTGCGGAGAATTGTTCATCAACAAAGAGGGATAATCTTACCATACTCTATTCACCATGTCAAAATGCGCCGGAGTTTTAGTACTTTGAATGAATTTTATCCAGATATCAAAATATTACCTCCACACCTCTAGGTGCTTGTTGCATACTCTTCCAAACTGACATCGATATCATATGCTACCGCGACCTTTCGAGAAAATGAATTTCGGAGAGTATCACGGTAATTTGTACTTTTAATTTAATGTGTAGTGTATTTAAGCTGTCGACCCATGTTTACGACGTCTATTCCGAAAGCAATTTAAATAGAGCTCCAGAAGATAAAACTTTTGGTCACGTTTTTTTTCCCGAAATGAACGATTAAGCGCATTGCAGTTGTTTTTGTGGATACCGTTTTTGAATGCATATCGAATAATTTGGATATCACTTCTCACGTTTTATCATGATATTCCAGAGTAAACAGGAAGACATGAGATCTATGTATAGAGTACTGCAAATAATTTTTGTTGTCAGAAGGAAAATGGAGAATAAGCAGACGATTTGTGGAAAGGTAAAAGATATTGGAGGATGCAAGAGTTTGTCTTATAATCATGAATATACAGTATGTCCGCGGATGTGGTTAAGAAGAGATGAAATGGATCAAAAATTGAAACACAAAAAAGCATTCTTGATAAAAAAATATTGCTTGCTGAATAAATAGGAGCCACGATGAGAAGATTCATTTTAAATATTACAGAGCGTCTCAAAAATGTGGAAATATCAAATTAAACAAGAACAAACAGCAAATTTTTGTTCTTTTAACGTTAAATGATAAATAGAAAACTTGCTCCAAATTTGGTCCTAACCCTGATTCCAAACTTACTGAAGAAAATTTGAATCTATAAAAATTTCAATAAAATTACTTCAAAATTGTTTGATTTTTAAAAAAATGTATAAATTGAAATTCTCTTCAGTAAGTCCAGAATCAGGTTTTGCGACTAAGTTTGAAACAACTTTTTTTATCATTTCACGTTAAAAGGCCAAAAAATTATTGTTTGCTCTTGTTTAATTTTATGTTTTTACATTTTTTAATAAAAATCATTTTTCTCATCGTAGCTCATATTTTTTTGGCAAACAGACTTTTGTATCAAGAATGACTTTTGTCGTATCTTTCAATTGTTGGTCCATTTCACATCTTGTTAACCGCATCCGCGGACATACTTTATGTTTATTAATGCACTCAGAAAATCAACTCCTACAGACTTCATAGATATCTGTGAACCTCCAAATATCTCCAATCATTGATCTGAGTAACACTTGAGCTAGCCACCGCTGAAGTCACTATCAATATATCTTGATCATATTGATAGTGACTTCAGCAGTGGCTAGCTCAAGTGTTACAAAAACAGTTTTGACACAGACTTTTTTTTCTTGGCAAAATTATCATGGCAGTTTGTCACGTACGTGCGTGTGGCAAACGCGTTGTTTTCGCGGTTTGCGATATGATTATGGCGTGTTGTTTTTTGGTTTAGTTTTCTGTTGTTATTATTTCTTTGTTCTCAGTTGTACCAAAATGTCTGCCTTTTAACGTTGTTTAACAGTTTCATCCATGTATTTTATTCACTATCTAATTTCATCATTTGATTTAGCCTTAACGAACATTTTAACATTTTAGCATTTAGGCTAGCTATGTCTATCTTTACGTCTGCGTTAACTTTACACTATGTATAAATGGTACAACTTTCCCATTCACGCCTTGGTGGCATCAAGTTTTCTCCTGGTCTGGTGGAAAAAGATTCGCCCTCCGTTACGCTCACGAAATCCGGAAAACTGAGAGCCATATAACAAAGCCTTCCATTCAAAATTAGAGACTCTTTCATCATGATGCTGATGACACTGCCCTCTGATGAGAAAGCATATTCTTCCTAAGGATCCTTACTCTATCATCCACTGCACTGGTACGTTTAGATTTATTTTTAAATTTGAGTTCCTCTCGCTTTTATATACGCGCAATATGCTTCTTCGACTTCGACATTTTTTTATTTGCTACTTTTTACCGCTTCTTTGATTTTTTCATCATAAGCTCCCTTTAATCATTGAACCACTAGAACCAGAATGTACACGATTTTTTTTGAGTCCATAACATTTTGTTTTTGTTTATATTTATGTAATGTTATTTTGACACATTTGTGATAAGATCTCTACAATCCAACCGTCCATGAAGAAGCTCCACAAACACAGCACTTTTTTGGTATAATTGCCACAATAAATCCTCTTCTCGAGCACAAATGAACCATTTTTAACTGGAAAATGACAACAACCGTCACTTTGAAGCATCTATTAACGTCATGGCAACGCATTTCAAATAGCTCGATTGATGCCCAACGTTGCCGTTTGTGAGAAAAATTCCCCTTATCAACATTTTAGTGTAAAAGATCAAGGAAAATCGTTAGATTATTCAACGAAAAGTACTAATAGCGATAAAAAAGGCTACACTCTCCTTGAATATCGAAGAAAAATACATTTATCTGATAATAGTGAACTTCACTTCAAGTCTTTGTTATTGAATTGGTGACAAAAAATCTGGTCGAAGGTATTTCAAGGAAGTAAATATGTAAACATGGGGAGAAAGGGGAAACTTTCTCCCCATGTTTACATTGACATGTTTGACTGACACAATATTGTTTGTATTGCTGTCTGAATTCGATGGGTCAAACTTCATCGAATGTAATATTGTAAATAGTCTAATTCAATTACTGTTTTTATGGGTATAATTATATGTACATTTTGTTATGTGATGTTGTGAGTTTATTGTAAATACATAATATATGCTTTAAAAGTTATTTCTGCTTTCGCAATGGATGCAAACAATGCGTTTGGTTTTTGGCTGTACCGGTAATCGGCGATCAGTTAATAACAGATGATCTATGTACCTGTGAATAATAACTTAGATACTTTGGCCTATCTTCAAAACGCAAAATACATTTTTACTCCCTATTTGACTTATTCAAAACAATATAGATTTTATAATAATTAAACCATAATTGAAATAGAAAATATGCGCGTGAGTATCACCACAGTTATTCAATGTCCAACATCAAGATACTAATGTCAGAGCCGTCTAAATGGTAATACAAGCCATGAAGTAATGACAAGTCATGACGTGCAACGTCGCAATTTGGACCACCGTTGACGTTTAAACGGTGGTCGAAATTTTGCATTGATTGAAGGTGCTTTCTTTAGGTGAGTTCGAGTTTCGCTGCGAGCGCGAAATTGTCCATTTAAGCGCGTACATTTTTTGGCGCTCCGAGTATTCAGAGCGAATACACGAACTCACCTTTTGAAAATTAAGGTATTTTACGATTACGAGTTACGGAAAATGCTCAATAAAACAGTAACTTGAAAGAATAACTTATATAGGTATTATCGCAACAAGTATGATGTTTATCAAATTATAACATAAGATTTAACATAAAACATATCCTAACCTAACAACAGTTTTATGATTTTTTGGGAAAAAATATTGATTCTAAACAATAAAACATCAAAACCGCCAGATAGGTAGATGGTTACAGATTTTGAGATGTGATTTCCTCAGTTTCTGGAGGACAGGAGTTGATAATTACTATTATTAAAACAGAGAAACCAAAAAGCACCATCTCCGTCACGCACCAAAATGTTTCTCCAAAGTCCTAAACGAAACAGCACTCGTTTTCTATGATTTTTCCACATATCCTAGAAGCTGGTGCATATGTATGAGGAATTCAGGATGAGGCATTAATTCATCCATTTTCCCTATTTAAATATGTATTTTTTTTTCTTTAGTACCCACCCGCGCACCTACCTTATTCTTAAATTTTTAGATCGCAGAAACCACATTATTTCACTGAGCTTCTTTCTCATTCTCACATTCTGAAAATACAATTTCAAGTTGAATGAGGGAAATGTTTTGTGGTTGAATGAAAGCACTGAAAACTGAAAGCAGTTTTGAAACGTTGAGTGCCTGGGTGCCTAGGCTACATTCAATTTTATTTCGAAATGGAACTGTCAAATGTCTCCTTGACAAACGGAAATAATATGCTACCATCTACATATGATTCCCGTTGCATATGATTCCCGTTCATAACTCACCTAAAGAAAGCACCTCAATCAATGCGAAATTTCGACCACCGTTTAACGTCAACGGTGGTCCAAAATTGCGACGTTGCAATTGTTGACTTCATGGCTTGTATTACAATATAGACGGCTCTGCTGATGTCAACTCGCCATTCATCATCAAAATAGATTGGGGGAGGCAGAATTGGTGGCAAATCGAGAACGTTTCAAACCGAATCTTATTGTATGAATCGAAGTAATGAAAGTGCCTATTTAGCGCCACTTCACCAGGCAATTATATAGGTTCTGGCATATGCCATACGACCGTTGAAAGATCATTAATTTCAGCTATATAAAATTCATCTTTTGCACTGTTGAATATAGTTTTTATTCTCGATTGAGGTCATTTGGTATGATTGAAAAATGGAATATGTATAACTCGAGAACTTTTTGACATGGAGTTTCGCGAAATGTAATAAAAACAATCAGACGATTGTGAAGATAATAATATACCGTGCTGTAGTCAAAAGCTACATACACTACAGAACCCGGAATACAAATAGACTTTTGTTTTTGTTCAGGAGAGGAGAGGAATCTGAAACCAGACCAGAGAGTGTGGGCTTATACACACTTGAACTCTCCCCCACATAAGGACGTCAGGGATAAGCCCTTTAGGGCCGGTTGCATAAAAATTTGAACCGTAGTTCACTGTTGATCTGCAGCTCAACGTCCAAAATTACATGAACATTTTGACGTTGAACTGCAGGTCAACAATGGATTATAGTTCAAGGTGTATATGCAACCGGCCCTTAGTGTCTCAGTCTTCTCACTTAATCTGACTCTTTGGTACCGGGTTACCTTCCGGAAGGCATCCAGAAATACAGGTAGGAATGCCAAAAACCCGATTCCTACCTGCGCAGTCTGAACTCTAAAGGCTACGAAAATAAAAGAAAAATAAATAAAAATACGAACAAACTGGAGCCTCTTTCAGCAGTGAATGTCGTGCGAGACAAATCTCGTCAAAACTTACATACTAGCGCTTGGTGCGTTTTGACGCTTAATTTCGAACGACCTAGCAAGGTACATCTCCCAGGTTTTTTGTAAAGCGAAACCTTCAACTGGTTTGTTGGTCTCTTACGAGCCTGTGTACAGAGATCTGCTGAATCGTAATCCACAAGAGCTCTGAGCACAGGATCGTCGTGTGTAGCGGCTAGATCGAAGGTTTTCCCGGCCTTGACTCTCATGAATTGGCGAACGGTTTGCTACTCCAAGGCTTGTCTGATCTCGGAAGTTTGGACAAACCATAGGGCACCAACCGCTTTACGGAAATAAATATTCTACGTTAATAGAATTTTAGCTTGAAAAGCTTCTGCCGCGTATCCACATGAGGCTGATCCGTACGTAAGGATCGGCCTCAAGAAGGCTTTGATCAATAAGATCTTCGCTTTAACTATTAATGAGGCACAGTAATGAACCCATAGCGGCTCGTCCCTTTCGGACGTTTTATGAGATCTGCTAATGCCAAGTCATCTTTTTGTCAATAATGACGCCAAGATACTTGACCGCGTCACTCCAGGGTATTTCCACCTCATTGAGGATAAGGGAGTCTGGAAGGTCTTCGTGACTGCGGCTTATCAGAATGGCCTCTGTTTTCCACGGATTAATCCGGATCTTCCACTTATCGGTACATTCGACTAGGTTGTCAAGCCCGCGTTGGAGGTTACGCTTCACAAAATCTTTGCGACGGCTGCGTGCGAGAAACGCTGTATCGTTCGCATAGATTGCGACGTCTGTTCTAAAGGTTTTTGGAATGCCGTTTGTGAAAATGGAATACAGGAGAGATGACAATACAGCCACCTGTGGGACTCCAGCCTCCAGCGCTCTGGGATCCGACATGGTGTTGTTGACCCTGACTGACATTGTCCGATCTTGCAGAAAACTGGCTATTACCCTACAGATGTAGGGCGAGAACCCATTCTCCCGCATTTTGTGTAGTAGCCATTATGCCAAACTCTACCAAAAGCGCGTTCCATGTCCAGTAAAACCATGCCGGTGCATAGTTTCAGCCTTCTATTGGACAGAATTGATTCGGTGACTTTCAAAACCTGCAGCTCCACAGAGTGCAAGTTCTGAAAGCCATACTGTTCTACTGGTAGCACCTCAAGATATTTGTATCTTCTTTCAACCGCACCAGAATCACTCGTTCAATCACCTTGCCCAGGCTGTTGAGCAGGAAGATTGGCCGATAGTTCTGGGGGAAAGTACTGTCTTTGCCAGGTTTGTTAATCATTATCACCTTCCCATAGTTTCAACGAGCTGGAAAATGACCAAGTCTACCTGCAGTAAAATTCTCCAGGGCTGGGTCTACGCGTGCAAGTCTTCTTGCGTTCCGATTCACCAAAGATTCGAACGCATCGTCAAAGTTGGCGTAAGCGTTTTTACGACACTTCCTATCGAGTGTGCGAGAGATCGCTTCCGCCTTGTCTCTATCAGTGTATACGATTCCCCTATCCACAGGAAGAATCTTGTGCCGCCTTTACGAAGATTTTTCTGCAGCCGCCAGAAAGCACCAGACCCTGGGTTCAAATAGCAAAGGTTATTCTCCCAGCCTTGAGAACGATGCTGGAGCAGAGCGTCCCTGAGATCAGAGTTGCTCTTATTGACCTTAACCCTGTTCGCATTGGATGGAGAACGTTTGTATTCAATTCTGCATTGACGATGCATTTGATCTTTTTCACGCAGCTGGGCCGGGATACCACCCCCTGATCGTGTCCGATCAGGTCGTAATACGGACGCGCAGTTGTGACAATCAAGAATCGCTTGATCTAGGCTTTCTGCGGCTACCTCTAAACCCTCGTTAGAATCTATACGTGGAACCGTTAGCGTCAAGTCCGGGAGTTTGCTGAACTTTTTCTAGTCAGTGACTTCTCGCGTGTTTTTGGTTTGCTCGTTTGCTATTATACCCAGTTTTAGCCGAACTGGGTTATGATCGGACGTTCCGCGATCTAACGAGCTGATCTCATGGTGCATCCTAACGTTTTTAGGGATTGTTATGTCCAGTACATCAGGTAGTCCTTTTCCTGAAGGGAGGAACGTAGGCATATCCGGCACGATGACTGCCGCATTGTTAGGGTCCGCGTGATGCGTGGGGCGCTCTCCGTTTTGGTTTAGTCGTCTTAAGTCCCACGCGGGGGACTTGCAATTAAAATCGTAGTATTCAGGATCTTTTTTTAACCGCAAGAATAACCCTACCTCCATGTGGTGCTATGCCAGCTCTTTCGTAACAATGAATGCTGTATCCCGGTATACTTATCAAGGAATCGCGAGCCAGTTTAGTTTCCTGAAGGGCGAGTACGTCTGGCTTGAACTCCTCCAGGAGGAGCTATATATCGGCGCGCCGTGAACTCGCGGAGTTTATGTTCCATGAGATCACGGACTGGGGGCGTTCAGGCTTGGAGAGCAGCCGTTCACTTGCTTGTTCAAGCGCACGAGAGCGACCTTTTCCAGACCTGCGGCCGTTTCACCTGCCCCTTTCTTTAGGGAGGTAGGCCGCGTTGCGTCGTTCGATACTGTCTTCGCAGCTATCTGTTCTTTCCTCTTCGAAGAAAAGGGAAAAGAGCTTTTGTTGAGCCTGAGATTCCGAGATTCTCAACTTCTCGATCGTCTCGATTGATTTCGCAATTATCTTGTCTTTTCTCCTAGAGTCGGCGCGGTGTTCCGCGTCTCTCTTTTCTAGATCGGTGCGGAACTCCGCGTCCCTCTTTGCTGCGTCAGGTCTTGTCTGCTCTAAGCTGTTCGTTCGGTCTGTTACGCTTTGTAAGCTCCTTTGCTAAAGTTTTCGCATCCATCGTCTCAAGGACAAATAACCTTGAAAAGGTCGAATGAATGGGGCGAATCACGCTTTTCAAGGGCTTTAATCTGGGACGGACGAACCCCACGATGCTGAATTGGTGACCTACTACCACCGGTTTCACGTGGGGGTTTCACAATCAAAGGAGCCTAGTAAGGGTACAAAGCCTGGGAGATTTGATTCACAGGGGTCTTTCTGTTATATCAGTAACGCCCCTGAAAATAAAACCAAGCAGGTTAACTTTGCACTTGATTTAACCTTTAGAGAACCCTTATAGCTAAAGCTTTAGTGCAATTGGGTTCCACCAGCTCTAAAATAAATCTGAAATATTATTACAAATGATTAGTAAATGGGGACAACGAATTTTCTTTCCTTTGTAAAAACAAAGGAACCAGGGACCGGGTTGATAGACCTCAGTCCATCGCCTTTACACAAAGTTTTCACACAGGTACAAGATCTTTTCTCTTCTCAGGTAGTTCTTGTCGCCCATTCCAACCTGCCACCTACACGTAAAATACCTTTATCAACCAAAAATGAAGTCAAAGAACTCAATTTGCTTCACTTTGACATCATTCTCTTTCCTTTTAAACATTTTATTTCGTCATAAAATTCAGAACCTTGGACTAATATGATCAATTTATTCAAAGACAGCTGATGCTCATCAGCAGATAAATAACCAGTTTTCAACATAAATTTTTTCTTTTGAACTTTAGCAGTTCTCTATAAAACGAATACAATGAGCAATAACCTTTACCATTTTTGGAAATATTGATATCCTTTTAAAAATATTATCACCATTAACCACTTAAAACACTTCTTGTTTAACAGGTCTTCTTTCTGGTAATTCATCTGAAATTTAAAGTGTATCCTTTCTGAAATTCGTCAAAGCCTCATCAAGGAACTTAGGTCCGTTCCACTATACAGGATTGATGTAGATGTAGATGTTTCAGTGGGTGGCTCACGCCAAAACCTGTTAAGGCCTCCTGGGCCCGTTGCAACCCACAATAGATAGAAGTGAGATTATTGAAGACACGACGCTTTCGCGAAGCTCAGCAGGTCCCTCAAATAGATCCCTTCCAATTCCTGGAGTGTTGTGAGTTCAGCTCCGAAGTGTTCCATCCTAATGCTACGAAGAGCCGGACTATACAGGGTTATTCTTGTTATTGGACACGAAACATTATGGCCGAAGTATATGATTTTGAAAAAGTTTTTTTTTTCTGGATGGATAGGGACCCTTTAAGGCTACATTTTAAAAATATTTTCACGTTATACAGGGTGTCCCCAAAACACGAAACGCATCAAAGTTGTATTTTTTTGAATGGAACCCCCTTATTGATTGATATTCCAATTTTTCCTTCAATTTTGAAATTTCCTTTCCTAAATTCAACCGTTATCGAGATATGGCGTGTTAAAAATTGCATTTTTGCAACTTTGTCATGCTATAAAGCTCAAACTATTCAAGCTAGAAAAAAATGGTTTGCACTTTCCTATCTTAACTTTTCAAGAGCTCTTCAGTCATTTGGATAGAAGGTACCGTCAACTGTCAACTTTTTTCGGCACATTTTGACATTTTTTCACAAGAATGAATTTAATCTCCTTGAATAGCTCTTGAAAAGTTAAGATGAGAATGTGCAATCCATTTTTCTCTAACTTGAATAGTTTGAGTTTTATAGCATGTCAAAGTTGCAAAAATGCCATTTTTAAAACGCGATATCTCGATAACGGTTGAATTTAGGAACATTAGTTGTATCACAATTGTTGTTCCAAATTGAAAGAAGAATTGAAATATCAATTAATACACAGGGGGTTCCATTTAAAAAAGTACAACTTTGATGCGTTTCGTGTTTTGGGAACACCCTGTATAACATAAAAATATTTTAAAAATGTAGCCTCAAAGGGTCCCTATCCATCCAAAAAAAAAAAACTTTTCCAAAATCATATACTTCGGCCGTAATGTTTCGTGTCGAATAACCCTGTATATTACAAAACTGTAGACGATCTGGATCAATGCCCCTAGGAACAATATCCGCAGAATTATTCTCCAAAGACACGTGATGCCAAGTGTGCTTCTTAGTTAGTCGTCGAATTCACATTCCTGCCACTCGATTGGCTACGAATATTTTCCAATCGGAGGGTTCTCCTCTGAGCCAAGAGAGTACTATCATAGAATCTGTCCAAAAACAAATTTTGCTTGGAGTCAAATCCAAAGATTTCATAGCTTCTATTTCCAATTTTGCAGCCACTAAGGCTCCACATAACTCCAGCCTTGGCAAAGATATCACCTTCAAAGAAGCAATCCTGGATCTTGAGCATACAATACTGCAATCAATTTTGCCTTCCTGGTTTTCTGACCTGACGTACACACATGATTCATAAGCCAATTCTGAAGCGTCCGCGAAACAATAAAGCTGGATGTCAACTGGCTCTTCACATGTGATTTTCTTATTTACCTGTGATAAGTTCAAAGCAGAAATTCTAGTTTGAAATGCCTTCCATATGATTTTCAAATTTGTTGGTACTTCTTCATCCCACCCCAACTTTAATCTCCATAATTTCTGCAAAATCAATTTTGCTCTGAACAAAACAGGTCCTAACACTCCTTCTTACTTCGCTTGGTAATAGGAGCAGGTGTTAACTTTTCTAGCTCAAATTGAACCTTGAAATGTAAAGTGTCGTGTTGTGAATTACAACACAAGCCTAAAGTTTTATGATTATCACCACCTTCAGCTATATAATGCTCAATCATATTTGGATCATTATCCTTCAAAACCGCAGATCTGTTGACTATCCATTTTCTCAAAGTCACAATCGCCGTTTCCATGATGTTACTTATTTGATCCTTTTAAAGTCTAGCTCCTTCCACAGTTTCGAAACCGGTAAGCAAATCATCCATGTGAAAATCCCTCTTTATAGCCCTTGAAGCCTCCCGAAAAATGTCTTCAGAGTTTTCTGCCAGAGCCCACAAACATCGTACCTCGAGAAAGGCAGCCTATTAGTTACCGTATAAGGTTTATAAACTGCTATAGGTTCCTCTTGTGAAAATTGCCATGAAATCCGTTCGTAGATTTCTTTGATCCCCATCAGCTAAAACCTGACGTTACATTTTTTCGATGTCCCCCGATATAACAACTTGATGTTGCCTGGACCGTACCAAAATGTTGAAAAAATCTTCTTGTTACTTTGGCCCAACCAATAATTCATCATTCAACGACACCCCTGTATCAGTAGCCGCACTAACATCGAATACTGTTCATTCTAATGTTCATTCCTCAAGAATCGCTCTTCCAATTTATTGAATTTACATAAGGCCTAATCCAAAGAGTTTCACAAATCATGATCCGAATTTTTTATTGGCAGAGTTACTACGAACCTTCCATCCTTGTTCCGATAAGTTGTAATCCTAAATATGTCTTCACATCGAGCCTCCTCCTGGTTATAATATGTCTTTCATCTGGAAATGTTCCAATGTTCAAAGGCGTTCCAACTGGGCCTGTATCCCAGAATTTGAACTTAAATTACAGACCTGTCCTTAATTTTTACAAATATTTAAAAATAGTGGCCCACCCACAATCCATCCATACTTGGTTTCTTGCATTTTCGCCAGAAAAATTTGATCTTCACGTTATAGATCTCAAAAAACCATAGCTTCTAGCAGCATATCAATTTTTCTTGAAGAACCAAAATCTTCATCTGCTAATACCAGATACTTGGGAATCCTAAATTCGACAGGATTTACATTAACTGGAGGTATGCTTTCCGATATTTTATCTATTAACAATAGACTAGTTGTAAAGTCATAATTGTCAAAAGCTGAATGAATATTTGGGTAGACATAGCTTTTGATGTCAGTTACCCCCTCACCAATTCCCAAAATAGTCATATTAATCCGTTTTCGTGGCAGCCCCAATTTATTTAGCATATTCTCTGTAATTGAAAAATACTAAGAGTCCGAATCAAGTGATGCTTTACAGCTGTGGAAATTCCCGGTCGAATCCCTGATTTCTACTGTGGCCGTGGATAATAATACCTCCGTATTGATAACTGGTTCTCGAACAAGTGATGCATGATCACTACCGCTGTGATCTCCATTACTAAAATTTTTCTCCAGTTTATCCTTATCCAAATGCAATTACACATTGTGCCTGTTATTACAATGTGCGCGAAGTTTATATTATGTATAATTTTGTACCCTATGACCTCTTCCCAAGCACTTCCAGCAAACACCCATTTTTCCAACAGTTTTCCTGTTTTCACTGGAATACATTCCTAAAAATTTTGTGCAGATGTATAAAGGATGATATGGCTTTTCTTGCAAACCATACAACCTGATTTTTCTTCAAAAAATGCTTTCGATTTTGTAGATTTTCCGCGAGCCTGATTTCTGCTACTTGACATTCCTTCCTCATTTCCTTCCTTTTTTTTTGGAATCTTGAATTTTCCTGAACATCTCTTTGAAGTTTTTCGGGTTGAATAAGTTTACACCTGTGAGCCAAAAAGTTCAAGAATTTCTCCATGTCAGGAAATTCGTCCAGTTCAACTTCTCGTTTCCATGCTTGTTTTTCTCAAAATTAAAAATCAAAATCGGGTCCCAACTATCAACATTTTGACCCAAAGTCTTCAATTTTTGAATTTTTTTTCACCACATAAAGCAAAAAGCGCTTCAAGATGGCTGTAAACTATGATTTTTTCATTTTCGAAAGATTCTTTTAGCAAGTCCCAAGCATGACAGCATATTGCTGACTAGCTCAGCAGCGCCCGTTAAAGCATTTTTCAAGTAGTGGAACTTTTGAAAAGTGTTCAGATTTTGACCAATTATGGCCTCAAATGCATCCTTTAAACTGAACCATTCATTATAACAGTCGTCAGATTCAGGAACATCTATAGGAACCACCCACCGATTGTTATAAATGCCCCCCCACATTTAACTTTTCAATTTGACGTCTTACGAAAAAGTGTCTTTCATAAAAGTTTCAAGAATGAGAATGAATTTTTAAAATAACTTGTTTTCACATATACAGGGTGTTCCAAAAAGTCTGGGCGAGGTCAAACTTTCTTATTTCAAATTGATACCCCATTTTTTTATTTGATATTTGGATTCTCCTTTGAATTCTAAACATTTTTTATATAGCATGTCCTTCACTTAAGTTCAATGTATAAAAAGATAAATCTGTTTTTAGACCCGGAAGACAAAAATTGAATAATACCAATTATTGTTATAAAAATGTGAAATATATCTAGGGTTTTGAAGTATTGACGTGAATGTCACGTTATTTAATACTTTTGAAGTGTCAACATATCAATAAATGCAACTTTCAAAATGATTTATACTGAAAACGAGAAACGAGAAATCTATGAAGTTTATATAAAACACAATTATAATGAATGCTAGAGGTGCCGTACGAGAATATCGAAGGCTTTATGAAAAAATGAGGAGAATTCCTGACCGGAAACATTTTCACGGATATACCAGAAAGTTGGGCAGGAACTATCGTTTAAACAAAAAAAGAGAGTATCACAAAGAGACGAAAATTACAGGAATGACGACTAGACATTCTTCTGCATTTTCAAGGTATTTTATTTAAAGCAATAGTTATTTTTATGATTTTATGATAATTTATGATCACTTGATATTTTTAAAAAATCATGGAAATTTTATTCGAAGTGCTATGGAAACTTTGGGAAAAACATTTTATAAAATTCAGAATACTCTAGCAAAAGATAAATTCCATCCTTTCAAAATTTTACCTGTCCAAGCGCTGAGTCAAGCAAATAAAGTTCCGCGTTTACAGTTTTGCCAAGGAATGATGCAACGCCTGGACAGAGAAGCGCAGTTATTGAATAATATTTTTTGGACAGCCCACAATATTGCAGGTGTCATTGATTTTTAAATCAGAACTTTTTTCTTTGGATCGGTAGGTTTGGTCACATAAGGTGGCCACCAAACAGCCCCGATCAAACCATCATGGATTTGGCTGCTATAGAAAGGCAAAAAAGAATATACAGGAAATGCATTGAGGAAAACGGTGGACATGTGCAGAATTTGATTCAATAGATTTTTTTACATAAAGTGTAATTTTATTTTTAGTTTATGTTTCGGGTATCAATTCAGAATTAAAAAAGTTCTGGTATATTCTACACTGACGTTTACGTCAATACTTCGAAACCATAGATATATTTCACATTTTTATAACAATAGATTAGTATTATTTAATTTTTGTCTTCTGGCTGTAAAAACAGATTTATCTTTTTATACATTAAACTTAGGTATAGAACATGCAATATATAAAATGTTTAGAATTTAAAGGAGAATCCAAATATCAAATAAAAAAATAGGGTATCAATTTGAAATAAGAAAAATTGACCTCGCCCAGACTTTTTAGAACACCCTGTATATGTGAAAACTAGTTATTTAAAAAATTCATTCTCATTCATGAAATTTTTATAAAAGACACTTCTTTTTGCTAAGACGTCAAATCAAAAAGTTAGAGGAGGGGGGCATTTATAATCACTAACCCTGTACCTGTTGCGGTTGCGAATTTTTGTGCATAGAAGTTTGTTGCACGTGCTTGGTTGAATTTATTCGGGCTGTAAGTATTTAATAAATTTTGCAACCTAGTCAAATTTCCCTTTAGAACACCCTGGTGAGGTCCAACAAAGTAGGTGCCCCCATTGCAAATATACCCAACTACGACCAAAATAATTCGTAGTAGATGTAGATGTAGATGTTACAGTGGGTGGCTCACGCCAAAACCTGCTTAGGCCTCCTGGGCCCGTTGCAACCCACAATAGATAGAAGTAAGATTATTGAAGGCACGACGCTTTCGCGAAGCTCAGCAGGTCCCTCAAATAGATCCCTTCCAATTCCTGGAGTGTTGTGAGTTCAGCTCCGAAGTGTTCCATCCTAACGCTACGAAGAGCCGGACATTCCGTTAGGATATGGGCTACGGTCTCTACGTCTTCAAGGCACCACCTACAGTCCGAATCTTCCCCGATCCCGATCCTATGGAGGTGACCCTTCAGGTTCATGTGACCAGTTAATAGACCAGTCATTGTGCGGAGGTCTTTTCTGCTCATATTTAGGAGCTCTTTGATTCTGCCCGTATCAGGTCCTGTTATCATTGCCTTGGCATGTAGCATACCAGGGGCATTATTCCAGCATAGAGTGGCCTTTTCGAGTAGAAGTTTCTCCGCCTCGACCATTCCTATTGCTTTAGAGATGCCAATCATTGGTTCGGGTCCTATCGGCCTGTGCGATGAACCACTTTTGGCAAGTCTGTCAGCTTCAATGTTCCCCTTTATACCGCTATGGCCCGGGACCCATATTAGCCTCACCTTGTTGTTATTTTGAATTATCTTATGCAGAACCTCTTTGCATTCTAGGACTGCTTTAGAGTCTACTGCCTTTCTCACAACAGCCTTTAATGCTGAAGTGCTATCTGAACAAATGTTGAAAGTTCTGTGATTTGTGCCGCTCTCAAGAATGTTATATGCACATTGTGTTATGGCGAAGATTTTGGCCTGTAGGATCGAAGCGTAGATCCCGAGCGAGAAGGTCATTTTATTGTCCCTCCCGCTCTTGCAGAATCCTGCTCCTGTGCCTCTCTGATGTTTGGAGCCATCAGTAAACCACCACGACCCTTCTCGTGTTTGAACTGGTCTGTTCTGATCCGTCCAATCCTCTGGTCTAGGAATAATCAGCTCAGGCGAGCTACCAGCATAGAAGATTGGAGTCATGTAGTCGGAGTGCATTAGCAGCACTCCATCTTTTATCTGGGGTTCACTCATGATGACCGAGTGTCCCTTGTTCCTCAGCTTCAGATGTTCCAGACAGTGAAGACGGTATGCTGTTCTGAGTGCAACACTCTCTACAAACAAGTGCAGTGGGGGTAGCTCCAGGATTACCTCCAACGCTCTCGTTGGTGTGGTCCGTACTGCACTTGTTATACTGATGCATCCCATCCTTTGAACCTTATCCAGTTGCCTTTGGATGTATGCTTTCTTAGTTGCGGGCCACCATACTATGGCTCCGTAGGTGATCAGAGGTCTGATAACCATAGAATAGATCCAGTAAACTATTCTGGGTTTCAGTCCCCATGTTGTCCCTATAGCTCTTTTGCATGCCCATAGAGAGCATATGGCTTTCCTAGAGCGTTCTTCGATGTGATCTTTCCAGGACAGTTTCTGGTCAAGAGTTACTCCTAGGTATTTGACCGTTTTCCTGTATTCCAGGACTCTTCCTGAGAGGGATATCTCCGGTTTGAGTCCTGGTTTGTATTTCCTGGTGAATAACAGGATTTCGATCTTTTCGGGGTTGATCCTAAGTCCTTCAAGAGAGCACCACTGTTCTATAATTCTCAGGGCTCGCATTGTGGGTGCTCTCAGCTCCTGAATGTGGCTACCCGTCGTTAAGGTCACCAGATCATCAGCATAGGCCTGTGTATACAATCCCGAATCGTTCAGCTGCTTCAGCAGGCTGTCCACCACAAGACTCCAAAGGAGAGGGGATAAGACTCCACCCTGGGGACAGCCTCTGGCAGCCATAGTTCTGACATTTTGTCCGTTTAATTCGGCAAATATCATCCTTTGTGATAGCATATTTGATATCCACTGGGTCAGTGTTCTTTCTTAGCCCCTTGCCTCTAATGCTCGACAGATCGATTCAAAGGAGGTATTGTCAAATGCGCCTTCGATGTCCACAAAAGCACCCAGTGCTGATCTATTTCCGTCTAGCGCTCCCTCTACCTTGGTTATAAGGTGATGTAGCGCCGTGTCCGTCGATAGACCTTGTCGATAGGCATATTGATTGTTATGCAGTGGCGTGGATAACAGATGCGTTTTCTTGATGTATCTATCAACAAGTCTTTCTAGTGTTTTGAGTAAAAAGCTTGATAGACTAATCGGTCGGAAGGACTTGGGGTTGGTGTAGTCTGATTTCCCTGGTTTCGGGATAAATATCACCTTCACTTCCCTCCAGCTAGAGGGAATATAGCCCATGGCAAGGCATGAACGAAAGAGCTTCACCAGGAATGCGGTTACACGTTTTCCAGCTTTTTGTAGCAAGGCCGGAAAAACCCCATCCATCCCTGGAGCTTTGTACGGAGAGAAGGACTCAAGAGCCCATTCTACCTTTTCATAGTCGACTATCCTCTTTGCAGTTACAAAGTCGGGAGCTGTGCGGGCTCTTACCTGATGTGGGAGTGCAGCGATTTGCCCCGATCCAGGAAAGTGCACTTTCAGTAGCCTGTTAAGCGTCTCCTCCTCGGACAAGGTTAATTTTCCATCCGCTTCAACTAGGCATCCTTTTTTGGCTCCAGGGTCCTTTGCTAAGATCTTGCATAGGCGGAGCGTAGACGGAAGGTCGTTCAGCTCTTCGCAAAAGCTTTGCCAGCTATGTCTCTGAGCTGATCTTATGACCTTCTTGTAGTTTCTTTGGGCTGTCTTATAGTCAGCCCAGCTGTCCGGAGTACGCAGTTCTTTAGCTCTACTGAGGAGCCTGCGAACTTTGCGACGGTGAGTCTCCGTTTGTTTATTCCACCAGACCGTCTTGGAGTTGTTTGGCTTTTCCCTTAAGGGGCATGCTGTCTCAAATGAATTAGTGAGGCATTCTTGAAGCTGATTTGCAGCCAGCTCAATGTCCTCTTCTATTCTTATTTTGGTGAGAATGTTGTCGACACCTCTTTCTATTTCCTCTCTAAAGAGATCCCAGTTAGTGATCTTCCTATTTCTCACCTTAAGCTGTGCTATTAAGCACTCTTGTTCGAGTGTGAACATGATGTGCCGGTGGTCAGACAGTGTGACTTCACCAGCCACCCTCCACTCTTTTACCTTGCTATATAGACTCGTTGAGCATAACGTTAAATCTATGATTGACTCACTCCTAACATTGGAGAATGTGGGAGCAGCACCCCTGTTTAGGACATGGAGGTCCGTGGAGCTGAGGTATTCGGCTAGATCTCTACCTCGTGGGTTAATATCTCTACTACCCCATATAAAATGATGAGCGTTTGAGTCACATCCAATAAGGAGAGGAAGATTCCTTTCTTTGCAGAAATTCACAAGATCAATCACCTCGGTTGTAGGGCTTTCCCTCTCATATGGGAGGTAGGCCGATGCAACAATGAGGATTCCATTGTCCTTAGTGATTATCTTGATGACAGTCAGATCTCTGGTTGAGAGTCCTGACAATAGAAAACTGTTAACTTCTCTTGTTACAATACACGACCTTGGGTTTTTGCTGGAGGGGCTATGAAACAGTGAGCCTCCTACCAGTCCCAGTCCCCTAATCTTACCCTGGTTAAGCCAGGGTTCCTGAATGAGGGCTATGTGTGTACCTAGTTTGTTTATCGTGTTACATAGGACAGCTGTTGAGGCTTTCCCATGTTGCAGGTTAATCTGTATAAGTTTTAAAGCCATTTGAATGACAATTTATACTGTTGTAGGTTAGTCTTAAGTTCCTAGAATTCAAGGTTAGTAATACCAAGACTAACATGAGACTCACCTGAGGAAGATGGTGTATCCTCCAGGTGCCAGGAGGGACACTCCACCCCAGGGTCTCACGCTAGGTAAGGCCCTGAGGAGCCACTTCCTCGATGGCTAGTCTGCAGCTGTCACCAGCACCTGCCCCCGCCACAATCTGGACGACATGAATCGCGGCGTCGGTGTGTCGCTGCCCGCCGGTGTCGACATTATTGTGTCCAAAATCGCATCGGAGAACTCCAGTAACTCTGTGTTGGAGATGTCTCTGGAGTCCTCCCTGCTTATCACTATTTGAAGGGCTCTATCCATTGCAGCGTCCGCGTAAGAAGCGTCCCCTGACAAACCAGTCGTCCTGAGGCGCTTCTCTGGGCGTTTCGCTTCAACAGGTGTAGAGCCCTTCTCTCTGAGCCTTTTGGGGGTCGCAGCTCCTGCTACCCCCATCTCACCTCTTTTGAGAGGAGAAAGGCCAGAGGCATGTCCAGCTGACAGCTGTTCCTGCTCGCGTCTGGCCTTCCTCCTTCTCTTCCTCTCTGCCCCGCAGATGTTGGGCTTCTTCTTCTTCTCCGCAGAGGTCCGTGTAGCACGTTCCTCCGGGGAAGGGTTGATTGAGTCTACCGAAGGATCTCTGAGAGCTCCTTCAGTAGGTCGAGTATGTGTGTCGGAGACAGAAGGTCCAGTCGAAGTTCCTTCCGCAGGAGATGATGGGGTATCAGAAGGTACCACTGGGGTTCCTTCCTCTACCTCCATCGAAGTGTTTTTGTTAGGTTCATTATTCATTTTGTTCCCACGAGTACGGGTCAAAATAAAGGGACCACGGACGCAAGGAGTACCCACCCTTGGCCGCTAGGCGATTTAATACTTTGAGAGGTCGCCCGGTGTCCCAAAGGCTCCGTTCGCAACATCTGATTATGGCTCAGATGCCATCCACCCCTTTGGCACGAGTCGCATAAAACCGTGGGGTTAAGCCTTTGTATCACCTTTTGTCTGACCTCTAACCTTTGACCTTTCCGGCATGGGTGACCCTGCCAGTAGCTTGCGCTACCGCCGGTATAGCTCTTAGGATCGCTGAGGTGCACAAGCCTCCCCGACCGTCAGGGAAGGTGACCCTGACTACGTCAAGGCAGAGATACGGGGGGAGGAAATTCGTAGTAATGAGTCAATACCTTGACGAATCAAATAAAGTCACACCGGAATAAGAATGACAGTGACAGAAACGGAAAAATTGGAAATATAAGATATTGGTACTTACCTCTCCCAAATCTCTACTTTGCTCATTCACTATAGCCCCAGTGCTCTTGAATATCTCTTACTGTCTCCAAGAATCCGGCTCGAAAGGCCAAAATTTATGTTGCGTTTTCTTCGACTTGGCTGCGGCGGTTTTCTTCAGTAAAAAAAACTTCCTGATTTCGTAAGTGGACTGTATTATATTTTTTAAGGCGAACAATGGAAATATATAAATTCTCAAATGAGACAAAATGACTTTATGGATAGAAAACGTCTTGATGACCTCTTGACCTTTTTTCACCTGCTAATGCCAGGCGGAGTATGTCCGGTTATAGAGAACCGAACAGGGCCTTTTTTTTTATTCAAGAAGCAAAGTTTGATACGGCGAAATAGGCTATATTTTTAATCTTCTTCTGCATACGCCTTTATATTAATTTGAGTTGAGAGTTGTCACTCTTGGAACCAACTCCGTTTGCACTCTCAGAAAAATCACTCAGCATGACTTGAGAGTCTGAGCTGGAGACTTAGGATATTGATTACTCGGTGGAGTAGAAATTTTCACATTCATGGGTTCGATTGTTACGAATATTGATATCTTTCCGAATCTTTCTCCTAGACTTTTGACAATTGGCAAGTAATCTTATTGTGAATTGCAGAACAGTTATGGAGATTATCAATATTTGGTACAGTGTGTTTACAGATAAATGGCCCCCCCATTCACTTTTCAATTTGATGTTTAGGAGAAAAAAAATCAGATGAAAGTTTGATGGTTCAACATGAATTTTGTCAAAACAATGCTTTCACATATTCAGGATGTTTCAGAACTTCTGGGCGTGGTCCAACTTTCTTTTTTCAAATAAGAACCAAATTTTTTTAATCGATTTTTGCATTCTCCTGAAAATTCTAAACATTTTTCATAAAGCATACCACATTACCCCAACTCAACCAATAAGAAGATATTGACGTCCAAAGTTTGCTATTTTGAGCTTGTTTTAATATGTATGGCACGATATACTCACAACGATATGTTCTTCGATTGTCAGGATATCGTTTTTTAGGGCATGACGTAGGTGGGTGAACGTTGACATGACAATGCCCGAATCACAGCCGGCAGTGATGTCAAGTCGTATAAATCAGGCTGTCTCCCTACAATCAATTTTGAAAAAATCAAATTAGTCTCTGTCACAAAAAGCAAGATCTGGCAATACGAATCAAGAAACTATGGCCACCTCTTGTTTATCATCTATTGACGTCTACGCTGGATTTGCAAGAGCATACCGTTGTGAGAGTATCGTGAATTCATGGTATATTTGCAAACCTTGGAAACGAAGTAACTGTAAATAGATGTCAACTTCGCATAAAAGGTTTGAACACGGTATATTGCGAAGAGGAAATTTTTTAAATATCATCTTTATGCTTACCTGGTGATCCAGTTTTATCTGTCAATATGCAAATGCGTGCGGGGTTGCTGGTCCCCCATCGGGCGCCTCCCCAGGTGGCGGATAGGGAAACGCCTCCCAGATATGGGTGGTACCGGTGAAATCAAAAAGCCGGTGCGGACCAAAACTAGCACGGCGGCGTCTGACCCAGATTGGGCGGCTACAAACAGCGTCTGACCCACAGTGGGCGGCTGAAATTCAAAACTCGCCAAGCCGTCTGGCCAGCGTGGTGTTTTATGGCCATGTTTCATGGGGGTAAAACATGAAACATGCCAATAAATAAAACTACAGTACCCCAGGCGAGTAGAGCAACACGCTCAAAATCTCGCACTGATAACAAATCAGTCTGTCCCACGGATTCTGGAGGGGACATAAAATTGGCAACATCAAAAAAGACTTCAGATTATCAGACGCTGTACATTGGAACATACAATGCGCGATCCTTGCTTTCGGAGGAACGTTTGGTCGAACTGGAGGAAGAGCTGAGGTATGTTCAATGGGACATCGTCGGTCTCTGTGGAGTCAGGCGGAACGGAGAACAGCTATTGAAGTTAAAGTCAGGACAAACCTTTAACTACGCAGGAGAGAAAGACGGTTTCATCAACGGTACTGGATTTCTTATCCACAAACGTTACGACCCCTACATCGAGTCATTCAAGAAAATATCAACAAGAGTCATTAATGTAATTATTAGATTAAATAGAAGAGAGTCTAAAAATCATCCAAGCATATGCACCAACTAGTACCCACACCGACGAGAAAATAGATCTTTTTTATGAGGATGTGAGCCTAGCCTGGGAGTACCGGAAAACTCATTTAACAATTCACTTTAATGCTAAAGTGGGTCTAAAGGCTGATGTTTCGGAGACCTCGCTCGGGTGGTTTGGTTCGGAGGGCAGCAACGATCGCGGCTAGACACTTCTGGGGTTTCTGCTACAAAACAACCTATTTCTTATGAACAGTTTCTTCCGCAAAAAAACCCAAACGAAGATGGACTTGGAAAAGCCCCAACGGTCTGACAAAAAATGAGATCGACTTTATAATAACTGATAATAAACATATAATCACAGATGTATCAGTACTAGATAAATTCACCACTGGCAGTGACCACCGTATGGTAAGAGCAAAAGTCCGCCTCAATTTAAAAAAGGAGCGACACAAAATGGTCAAGACGTCAGATAAAAAACCTTCTCATCCGCCGCTTGATACCCATAAATTCCAACAATGCATCGACGACCTATTAAAAGAACCTGAAATACATATAAACGGGAATGAAGAGGAAAAGATAAACACCTTAAACGACACTATAGTGAAGGCCCTGACAACGAGCCAAGAAAAATAATCCTTAGTAACCAAAAAGGACGAAAGGTTAAGCAAAGAAACTAAAGAGCTAATTCAAGAAAAAAGAAACAAAAGAAGTGAAGAAGCAACCACAGAGGAAGAGCTAAGGGAAATAAACAGACAAATCTCCAAAGCGATAAGAAGAGATACAAGGAGATACAAGGTGAGAGAAATTGAACGAACCATAGAGAATAACAAAAGCATGAAAGTACTCCAAAGAAAACTTGCGAATGGAAGAAAAGAAATATGCAAAATGAGAAACAAAGATGGGCTTACGACCAATAGAAAGGAAATAATAAATATAGTGGAGAAATACTATAAACTCCTTCACAAAAGCCAATATGATGATAGTGACAAAGAAAATCCTGAACCCGAAATCCTGACTTCAAAAGGGGGCATTGTCAACCAAGGTTCCGAAGAGCTTCCTGATATTACCATAGAGGAAATAGAGTTAGCATTAAAAAACACAAAAAATAATAAAGCACCAGGGAAAGACAACATGGTTACAGACGCAATAAAAATAGGAGGTCAACATCTACAGCTAAAAATAAAAGAGCTTTTTAATCTCTGTCTATTTGATGGTAAAGTCCCAAAAAATTGGCATAATTCCATTGTAGTCCTGCTTCACAAAAAGGGAAATATAGCAGAACTAGAGAACTACCGACCAATAAGCCTTTCAAGTCACCTTTACAAACTGTTTACTCAAATTATAACCACCCGACTGGAAAATAAATTGGATTTCTATCAACCTGTGGAACAGGCAGGCTTTCGTCGTGGATTTGGAACAAATGACCATCTTCAAAGCGTCAAAACACTTATAGAAAAGACAATCGAATACAACAGAGCTTTAGAAATGACATTCGTGGACTTCCACAAAGCCTTCGATACAATAGAGCTAAATGCATTGTGGAATGCACTTCAGGAATGTAGAGTCGACTACCGATATACCAAACTCATCCACAATACCTACAAAAATGCAACAATGACGGTAAAACTACATGAAAATACCAACCTCATAACTATTGAACGTGGTGTTCGACAAGGCGACACGATGTCACCAAAGCTGTTTATTACAGTCATGGAGAGTGCATTCGAAGAGTTGGACTGGAGTCAGAGAGGTATTAACATAGATGGCAAGAGCCTAAACAACTTACGTTTTGCAGATGACATAGTGCTATTCTCGGACAATCTAGAAGAAATGCGACCGATGTTGCAGGACCTGCAAGAGGTGTGTGGAAAAGTCGGTCTTAATATCAATATGGCAAAAACAAAATTCTTGACAAACCTTGTTCCCAGCTGTGGCTTGAAGATTGGTGGAGCTAAAATTCAAGTGGTTGATAGATATATGTACCTTGGCCATGAGGTCAGCATCTCAAGGGATAACCAGACATGTGAACTAATGAGAAGGCTCACTCTCTCATGGGCAGCTTTCGGAAGACTTGAAGATGTTTTTAGGAGCGATATTCCCGTCAATCTAAAAAGAAGGGTTTTCGATCAGTGCGTCCTGCCAGTGATGACATATGGCTCAGAAACCCTAACGCTAACAACAGCATCAGCTGAGAAACTTAGAGTTACACAGAGGAAGATGGAGAAATCCATGCTTGGTGTGACCTTGAAAAACCACATAAGAAACGAAGATTTGCGTGGAAGAACCGGTGTCAGCGATGTCATTGGAGCTATTGCGAAGCTCAAGTGAAACTGGGCTGGCCACGTTGCACGGATGCGGGATGATCGATGGGAAAAGAGGCTTCTTGAGTGGAGACCTAGAACGGACAAGCGAAATAGGGAAAGACCGCCTACGCGTTGGTCGGACGATATTAAGAGGACCCGCAGCAACTGGATACAAAGAGCACAAAACAGATTGGAATGGAAAATGATTGGGGAGGCCTATGTTCAGCAGTGGACACAGAGGGCTGAATGATGATGATGATGATGATGATGCAAAATTTAGATTCTACTGATTAAAATGAACCATTTTTATTCTGGAAGGCGACGGAATACCCTCTCGAATCATGACAAAAAACCACTTGAAAAAATAGGGATTAACTTAACTGTTAAAAAAGCTTCTAGAATGAAACTGAACATTTTAAAATTTTTCATAGAATAAAAATTGTTTAATTTCAATTTTACAATATATCATGTTTATATCTTCCTTGACAAGTTGACATCTGATAACAACTACTCCGTTTCCAAGGTTTCCAAATGTAGAGTCGGCGCAAGGTTTCTATATAAGAGGTTGCCTCACTTTTACGGTCATGACGTCATTTGTGTCTACTGTAGCGCCACTGCGGCCATTTCTCGAACCATTCCATCATAAAATCAAGAATGTCATTTTTCAATGTCATAACCTCACTATTTATTTCGTGGTGGACCAGAGATTTTTTGCTGTCGATGGTTTTGCTTTTGTGAAACTATCCATTTACGTTTTGAAAAATGTTTATAAGTGTCTTATCCTTGGATTTGTCTATCAAATATAGTGTTTCAAAGGTAGGTGCGTCTAGAAATGATCACAATAGAGTTTGTTAACATGTGTTCAACTGTTTAGTTTATTCTATTATACCTGAATTTAGCTTTCATTATAGTTCAATAGTAGATTTCTCAGTATATTTAGGCAGAACTAATATAAAATAATAGTTAAAAAGTTGTGGAAATCTGAGGGTTGACGTTTTGAATATACATATTATGAAAATACTCACATTTGGAACAGTATTTTTGCTTCCTTGACCAATAATAATGTCTCAAAAGATAATTTTACACCTCTATTGATATTTTATTTCGATTTAAATGATGAAATTAGCAAGAAATTCAACGTTTCATCAATCATTGATCGAATGACACGTGACACGACACGATGCGGTCCGATTCAATTGCATGACAGGAATAACAGAATGCGGACTGTTTCAGACCACTAGCCTCAAATGACGTCATATTTTCCCGCTTCCATCTTTTCCTCAGGCGAAGTGAGGCAACCTCTTATACAGGGTGTTTTTTTTAACGGGACAATTAGCCTTAAATGGGAAAGTATAAATGATAGGCTCATGAAAATTTGTACACATGGGTTATCGACCACGATCTATCTTTTAAAAATAGTGGCAGTTCTCTGCGACTTTCGGTAGTACCGGTACTAGGTACCAACTTCCTTATTTTAAATGGCAACCTCCATTTTTTATACGATATTTAGATTCTTTGTTCAAAATTAAGGTAAGGGTATGTAGCAATGTCTATGGCTATCTTTGACCGTTTTCGAGAAATTTTGATTTTTAGAAAAAATTTGACAGTTAAGGGGGGTACTTTGAAGCTGTGTAGCTCAGTGACTATTGGACGAAAATTAATGAAATTTTGGGGGTGCCTATAATAAATGCTGTTTATTCAAGTGATGATAATCATTTTTCAGAAAAATCTACAGGGTCTTCACAAACTTTGAAAAAACAAAATCTTCAGTTTTTAACGAAAAAGTTAGTTTTTTCAAATGGAATGCCCTCTTTTTTTGTTGAGATATGGATTCTAGACAAAATTCTCTTTCGATTAGGTATAAACTATCCTATACCTAAAATTGCTATTTTTCAAGTTATTTACATTTATCTGAATAAAACAGCAAATCGTGGTTTCTATAGAAACTTTAATAATTAAAGCTTTCAACCCTATTGCCACGTCTTCCCAAGCAAATTTCAATTCTTCTGAAAAATTCTCTTCCTGTTGCTCTCCTGATTTGTTCGGGTGCTAAAGATTGCAACGCATTATGGACTCGCTCTAACATGTTCTCCTTTGTGGTGATTGGGTCTTTGTAGACGGTCTGTTTGATGTGTCCCCAAAGAAAGAAGTCCAAAGGCGTCAAATCAGGAGACCTAGGAGGCCACATGTGGGGACCATTATTGCCAAACCACCTATCCTCGAACAAATCATCAAGTTGTCTTCCAACATCGTTATTATTATGGGGCGGTGCGCCATCCTGTTGGTACCAAACATGTTTCTATAGGGATATTCTGTCTTAAGTTTCTATAGAAACCACGATTTGCTGTTTTATTCAGATAAATGTAAATAACTTGAAAAATAGCAATTTTAGGTATAGGATAGTTTATACCTAATCGAAAGAGAATTTTGTCTAGAATCCATATCTCAAACAAAAAAGAGGGCATTCCATTTGAAAAAACTAACTTTTTCGTTAAAAACTGAAGATTTTGTTTTTTCAAAGTTTGTGAAGACCCTGTAGATTTTTCTGAAAAATGATTATCATCACTTGAATAAACAGCATTTATTATAGGCACCCCCAAAATTTCATTAATTTTCGTCCAATAGTCACTGAGCTACACAGCTTCAAAGTACCCCCCTTAACTGTCAAATTTTTTCTAAAAATCGAAATTTCTCGAAAACGGTCAAAGATAGCCATAGACATTGCTACATACCCTTACCTTAATTTTGAACAAAGAATCTAAATATCGTATAAAAAATGGAGGTTGCCATTTAAAATAAGGAAGTTGGTACCTAGTACCGGTACTACCGAAAGTCGCAGAGAACTGCCACTATTTTTAAAAGATAGATCGTGGTCGATAACCCATGTGTACAAATTTTCATGAGCCTATCATTTATACTTTCCCATTTAAGGCTAATTGTCCCGTTAAAAAAAACACCCTGTATAGAAACCTTGGCGGACTAAAGAACATAGGTCATGAATTATCGACTTATGTTTTTTTGCAGCAAGATCGATTATTTCGTTCAACTCATAGACTGACTAAAGCACATAAGTCAATTCGCCCAATCTCGGTAGACTTCGAGCCTGTGTACTTTTTCAACCTTCATTTATTGAAAATTGACCAACGAGCTTAGGCACATAGCTTGACTGATAAATCAGAAAGCGTCGCTTTTTTCGCAAATGGTGACTTTAATCAATCATCAATCAGTTACTTCATATGACTCATATGCAGTTATATCTTTTGATTTTTCATGAAATTGACTTTATGATGATTCAGATGTCTTTATCTTATAACACAGTGTGTTAAAAAGTTTTTTCCTCTCTTGAAAAAATTTGCTGGGATGAGTAGTTATGCAAGCAAAAAATAAATCAATGATAAAATATCTGTGTACCTAATTGAGAATATCCTTTTTTCTGGCACAACCACTTATCCCAGCGAAATTTCTCAGAAAAGAGAAAAACTCCCCAATACATTGAACTATCAAATAAAAGCATCTGAATAATCAAAAAGTCAATTCGCAAAAAATAAAAACAAATAACAACATATGAAGTCACTTTTTTAACACTTCCGATCAAGTACAACCGTTCGCGATAGAAACAAAAAACGTAATTTTATGGTCCAAGACTAGGTATCAAAAATTATCAAAATCGATTTGTACGTTTTTGAAAAATGTAGGAAAAACCATTTTATTGAAACTTTGACGCCCTCTGTAGACTTAACGAAGCAATTTTGGATATGTGTAAGTTCACCCAGATCGCCCCATTTTTGGTCAAGGAATTTGTGGTTAAGCGTTGTACAGTCTTTTCAGAGACACCCGTATACCTTCTTTGCGTGTGTTTCAAGTGTGAATGCATCTTTCGAGAGGAAAAAAAATGATTGAGTTAGCAAAAGCAGCCATCGATTGTACGTAGAGGGACTGAAATAGTTAGAGAAAGTCATTATTTCTCTTTCTGATTAGGCGATGCAGAAAAAGATCGGGAAATAAAGGTTTGTTGTCAACCTCAGCAGTACAGGGAGGTTATGGGGAAATTGATGATGATGCTTCCGGTGATGAAACAAGGAATCTGACTGGACTATTGCCATTGCAAATAGATAACAGCTCCTATCAATGTATGCACCGTGATATATTTTATTTATTTGAAGCAAATGCCCTTGGTTGGTGTACTTCAAATGATGAACATACAGTATCAAGAGTTACCATCTGTCGACCAATCCATACCATTCACTTTAACAGAACTCATCACGAATTCCCCCGATCTGCTAAGAGAAGATTTTTCAAGTGATGATTCAATCGATGATCCACTTCACACCGCCAACAAATCTTCGTCTACTTCAGGAGGACAAGAAGATTCTGCATCTCAAACGATACCTGACAACCTCCCGGAAAAAAAATTAGTTCGAGCCTCTTGAAGGCAGATAAAAAGAGATAGCGCAACTTAGGCCAGTGTAACAAAACTGAAAGGCAAAGTGATCCCGGAAGCGTATTGGCATTCCTTACTACGCTACAGAGCATACATGAGCTGTATCGCAGTAAAGTATGGCTGGACTGGGCGCACAATTTGTTCAGCCATTGTTTACTACGGTACAGACCAAATGCGCTACATGTAATGAATAGGTACATTCATGGTGAGAATGGATTTGTTTACCCAATTCATTAATTATTATCGTTTACTAGGTACGATATATAGAGAAAATTGATTACATACATATGTATATAAAAATTATCTATTATAAAGGTGAATCTTGAAAAATCCTACTATATCTTATTAATGAGATTATGTGTACGATGGCTTCACGGAGCCATTTTTAATTTCGCAAATAAGAACTAAAAAATGTTTCAAGAACAATAATCTGCGTCTACACAGGGTGCTACTCAATGAAAGGCCGTAATTCCAAAGACGACGCATTCCTGAACCAAATTCAAGCAGAAAAGCAGAAAAGGTCTTATAGGCTAACATACCGTCATTAATTGTGTCTTGAAAAAGAATATTCTGGTTTTCGAGATACAGGTTTAAAAAAAAATCGGATCTATTATCAGTAAATCGAGTCAACTTCGCTCGTTGCTATATTTGTTGTTATGGACATGATATTTTTGACTTTCCTTCACGCCCTATGATTTTTCATGTGGTCAAAAAGTAGACCTCCAACACACTGTATCTTGAAAACCAGACTATTTAGGACACATGATTATCTGAAATTGGTTCAAAAATGCGTCTTTGAAACTATGGCCTATCATTGAATAAAACCCTGTATAGGTTTATTAAAAGCACACCATTCATGCGGATTTAATTTAATAGCGTGAAAATCATTATGCGTAAAAATAAAACTATGCTTTTCTCACCAGTACAATTCATTTTTACATTGTACAGGGATATTTTGAGTTGGTCTTATAAAGTCGACTCCATCTTCATCTCGTAAAATTCATGTGACGGAAAAGTAACGCACTTAGTACATAGTATTGAACAGCTGAGAATATCGGTAAACAATAATAATCCAATGAAATTTTAACGTGAAAAAAAAACGGGAAAGCTGATTTTCTTCAGAATTTGTCAGTAACTGCTTACTGAGTGTAAAATTAGCAAAATCGAAAATTTTCCTCCTGCGGATTTTGAGCAAAAAGGGTGGTTATTTTGAAATGTGCCACAACAAAATAGTAATGGTTAGACAAATATTGTACTGGGTGTTCTCGTATATTTTGGCCAATCGCTATCTTCGTTAATAATAACCCTGGAGAGTGGTTCAAATAAGCATAATTGTGGTAATTTTTCTGAATTATCAGAATTTGAATTAAAACAATTGAGTATCAGAAGTCAAAAAAAATCAGACTTCTTTTTTTTTTTAGGACACCCTGTAAGTATTGGGGGTTTTATCTCTAACAGTTATAAAGATCTTAACGTTTTTCTATACAAGGAATAATGATAATATAGATTGGACAGAAGGATGCTTAATTGGAAGAGACCATCAGCCAACTATTCTATGTATAGAAAAACGTTGATATCCTTATAACCGTTAAAGATAACACCCCGAACTCTAATATTTTTGAAATCAGAAAATCTCTATAGGAGTAAGTTCCACTTATTTACGTTGCTGAATGAAAATTCATTTCAATTTTTCAACCAATAGAAACATTAACCAGTTTTAGAATGATTAAAATTATGGATTTAAAATGCCATTTTCGGTTAGATATAGGTATGGGATATATTGCATAACATATACTCAGAATTCACGCAGAATTCAAATATGAAATAAAAAAATACATGTTTTCATTTGAAACAAAGAAAGTAATGGTCGTAACTTATTTTTGGTTGACCCTGTATACATGAAACTGTCATTAAATAAATCGCATCCAAAGATAAAACAACATGTTTGAACGTTTTCCAAAAAATCCAAACCCTGAATCCAAAATAACTGTGCTCCATATTGAGCCACAATAGACCTACTAGTGATCGCGGTGGAATGGAGCCATGTGCGCTCACTCACAAATCGAAATCACGTAAAAATCACAAATCATATTTTAGCCGGTCACAGTATATGTAATTTAATCACGAACATCTTCGATTTGGCAAATTTACAGAACTAGACAACAATAACGAAAGAACCCCAATTTCATGAACTGGGCTATTTTCAAATATAATCAAGTGACAAAGTCCATGAGGAGAAGTTGCTTGTTCATTTATTTTGAACCACTCTCATTATGGATCAATTGAGGGCAAACTAATTTTTTGAAATCACCCCAAATACGGCTCATGCAGCGGCCGCTAAGTCCGGAAATGATAAAATTTAAAAAAAATCATGAGGTAAAGTTATGAAGAGTTTTCTCATGTACGATTTCAGTTTAATCATTTTGTTGTAGCACAATTCAAAAGAACCACCCCTATTGCACAAAAACCGAACGGAAAAAATTTCCGATTTTGCTAATTTTACACTCAGGAGACCGTTGACAAACTTTGAATAATACATCTTGCCCATTTTTTTTTCAACTTAAAATTTTATTGGACTATATTGTTTACCGAAATTCAAAACTGTTCAATATCACGTACTAACTACGTAACCATTCCGTCACATGATCACACAATTTGACAAAATGAGGATATAGAGTCCACTTTTTAAGACTAACATAAACTATGCCTGTAAACTGTGTATAAATTGTGTACTGTTGAGTATAGGATAGTATTATTTTCACTCATAATGATAATGTTTGTATTTTAATTCGAAACATTGAGTTTTACGCTATTAAATTGAATCCGCATGTTTTGGCGTGCTACTAATGAGCCTATACAAAGTTTTACTCAATGATAGACCATAGTTCAAAAGACGCATGGTCTGGTTTAGTTTTCGAGATACAGTGTTGTTGGAGGGTTGGAAAAAACTCTACTTTTTGACCACATGTGAAAAATCATAGGCTGTCAAGAAAATGCAAAAACACTCTCCCCATAACAACAGATATAGCAACAAGCGAAAGTTACTCGATTCACTAATAATAAGTCCGATTTTTCTCTAAACCTGTATCTCGAAAAGCAGAATATTTATGTTCAAGACACAATGACAATAGTTTTACCAATAAGACCTTTTTTACTTGAATCTAGTTCAGGAATGCGTCTTTAGTATTGCGGCCTATCATTGGGTAGCACCACAGAATGTGGCTCCGTGAAGCCATTATACACATCATCATATCAAAATTATACAGGGTGTCCCAGCAAGGGTGGCCACCGGCCATATCTCGGAAACTACTCGACCTAAAAGTTTAGGAAAAAAAATATGATCACTAAAGTGGCCACGAGAAAATGCTGGTAAATATTTTTAACTTCGAAATTTTGCCGCTAGGGGGCGCAATCAAAGCTTAAATATTAAAATTCGAAATTTCTCCGGAAATTCTCAGATTGAGGTATATCTTTATCAACATGGTTAGAAAACCTAGACAATTTCACGTCTTTTTGGTACAGGGCTCATTGGCGTACCGATCTTCGTGTGAGTAGGGGAAGGTAGTGAAAGTGTAATTGTTCAAGTGGCTGTAACTTATAAACGACTGGTCCGATTTTGTGGCGTATAGGCTTGTTTGGAAGATAAATGTGAGTTCTTTCGTATATCGTATCCAGTGATGCGTGATTGTCTCCAGAAAAGTTGCTAGAAGGGGTAACTTGAATTAAAAACAGTGTTTTTCATTTTACCGCAAAAATTTAAATGGTATGGTATAATTCTGATAATAATAACTAGTCCAAGTTATGTAAAATTTATTGTTTTAAGGTTTTTAAGGTTTTTAAGGTTTTTTTTTTTTTTAAGGTTTTTTCTTGTAAATTTAATCTTCATTTCGATTCTGTTATCAGAATAATTACCGTACCATTTAAATTTTTGCGGTGAAACGAAAATAACAGTTTTTAATTCAAATTACGCCTTCTAGCAACTTTTCTTGAGACAATCACGCATCACTGGATACGATATACGAAAGTACTCACGAAACAAAATCGGACAAGTCGTTTATAAGTTACAGCCACTTGAACAATTACACTTTCACTACCTTCCCTTACTCACACGAAGATCGGTACGCCAATGAGCCCTGTACCAAAAAGACGTGAAATTGTCTAGGTTTTCTAACCATGTTGATAAAGATATACCTCAATCTGAGAATTTCCGGAGAAATTTCGAATTTTGATATTTAAGCTTTGATTGCGCCCCCTAGCGGAAAAATTTTGAAGTTATAAATATTTCCCAGCATTTTCTCGTGGCCACTTTAGTGATAATTTTTTTTTTCCTGAACTTTTAGGTCCAGTAGTTTCTGAGATATGGCCGGTGGCCACCCTTGCTGGGACACCCTGTACATAGATTCACCTTTATAATAGATAATTTTCATATACATATGTATGTGATTAATTTCCATTATATATAGTATTGAACGATAATAATCAATGAATGGAGTGAACAAATCCATTCGTACCATATACTTTTCTTCCATACAGCGCATTTGATCTGTACCGTAGTAAACAATGGCTGAACAAATTGTGCGCCCAGTCCAGCCATACTTCACTGCAATACGGCTCATCTATGCTCTGTGGCGTAGTAAGGAATGCCAATACGCGTCCCGGAAAGGGCAATGGGGGAATTGACATTGTGTAGGCTGAGGTATAGAGAACGTATATTATCAGAACAAGAGATATTCTCGAGAAATATTGAAATTTGGGTTCTTATGTCGAAAGATCAGCCTACATGTCATCTTTGATAGAAATTGAAGATAAGGTCACCCAGAGAATACGTGTTTTTCGGAACCGGATCAACAAAAATGTAGAACTAAAACCCATACAATAGTTACTTTGTACTGATTCATAGTATACGAGAACCTGCTTGCAGAGGCTGTCTACTCAAAATCATCCAATATTTTGAGTAGACAGCAGAGTGAGAACTTCATAAAAACTGTGTCACTCAACAGAAGGTCATCCATTGGAGGAACTGGAATCGATGATATGCGAGGAAAAGCTGAACCAGTCAATGAAATATCTGACATAAAACGCGAGGAAATAAGGTCACACATTTTGTCATTTCCAGCTTATGACAGTCACTACACTAAAAAAAACTACTTCGGAGAAATATCTCCCATTTCATCTAACTTTGCAGAGAATGTTTAAACTATTCTGCGAAACTGCCAGAGATCCCCCATCTAGGTATTGAAATTTACAGCCAGGAATTTGATAAGTTGAAGTTATCATGCAAAAAGTCTCGTGTAGATACTTGTTGCACTTGTGACAAACTCAGTATGAAAATACAAGTTTCTCAGGATGAAAAATATATTAAGAACGAGCTGACTGCTCAGCACGACCAGCACAAGAAGGCAGCAGATGAGGCCTTTGAGAAAAAAACGGAATAACTCTCACTCCCATGTTGGCGACGATACTGTTCAAGATCATACTTTCGACTTGCAACAATGCTTGCCGACACCATCTCTGAACTCGTCATTCTCTATAAACGTCAGCTATGGACGTACAACTTGATCATCCATAACAATGAAAAAAAAGGTGCTGTGTGCTACGTTTGGTACGGGACGATTGCAGGAAGAGGGGCAAATCAGATTGCTTCTTGTTTCTACAAGCATCTTATCAACTACCTACCTGAGGAGACAAAACATGTCATACTATATTCCAGTCACGTGTGGACGTCAGAACAGAAACTCCTATGTCTCTTCCATGTTCACTTGGGTCTTGCAAAAGACAGGAATAAATACCATAGACCATAAGTTCATGATCCCTGGACATAGCCACTTAAAGGTTGATACTGATCACGGCATCATAGAGAAGAAAAGGAAGGAGACCGAGATTCAGATCTTTAATCCTCATGATTCAGCTGATGAAATTGAGCCGCAAAAAATTTGAAGTTGTGGAAATGAAGCAAACAGACTTCCTGGACTTTTCTTCTCATTTGAAGAGCTCGTTGATATTGAGGAACAAGGACACTGAGGGTCACCAATTCAAATTGCTGGAAAAAGGCGGTTGTGCTATGAAAAAGAGTTTGGAATAATGGCATATAAAGATACTTTGGACAGAGAATTCCGCTTCTGATTTTACAACATGAAAAGAAGGAGAACTACAATACCCACAAATATACCTACAATATCAACGCAGCCTTTGGCAAGGCAAATAAAAATGACCTTGTCTTCTTACTGCCTTTGATCCTAGATGTATTCAATGCATTTTATCTCAATCTGCCAGCGGCTGATAATATTCGTAGCACCAATTCTGATATCTTGGAAGACGAGGAAGGAACAGATCTATGAAAATATTTAAGTAATGGACCAGTATAAAGGTTATTTGACATTTATTGCACCAAATTCTTGTGATCACAAAATCCATGTATTAGGTACATATTCTTTTCATGTTGATATACAGGGTTCGCCAAAGTAAGTGATCTCTCAGAATATCTCGGTGAATAAAGCGATTGGGATTCCAAAAATTTGTAGAAAGAGATTTTAGGGGATGCTCTTGTGACCTTGCCCGACTTCCGGTTATGCCGGAAGTAGGTATCAACACGCTTGTTTCAAAAGGAACACTCTATATATCATTACATTTTTGGATTTAACGTAAAATTCTAGGCAGATTTGATGATAGGATGAGAATACTATCACTACTATTCTATACGCTACTTTTAATCGATGAGAGAATCTTTTGTATAAACTACACCCAAGTAACACACAATAGTTGGATAAACGTTTATTTTTGGTTTATACCAGGCGTATATTTGTGGTTAAGAATCAACGTTAAACAGACGATAAAATGTCCGCCCGATAAACGTTTACGAATGGGATATGATTTCCAAACTAGACACGTTTATGAGACAAGAGTAGTATACGTGTACGATATACGTTTGATTAACGATTCTAAAACACGGTTATGCTCACTATAAAGAAAACATTGAAGTATTAGCTACGATATTTGAAATAGCAACGTTCCAATCAAACAATCAGCATACTTATCTACATTCTTTTTCTTCATTCTACATTTCAACAAAGTTATGAAATATTCAAGGCATTTTGATAACTATGTTGCGACTGTTTCAACCATCGCAGTACTATACTGGCATATACTTGTCCCTTGTCCCAATTGTTTTGTCTGGGGACTCTCCAACGGTTGAACTTTTTTGATCCTCTTCATTAAAATCTATTCGGAGGCATCTGGAAAGGAGAATAAACTATCAGGGTACACTACACTTACATAAAATGAATCAAAATTTACGAATATGAACTATTTTTCCTGATCTATTGAATATCATAATGGATATTAAAAAAGGGAGTTTTCAAAGAAATTAATGGGAAAATAGCTGAATAGGTGCACGAAGGTACTTACCTAGCTATGGCCACAATAATTAATCATTCAATTCGGAACAATCCGATTTCCACTAAATAGAAAACCCAATCAAGCACGATATATTTCAACTGATAACGCTTTCAACAAGTGGCAAAATCGTCCAAATTACCGAAATTAACAGTTATCCTGCAAACATCAACAGTATAGATAACCACTATACAAGTACATTACATACAAGCCGGCTGACCAAGAAAGTGACGCTAAAACTGGAAAATCGATCGAGTTCATCATCACGTGATAAATCTCCGAAAACCTGATTGGCTCTAAGGACGGAAATCTCCACGATACCAACTCTTGGCGTCCTGTATTATATTGGATATCATACACGTTAAGTACCATGTGGTTTTTATACAATTAATAAACGTTGCTCTATAATAAAAATATACTATTGGAAACATCTACCCCACACTTTGCAAAAATGATCAGCCGATAAATGTAAGTAAGATTTGTCAAATGAATATAAAGATGAAGATGAGTACACCCAGAACCATTTTTTTTCAATGTATTTGTGATGAGAAGACATACCGTTTATAACAGTTTGAAAGAAACGTGTATGAGATATATATCGTATACCAAGTCTCACATGCGCGGGTCATTTTGGTTAATCTTTGAAGTCCGACAAATACAGTTCGACACTTGGATACATATACTTGATATTCCTTACAAAAAATACCAGATTTTCGTCCTGCTCCCGAACAAATTGTGTATTGTAAACGTGTATTGAACTGTTCAAAACATATACGTTGAACATATACGTTTAATAAATATACCAGAACCAAATATTTCCAAAAATATGGTTGAAAAACGTATATTCAACCATAATATATAATATTGTGTTGTTTGGGCAACAAACTCTCACTCACAGTATAAACTCATATTTTGTTTTGGAAAAACAGCTATTGCTCTGTTTACTGATCTTCATTCAGCACAAAATACGTTCGATCAATAAATATCAAGAGCAACAAAATTGATTTATTCTGTTTACTAAATCATCATATTTCTATTATCTCTGGAAATACAATAATTTCACCAGAGAAAGAGCATGTTTTCTTTCAATAAAGCTTAGGAAGATTTCTTTATTTCAAGTCAATGATTAAATACTTCCAGAAGTCCTCAATTTTTGCGAGAAAAAAATCTCGTATCGAGAGCCTCGAAATAGACATTTTGATTGATAAATTGAAATTGACCAACTTCTTCTTTTTCGGTTTATCTATTGTCTAAAACTACACTGAAGTCACGTTCTGGTTTCGTTTATATCTTTATAAACTTCGACATCAATGATAATCAGATCTATGTCTCATGAATGAAGCTCATGAGCGTCCAAAAGAATCTCTTTAGCTTTTCGCTGAAAAGGAAAATAATTTTACCTGGGCACACTACACGGTGAAATTAACAGAGTTCTTGTTCGTGCGTAATTAAACTTATCTCCGGGAGAACGTGAGCCTTGTGTATAAGAAATAGATTGTATTTGTCTTGCAAAAAAGGAGCAAGTTTATTGTTAATTTGAAACTTGAGAATAATAATATCCGCGAAACATGTTTTCATCGAGATCCAAATGGTTCCGTCTACATGAGGTGTGTACTTATATGTGAGATTTGCGGTGTCTTGATTTCTGTGATAAATTCCGCATTCGTTTTCATCCCCAAAAGTTCAGATATGCTTGAGGACTGCCTCCTGAGCAACCAACCAAGAGATCTGACTTGAACTCCTGGTACGTTTGGCGCTGAAGAGGTGGTTTGGTTTCCAAAAAATTTATTTAGAGCAAAATGACCTCGATAACAGCTAGAGAGAACCAAGAACTGAACAACCTTGCCTCATTTTTGACAGCTCCAACACTTGACTCATCAGCGCAACATATGACAAAGTTCAGCTGGCAATCGTGGTGGTTTCAAAAAAATATATTTTTCGAGATGATGAAAACTGTTATGAGGAAAAGTTTCACATCCTGGATTTTTTGTGAAATAATGTTTTCAAAACCACTCCTGTTGTCAGCTTGATTTTTTCATTTGATGCGCTGTAACTTGTTTAGTGATAGGGGTATTTGCTTTAAAAAGATGTTTAGGGAACCACCTTCTCGGCGCAAAACGTACCAGTAGTTCGAGTCAGATTTTTTCTTTGAATACTCAAGAGGCAGTCCCCAAGCAACCCTGAAAATATCATTCTGTTTGGATTTTATTTTGAATAATCGACATCTTTACTGGATCAGTTACTGGATCAAAGGCTTCTCTACTGACATACTTATTCCAAAATATTGCACTCATCTCACCTCTCAATATACTTTATACATTATAACATTGACATAGAGCGAGTTTAGAAAAAGTTTTTGAGAATGGCTGGGCATAGGATTGATGTTGATCCAGATAATATACCATATCTTTATGGTCACATGCAGTTGTAAATTCTTAAAGTTCACAGAGCAACGTTGGCGTGACCCTGGTATGAACATCATCATGTTGCATTTCATCTGTGCGACTATGTTGGGTAACTTATTTTCGTGATCGACATTCCCCATTTGAGCTGAGTATCTCAAAAAATGCGGTTGCTAAAAAGAAAAAAATAAGGAAAAATATTGTAAGTATAGATCGATAACGAAGCGTTTGCAGTCCGATTATTATTTGAGATTCTAGTCATAAATGAAGTCAAAAAATCAACTCTCTGCGTATGTACAGGGTGGCGAAGTAGGCAAGGTAAGTATCAGAAACCACTCATTGTAGAGACTTGCGGTAAAAAATTATATGACTAAATTGGCCAAAAGAAAACACTAAGGATAATTTTCAAGTTCATACCTCCACCTCTAGGAGGAGTTATAAAAATCAGGGTCGGATGAAATAAAGGATTTTACTCAAAGATGTTTCATTGAAAGTTGCTGAAAGAATATCACTCTTGTGAAATTCTGCATCTTTTTAGTTTCCCATTTTTGATTGTAGGGCATCAGATAAAGACGGCGGAAAAAGGGGAAATTTGACCTATTGAAATCCTCATAACTTCAGTTAGACTTAAAATATTTGAACGAATAATTTTTCGTTTGAGAGAGAACGCATTGTTTATTAAGAGCAGATATAGCCATGAGAGATTGATAACGTGAATTGCTATTCCACTTGGGTAGTCAATGGGGACCAAAAACAAAATTTGACAGAAGATCCAAATTATATTCATTTTGTTTGCATAATATTGGGTCTTCTTCTTCCTTCTGGCGAAAAATCCTAAACGCTTCAGGTTATCACAATGCGTTAAAGAGGTCTCTTCTCGCAGAACTAAAGTCTCGGTTCAAGGAATGCTGGGACCGATTCCATGATATCCGCGAACATTGAACTGTCACTTAAAATTATGAACAATGGTTATCTGGACCAATATTTCATCAACTGCGTGTGCAAAGTGTTCTGAACTGTTTCGGAACTATATCCGCGAACAAAGCCAATTTGATTTTTTTTTCACTTCAAAAGACATACCCCCAGTTGCTAAACAACAAGCTATCTATCCGATAAGTCTATTGATTGGATAAGCAACCAAACTCAACGATATTATGTCACCTTCTCGGATCCATAAGTTAGTGTCAAATGTTGAGAAAATGAGCAATAGAGAAAAGCTTGATTGGTATGTGACAGATATTCGCCATCAAGATAATAAAAATAATCAATTGAATCTATAACATTACAAGTCATTCTACACCACCATTTTGTTGAAACATACCACTGTTGATCAAAAATTGTAAATTCGATAAACAACTTGAGAAAAATATTTTAATATATCGTCAGCCAATTTCTTTCCCCACTATTTGCAAGAGTTTGCCGTTTGTCGATTCCAAATTGCAAACTAATCTTTGTGAAACTCTAAACTAATTTGCATTTCACAGTTGGAAACTTATCTAATTTCTCTCTGGCGAGATTCCTGTGTGACCTGTAACTTTGCCTCGACAAGCGCTGATTGATCTTGTGGGAATTCATCTCTAATTTGAACCAAAGTTCCTGTTCAAATGAATTCAAGTTTTTGACAAGCGAATGGGTAATCTTGAGACTGATATACAAGGACTCAATTGAGTTCACTAGCTTTGACCAATAACCCCAACTGAAACGCTGCTTGTCAATCCAAGTTAGTTTATATAGTCGCAATATTCAGGATCACTTCTGACTTTTACATACAAAATGGGAACCTTCAAGTTTACAGAAGATTGGAGACCTTATGTCGGCTCGGTGAAGTGTATACAGCAATCGCTATTTTTTCAAAACTCCATCTGAAAACATCAGGATGACAAGTATCAAACTGTCGAGACTAGTCTTTAGCAACGAAATCCGACACATAATATTGGCACTAGCAGAACAAAAAATAGAAATTTGGATAGTGTCACTCAAAACTGCCTCGCTTTGAAGTCTATTTGCATGAGCAGCAAGTTAGAAAACCCTCCAAACAAATTTGCCGAATTGTCCCCCTTCAAAGATCTTTGAATCTCACCCTAATGCATGTTTCGACGTCATCTTTTCATAAACCGTTGAAGGTATAAAATGATATATCAAATATACTTATAATTCTGAGTACAATCGAAATGTCAAATGATATACAACACATTCACTTGAAAAAAATTAAAGTTAGTTTATTATCTCGGAAAATCGTAAGTATTTTTGGTTTTTGTTTCGATACCTTCGAAAACAAAAAAGCTACAGCTGATTGAAATGTTATCAAAGATAATGAGACCGGGTGTTCACGTATATTTTGGCCAATAGCTATCTCCTTTAATAATAACCCTAGAAAGAGGTTCAAATTAGCAAAGTTGTAGTATTTTTTCTGAACTATCAGAATTTGTTATCAGAAAAAACAATTGAGCATAAGAATTTTGAAAAATTCAGACTGCTTCATTTTTTTCCAAATGGGACATCCTGTATTTTATCCCCTAGGTCGATAGAGAATATTCTTTCCTGATTTCAAATACCTTTATAGGGGTTGTTGGTGTTGTCTTCAAAGGTCATAAATATATTAACGTTTTACTATACATGGAATAGTTGGTTGGTCTCTGATCATTACCTTTTGTCCAATTTATTATCATTATTCTTTTCATAATAAAACGTTCATATCTTTATAACCGTCAGAGTCCCATTTGAAAAAAAAAGAAGAAGCCTCATCTGTTTTCTTTTCTTATGCTCAATTGTTTTTCTGATATTCAGAAAAAAATACCACAACTTTGCTGATTTAAGCCATTCTCTAGGGTTAATATCAACGAAGATAGCTATTGGACAAAATATACGTAAACACCCTGTACATTAGTACACAAAAGCTTTGGTTTGGTTTTAGATGCATGCAGTTCCGAACTGTTCTACACATGCGTAATTCAATGTTGCAATGATAATATTCAACTGCGCATGTGAGGAACAGTTCGGAACTGGCTCAGAACTGAAATAACTTGTATCCAAAACATACCCACAGTAAGGACGCGTGTGTTTTTTTTTGTGAATTCTCCCGATGTTTTGATTGTTTATTCAGTTATTCGGGCGAAAACCAATCCAACAAATAAAAAGTAACGAAAATCGACTCTTGAGCAATATATGGTACGTGAAACTAACCCGCCTTTGTTTTTATTATAGATAATATGTGAATGACGGTTGTCTCCTGCGTCCAACGTTGAGAAGAAAAACGTCTTTTGTTTAGAGAAGTTGTCGAAATTAGAATCATTTATAAAAAATCCCGGGAGTTTGCTGTCATTAATATGAAGCGAATTAAGTGAAACAATGATAGCGTATAGTTTATAGAAACAATGATAGCGTCCTCCAACCAACCACTACGTGAAAATGAACAATAAATCATTATTTCTCACGTCAAAAAACTCCAAAGTACGAAATTTTGTGTAAAGATTTTTTATTTCAAATCCTATTTGATATAATGCGATGATTAGGTGTATAACTTTATTCTGTATGGACTTTTCAAAGTGCAGGTGAGTTGAAACAAACGAAAAACAACTGTTATCCAAAACCTACAAGTTGATACTACCTCCAATTGCTTCTACGCCAGAAAAGTTTTTCAATTCCGATGTAAACACCAAATAAGAGAATTCTTTGAAAGTTGTTGAAAACTTCTTCAAGGTATATGATTAAATTAGAATTCCAAGCCGTCTCAAATGATACATCTTTTAAAATCATGCAAAATAATTTTTCCTGCTTGTAATGCGCAACGTTTCTGGTCAAAAATATTTTATATTCATAGAATTTTTTATAAAAATAGACCTGATTCTTCGATGAATGATATTATTTGGTATTCAATCTCAATGTTTCATGATTTTAAATGACTTTTGAAAAATAGTCGTCAAATTATAGCCAAATTCGAGTCTACGACGTATTGTTCTGGTCCGGAAATTTGTAGTGTTAGTTTATAGATTTGAGTTTAAATATGGTGGATTGATTATTGGTTTTTAGATCATAAGTGGGTGTATAGTTGTTAAGTAAAAATAAAGGTTGAAGTATTTTTGAGTGTGAATATTATTATTTCATGATAATAACAGTCACTCACTAACTCATCTCAGTTCATGTAAGTCGAGATAAACTTGTCAATCTAAAAAAAACAAAAAGAGCCAATTAGATTTGAGGATACCGTGTGAAATCATACCTTCTGGCATACTTGCCGATTTTCTGAAAAGTTTAACGAATAAGTCAGAATTTGATGACAGATCCAGATTGGTAAGCTGTATAAATTGCCCTGGTGCAGATTTGTTGATTTGAGTCATCGAAACTCACCCAGTTTCAACCTGAATACGAGCCAAGGCCCCCTTACATCTGTGGTTAGATTGTAGAGACTCCGAAGTCCCTTGTCCATCTGGTATTACTGCTTTTCAGGCCTATTACCGACTTTCTGTTACTGATTCTGTTGATGTACCGTTACATACTGTATTTCAAGCTATTGGTTAGTATACTGTCGGTTAAGTGCTGTCCATTCACTGTACAAATCTCATTCTTCATTTAATACTCACCTTTACTGACGTCCCGATCAAATTTGGACAATCCTGTCTCTGAACTCTTCAGTACTCCAAGGGTAGGCCCACTGCCAAATGCACCCAGCATAACCCCCACGAAACTTTGGACAATGGAGAACTTGCCTTAATTCATTTTTTATTTCTGAATTTGAAAGTCCATGAAAATTAAGCAGACCCGGATTTTTTTTTTTTGATTTTAGTCGAAGATGATTAAACACATTCAAGTGTGCTTGAATTGCAATGTTATGACGTCATAACATTGTAACACCATATATTATATCTATATATACAAAACTTTGATTTTTTTTTCATTCAAGTTTCCAATTGTAACGCACATTAGAACACCCTGGACTCACTCGCTGACGTCGCCAGAACAACCCTTATTTGTTGAGACTTTTCTATTTTATCGTTTGAGCGACATCACGACCGTCACCAATCGAATCTAGACTACTGTACACTCGTTGTGTGATATTGTCCAGATTTACCTAAAGCTCAAGCTATAATTGATGGTGTGATTTTGATTTCATTCACTGTCACACTTGACACAAAACCAACACATTTTTATTGCACTGATTTCTGTAAATTCCTCGTGATCACTTAGCGGCATTTAATATCAATTTGGTGTTTTTTCAACTGTGTAATTACACATTTTGACCCCAATTGAGAACTGTGGATATCGGAAACATGTCATGTTTATAAAAAATAGCGTTACTTGCCTATCGATTTGTTAATCAGTTATTTTTGGCACTAAACTTGACGTCCGAAGTGTGAGGTTGAATTTCATCAGTGTTGGGCGAGTTATATCGATATCGACCAGTGTTTATTGTACTATTTCCTAAGTTGTAGATAATTGGCAAATAAGAGTCGCAAGAACTTAGTTCTTGTGATTGTGTTTCTGTCCACGACCATTCTCCGCACGAGTTAGGAACGTTCACCAATCTCCAGCATCCCTTTCGTGTTAAAAGTTTCAGAAAAACTTTTTATTTCATCTTCTTGCTTCTTCTGGTATTTTCTTTTAAATTGTTTTTCATTTGTTGCAGTGTTATGAAAAATCCGTTCATTGAATCACATCTTTTATTGTTCTGAAACATATGAGTTGTCTTGGGTACAGTCATTGTGCCATACTTGAGACAGTTTTTGACTTTAAAGCTTTGTATCTTTTTAAAAAGAAGCCCAGTCAAGACAACTTTTGGCCTAATACTTGGGTGGCGGTCTGAATCATTTGACATGTAGTTTTGATAATAAAAAAAACCTACATATTTAAAAAAAAATAGCCCTTGTTACGCACAGTGGCCATAACTTGAGACTGCTTGAAATTTTGTATAAAAAATCAATGTATTCAAGATTTTTTCCCATTTTACGACGCTATGATCTATCATGGGACATGTACATACCTCCTTGAAAAAAAAATCCGATTTTTCCAGTAGATAAAGAGATTTGTCTTGAATCAAATATATTGTGAGAGTTTAATCCACATAAATTAAAAAATATAACGATGTTTAAACGATGAACAATAAATATTTAAAAACAAAATACAGACTCTAGGATAAAAATTGGATACAGCGGATAAAGATGAGATTGACAGCGGAATGAATTTACGACAAAATATTATATGTCAATGTCTATCTTGTTGCACCTTGTCTATACCTTGGGCAGTGTTTCCACACAACCGTGAGTGAAATCCAAAGGGGAAAGGAGTCCCTCAGTGTTGAAGGTCATTGAAGGTTGAAAGTGACTTTCTTGCTGCGTGGATGTGTTCTTAGTGGTTGCTGACCGGAATCCGCCGGTGGATCAACAGGATTATTTGATGATGGTTGATCAAGAAAAACGTCGTCTGATGCCAAGTGTGCTGGTTTCAAACGCTCCACGGTGACATTCATTTCTCTTCCATCAACTCGGATGGTGAACACTCGGTCGTCCAATCGGCGAATAACTTCGTGTGGTCCGGAATATGGTTGATCAAACGGCCGCTTGACTTGGTCATGTCTCAGGAACGCGTGACTACAGGAGAACAAATCTTTGTAGTAGAAAGTCTTCCTTTTGCAGTGATGTGCGGCTGGTACTGGTTTGACTTTGTGTTCCCTGAAATCTTCTAGGAAAAAATGCGGATCCTCAGAAGGGTATTCGATTGTGAAAAACCCTCCTGGAATTCTTAATGTGGAACCGTATAGGTACTCTGCTGGTGATGCTTGTAAATCGTCTTTATAACATGTTCCAAGTCCCAACAGGACCGTGGGTAGTACTCGGGTCCATTTTTCAGATGTGTGACATTTGATGACTGTTTTCAAGGTTCTGTTCCATCGTTCTACCATGCCATTGGCTTTAGGGTGGTAAGCCGTTGTTCTAACCCGTTTTCCGTCGACTTTCAAACTGCGTTACCTGGTCGGTGGTGACGATTTTTGGGGTTCCGAAAATGGCGATCCAATGTGCGAAAAAGGCATTTGCTACTGTTGAGGCTGTGATGTCTTGGATAGGGATTGCTTTGGGCCATCTAGTGAAACGACCAATCATGGTGAGAGCATACTTGTCATCTTGAGACAGTGCTCCTAGCAGATCGATGTGCACATGATCGAAACGTTGATCAGAACTGGGAAATGCTGGTGGCTGCACATGGACATGTCGACTAGTCTTGGATCTTTGGCATGAAACACAGTTTTTGGCCCACTGACTTATGTCTTGGTTCATTGACGGACACACATAGCGTTGAGCGATGATTTTTGTGGTGAATCTACCGCTGGGATGTGAGAGGTTGTGGATGGCGGCAAAGATCTTTCGTCGTAGTGGCTGTGGAACAAAAGGACGGATGTTTGTTGTCGAGATGTCGCAGAAAATATTTAGGTTGTCTGGTCCAAATGTAAGTTTCTGAAATCTGAAATGAATTATTGTTGTTTAACAGTTCCTTTACTTCAGTGTTCTGAGATTGGATCTGTGCCAGCTTGTTGAAGTGTATGGCCGTCGGCATATTCAAAGCATCGATGCGCGAGACCGCGTCGTTTGCTGAACCAGTTACGAATTGGATGTCCGTTGTGAATTCGCTGATGAATGAAAATTGACGAAGCCGGCTTGGAGATGCTTTGTCAGCCCGTTGTTGGGAAGCATAAGTGAGTGGCTTGTGATCTGTAAAAATCGTGAAATCTCTGCCTTCTAGCCAATGTCTGAAAAACTTGATAGCTTCGTAGATCGCTGTGAGTTCACGATCGTACGTGCTATAACTGCGTTAAGCTGATGAAAGTTCCTTGGAGAAGAATTCGAGTGGTTCCCAGTTGGTTTTGCTACTCTGTTCTAGAGCAGCATCCATAGCAGAGCTTGAAGCATCGGTAAATAAGCGGAGTTTGGCTGAAGAGATCGGGTGAGCGATGATCATGGCTGCTGTTTTACTGCTTCAAATGCCATTTCTGATTCTTCAGTTCATGGAACAGGTCGTTTGACATTTTTCTTGGACTCTTTCAACATTTCGTTTAGTGGGACTTGTGTTGAAGCTGCGTTTTTGATATGACGGCGGTAGAAATTGATGGCACCGATGAAACCTCTCAGTTCAAAAATTGTTTTTGGCTTTGGCTGATGCGTTATGTCAGTGGTTGAGAGCCTTGAGCTGAGATTTGGTACCCCAGGAACTGGACACTTTCTTTGCCAAAAACGCATTTTCTGTTTTGATGCAGAGACCGTACTTTTTCAATCGTTGCAAAACGATGTCGAGGTGACGTTCGTTGTCTTTTGGTTAAGCTTGAGCGACAAGGAGGTCATCGATGTATGTGTGAACAAAGTCCATATCTCCAACCACCTCATTGATAAGCCGTTGGAACGTTTGGGCTGCGTTGCGGAGTCCAAATGGCATCCTCGGGAATTCGAACAAACCAAATGGAGTGATTACTGAAGTCTTGGCAATGTCTTCATCGGCAATCGGGATGTGGTAAAAAGCCTTGCGAAAATCAATGGTGCTGGAGATCGTCTTACCAGATGCTGCTACGGGATAGCAGGTTTGTTTATTCAACCTTCTATAGTCGCCACAGAGTCTCCAGTCTCCATTTTTCTTTTTTGCCATATGAAGTGGGCTGGCCCAAGGGCTGGTGGAAGGTCGAGCGAGTCCCAACTCGACCATGGTTCGGAATTCTTCGTCAGCGGCCTTGAGTCGGTCAGGTCTCAGAGGTCTGATACGCTCAATGCACGGAGGTCCCGTTGTGGTAACGTAATGCTTGGTTGAGTGAACGGCTGTCGCTATGTTGGATGAGCTGCCCAGAAGCATCGGGTACTTCTTCAGGATAGCAGTGAATTGGTTGTTGTCGTTGTTGATTGTAGTGATGGAATTGATTGGAGCAGGTGCCAGTGAACCAAATTGTGAGCATCCGGTTGTGATGTCGATGAAACGCCCTTTCTTCAGTTCTACCAGAAGTCCATAATGATGAATCAGATCTGCGCCCATGATAGGATAGGGTACATCGGCTTTGCAGAAGGTTCATCTGATTGGACGTCGTAAACCGATGTTCAGTGTAAGTTATCTCTCACCATAGGTCTGAATGCGGGTGTTCTTGGCGGCGTAGAGCGTCAACGTTGCTGGTCTCGCCTTGTCCTTCAATGTGGCGGGAATGACGGAGATCACCGCGCCGGTATCTACCAAAAATTTGGTATGATCATTGGTGTCATACACAAAAAGTCGGCGTGGAGTTTCTATACCACCGCTAGTTGCCGACACATATCACTCAAAATATATAGGAAACTCCCATACAATAGTTTAAAATAAAATTCGCCAGTGCCCTAGAACGGATAGTCCTCGTACTCCTCAAAAACGTGAAAAAATCTGTTTTTATTGCATACGGTGAAGCCATCTATTGTATAAAATAGGATTTCTTGCACGTTCGAAATTATAATTCAAATATTTATCACATGGTATATCAAAAGTGATTCTTAAAAAATGCATAAGTATTTTTTGAAGACGTTCATTTTATAATGTCTGAAGACTAAAGTTCATTTTTTATTTAAAGATACAGTGACAGATCAAAATTGTAGGTTAAAGGTTGGCAAACATGTTTTATCACGATAGTCATAAATTGAACTGTGTTTCGTTTTTATTTGCTATGCTCAAAATGTATTTCATTTGACAGAAAAAAACGTTCGAGAATAGGAAGTGATGATAATTTTGGAATTGGTGATCAAAATCCTTATTTGATCGAGAAAATCGAGTCTATTATCATATATTTTATCTTTTCATCTCAATCAGCGAGCACTTTTTGCTCGACTTTTGTCATTACATTTTTTTTGCCAACCTTGAACCTCCAATTTTGATCTGTCACTGAAACTTTAAATGAAAAATGAACTGTATGTCCTGGACAAATACAACATTTGCATATTTTTCAGTTTATAACTTTTGATAAGCCATGCGAATCAAAATTTAAATTAAATTTCGAATTTTGAGTCTATAAAATACAAACCACAAAATTTATAAGACTTGTATACCCAGTTGAGCTCCAGTTTTGTTGTTCAAAATCGGATTTTTAACATGCTGAACCAATTTTTCTAGAACAGTGGAAGAACTTTTATTGGAAAGGATGTGTTTTGTTGAAAATATCCACACATCCAGGGGACGATACATTTTTCAAAGATCTCACGATTAGCTTGCATCATGGTCCAATCAGATTCAAACACAAATTTCAAGATGATCTAGTTACGGAAAATCAGAAACTTTTGGCACAAAATTCAAATTTTGCGTGAAATTACAATGACGTCTAGGGTTAGGGATTGGTTATTTATGGCAATCGTTATCAAGGAAAACCTCCGTCTCTAGCGCCATCCGACGGGTAGTCCTCTAAACAAATCCGACTAGATTAAGTGGTTGCCTAAAACTTTATTTACATTGACTCCCATTCAAGTTTTCTACATATTTTGGGTGATATGTGGTTGCCAAATCTAGTGGCGTGACTGCACGTTCTCCTGATTTGGCGAAACCCAAGCACAAGGTGTGGTACATTTCTCTGCATTGGAATCGAATCTTCGATTGCAGTAGCACATGTCGTTGCTTGGTCTGGGGTGCTTGTTGGCCTATGGGATGAGTTATTACGTGAATGGCTGCGTCTGCCACGAGATCGGTCACGTATCTGCATTCGGTGTATCGTCTGGGTCAGTTGATCAAGCTTTTTTTCACTATTTTGAACGCGTCGTGATATGTCATTGTAAAACCTCTTATCGATCTGTCTCAAATATTTGTCGTATCTAGAGGTTGTTGGCATTGGTTCATGGTCAGCATGATTCCGCTTGGCAACTGGCATTATCCGGTCGTAATCGGCTGATTGGCGTATTTCGGAATGCGGTCAGCTGGGCTGGCCATCGCGCCTCACGAAAGACCATCTGCTGCGGTTAGGGCAACCTGCACTTTAGTCGCCAATCGGTTCATCCATAGCGTTTTGGTAAAAGTGTCATATAATGTAGTACCTCCAAGGCGTTGCATTTCGGACAACAGCTCTGATGAACGTTTGCCTGCTAGCTCTTATCCCGAAACTAAAGTTCTGAATCGCTTTTCTTGAGATAGGGCATAATGATTGCGTAGTGCTTCCTTAACTACGCGGTACTTATCTTGCGCTAGGGGATTGACAATCAGGTGCTCAATTACAGATAGTGTCTCCTGATCTTGTCGTGCTATGATAGTATGGTATCTTACGCTGTCACTGGTGATTCGTGGACTGACAAACCACGATTCAATTGTGGTGAACCATAATTGGACCTCTTTGTTCCAAAATGGTGAAAGTTCTACGCGTTCCTTTGCATATAGGTAACCTGATGTCTGAGTTGACATCTCAGGGGTTCGGAGTGATGGCATTCCAATATTTCCAATTTCTTGCTCGGACGTCGAGGAATTATTGGTTGGATTAACGGTCGGGAACTCAATTGCTCGCACGTTTTTTTGTTTCACGTTCTGTACAGGCTCGCGATCACGTCGGGGTTACAAATCATGTGGGGTTTTGATCCACATAAATTTAAAATAAAACGATGTTCGAACGGTGAACAATAGATATTAGAAAACGAAATACAAACTATGGAATAGAAATTGGATACAGCGGATAAAGATTAGATTGACAAAGGAATGAATTCACGACAAAATATCATATGTCAATGCCTATCTTGTTGCACCTTGTCTCTATCTTGGGCAGTATTTCCCACAATATTAATGAACAAATCAAAAAACCTTCAATAACATAAAACGTGAATTCTTATGAAAAAATAAAAAAAAAAACTTGAATTCATTTTCTCAAGAATACTTTCTTTGGTATTTTAAAGGTCACAACAGAAAGTTGTGTTATAACTTTAAAAATTTCGGATATAGAAACAGCAAGCATATCTGCAATGACAGGAAATATAAAAGAATTCTTGGAACCGTTATGATGAGGCTACGGTGGCCGAGCGTGTAACACGCCGGCTTGAGAGACCGTTAGTTCTGATTGACGTGGGTTCGATCCCCGCGGTGAGCAGAAATTATTTTCTGTTCTGTATTTACTGGCACTCTCAATGCCTGATGGAACTAAGTAGGCTGTAGTATTATTGATTACTGTCAGTCAAAAAGTTAATAAATAAGCCCAAATGATTTGGATCCTGCATGTTCAATACTAAAACTAGGTGATGTTCTCAATCAGCACCTTAGTTAGAACTGCGGCATACGGGAGGTCAGAGAGACCGCCCTTGGGCTACGTTGTCGCCTAAGCTAAATGCTGTGGCTTGACACCTATGTTGTCGCCCATGCTGAATGGCTGAAGGCTTGACGACAATGGTCCAAGAGAGCAACTTCTCTCCTCCTGGAGGCTCCTCTTGGAGATGCGCTATCCTCTTGGAGATGCGCTATGGGCCCGCTGTGTGGCCTAGAATGTGCTGTGGTACTTACCACCCTCACCTGAAATCTACATCTACATCTACCGTTATGATTTCTCATAAACTTCAGCGACACTTTATTCTCATCGATTTGTAAATTTTTTACCTCAGCTATTAAACTTTTGTTGCATTCCTTCTCACTTCCTCCATCATATTTTGAAGTCACAAATACTAAGTTTCCTAATTCTAAGTGTTCACAGCAATTTTCAGTCTTATTGTTATTGGTTTGTTCCGAATCTAACTCATGATCTTCCTGCTCAATGGAATTTCTATAGCAACATGAGAGTTGGTCATCTAAATTTTCAGCTTCTTGTTCACAAGAATTGGTTTTATATTGGTCTTCATCTGTTTCGGTGTTCATGTCTCTTCGTTCTGCTATAAGATCCGAAAAGTCTTCGCTGCCAAGGTCTAAGCTAGAATCGCGAAAAGACATGATATCATCTTCATCGCTGGATTCAGAAAGATCATATATTGTTTTCCTCTTCTTTTTCTTCTTGGCTGCCCCTTTTCCTAATCCCGATGTACTTGGCTGTTCCCGATCTTTGTTTGGAAGAGTGTTGCTCTGATTTAGTGACTTTGATTTCTTGCCTTTTTTCTCTATTATAGCGTTAATAACATCGCTGTGAGACAAACTTTTTCCAGGAATGGCATTGTTCACCTTTTTTTGCTTTCTCACAGTTTGAGTTTCAGTTTTACGTGTTTATTGGAGAAAGCTTCCAGAAGTGGTTTGCTATCTGGAACAGTTTCATTGTCAGAATCCCGAGGAATATGTTTGAGAACCTTTTGGGGATTTATGGAAAATATTCCACTTGCTGCAAACCCATCTTTCATTTTTTTGCAGAATTGGGGCTTAAAATATCTAACGCCTGTTCAAGTTTGCGCGGAAACTTGTCTTCTGGAATAGGACCACGATATTTGTCATTGTAGTCATTGAGCACTTTTTTCCATGCCACTCTCAAAGGACTGAAATATATCAAGCCGAGCGGACGACTTGGATGAGTGCCGTTTGGTGGCAGTTAAACGAACCTGATATCATTTTTCAAAGACTCTTCTAGCACTCGTTTGGATATATGACTTGCGTGATTATCGCCAATGATGGCCTCAGGACCATCTCCCAATTTCTCAAAATAGGTGATTACGCTTCCCTAAAATATTTTGTTAAATTTGCCAAATCTTATTTTATTTCGATTTTGTGGAAATTCTTTATTATCTGAACATGGCATCATTTTCTGTCACTTGCTGGCAAGATGAAGTAGGCGAAAAAGAAGAACCGATGTCATGGAGATGAAATTGTTGATTGTCATTCATGTAATGAAAATAATTCATGCTTATCATCGCGAGTTTTCTAAAGCGTCTAGTTTGTATGCAAAAATTGTGAAATTCACAAGAATCGAACAAATTGGTCCAACGGCGTCGAATTGCGTCATATTCAGAGTGAAGAAATCGTCATACATTCATCTATGCAAGGTTTTCACGTGAGACTGAAGAGGAGACATTTATCAATCATCATTGGAGCAGTGGTAAGCAGTGGCTGGAAATCACTGGAGGTTCAACAAATCGAGTTCATCAAGGCAGTCATCATACGTTATCAATGAACAATGTCATAAGTCATTTGGTAAGGGCGTTCCATCTTTTAAATTCCCATTTTGATTTTTCACATTGCTTCAATTTCTGTTGGTGTTAAAAGAATTTGATCAATTTCGATCCATTGTTATCAATGAAATATAATGGATGATTTAACACGCAAGCTTGAGGGCGTAAGAGCGAAACTTACCTTATTTTCAAAGTATTTGGAATCAATAACAAACCAATCAGAACAAGATAGAACTTACAGAATTAAAAGTCATCCAGGTGGAAGAGCACAAAAATCATGCGGATAATGTTATTGCGGAGTTTGACAATTGGCAAAATCAAATCGAGGCCTCAAGCCCAGACGCCAATCTAAAAAGCGAGTATGAGAAGCGAGAAAATTTGTATGAGTCATTCTAGAGTCAAGTCCCTATAGCAAAGCATACAATCAAAAGTCGTACCGGATGCGATAATGCATCTAATTATGGCAGAAGCAGTTCTCGTTCTCATAACTTGGGCCGAAACTTGGGCATACAGTTGGCCTATTGAGCTCACTAAATTTGACGGTTCTGTTCATAATTAGTTAGAATATGCAGACTTATTTGAGTCATTAGTTAATGAGAATGATAATTTTGACGACATCAGACGTTTCCATTATTCAAGGAGTTCCTTGGAGGGTGGCGCTGCGCAGGTAATCAGGTAATTAGTGTTCACGGCAAGCAATTTTGAAGCAGCATGAAAATTACTTCGAGAGCGATACGATAATAAGAAATTACTCATTTCAAATCACGTCCTAGCTTTGTTTAACGTGGAGCGGTTAGCGGAGAGTCATCAGAAAAATCAAGATAGGTACTTACTTGACATTTTCATGAAGCATTTGTATGCGCTAAAGCAATTGGAGATACCTACTGAAAATTGGCACATTTTAATCATTCATATGATTTTGAGAAAAATTGATACGTCTACACTGGGGGCATTGGAAAATACCAATACAGGTGACGAAATTCCTACCTTTCCTGGATTTAAATCATCTCTCAAAGCTAGAGCGGATTTATTGGAAACATTAAAAGCTGAAAATTCTGAGAAAAAACATCATACGAACGCAATTCCATAAACATGCATTCAATAACCCAGAAACACGCGGTTTCCATGTGAGCTTAGGACAACGCAGCTGTCCAATATACAGTGTGTCCACTCGGAAGTGTCCCACCCCTGTAACATTTTTGTTTATCAACCAATTTTCAATTTTTTTTTTCACTTGTTAGGTCTCGACAAACACTTTTTGGGCATGTGACAAATTGATTCCAGGGGCGTACTTATGGGTAATTGTGAGGGTGCAAAGGGTGTCAAATTTAAAATTTTTAGAAAAAAATTGACAACGGAATCTTAATCAGCATAAAAAAAACCATCTGTACAAATTTTCAACTCCCTAAACTACGAGGTACCCGAATAAAATGGTCCTAAGTTTAATAAAAATCGTTAATTGAATCCCATTGTCGCCCACTCCGTATTAGGTATCGATGAGTTTTTGTTCAAAACACACATTGAACACACATTATTAACATCTTTACTGTGAATAAGAACGTACAGGAAGACTCAATGAGCAGTATAAGTATTAAATTAACAAATTAACAAACAAAAAATAACCAAAAGAGTAACATTTTTTTTTTTTTGAAAATGTGAACAGGGAGGTTTTTGGTCATTCTGATTGAGATTCCGTTGTCAGTTTTTTTCTAAAATATCCCCGATTTTCTGAAATTTGACCCACTTTGAACCCCCATACATAATCACCAAAAAGTACGTCCCTGGAATTGATTTGGTAAAATGTTCAAAAAGTGTTTGACGAGACCTAACAAACAAAAAAAAATGAAAATTGGTTAATAAACAAAAATGTTACAGGGGTGGGACACTTCAGAGTGGACACCCTGTATAAAAGGCATTTAAAGTTGCCAAGAATTCATGAAACTCTCGCCTAAAGAAAAAAATTTGAAGAGCAGAGAAGTCAATATGTGCACGAAATGTCTGAAGCCTGGACATTAAAATTAACAATGCACTCAAAACTCATTCAAAAAATGTTCTTCGAAACATGATTAATTTCTTTGCCCAGAAAAAGTGAGCGGCAATTCACCTCAAAATTCAAACATCAATAACAATTTTCTAGCGAATTATTCAGAAGCTACTTCGATTGATGGGCAACCAAGTTCATCACTTGCATTGATCGAAAACTCTTTCCCTGTAACGTTGTCTGATTTCAGTTCTGCAAATCAGATCATTTTATCTCGATTTTGGTAAATATCTCAGATAAAAATGGCGATGTATATGTAGCCAGAGCTCTTCTGGATTGTGGATCGCAAAGCCCATCCATATCTAATGATTCATGTGAGACAATTGGATTTGAAACGTTAAAGATAAACTTGGTAGTGGATAGCATCAATCATACGTTATCTAATATAAATCAAAAATGTAACATAGAAATGCATTCAGCTATAGGTACATTCCAAACGCATTTGACTTGTTTTGTAGTGCCTGAAATTACAGGAAATATCCCAGCGATCAATATTAATGTTGAAGATTTGAAAATTCCAAATCATTTGAGATTCGCTGATGAATTCTTTCATAAAGCGCAAAAGGTTGATATACTCATTGGAAATGGGAAATATTATTGCAAGGCAAGTTCTCTTTAGGCAAAGGCAAGCCATTTATGCAGAATACACTTTTTGGATGGATCATAACAGGTACCTATTTTCCAAGCAAACAATAATCATTTGCAATGTAACTTTGTCACAAACATAGACATTTAAAATCAATTATCTAAATTTTGGATACTGGAAGAGATCAATGAGGGTTAAATAATTTTTTCCAAGACAGAACTTGTGTCTGAGGAGCATTTTGCTAAAAACACTCATAGCGATTTGGATGGCAGATTCACAGTGTCTTTTCGGAGCCTACGAGCAATCTAGGAGATTCACTTCATCAAGCTAAAAATAGGATTTATAATTAAGAGTGCAAATTAGGTCGTGATTATAAGCTCATGACCCTTTACACAGATTTTATTGAAGAATAATTGCGTCTGGGCCACATGAAGAGATTGGGTTCCGTGGACGAGATAACTAATGAAATAGCAGAAAGAACATGGTACCTCATGCCTCATCATGAAGTCCTAGAAGAGAATGCAATAACTACTAAGTTGAGAGTAGTTTTTGATTGTAGCGCGAGTACAAGCACGGGTGATTCATTGAACTACATTTTATTGGCCGGACCAACATTACAAAGTGATATGTTTTTTATTTTGTTGCGTTTTCGAATACACTCTCACGTTATAAGTGGTGACATAGAAAAAATGTACCGCCAGGTACTCGTCAGGCCTGAAGATAGAAAATTTAAATGCATCTTATGGAGGTCTTATCCTCAAGATCCTTCAGAAATCTTTGAGTTGCAGACTATAACCTACGGCGATAAAATGTTTGTTCTCTTTAGGTCAAGAACACGAAATAACAAATCGTAAAATTGGCAGCATCATAGAAAGGGATTTCTATATCGATGACCTGTTGACGGGATTTGATTTGGAAAACGAAGCTCGTGACGCATACGTGGAAATTTCTGAAGTCTCAAAAGTCGGAGAGTTTTCTCTTGGAAAATTTTATCCAAATGAAGCAGGCATTCTGGAAGGTATCGATAAAAATTCCGATGTTGCATCTGTATCAGAATTCAGTGATAACGAAAACGCATAAACATTAGGATTGGCACGGTAACCCAATCAGGTTTTTTTGCTTTATAATATGAGCCATCCATCTTTTGAGGGGAAGGTAACTAAGCGGCGCATGCTTTCTGAAATTTCACAGATCTTTGATCCCCCTGGACTACTCAGTCCTTGCATTATCATCATCAAGGTTATATTACAAAAATTATGGTAACAATTATGGTTTGATGATCCGGTTACCATGAATTCACAAGATACATACTTGCGGCACAGAAATCAATCAGTTATCGGGATCATCTCAGAGTGCCACATCATGTTAGGTCAAAAAGTTTCGTTAATACAGAAATCCATGGGTTTTGCGATGCTTCGGAGACCGCATACGGCGCATGTGTTCATATAAACTCGATTGACGCGAATAATGAACCTTCTTTATATTTACTTTGTGCTAAAAGTGAAGTGGCACCCTTAAAGCCTATTACGTTACCACGTCTGGAGCTATGTGGTGCAGTGGTATTATCTCGTTTATTAAACAAGGTTTCAACATCATTAGATCTTGAATTTATCCTGAAAAATAAGAACTAGCTAAAAAAATATACAGAAAAAGTGTACATAGATTCAGAACTTACACAAAATGAACTTGAAATACAAAAAAAAAGATACGTGAAATAGCAAGGGAAGAAATAAGTGAAGGGAAGCAAGTCAAAGTAGGTTACAAGAAACTGATTCTAAACGGAAAAATACGAAAATGGGATGAAAAAGAAGAAATATTAGGAGGAGAGTTTGAGTACAAAAGAGCAAAAAACTAATGAATGCACCTAATAGACAAGTCAATACAAAATATACGACTTTGGCTGTGAAAACAAATACGAAAAGGAAACAAACAACGGAAGGACAGATAAACAAGATCAAATGAGACAATATAAGAAAAATAGGAACATGGAATATTAGAAGTATAGCAGGCAAAGAAATAGAACAAGAAGAGGAATTTTAAAAGATCGAATTGGAAATGCTAGCAATAACAGAGACAAAAAAGAAGGGACAAGGAGCGATAAAAATGAGAAAAGGCCATACACTTATAACCAGTGGAGTAGGGGAGAGAAAGAGAGCAGCAGCGGGAGTGGGATGCATTATACACAAGACATTAGAAATGAACATACACAGCTGGGAAGCAATATCAAAGAGAATATTAAAAATAGAAATGAAAGATAAGAACACGAATACAAAAGAAACAATTATAGTTGTATATGGACCAAACGAAGATTACAAAACAGAGAACAAAGACTAATTTTGGGAAGAACTAACGATAACAGAAGAGGCAAAAGGAAGAATATTCATCTTGGGAGATTTCAACAGCAGAGTAGGAGAAAGTGATGAAACAAATTAGAACATGATTGGAATACACGGAGAAAGTACTCGAAATGGGAACGGTAAAAGAATGCTAGATTTTTGCAAAATACACGATCTGATGATTACCAACACATTTTTTGAACATAGAGACATGAACAAATACACAAGAGAAATGAAAAGCAGGGAAGAAAAATCGATAATTGATCACATCCTGGTGCAAAACAAAACAAGAAAACTTGTGAATGACGCAAAAGCAAGAAGAGGACCTGAAATATGCAGTGACCACTATGTAGTGAAAGCCAAAATAAAGGAAGAGATGGTCAAAAAAATGCAAAGAAAAGCAAAAGGAGAAGTTGAACAAATAAAACACAAATCCCTAAAAGCATATAAACTAAGAAATAGTGGAACAGCCGACGAGTACGAAGCACTGGTGACAGAAAAACTAGACAACTTATAGAAGATGGAGTAGGAGATGAACTATGGGAGAAACTCAACAAAATACTGATTGAATCGGCTAAACAAGCTTGCGGAGTATACAACAAAAATAACAACAGAAAACAGACAGCATGGTGGAGAGAGGAAATAAAGACACAAATGAGAATAAAAAGAAGACATGGGAACAATACCTGAACAACAGAACAACTGAAAAATACGACGTGTATAAAAAGCAAAGGAAAACTGTGAAAGAACTGGTAGAAGAAGCAAAAAACGACGAATGGAGAAAATTTGGAGAAAAGCCGGAAAGAAGATCAAAAATTGTTCTATAAAATGCTCGAAGCTACAAGAAAACAGAAAACAAAAGAGACAAACTATATTTAAAAATAAAAATGAGGAAATATTGAACGAAGCAAATGAAATAATGGAAAGGTGGAAAGAATATTTCCAAGAACTACTAAACGCAAAAGAAGTGAACGAAGAAAGAAAGGACGGAAACACACGAGGGAACAGAAAAAGAGGATATACGCGTAGATGGAGGAATAGAGCTGAGAGAACTGCAGGAGGCAATGAGAAGGCTGAAAATGGGAAATCTCCAGGATACGATAAAGTCACGTCCGAAATGATGAAGAATATGGGAGAAAAGGAAACAGAAATGCCACTAAAAGTACTCAATGAAGTATGGAAAAAAGAAGAACTACCAAAAGATTGGCAGATAGCACTAGTAGTACCAATACATAAGAAAGGAGACAGAAGAGATTATAACAACTTTAGAGGTAAAACACTACTTAGTACAGGAATGAACATTCTGGAACAAATAATAGAAAAAAAATAAGAGCAATAGCAGAACCTTCACTACAAGATGCACAAAGCGGATCTAGAGGAGGAAGGAGCATACAAGACCACATTTTCACGATAAATTAAATCACCCAAAAAGCAATACAAGAGAAGAAAACAATATACATAGCATTCATAGACCTAGAAAAAGCGTTTGATAAAATCCCAACAGTGAAGTTATGGGAGACACTGAGAGAAAGAGGCATCACAGACAAGATGGTTAGAATAATACAAAAAATCATACACATAACACCAACTCAATCATAAGTCACAATAAACAACTCAGATACATTCACAACGAGAGACGGACTAAGACAAGGGGAATATTTAAGCCCAGTTCTCTTCATAATATACTTGGACGAAATAATAAAGAAATGCTCAAAGCAAGGCGCAAAATTAAATATCGGACAAAAGAATCTACAAAAAGTAGACATATCTGAATGTGTGTTCGCAGATGACATAGCGATCATTGCAAGAAATGAAAACAAATTGCAAAAGAATCTTGAATTGTGGAACGAAGTCAAAGAGGAACACGGAATGAAATTAAATAAAAACAAAACCATAGTAATGACAATACGCGACGTTTTTGAAAACGACACAGGCACCATATGATTGGTCGTGGCCGAATTTGGTATCCAAACAAGCTTTTGTGACATTTGGTTCTGTATTGTGTGAGTTTGAAATCAGTGTTTGTGTTTAATTTGGACTTCTTCGGACTAAATTTTTGGGTGTATTACATATATCGTGGGTCCCGTTAGTGCGTGTTTGATTAGCATAGTGTGAATTCAATTTTTGATGTAATAAAAAATAGTTTGTTTGGATATTTCCGTCTGACAGCTGACGTCATGACGTCATAGAAACCTAGCGTATAGGGAAAAAAAGAAAAGAATTGACAATTGAATTTGATGAAACAGAAATAGAGCAGGAGATTTAATTCCAATACCTCGGAGTGAGTAGAGGCGAGAAAGGTACACAGGAAATCGAAATAAATAACAGAATAGAAAAAACAATGAAACTATACTACTTGATGGACAATACATTAATAAATAATAAGGAAAATTCTAGAGAAAAAAAAATTGAAGTATTCAAAACAATGTATCCACCTGTACTAACCTACGGTTGCGAAACATGGGTTCCTACAGAACGCCAGAAAAGTAGAATACAAGCAGTAGAAATGAGTGTCTGCGAAGGGGATTTTTACGAATGGTTCAAGCGAACCATATTCTTGACTGACCTTTGAGATAAGACGTTCGCAAGTTCACAGTTACGAGTGCGGCTAGATTCATAGCAATTATTTTCGTGTCATATGTGTCAATCAATTGTCAATGAGTCAGCTAAGAATAACATTTGTTTATTTGAAGAAGGGGGTTTTCGTGGCGTATGGACAGAAAGGGAAATGAGAAGAGTTGGCACCAGGTGGGACTTGAACCCACGAACTTTGAAACACCAGGACTTTTCTCATCTCCCTTTTTGTCCATACGCCACGAAAACCCCCTTCTTTACATGATTTGGACAAAGAAACTGCCTTTGTTTATTTGTTTGCAAGACGTTGATGCTGGACCTACCGAAAATGGGGCTTTTCCACCCCCAATCTCCTAGGTATGAAGCACCCCTGATAAATATTTTGAAATTTTTGAACTCTGGATCATTTGGCGTCAAAAGCTTATACAGAGCTACCAAATTTCGATATTTTAGTGTGAGCGATTTCGCAAATATTGAGGAAGGCCCGTCTTTGGGGTGCCGATGCATCGATGTAAAACTTACAATCTTATCGAAAACTACTAGCTTTATCTATGTGAACTGAGTATATCGTTTTTACTTAAAAATCCTTCAGGTATTCCTATTCTGAAATTTGGATGTTGAAAAAAGTATACATTAAAATTTTGAGTCCAAATTCTGATTCAGCATTGAAGGTTATGGGATGTATTGAAACGTATGATTTTTGTATGAACGATTTTCGAAATATTGAAAAAAAACCTTCTTAGGGTGCCGTTTTTGAATGGGCTTGAATCGCAATCTTCGGAATATATTTTTGGAAACTTTTTTTTATGAAAATACCTCAGAAATGACCCCACAAATCTCTTACCCGTGTTAAGAAAATACCTTGTAAACTCAAGATTTGCAGTGTTTGCGAAGAACTCCAATCAACATGATCTCGAGTTCAGCAAACGCTGAAAAAATACATTTTCTAACCACAAATAAGTCTTGCGAACACTATGATGTATGATGCGAGCGAGACAACCCGCTCGTTGTCTAATTTGAGTAAACAAATTCCTGAGACGAGTTCTCAAGAATGACATGCGAACGATTTCGATAGCCGCGCGAGTGATCTTGTGCGATACGATCCGTCAAGAATCGAGCCCTAGCACCTCCGCTTTGATAGATTCACTATCAAATGATAACATTATTTGGATATTTTCTCCTTCATATTCTTCGCATTTTGGGGGTCTCTGGGAAGCAGGGATGAAGACAGTGAAATACCATCTTCGTCGAGTTTTAGGCAATATTCAGCTTACTTTGGGAGAATTCTATTCGGTACTCGTGCAAGTTGAAGCAATAATCAATTCCCGACCTTCGACACCCTTATTATCTGACCCCAATGATTATATTCCAATAACCCCGGTGCACTTTTTGGTTGGAAAGCAACACCACAAGAAAATCTATTGCCGATAGCTACAAATCGCCTAACCAGATATCATCTTCTTCAGCAGTTTTCCCAGCATATGTGGGGCGTTGGAGCAAAGGGTACATTTCTGAGGTTCAGGTTAGGGGTTAATGGAGATGTTCCAGTGGAAAAATAGACGTGAACACAATGGTTTTGATAAAAAAAGATGGTTTACCTACAATGAGATGGAAGGTTGGTCGTGTCCAGGAAGTCATTTATGGAAAGGACGAGCCAGAGTTTTTCAAATCCAAACATCAAGTGGATTGATAACTCGATCCTTTGCCAAGGTGTGCCCTTTACCCATTTATGAAGATTCCAGTCCAGACAATATATAAGTGAATGAACAATTTTTTTGTTTCGTCTCGCAAGATTTGCCAAGGCTAGGGGCATGTTAACGTTTCCCTAAAATATTTTGTTAAATTTGCCAAATCCTAATTTATTCCAATTTTGTGTAAATTCTTTATTATCTGAACATGGCATCATTTCCTGTCACTTACTGGTAAGATGAAGTAGGCGAAAAAGAAGAACCGATGTCATGGAGATGAAGTTGTTGATTGTCATTCATGTAATAATAATAGTTCATGCTTATCATCGCGAGTTTTTTGAAGCGTTGAATTGTAAAATCAAATGAACTAACCTGAAGTGAAGTTCGATTTTAATTATATTAGGCCTCGTCGAAGTAAATAAGATCAACTGTAGTACCTCGTTTTCCTGCATCAAACCACACATTTCAGAGCTAAACAAGCAAAAAACTGTTGACCCCGCCCTTCGCCGAACTACCAGTGTCCGACTCGTTGCGACGAAACTCATTTTTTCAAAGCCATATTGTTGCATAGGGTTATAGGAACAGGGAGGGTCCTTATTTACTTCGACGAGGCCTAATATAATTAAAATCGAACTTCACTTGAGGTAAGTTCATCTGATTTTACAATTATATTAGGGCTCGTTTTACGTAAATAAGATCAACTGTAGATGTTCAAAGTAAATATACCAAAATACCAATTATTTATTTGGACTCGTATAACATATTAATGTGACCAATAAAGAGGGAAACAAAATTGAACATTATTCTACAATACAAAACGAAAACCTAAAGTAGTACTATCAAAAACTAGATTAGCTCATCAAAACTGCATTTGCAAAGTTATCTTTAGAGAACAAAGGTCTTTGATAAAAGTTTGCAAACGTTCTGGACTTCTCTGTCCACCCCGCTGACAGCCTGATAGTATCAAAATCAATGCCCTACGGGCTGCTGCAGAAGTTGCAGCGTGTCTGGTGCTGTGTGCGGTGAACAGAGATGTGTCCACACCACTCTTGCCTAATATGGTTTCCATCCATCTACTGATAGACTGGGAGCTAGCGTCTCTGTGAGGTTTTTTGAGCAATATAAGGAGATTTTTACAAGAATCGTTTCTTAAATTTTTTGTTCTGTTAAGAAAGGATATAACAGCTGTAGACACACATTTGTCTAAGTCTTGTTTAAAAAAAGGTAATGTAAAAGATGGTTGGGCTCTATTGGGACCTGAGGTTTTTATTCTTTTGGAAATTCTTATTGTAATATTGTCCTTATATATTATCATATTATCCAAATGAATATTAGCCAGCGTTTGTACTCTTTGGCCAGTTGTAAGAGCTAGTAATATGGCAACTTTCTTTGTGAGAATGTCCAACTCAATGTTATCATTGGGCAAGGTTCTCACATAATCTAGAACAACAGACGGGTCCCAAATTGCATTATATTTTGGTAAGTTAGGTCTTATCCCATATACACCTCTAAAAAATCTTTTTAGCCTTAATCATTAGCTAGATTGGGTGTCGCTATTTGAGATATTGCGGATCGGTAAAGATTGAGGGAACCGTGAGAAGCTCCTTCGTTGAAACGGATAGTTAAGAATTCTAAAACTAAGGGTACAGTAATATTGAACACGTCTATGTTTTTATCACAACAAAATTGCCACCATAACTTTAAACCTACGTTATACTGTTTGCTCGTTGCATCCGATATTCAGGCTGTGCAGATATTCAAGGACATGTCTGGGACTTTGCCGTTCTGCAGTGCTTGAACGATAAGGCTCCTGCCATCAGGGAAAGATTTCTCCATAGAGGATGTGGGGTTCTATGGACCGAAAGAAGTAGATTTTTATTTGGTTTAAAGTTTAATGATTCTTGTGTTAATAAAGAGCAGAAAACCGGATACCATGGTTGGGACCTCCAATCTGGAACCACCATAATACCGTTAGCTCTGTCATCAATGATTTTTTGGAGAGCACGTAAAATAAGAGAAAATGGGGGGAACGCATAAAAGTAGAACTGACTCCAGTCTAAAGTGAATGCATCAACCGCCCAACAATCTGGGTCTTTCAACCAGGATACGAATTTTTTGCATTTCGTATTATTCCTGGAGGCAAAAAGATCTATTTGCGGTTGTTTATAGAGAGAAGTGATTACTTGAAAGTCTACTTTATCTAATTCGTATTCAGTGGCAATATCCAGATTTCTAGATTCTTGGTCAGCTTCGACATTTTCCTTCGATTTTACATAGGAAGAAAAAATAAAAATGTTCCTTCGTTCACACCATTTCCAAATTTTTCTGGCCAGAATATTAAGTTTTGGAAACTGGACGCTGCCCATTCTGTTGATGTATGCAATAGCCGTTGTGTTATCAATTCGGCACAGAATGATGACGTTTGATAAGTCATTCGCAAAACATTTTGAACCAAAGAAAGCAGACAAAAGTTTCACGTAATTAATGTGATGAGTTCTCTCAAAAAATGTCCAGAAACCACGAGATCTTTTTCCGTTACAGTATATACCCCAACCGTTAGTAGAGGCGTCAGAGAAAATTTCATTCGAAAGTCAACGGCCGTAACGAGTTACTGGCAGAGGGAATATTTCATACCACCAATTCAAATCTTCTGAAAAAATGTTGTAAATATTCATGTAGGAATCGTAATTTTCGTGAGAATTCAAAAGGGCTAAAAATTTTTTACGTTCGAATGACTTGGTATAAAGCCAGCCGTATCTGATTGCCGGACAGGCAGAAATTAGCGTGCCAATAAATTTTGCAAAATCTTGAATTTTGCACTTTGTTCTCGACTGGAAATGATCTATTTTAGAAAGAATCTTCCTTTTTTTTTCATCCGGTAAGGATACAGTCATATTTTCAGAATTATAAATATAACCCAAATATTTACCTTTTGTTTAACTAACGATCCAGCAAATTTGTAGACGAGTGTGGTTAATTTGTTGGGTTTGAGGATCAGTGAAATCAAAGTCCAATTTGTTTTAAAATGGCCGACGTTTCGCAATATATAATTGCATCATCAGGGCGATTTTAACACTCTGGACTCAAGTCGCAATAATACATATTTACACGACACACAAACAGGAAAACTTTTAGGTACATGGGACAAAATGCGGATATACAGACAACTTATCTCCATCAAAGGTAGTGTAGTACTGCACTACTTTTGTCGGCCATTTTAAAACAAATTGGACTTTAATTTCACTGATCCTCAAACCCAACAAATTAACCACACTCGTCTCCAAATATTTACATTTGCGAGATGGAACAATACAACTTTTATTGTAGTTGATGATGAAACCTAGGAAATTAAGAAGATTTATAGTTGTGGTCACATTATCACTACACTCTAGTGGCGATTTTCCAATTAACAAAAGATCATCCAAATATATTACGGATATCCAGCCATTGCTCCTTAAATCACTAATCACTGGTTTCATTATCTTAGTAAAAAGTGATGGAGCGCAATTCAAACCAAAAGGGAGACAGTTAAATTCATAAATTTGATTCTTGAATTTGAACCTCAAATATTTACGATGGGATTTTTCAATAGGTATAAGAGTATAGGCATCTTTTAGGTCTAAAGTGGCCATATAACAGTTATCAGTTATGAGTCTTATGACGATCTTGTGGTCCTCTATTTTAAAGTGATCACATTTCACGAACTTATTAAGAGATTTCAGATTGATTATCAATCTTTTGGACCCATCAGATTTTGAAGTTAGAAAAATGTTAGATAAAAATTGTGCATTACTAGGTTTCACTTCACTAAGTGCACCTGTTCCCAGCAGTCTCTTTATTTCTAGAGAAATCTCTTTTGAATCGATACAAGACCGACTTGGTTTCCTAGGTGTACACCTTTGTATGGGAACTTTATTGAAAGGAATTTTGAAATTTTTTATACTCGACAAGATCATTTTGTCAGACGTAATATGACACCAGTTTTTATAGAAAAACTTCAGACGACCTGCAGGGTAACTAACCTTGTCAGGTAGAGGCACCGTTCTTCGTTGGAATCGCTTCTGTCTTCCTGTAGGTAGTGTAGGTCCTTCGATTCTGAGAGTCCCGGTTGTGAGCATAGGTGCGAGTTTTTGGATGGTATTGTTGACGTCTGCCCTGAAATGCTCCCCGAGTTTCCTGAGGCAGACTCCTGAAGTTTAAATTGTATCTCGGCACTCTTTTAACTTCTTTGGTTCTGGGAACTGGTTTAAATGATTTTATGGTCCGTTCCATCTGTCTTGAGGCTTCCAATCTTTTATCCACATCGCATCCAAAAAGCCATTCATTGTTAGGAGAACCCAGTAGTGTTTCCTTCAGAGGTTTGTCCAGGTTATAGCAAGCCAGTTCCTTGCGAGCCGATGTCTCTTATAAGAAGACATCCGTGAGAAGGCGACCTGCATCACACAATGGTTTGAGGTATGGTCAATCACCACCCCCTTCTTCATTCAAGATGGAAGTGATTGCCTGTCCAATAGCTGATATGCTCGAACCAATTTGAGTTTGTAATTGACCCAGTCGATTATCTCTTTGTTTTACTGACTCTGAGATTATTTTTGCCAACATATCATTCAGTTTTGGGGTACTGAGTGATGGTGCGTTTTCGGGAACTGGGTACTTGTCTATTAGAGCCGTCTTCTCCTGAGGATCGAGCCCGTTTTTGATAATGCTATTCCAAGTTTGAAACATATTCTCCTGGAGTGGAGGGCCAAAAGACAATTTGTTTTTGGAAACGTTGCTTGGTTGATGCAGGAAATCGAGGTACCACAGTTGATCTTATTTACGTAAGACAAGGCCTAATATAATATGTATGCACAAATTATTTTGGCCAAAAGAAGACGGCCGGTTTTTGCACCAAGTTCTTCAATTTTAAAATTCACAAGAATCGAACAATAGCGAAGAGCAATACTTAAAAACCAGTCCCCAAATAGCGGCTCCTCAAACCAGCCGGATTTGAACTTGTTGTACCTTGCGTTTGTCGGTCCGCCTTCCATCCATGAATGATATAGAATGGATGTTGATTTGTACACAATATAGACAGGAAGGATAATTCTACTGGCAGTGCCCGCAAACATCCCGGTGTAACAAGATTTTAAAGTGTCTCTGATTTTTTTCCGGGCGCTTGCAGGTTCTATAGACAATGACCTTATTTTCTCCGCAATTATCTTGCATACTAGTCCGTCGTAATTCACCAGAGCCTCTGGAGGGACGTCTCCAATTGGTTCTTGAAGTTCTCCAAAATACTCGTTCATTGATACTTGTTGAATCGAGACTATGACGTTTTGCTGGAGTTTGATGGTCAGATCGTGAAGCACTTTTTCGAATTGCCTGCGGATTTTTTCGTAAACGTTTTGAGTAAAATATTCGTTTTCATGTTTTTCTTCGTTGACTTAGATTTCTTCATGGAGGTCCTGGATCACATCCCATTGCTGGTTAACTTTTTTTATAAGATGCTTGTAGTGGTACTTACTCTGCTTTGTTTTGTTCCAACTCTGATAGTATTTGCATAAGTGAGTCTTTCAGTTGTGTCATTTTGAAATCTTTTATTTTTATCCGTTTTTGTTGGCTGCTGTAGGAAGTGGGATCAGATCGGGTGGTTGATGTAGCTGCGGTCTCTGGGCATGTTAGTGAAAAGTAGGTCCTGAATTCGTCATATTTGGCAAACACTTGCAAACAAATATGATTTGGATTTTTAGGGATGCTCGAAGTCCTTTAGTTTTAGTTTTTGATTTCTTCTCCAGGGTTGAGTTACATAATGAATGTGATTGGTTTCTTGGCAGAGATAGAAGTCCGATTCTTCACAAATGTATAATAAACTCAGTGCACTCGATGCGTTTAGATCCATAAACCATTATCAAGACTGACTTAGTTTTCTGATTGAATTGTCGTTCTTGAGGGCCTCATGCAATTATTTTTTTAGGTGCTTTCCCAAATGTTTTTGTATGAAGGATTCTGTTTTTCTCGATTGTGAGTCTTTTTTGCTGTAGTTCAATGTCACATTTTCTTGTTCTAGTGCAAGGCGGTCGAGCTCGTTCTTGTCTGCCATTGTGTTTGACTATACCTTTTATCAAGAATTAACTTTATCTGGATGACCAGCGAGCCTCTATGCACTGTCTTTGTATGGATGGTTGATTAACGAGCCTTTGTAGACTGAGGCCCTTGGTGGGGAGGAGGACGTAATCATTTGATATTTATTACCACAGAGTTTCTGCTTTCTCGAATATGATTTGCCATGTTTTGATATTAAACGATATTAAACAATTATATGGGTAATTTTAGTTAGCCGAACTTCTCCCAGGAAAAATATGATTCATCATGATAAGACGTACAGCTATGCGGTATAACGTGTCAACCAACCAACAAACAATTATCTGTTTTATAAATGCCCTGAGAACGTTAATGCAGGTAGAGCCATTTTCATAAAACAACAGTGTCGCTCAAAACGTTTATACAAAACTTATAGACACAAAAAAGGCGCACTTTTGTGCAGCAATTTGATTGCTTGATTTGTTTTATCATGGCTTCCAAAGCTTTCATCGGACAGTTTTATGAACATTTACGGAATAATTATAAAACATGTACTGTGTAACAATTTTATCATAAAAAGGTTTTATAAAAGTTGTGTTATTATATAGTAGCTTTTTTGTTATGACCAACACCATAAAAGTATAGTTTATTGTAGAATTGTACCGCCTGAAAATGATTAATTTATTTTTTGATGGTCCTCAACATAACAAAAAAGCTAAATATCGCATGTTTTCTGACAAATGAAATATGTCTGACTAAATACCTCAGCCATAATTGAATAGTTCTGATATTGTACATCCAATAGCAGAATGAAAGAAAATCGATTTGCAATCTTTGAGTTGATATTCTACTTCCAAAGAAATTCTTCTGTATAATATATGGGATTTAATTATATAGAGACAAATTTTCAAGCGTCACAAATAAATTATTTTTGAGTTTCAAGAGAAAAGTCCAAAAATATAATTCTTTGTTTTTTTTTTATTTGGCCTGTATTGTGATAGAATGATCCAGATGATCCTTCAAGAATCATTTTAAAATAGTAAATAGTTATCTTTAGCATTCTATCATTGGTTAAATGATTTTTTGTAACACTTTTGAAAATGGCCGACTCACTGGGCCGTGAAGACTACAAAAAATATGGCTTCCATGCTATAAAATGTTTTCACTCTTTGAGAAATTTGTACGAAATATGTGTTCAGATTAAAGATATCGTATTTTGGTAAGGACATGCATTTGGTTTCAAGAAATGCTTCCGAATCCCCATGCACGAAAATGCTTTAGTTTCATAATTATCAAATAAAGCTTTTACAATCACAGTGTTCATGAAATGTGCTGCATTTATGACAACAAAGTATTTTTTGATTGATTGATTGATTGATTGATTGATAGTTATACAGGGTGATTCTTATGTTGGTATTTTCCTTTTAACACTGTATAGAATGCAAAAAATTAAAAACATTTTTCAAATAACTTATGTCCGAAAATGCTATTTTTTTTTGATTCCACACAAATCCGGATCGAACGCCACTGGTAGAGATTATTGAAAACTATTACATCAAAAAATGTTATTTGATGGTCGAGAAAAGTGTTCCAAATTTTGTGGAACTGGAGTGGTAGGAAAAATATGATCAAACAGGCATTTTTTTCTTAAAACTCTAACACCCTGTATTTCGGAAACAAAGCATTTTCGGACATGATTTTATTCGAAAAATTTTCTTATTTTCTTGCTTCTATACAGTGTTAAGAGGAAAATACCAACTTGAAAATCACCCTGTATAGGTAACCGTATCTAAATGTACAGGGTGTTTCCGTATATTTCGTCTGCAGACTAACTCGCTTATTATGCAAGATGGATAGAGACTTGAAATACAAAGTTGGTAGGTATTAACATGAACCGCCAGAAAAAAATATTTTTTTGTATACCGGGTGCACGAGAAAGGTGTGACAGACACAACTTGCATTTTTTTAAATGGAACACCCTATATATTATTTCACAATCGAATAGACATTTTTTTCTGATCTCAAAAATATACAACATGTCGGCATTCCTTCCAGCCGTTTTCAAAATATTTGAGATTTATAGTTGGTTTTTTGACATTGCCAAATTTAGTATCTCTGACTACAATAATTGTTTGAACATTATTCACTAATTTTCATTCTCCCAATAATCTAAAACAACGAATATAACAAGTGAATACATTTTATTGATAATAAATTGATATCATAAAATTAAATTATTGAATATGCCCGCCATTATACACAACACATTTTCTTAAATGCATTTTATGATATCAATTTATATAATATGATGTATTCACTTGTTTTATTCGTTGTTTTCGATTATTGGAAGGATGAAAATTAATAAATAATGTTCGAACAATTATTGTAGTCATAGATACTACAATTTGGCAATACCAAAAGATCAACTTCAAAACTCAAATATTTTGAAAACGGCTGGAAGGAATGCCCACATGCTGTATATTTTTGAGATTAGAAAAATAATGTCTATTTGATTATAAAATAATTTATAGGGTGCTACATTTAAAAAAATGCAAGTTGTGTCTGCCACACTTTTCTCGTACACCCGGTATACAAAAAAATATTTTTTTCTTGCGATTCATGTTAATACCTACCAATTTTGTATTCAAAGTCCCTATCTATCTTGCATAATAAGCGAGTTAGTCTGCAGACGAAATATACGGAAACACCCTGTACCATCTGAGTGCAATATGCAGCAGCAGCAATATCACAAAACAAACGATAAAATAGTTTGATAAATATGTCGCATACCTCTAATAAAACAATTATAGAGGAGTTCGCAAAAGAATGACCTGGTATCAGATAATACCAGTATAAGTATATTATAAAACAAATATGTTCGATAAGCAAAAACATCGTTTAAAATCTGTTCTGTGAACGTTTATAAAACAATTTGAATTTTGCCACAAGATATTATGGTATAGGAACATACTCATTTGATTTTAATTTTTTTATTCCTATTTTATCTTATTTACTTTTATTCTTATTTGATTTTATTTGATTCTATTTTTTTTTTTTTTAAATTCCAAGTTCATATTATCTTTCGAACTTGAAATTTATCCAGAAACTTCCTCTTTAGATTATGCCATACCATTAAGTAACACTCTGTATAAAGCAAAATCTTTCTCAAGAGCTAAATATTCCACTTGCAATGTTTATAAAACAACATGGTGTTGGAAGAGCAGTAATAAAGCAGTTATAAAACAAAATAGCACCAATAGTTGAAAAGTATAAAAGAACTGTGCTAGTTGGGCAGAAATAAAGAATATGTTGAGGATATATGACTTCAAAAGACATCTTCGATAATATCATTTGAAAATCAGTTCTCATCTTCAGAAAAAGAAGATTCAGAAATAGTCATTATCAGAATCAGATGATGAATCCTCTTCCAATGATATTATTAAAGAAAGTACTTCGTTAATACTAGTTACACCCATGTCTTTTGTCCAGTCGTCTCTAATTATTTTTTCTGTATGGTTAACACAACTATTCCACATATTCATACTGAATTTGGAGATATATCGACTCATTTAGAATTTGTAATGTTCTTGTTGTGATAAGTTTTACAAAATGTCCATACCATTTCAATAGGGTTATACTGACAATGATATGGGGGCAGTCGAAGAACTTCATAGCCTTGCGACTGAAGAAACTCGTCGACTACGTACTTTGCCAAATTCCACAATTGCATTTTGGTACAATCGGGACTACATTCAATTTATGTTTTTCCAAAAATGCCGAAAGGGTCGATTTGTTAGAAAATTTTGTAACCGGTTTTTCCGAAAGTACTGATTGGTACGGCGCATTATCCATCACAATGACACATTTTTCTATAATTTTGCCCAGATCCGGAACTATTTTATCTTCAACCCCGTTCATGAAGATGTCTCCATCCGTTGATAATCACTGTCATTATTTTTACTAGAAAAAAGTAACTCGCAATTTGGAAGAAACCCGCCCCTGTACCCAGCATGTAAAATTGTGAATCTTTCGCCATCGCTGCAAATTTTGATATCAGTCATTAACCACGTTTTCACCAGGAATCTCATATTCCAAATATTTTTGCAAAAAAGTTATTTTTAAACGTTTTTTATGGCTTTTTTTTTTAAATTCTGTCCATCGATTTTTTCAAATTTGAAACCCATATTCCTTATAATTTTGTGCAGAAGACTTCTCGATCCATCAAAATCAACGACTTCCCACACGTGACCTGATATATCTGACAAACAAAAATGTATCTCCTCTTTCAAACTTTTGAAAATAAATCTCCCAATCTCCTTTCATTAAAAAAATGTGGTTAAACCATGGCCTTTTCTTTTCTCTCCACCTTTTCACGTTTCTTTTCTCTGCGGTTGTTTCCTTTCCTTCAAGAACTTTTAAATTAGTCCTCTGATGAATCTAGAAAATGATATATTCATATTATGATCTGTAATATTAAGATACTATGGATATCTAGGTCATTTTTCATTTCACCTACTATTCAATTACTGGATTAAAGTAACTACTTACTGATTCTCAAGAATATCCAGAATAAGATTTATATATTAACATGCTGCGCAAATGTTTATAAACATTAAAAAACAATTATTTTTTTTTTACATTTTTTCCTTGCCCTCAAGTATTTATTTCAGTTTTTGCCAATTGTGTAGAAAACGTTGTGCCCTAATTTTATTTTATTGAAACAACAAGCACATTCTAGTGTCTTTATGGATTGCAAATTCACGGGTGGAGACACGGGTGGAGAGTTTATTTTTTATTTTTTTTTCGGTTAGATTGGGTTAGTTTGGTTTAGTTTTGGTTAGTTTATGTGAGTGTTGGTCAATTTGGGTTAGTTTTTTTGGGGCTACGGTGGGCGATCGTGTAACACGCCGGCTTGAGAGACCTTTAGTTCTGATTGACGTGGGTTCGATCCCCGCGGTGAGCTGAAATTATTTTCTGTTCTGTATTTAGTGGCACTCTCACTGGCTAACGCTACTGAGTAGACTGCAGTATTATCAATTACTGACAGTCGAAAAGTTTAATGGTTAGCCTAAATTAATTGGCCCTGCTAGCTCAATATATAACTAGGTGATGTTCTCCATCATCAACTTAGTTAGAACTGCATTGGTCCTGGGGTTGGCGAAAAGGGTCTTAAGGCCTACTCGCCGGGCAGTGGTTTGCCCTCCCACCAATACCAATACCAATACCAATTGGGTTAGTTTTGATTAGTTTTGGTCAATTTGGGTCAGTTTGAGTTAGTTTTTCTGACATTATTCTCAAATTCTCATTATAACTCAAACTAATGTGATTTAGTAATGGCTCACGGCTCTATAATGGATAAAAGCGAAATCAATGACAAAAAACATAAAAAAGTAGTATTAAATAGTACATTTTGTATCAAGGGCGGAAAGTAGATGATTTTGACGAGGGTATAAGTAGCAGCACGAGCGAAGCGAGGGCTGATATTAGCCGAGTCAAAATCATCTTTCGTCCGTGATGCAAACAGTGCTTTTTGTACAACCAGTTTGTAATCATTTGAATAATTATGAAAATCAAAAATAAATAGTCGATCCGATACACTGCACTACACTGCTGACAAGTCAGACAACTGACGAGTGACAACTGTCAATCATGGTTTTCATGTTTACAATAGGTGTGTTCCTGTATTCTTTTGTGGTGCGCATTCATTGTCACCGAGATTGTCACGTGATAAGTTCCTTTTGGTATGCTAGACTGTCACGTGGTTATTAGATTCAGAGGCGTTGGGATCCAAGGAACCGTTGCTAAGCGACCTACTTTTGCGCCTGCAGGCGCGAAAGTACTTTTAGGCCCGGCTGCCAAAATTAGCGACTTTCCGCCTGCTTTGCATGCATTGAAAAGTGGACTTCACGTGCAGGTTGTACAAAAACAATATTACTCGTTTTTCAATAAATATTACCTTGAATGTACTGGGTAATCTATCTATGCAGTCATTCCGGTCCTTACATATGTCTCCAAACACACGATACGCATTGTAAATCGCAGCTTTTATCTCTGCAAATAATTATTGTTTTCCGTACGGCATGACAAAATTTCATAAAATTTTGACATATCATAGTCAAGGTGAAGTTCGGTGTTCGGTACATTCTTACCCTGTTTTCTTTTTCCGATTTCATATTGAACTATCACACATGGATATCAAATCTGAAACGATTCTAATACGCAGAAGTATAAGACAAGAGGACTTGCTGAACTCACTGGAGTTTTATCTGAATACCTATCATTACACAGTTCCTATGAGTATGTACACGCATTAGGCACCTGCTTTATATGGATGATCTTATCTTGACGGTTTGAATCGAATTTCGAAGATTGTCTTATTGCGCATCAGCTCCAATTTGACTCATCCGACTTGATGTTGAAGACTCTGATGACATTTTTCGACCCTTTTACCAAGAAAAATAATTATCAAACTAGGTATTTTATAAACATTGAAAACACTATCCCACCTTTGTTTTAAAGACGAATAATCTAATTATTCACAGAATGTGATTAAAAGTCATTATAATTATTAATTGATAATTAATTTTTTAAATAAACAACTGACCATAACCCAAAATTCAAAACAACAAAACAAGTCGATTGATAGCAGGACTAAGAAAACTTTTGCGCATGCCACTTACTAAAAGTACGTTCGAATTTCTCTGGACTGTTTTGAAGGTTTTTAACTAGTTTGAAAACTAAAATTGGTCATCGCTAGAGCATCTGAATGCTAGTTTCAATTTGCTAGAACGCAAAACTTCAGTATGCGGAATCTCTGACGATGTTGTTCCGTTTGAAATCGTTGCTCAGAAACTCATATGAACAGAACAACTGCATAATCGCCTAACAAGCTCTCGAAATACCACCGCTGTTATCCTTGTGGAATCTTGCACTTTTTTGATCTATCATTTTTGATTATAGGGCTTCGAATACAAACGGCGGAGAATGGTGAAGATTGATTGAATTTCCTATAACATCAGTTGGACTCATCATATTGAGCGCGGGGTCTCGTTGAGAGAAGAGACCTTCTTCAAAATACATATTGAATATACTAAAGGGAATTGGTTTTCGCTTCTTCCGATAGGGAGGCGCCAATTCAAAAACGCAATGGCACCACATCGCATTACCGCTCCATACTAAAAAGCATGGAGCAAGCTGAATTAATTTGATAACTTACTTTCCATGAATTTTTTCCGTGTTGGGAACATTGAAATTATGAACATGTGTGTGCATAATAATCATCATTCTGTTATATTCTCAAGAAAAATATTATTTATGCTACCTACTTTATTTTTTTTACTTGATATAAAAATCTTCAAATTTCTTTCTAACACCATTAACAAGTTAGGATCATTTTCAGTTTGCAATCTCTCTCGACAGGCCACAGATTTCAATGAACCCAATACATGTCCCACGCATATAATCGATTACCGATCTTGAACAACATTGAGCTCTCTAGACCCAAACGGGGTCTTCATTGATACCATCGAAAACGTCGCTTTAAGTTGATTGACGGCATACTCTTAAGCACAGTGTCGTTATCGAAAAATCCAACGTGATTTAGAGCGATATTATCAAGAAACTTTCCCTCGTAAGATTGATAGATTTGTTCAGCAACTGTGCCATGACATATTATGGCCATTATTCTATTGTCATTGACTCCTGATTTAAAAAAGCCCTTGATTTGCAGGAACAATTAGGTAGTTGGAAATAACGACTACTTGCTCGAAGCCTTTCACGTCTTTAATATTGCGAAAGAGTCTTTTCTGGAAAAATTGGGCCTCATGGAATCTATATATTTGTTTTTGCGAGAAAGCATTTACTTTTTGTTGCCGCCATAATTTCCGAAAGGGCAAATGTGATAAATTCGAAACGTGACCAGTGTTCTTATCCCTCGAAATTGAAATTGTATAGTTCCTTAAATTGGTAAATGCAGCATTCTGAGTTAACTGCCCATAAAATGATTGTGAACATGAGTAGTTATGTTACGATAAAACCTTGCCGGTAACGTGTTGGTGTGATACGTCGTGATATTTTTTCTACTCAGATACAGCCCATTGTTGAATCCACCTTTATCAATATGAATGTCAAGATAGATTCTTATTGATCGAAATGAAAACAATATTATGTATTCTAAAGTGATTCAGGATAAGATGCTAATCCTCATATTATGATTGTGAATCCTTGAATGATTTGGAATGATGTTCTACTTTCACCACTGGAAAATGTGATGATGATTACTATCTTTATTATTATTTGGGAGCAGGGATAAAATAACTATACTCCAAATTGTTTATTGAACATGTAATCATAATATATTATTGCACAAATGCATATTCTGCTTTCTCCACCAAACAAGTATCAAGTCTTGACAAACCTCACAATATAACAATTAATATATAATAATATTATATAATATATATCATGATAATAATATATAAAATATATAATAATAGAATAATAATATATAATATAATATTAATATATATATATACAGGGTTTCCTATTATGATTCATCCCAAGCTATTTTCTTACTCTATGATTAGGCCTAAACTACACCTTTCTCGAGAATAACAAAAAAAAAGTAAAAAAAGTTTATTTACATACCTATTTTTCCGGATATTATTTCAACCTATATCTATGAACCTCTATAGATTTTTTTCCTACTTTGCATGATTACAATATCAGGTGCCATATCATCAAAAACTAAGTAAGGACATGAATACAATGGGTCATATTTCGAACCTGAGTTATTTTTCAACAAAATCTTGTCTTTATTTTCATAAATAACAGGTTAATTGTCATTACTTTCCTTCTTACCTTTAAGTCGATCAAATTTGACTAAGCATCAGAGTGTGCTATCTGCAACCTATACTTGAGTTCCAACGGATAGTTGTCAAAATTGTATAATGGGTCTGTTTTGTTTAGGATATTTGAGGGTAAGTTGCATAGTTTTCCGGATACCTATTCATGTGGTGTATACTCTGTTCTAGAATGTACAGTGTTATTTTTAAAAAAATACCGAAACTGTAACCAAGTCTCTTTGGAAGTCGAATTTAAAAATTCGGTACCCTGGTCTCGAAAACAAAACAGTATTTCTTGAAATACTTACCATATCTTGGTACGAGATTTAAAACAAAACTTTTTGCAACAGTAACAGCTTCTTTTTTTTCCAAAGGGTTACATTCCACAAACTTTGACAATTCGCATTGAATCGATAAAATATATTTGTTGGCTTCATCATCTTTCTCAAAAGGACCCACGAAATCTAAATAAATGTTCTCAAAACGAAGCTGTTGTCGTTATACTCATTGGTTTTCTGTTTGGTTAAGAATACATAAAGCGTTGACAGTCATCACAATCTTTCACGTAACTTACAACATCTTTTTGTAAACTAGGCCAAAAATAGTATTTCTTCAGGTAATTATACATGCGAGAAATGCTTTTTAATTTGATTACTACATTGATACATACACTTTTTGAAAAAATTCGTCAACTTCAATAATTCAAAAGATGCTTTTTTGACATTTTTGTCATTTATTCCTAACCCAAACTTTATGTCAAGAATATTATTTACAGCATCTTTTGAATTGAATTTGACCATTTTTTTTCTGAAGTGTATGTATCAATGTAGTAATTAAATGTACCGCCATTTTGAAGTACTTGAAGATATCGACTCAATATTCAAGGGTTATGAAGTACTCATCAGGATCTACAAAATGAGGTGCCACACGACCCCTCTTTCAATTCAAAAAAATGTTTCAAAATGTCGCCCAAAAGGGGGGGAGGACCTTTTAGAGCCGCACTGTATATTCTTTTATTATTAACGTCATTATTTTTTCTAAATAGGAAGAAATGGCTGTGCCCTTATTATTTATTGGGACACTGATGACGGCTTATTATTAGCCGAAAGCGCTTTGCCAGCTACATTAATAAAAGATTATTGCTCTGAGTACTCAAACTGTTTTCTTCCAATTATCTTTTCTTTTATTTTCTATATCGATTGATTTAGCTAAATCTTCTTAGTCGTTATTGTCAGTTGGACACAGTTCAGAAAAATTTTTGGGCCGCCGCTATGTTAGTTGTGATTAGGAGATCGTTGCATTATTTGTGAACGGGCAGTGTTAAATGAGTGACTGTACATAAATAATTGTCAGTAAATAAATTATCTGAAGCTGGACACGTGTTGCTCTGGTCAAGAAATGGTTACATCGGTGTCAGAAGTGGGATTCATTTTGTGCTATGGAAACAGACATAAATAGCCGTCCTAATAGCTTCGAAAGAAGTGCTTTTGAGTAAACTTAAGGTTTCTGAGTTGAAAAGGGAGTCGGATGAGCGTGATTTGGATACTAGTGGCAAGAATGCTGAGCCACAACAAAGACTTCGTGCGGATGTATTGAAAGATGGCATTGATCCTGATACGTCTCAATACAAGATTCCTGAATAAAGAGACATTGTCTCACGGTTATCCGATGTTGAACGGAAAGGTCTATACAAAACCATAATAAATGTCTAGAGTAACATCCATGTAAGTTGTGCCCCCCTTATACTGGTTTCATCCCGAATATGAAATCATCAGTAAGGCAGCATGGCACCACTCACATCAATGTTACTCTAGGCAAAATACCTACTCTAATCTGTGTGCAGCGGCTGTTTTGGACAACCACTGCCATCTATTGGCCCGCAAATCAGCTAACGCGAATAAATGTGGGGTATGTAGCGAGCTGTACTCCTCGACCATGGCATGAAGAGGCATTGTTTTACGGTTATCCGATATTAAACGGAAAGGTACAGAACCGTGATATTGCCACCTCACTCATGATTCCATATTCGGGATGGAACCGGTATAAGGAGGGCACTACTCACATGGATGTAGGCTCTAGACATTTATCACGGTTCTGTACTAACCTTCACATATCACTCAAATTATATAGGAAAATCAATACAATAGTTTGAAATGGAATTCGCCAGCGCCCTTTAACGGGTAGTCCTCGTACTTTGGTATTTTTTCTCAAAAACGTGAAGAAATCTGTTTTTACTTCATACGGTGGAGCCATCTATTAGATAAAATAGGATCTATACCACGTTCGAAATTATAATTCAAATATTTATCACATGGTGTATCAAAAGTTATTCTGAAAAAATGCATAGGTTACTATTTTCAAAAACGTTCATTTTGAAGTCTAAAAACTATGTCCGCCATGTGAATCAATATTTAAATTAAATTTTGAATTTTGTAATCATAAAATGCAAACCACAAAATTTATAGGATCTGTATACCTAGTTGTGCTACAGTTTTGTTGTTCAAAATGGATTTTACCTTGCTGAACCAATTTTTCTAAAACAGTAGAAGAACTTTTATTGGATGTGTTTTGTTGAAGATACCTATCCACACATCCAGGGGACGATACATTTCTCATAGAACCCACGATAAGCTTACATCATAGTTCAAACCAAGGTTAAAACACAAATTTCAAGATGATCTAGAACTGAAAAGTAGAAACTTTCGACACAAAATTCAAATTACACGTGAAATGACAATGACGTGTGGAGTTATGGATTGGTTATTTATGGAAACCGTTGTTAAGGAAAACCTCCGTCTCTAGCGCCATCCAACAGGTAGTCCTCTAAACAAATCCAACCTGATCAACTGGTTGCCTAAAACTTCATTTACATTGGCTCTCATTCAAGTTTCCTATATATTTTGAGTGATATGTGCCAACCTTTCCGTTTAACATAGGATAACCGTGAAACAATGTTTTTTTTATTCCATGGTCGAGGGGTAGAGCTCGAACATACATAACATCTATTCGAGTTCGCTGATTTGCGAGCCAATAGATGGCAGTGGTTGTCCAAAACAGCCGCTGAACACATACCCAGTTTAGGGTATTGTGCCTAGTATTAAATTGATGTGAGTGTTGCCATGCTGCCTTACTGATGATTCTATATTCGGCATAAAACCGGTAAAAGGAGGGCACTACTCATATGGATATAAGTCTAGACATTTACTAGGGTGTTGTACCAATCTTTCCTGATCCCAATCCAGTGAAAAGATTATTGGAAGAGAACTCGAGGAAGTTGGAAAATAAGTTTGAAAGATCTTCTAGAGCCATGGAAGTGAAGTTTGAATATTCTTCTAGAATAATGGAAGTGGAGTTCGCAGAGTGTTGCGGATGATTACTGGCAGTCTAAGGTGCTTTGCGAGGACCAGGAGAAAGATCCAGTTCTAAAGCTCATCATCGGATGAAAGCTAGCAGGCCAACGACCAGCTTGGCAAGAAGTCGCACGATTTTCAACCACAGTGAAACCCTACTGAGCTCAATGGAACTCACTGGTTATTAGCGACGGCATTCTGATGAGACTGGTAAAAAATCTGGACAGAACGGATCGGAACAGATAGTGGTTCCTCGCAGCCGGCAGATGGAAGTGATGAGATGAATCAATGATGACGTCACGGGCTGACATCTGGAGGTAGCCATGACGCTGGGAAACCTGCGGAAAAGGTCTTTCCGGATCAATTGTCAGGCCGACGTCCGGGAGTGGTGCAGGAAATGCGCTGTGAGAGCAGAAAGAAATGTATCACAGAAACGCGCGAAAAATCCGATGTGCCAGTACAATTTTGGAAGCCCGTTTGAGAGGATCGCCGTGGATGTTGCTGGACCATTTCCTGAGTTGAATGAAGAAAATAGATACATCCTGGTCGTGATGAGATACTTCAGTGAGTGGGCCGAAGCGTATGCCTTGCCAAACCAAAAGGTGGCTACCGTAACTGATGTCCTGATGGGATCTGCCATTTTGGTATTACATTGAAACTGCATTCAGACCAAGCAGGAACTTTCGATAGGTGCTATTCCAAAACGTGTGCAATGTCTTGAAAATCAGGAGGATAAGGATGACTGCGCTACACCCACAATCGGATGGGATGGTGTAGCGGATAAACCGGACCATCAATCAACACCTGGCCAAAGTTGTCTCTGACCATCAAAAAAACAACTTCATCCGTTCCTAGTTTTCTTCTGGCATTCCGGTCTGCAGTTCACGAATCAACAGGCAAGACCCCGGCAACAACCATCATGGTACGTGAACTCCTGCCCTGCAATCTGAGATTTGGCTGTTCACTTGGTGAAGATGTCTCTGGGGAAGATTACGCGAGCGATCTTTGAAGGAAGATGGACGACATCCACCAACGAGTCCGTCTGAACATTCAGAGTGCCAGCGACAGAATGAAGGAGGCCTATGACGTGAATGCGGAGGAAGGCGAGTTCCAGGCTAGGGAATTGATTTGGCTGCACAAACCACAGAGGCGACGAGACATGGCTTCTCCCCAAAACTGCAAAGTTCCTGGGAGAGCCCGTACGAGAGCTAGGGACTCCAGTGAATCCGTATACGAATATGCATCTGATCTTCTACACTGCTCGTCTACGGATTTGATTGTAGAATTGAGCACCAGGAGCGAATCAATTACGTCGGGTACTACAGTGTACTACAGTGTACTCGTTTTGGTTTCTCGTCATCAGCAATAAAATACGCTCATTATTTATGTTCAACGAAATCGTATATGTCTCCCGATTCAAAACTGCATTTTATTTCTCTAGGAAGTCGGCTCCAACTACACAGTTTATACTGAGTTCAAAAGTTTCAATCAACAAAAATTCATGACCCACCATAACATTGTTCATTTTCATAGGTAAGTTAACTTGAGAAAAATACATTCACTGACAATAAATTCGGGACAAGAATAATTTGAGTCAAATTGATATCCTTATAAATTTTTTATTTGTTGTCCGATTTAAGTAAAATTTGTACCAAAGTTTAGCCCTATGTCTTGAGATATTTCTCTTGATTTTGGTGTTGGAAAAATACCGATGGCTTGGTCATTTTACAGGGAGGAACAGAAGCTACTTTTAACCCTTAAGTTTTCAACACCCTGTGGAAAAATTGAGCGGCAAAATTCATCTTTATCATGTTCTGTTGTGAAGTGCAATCTTTTCTCAACAAAATGTTTCCTTGGTCATGTCAATATCTGTTTTTTTAGATAAGATGAATATCAATCGTTTTGTGATGTCTTCAGTGCCATCCATAACTGGTGATAGCGAAAAAGCAGTTTTTGAATCTGATTTATCACCCATTGCTTATGAATTGCTCAAAACTTAATCACTATTTACCTGTTCTATACTTTGTAACCTTTTTTTAAGAATTTTATCTATATGACTCGAATATTTCCTAATATTAGGCCTTATTTATAAAAAAAGGATTTGAAAGCAACTCCTTGCAAAAATCAAAGCATTTACTTCACATCATATTCATAAGAAAAAGAAGGAAAAGCTTTTGATTTCAAGGGGGGGTATCATACCATATCTAATGACGCCCTTCACCGTCATGGGAGACGTAGAGCAGGCTGCCTTTGATCGATTATTGAAAAAAGAGATAGTGATTATGAAACATGCTTTTTGGCAGTTGAAACGGCGGTCCCCGATTCTTAAATATGTCTGTCGAGTGAAAACGGAGAATATTGAATGGTGATATTCGCGTGCGCAGTGATTCACAATATTGCAAAGTACCTAGGCGATGCCAATCTCGAACATGCAATCGTAAGAGAAGATTGTGGATTTATTGCAAGAGGTACCGGAAGCGACGGATGCATCTACGCGAGCTGCAGGTGAAGCCCGTCACACACACACACACACACACACACACACACAAAAACAATTAGCTCCAGCTTATCTATAATAATAAAATAGGTGAGCGTACTCTACAATTGAACAAAGGATTGTATATTAGTATCAACTCCATTTTGATAACCATATTCACCAATCTATCTTTTTGAATAACAAAAGACCCAAAACATAATTTTTTGTTAACGTTATTTTCATTTTCGTCCGCGTCCGTTCTGATCAAAGGAAATATCAGCTTACTTGAACATGAGAGAACTTCTGTAACGCAACCGTTTTTTTAAACATTTTTGCCATCAACATTTTGGTTCTCAGCCTACCTTCAGAACAGTCACATTGGTTTTATTTGCCAGAACGTGCAGTGTTGTCAGGCTATCAAAGATTTAATAAAATTCAGGAAAAAAACATAATATTGGTAAATTAGCTACAAAAACTAAAGGTTTGAAATTGAATCTTGCAAATATGCGTATTTTTCAATGTAAGAGTCAAAGTAATTGATTTTTGGAAAAAGAATCGCTATAATTTATATAGGGTGTTTTCTACAGCAGGCCCAACAAGTTTAGAGACGAAGAAACTCTTTTTTTTCAAATGTAACACCCTGTGTGCTGTTATCTTGTTTTGTTAAGCACTCAAAACCCTGCAACTTTTCCATAACAATACACGTCATAAAATGTGTCGTTATCTCGCAATCTTTGATTATGTCAAAATAGTACCTAATTGGGATTTCTGGTTCATTCTCTGTACAGGTTACGCGACGAAACGTCATTAGCAGGGTATTCGGACCACGTGTTGAAATTTGCTTACAGAACAATGACTAAAACCAAAAGAGGTTGAGGATCTTTATTCAAAATCGAGTTGAATATCCATTATGGTATAATCGTAATGAAACAATTGGGTAGCTGCATGAAAAATTAAATGGATATTAATTTCTCCATTGCAATCTGTAGAAAATCGCAAAATATTCGATACGTATTTTTTATCTCGTTCAAATATGATTTTCTTAAAAGTTATTCAAGTTTTAAGCTCGGTATTTATAGATATACTGAGCATGGTGTGACGTCATAGTGCAGCACATTTCAAAGAACAATATCTTTGTCAATTTTCGACTTTCATGAAAAAAATACTTATCTCCTTATTTTTTATGGACTTTCGAATCCAACAATACAAAAAATTCATGCAACTTCCCAATTCTTATCATTAACAGAATCAACAAACAGTTTCGATGACTTTCTCCAAGTATGAATACCACGAGGAATACCATATCAATAAGTTCATGTTTGCGAAATTTTGAAATGTTGTTTTTAATTTAGGTAATTTGCAGCATCAAACCATAGTATAATGAACAACAAGTAGCGACAGCTCCATATATCTGGGGTCAAATTTCGTTCTGTCTCAATGACAAAAATTCGCCTCATTTATACCCTGCTAACATTTTGTAATGTAAAACTGTTTTCTAAATCAAGACTTTGAAACTTCGCATTAATCTTTAGACAAACTGCACAGTGGGTGATCGTATTGTATAACTTGATAGATAATTCACATATGTTTCAGTACCATTGAAGTCATGAAATCGGCTACTGTATGGAGTGTATGGTTTTATTTTACATTTCATAAGGTTAGCAGTGTATAAATGAGGCGAATTTCTGTCATTGAGACAGACGAAATTTGACCACCTTTAGGTATATGGAGCTGTCGCTACTTGTTGTTTATTATACTATGATCTAACTACAACATGAATTTTGACAAGATTTCACTCAAAATATAAATACTTGGTGATGCTGGTTGTCAAGGTGAATCAAGTTAACACGTTCGAATTTGTCATCTCGGAACCCATTTGAGAAGTACTATTTTGACATAATCAGAGATTGCAAGATAACGATACATTTCACGACATGTGTTCTAATGGAAAAGTTGCAGTGTTTTGAGTGCTTGATAACACAAGGTAACAGCACACAGAGTATTCCATTTGAAAAAACCCAGATTCGAAAATTGAGGTTCTTCGTCTCTAAATTCGCTTGTTGAGCCTGCTCTAGAAAACACCCTATATAATAATAGCGATTCTTTTTCAAAAATCGATCACTTTGACTCTTACTTTGGAAAATACGCATACTTGCAAGATTCAATTTCAAATCCTTTGTTTTTGTAGCTAATTTACCAGCATAAAGTTTTTTTCCCTAAATTTTAGTAAATCCTCGATTGCCTGACAACACTGCAAGTTCTGACAAATAAAACCACTGTATCATACGTAGAATATTACGCTTAATCCAAATCTCTAATCAAAAGTAGGGGTTGCCATTTAAAAAAAAGTGTATTTTTTGATGCCACGGTTTTCTAGTACACTCTGTATAAACAGTGATATTTTTAAATTGTGACCCTGCTGGGACCCTATGAGTTTTGTATTGAAAAATTTCTCCTATCTCTTTTGATAAGAAAGAAAATGGTCTTCCACACACTAATGCGCCACCCTGTATACTGGAGCGGGACCGGCTCGTTCCTTTAGTTTACCATGAAGGTATTCTTACTGGAGACGGGCAACCTTGGGCTGTTCTAGCAGCACTAATCGCTGAAGTTGGCTGTTATTTAGCGTCTTATCCTCGGTTTCTTGTACCATAACTCCGTCTTCAGTTGCTGCCGACTTTCGTTTGCCCATTTTTACTGATGATTTTGGCACCGGTTCTGGCATAAGTTGAGGTGTTAAGTCACGGTGAAACTGCAATGGTGCTCCCACAGCCTAGTCACCTGCAAATTGGGTCGCAATCAGAAATCTCCCGTTATTATGCAATTATGTACATACATGAAGAATGAGGTGAAAATTATACCCATATTCTTCGCCGCGTAGCCCAAAAGTCTTCCAAAAAAAAAGTTATTCTTTGAAATCTGTACCAAATTTGTTCATCCGCATGCATCGCTTCCATTATTATCGTTTCCCATGGAAGTAACGGTGAAATGCGCTTGTTACCTGTTTTGTTCTTGTCGGTTTTCTTTTTCAGTCTTGTCTTCATAATGCCCACTTTTCTCATTATTGCTTACGAGGTCATGTCTTTTCTCTTACAGCTGTCTGTAATCTATGACAATTTTCAGAATAGCCGCTTCCTTCTTCACTTTTCTCGCGAGAAGTTGAGACTTTTTCAGTATTGCTGGGTATTGTTTTATCTTTTCAGCAATGAACTTACATTCAGATTGCTCAATATCTGTGTCATGTGACTCTAATTGGTCGCCTGACGGTTCTTCGTCACTTGCCGTCTTCTTGGAAACTCCGTGTACAACTTCCAAGTGATTATCTCCTGACGAGCTAGGTCGATCGAACATCCGGACACCCCATATACTGTTTTTATGTAGAAGAAACACTTCCTCGGATAAACTACTAACACAATCATTCACGTACTGAGTATTAATTCTATTATGATCCCTCTGCCTCTGATTTTGCAAGTCACATCTTGTTCGACGCAAATCAAAACCTTTTCTTTCTATTTTCTCTTTTGAGCTTTACCTTTTACTTCTACCTTTTTCTTTGAAGGAGATGCTTTATTTTCATGAATACGGGCTTCAGCATACCCTTGAACAGTTTCAGTATAACCTAATACATCTCCGCTCCTAAGCCTACTATTAAAAACTTCTTTTGCTTGCTCAAAGTCCAACACAAATCTATTCAACTTATCTATCCTACTGCACTGATGTTATCTCTTCTTTCCGTGTTATCCTTGTTCAGGTTTTCATCGAATACTTCCAGTTCTTCCAATAAGTCTTTGGATGGTTCCACCGCCTCTGAAATAACATTCACATTTCCATTTCCATACCATAAGAATTCATTGTATTTGTCTTTACTACTAGCCATCACAATTTTCATAACCATATCCATGTTATACATCCATTGATTGTCAATATTTGTTTGCAACCATGTTTTTCTTCTTTTCAGCTTGTTCTTTATTGCAGGATCGCCATATACTGTAACTCAGTGCATCATCTTAATAATTATTTGGGAACGGGGATAAAGTAAGAATACTCGTTTGTAAAGCTTGATATATTCTGTTCTAGTTTAGTTAAAATGACTCGATTACCTCTAATTGTTTATTGAACATGTTATCATGATAAACTATTGAATATGAATGCATATTCTACTTAAGTACGGTTCTTACGAGGCGATTTTGGCTGACTGATTATTGTTGGTCGACAAAAATCGTGTTGAAACGATTATCGGACTGGAATGACACCGTCAAACTTGAAAATTGCCCAGCCGATTCAAAGTTCAGAGCATGGCAACTTTTGGTCGTTCAACAATAATAGTTATTCAACTTCTATTGAAAGCATGTTCTCATTGAACGATTGTCATTCAATTCGACAGCAACTCTACGTTGTACATTGAAAATCGCCTAGTGAGAAGCGGACAAAATGATTGTCATTCAATTCGAAAGCGATTTCAAGTTGACCGATCAAACTCGATTATGGGAAAACTCAATTCCTTTGACAGCTTTCATAACACCGGAGGGAAGATACGAATACCTGAGAGTACCATTTGGTTTGATGAATGCACCCTATGTCTTTTAGAGGGCAGTAGACAATATTCTCGGTGGACTCAGATTCACTAAAGTTCTTGTATACCTGGATGATCTTCTCATTCCTTCCAAGACCGTTGAAGAGGGCATGTGTGTGCTGAATGAAGTTCTTTCTCGCTTAGCCGAGCAAGGAGTTTGTTTGAATCTAAGTAAGTGTTTATTTCTGGCCGAGGAAATTGACTATCTTGGATATAAAGTCAAAGCTGGAACTGTAAAACCAAGTGATTTGAAGGTTAGCGCCGTAGAAAATTTCCCGATTCCCAAAGATGTTCATGCTGTTAGACAATTTTTGGGTCTCGTTGGTCATTTTCGTAAATTTGTTCCGGAATTTGCCAACAAATCAAAGCCTTTGACTGAACTGTTAAAAAAAGGAAATTCATGGAACTGGACCAATTCCCAACAAACGTCTTTCGACATTCTGAAACAAAGCTTGACATCTGAACCCGTTCTAAGTCTGTTTGATCATAATCGGGAGACAATACTCTATACAGATGCCAGTAGGATTGGACTTGCTGGGATGCTAGTCCAAATCGCGGATGGGCGCGAATATGTTGTGGGGTATTACAGCAAAACAACCAGCCTGGCAGAACAGAAATACCATTCTTTCGAATTAGAGGCCTTGGCCATGGTGAGGTCACTACAGAGATTTCGGCACAACTTATTCGGTATTAGGTTCAAGATTTTCACTGATTGCTCAGCGGTACGGAGCGCAATACTAAAGAAAGACCTTAATCAACGCATAGGTCGTTGGATACTTGAAATGCAAGGCTATGACTTTGAAGTTGTTCACAGACCGGGCACCAATATGATGCATATTGATGCACTGAGCCGAAACCCTAATCCTGCGAAAAAAAAAGTATATGTGCTACCGTGATAAATGAGGATGACTGGTTATTAGCAGCCCAACACGGAGGTCGTGAAATCAAGTCCGTGCTTGATTCCAACGAACGCCAACAAAATAAAGACATTTTCAAAAACTTTGAGCTCAAAAGGTGACGAGTATACAAACGAACGCATCATGGCAGCAGACCATACTTACCTAACGGATGCAGGTGGCAAGTTCTTCGAATGAATCACGATGACATCGGTCATTTTCCGTATGATAAGACCTATGAACGGATCAGTGGAAAATTCTGGTTTTCAAGGATGAGACGCTTCGTGAAGAAATATGTAAAAGCGTGTATTAACTGCATGTACCACAGAACCCAGTCAGGAAAGAGGCCTGGTTACCTGCACCCCATACCAAAAATTATGCGTCCATTTCACACCATCCACGTAGATCATCTGGGACCCTTCTGCAAAAGTAGAAAAGGAAATACTCATGTTTTAGTGATTGTGGATGCCTTTACGAAATTTTATTTTGTACAAGCTGTAAGGAACACAAAGACCAAATATGTTCTTCGAATTTTGAGTGACATCATAAAAGTTTTTGGTGTGCCGTGTCGAATAATAACCGACCGGGGTAGGTCTTTTGATTCCAAGCGGTTCAGAGAATTCTGTCATCAACGCAACATCAGTCATCACCTCAATGAAGTTGGCATGCCAAGAGGCAACGGGCAAGTGGAGAGGTATAACAAAACTGTGTTGGATGCTTTGGCTACCATGGGAGCTGATGTTGAAGATGATGAATGGGACGACAACATACCAAATATGCAGTTGGGTTTGAACAGCACGTTGAATCGTGCCATCAACTGTTGCCCTGCGGAAGTGCTATTGGGCTATCGCACAGAGTCAATTAACGTGGATCAACTCAACGAGATAGAAGACATCGATGTCCTCCACTTACGTCGGGATGTCGCCGATCGTATTTCTGAAGCTCAAGCTAAACAAAAAGAGCGATTCGACAGTCATCGAGCGCAGCCAGCCGAATATTCCATTGGAGAGTTGGTCCTTGTGAAGATTTCGTCCATTGTTGGAACTGGGTCCAGTCGAAAATTGGTTCCCAAATGAAAAGGGCCTTTTCGAGTTTCCCGGAGCGTCGGCAATGACAGATATGAGGTAACCGATATCCCTGGAATGAAGAGGTGTAACCGACCCTATGTAGGTGTATATGCTACTGAGCATATGAAACGATGGGTGGTTTTTGGAGACTAAAGTTTCTCTGGGTATGTGGTTTGTTTCTGTTAAAAAGAGGAAAACTTGAGAATTTCGAATCCGTCGAGTAAGTTCTCTGTGCACGTTTGCCGTCGAGACTATACTCTGTGATTCCTGCTAATTTTGAATCCGTCGAGTTAGTTCTCTGTGCACGTTTGCCGTCAAGACAATACTCTGTGATTCCTGCTAATTTTGAATCCGTCGAGTTAGTTCTCTGTGCACGTTTGCCGTCGAGACAATACTCTGTGATTCCTGCTAATTTCGAATCCGTCGAGTTAGTTGTCTGTGCACGTTTGCCGTCGAGACTATACTTTGTGATTCCTGCTGATTTTGAATCCGTCGAGCTAGTTCTCTGAGCATGTTGGCCGTCGAGACTAGACTCTGTGATTTCATTTGGTTCCTGGTCCGCCGAGGCAGTTTCTGTGCAAGTACTGCCGTTGAAGCTGGTCTCTGTGATCTTGTTGTACAAGACCCGTCGAGATTTATTTCTCTGTGGTCTCTTATTAATGATTTAGTTTCAGCATTATCCAGTCAGGAGGGCCGAATGTTAGCAACAGCACAAAATTAAACGGTCAGTACGACCCTGAACCTCCAGCGCACGCAAAACCAGGAATAATGCTGAAATTGGAGTGGGGATTCGAGCGTTTCCCGTGGGGATGACGCATCGGAAACAAAAAACTGTCAATTATCCTGTATTTTACGTTCTGTTAAAAATAGATTGATTCTTTTGAAAATCGAGTTAATTGGTTAATCAAGTGTAGTTTTTGGGTATATTCCTTATCATTCGTTATCATAAGTATTCGAGTTTTTAAAATATTTGTAATTTTATGTCAAATATGACGTTTGTATGCTCCAATTTAATTGTGAATTTTACCCATAAAAAAGCCTTTATTATTGGATTTGAGTTGGATTTCTTGTTGGAAGGGACCTACTTTAAAAGATTTTTCACAACATTTTGATAATCCTTGAGATTGACAAAATCTACCGATAGATAGCGTTAGGTTCTACAACATTTCACATTTTGATAAGTATTATTACAGGGTGGTCAAAAAATAAGATCAAAAATGAAATAAAAAAAACTGCCAAAAATCAATTTTTTAAACCACCAAATTTTATAATTTTATTTTATGGAGCATTGGAAATAACGGTAAGTTTGTATAACATTGTTCACTTCAAAATTTGTAAAAATAATAAAAATTTTATAGAGAGTGACCTTTATTTTAAATGATAAATACTATTCAATGATAACATTTGCAGATCTTCATTGATAAGAACTTTTTCTTCTTATTCTTATCATTATTCCTTTTAAGAATAATATAGCATCATGTTTACAGAGATTGCGTGCAAGATATACACGTGACTTCCACCCCGATTTTTGTCCCACAATAAATGACACTTTGTTTGACCTATGAAAAATAACATCAGTATTTCACTCACAGGACCCTGACTTAACAAAGTTTGAGAAAAAGAGTTTTGATTCATTGATTTAATTTTGCTTTTCGGACGGTCAACGCTTATCTTACTTCGATAGCATATCAATATCATATGAAAAGTTTAAAAAAATGTATCGGAGCTCCATCCTTCATAAACAGTACGCTTTATGTTGGTTCTAGAGAAAAGTCAACAATATATTCGGAAGACTTCGATTGTGATTGAAAAAGGTATTTTTTTTAAAAAAAAAAAAAGGAATTTCATAAATCGGGAATCTGTCAACATGCATTTGATAAAAATCATAGAATAAATTGGGAAAATTCAAAAATCTTAGCAAAAAAGCCATGTTCTAAATAACGTGAACTTAAAGAAAGTGCATATATTATGTTAAATTCTAATGAATGTTTAGCAACTTGCTCTGTAAATTTAAGTAATACATGGTTACCTTTATTAAGAAATTGAACATAGCCCAAAAAAGTAAATTATAAATATTGAACATATTATGTAAAGTTAAACCATCAACACCACACACTTCAATGTCAGTAAAAGTGACATTTTGTGCCAAAAACACGAAAAAGTCAATTTCACTACAAAAAAAAACGAACTATATTTTTAGAATTTGAGTTAATTGTTCCATTTTTAGGTTTTCACTGACGACGGAAGCAGATTCGTTTTCGAAACGTTTGATATTGATAAGTTTTATTATTTACTAATAGACTTTTTTCAGGTAATATAGAAGATCGGGTGTATAACACGTACTAGTTTGATTGATATTTGATAGGGTGTGGCGAAATACCCAAAAAAAAAATCTTGTTTATCATTTTCAACTTAAACAAAAGTCAAAAACAAACTGCAGATCTTCATTGATGAGAACTTTTTATCATTATTCCTTTTGAGAATAATAGAGCATCATGTTCATACAGGGTTATTCACGTTATTCGACACGAAACATTATGGCTGAAGTATCTGATTTTGGAAAAGTTTTTTTCTGGATGGACAGGGACTCTTCAAAACTACATTTTAAAAATATGTTCACGTTATACAGGGTGTCCCCAAAACACGAAACGTATCAAAGTGTTTTTTTTTAAATGATATTTCAATTCTTCCTTCAATTTTGATCAAAAATTGTGATACAACTGATATTCCTAAATTCAACCGTTATCGAGATATCGGGTCTTCAAAATCAGATTTTTTTCACCTTTGACATGTAATAAAACTCAAACTATTCAAGTTAGACAAAAATAGTCTGCACTTTCCTATCTTAAATTTTCAAGAGCTATTCTGTCATTTGTAAAGAAGGTACCCTCAACTGACAACTTTTCTCGACACATTTTGACATTAATTTTTTCAAAATAAATTTAGTCTTCTTGAATAGCTCTTGAAAAGTTAAGATAGGAAAGTGCAAACCATTTTTCTTTAACTTGAATAGTTCCAATTTTATAGCATGTCAAAGGTGCAAAAATGAAGTTTTTGAGACTCGATATCTCGATAACGGTTGAATTTAGGAACAATAGTGGTATCACAATTTTTGTTCAAAATTAAAGAAAGGATTGAAATACCAATCAATAAACAGAGAGTTGCATTACAGGAAAAAAAACTTTTTTAAAGTCAGACACTTCAGCCATAATGTTTCGTGTCGAATAACGTGAAAAACCCTGTAGAGATTGCGTGCAAGATATACACGTGACTTCTACCCCGATTTTTGTCCCTCAATAAATAACACTTTGTTTGACTTTTAAAGGATAACATCAGTATTTCACTCACAGGACCCTGAACTTAACAAAGCTTGAGGCAAATCAGGAATCCAGAGAAAAAAGTTTTGATTCATTGATTTGATTTTGCTTTTTGGACTATCAAGGCATATCTTACATCGATAGCATATCAATATCATATGAAAAGTCTAAAAAAGTGTATCGGAGCTCCATCCTCCATAAACAGTACGCTTTCTGTTGATTCTGGAGAAAAGTCATCAATATATTTGGATGAATTCATTTGGGATTGATAAAGGTACCTATATTCCGACGCTTTGATAAAAAAAAAATACGAAAGGGCTTAATACGTGATTATAATAAATCGATGGAAATTCATATAGAAATAGGAAGAAAACAGTTTGAGTACTCAGAGCAATAATCTTTTATTAAAGTAGCTGGCAAAGCGCTTTCGGCTAATAATAAGCCATCATCAGTGCCCCAACTGAAAGTGATACCGGCATGAGTTACGTTCTTAAACGTTTATCGAAGACAAAGAATTTATATAATAAAGGAAAAAGAAACATTTTTTTGTGGTACTCACTAGTCAGTTGTGTACAGTGGACATTTTTTATCAATTTGACCATCATTGGGCCCCTTTCAAGGGTGCTTATTATTCGTAAAAGTGGTCCGGCATCATACAATACTTTTTTCAGAAGTTATCGAGGTCAATCAAGTTGACAAGGTTTAAATAACATCAAACATAAGCACGTACAAGACATTTACAACACTTTAAAATGAATGTATAGTCTTATTTTATCATTCTAGCGATGATTGACCACGAGGCGAAAGGTGAGAGACGAAATGATACAGGTTATTGAGCGAATCTGGATAAAATAATGCAAATCATAAGATCAAGTTAGGTTAGAATTAACAAATGGAGTGGACTGCACTGGTGAATTGACCAACAAATCGACAGGCAAACCAATGTCAGGCTAGTGGTGATAGTAAGTGAAATTGAGGGAGGCAGAAGTTGCGGTTGGGGAATTTTTTTAAAATAAATCTTAGTTTGTAATCTCCTGTGAAGAGGAGTGTATGATCTATTTAAGTTAACTTGAATATTAAGACAAGATGGGTTTGACTTCAATTCATTGGAAATGTAAATATCCTTCAGAAAATCCAGATGGTTAAAATTCTTCGAAGAAACTTGATGGAGAATCTTTGAGTTAGATCCAGGGCTAAGATTGTGATCATTCAACTTAATGTGTTCACCGAAAGCAGAGTTAGGTCTATTCAAATGTTCGGAGATTCTTGTTTTTAAAGGTCCACAGGTGCGCCCAATGTAGGAGCAACTACAAGAGTCACATTCCAATTTGTAAATTCCACTTTTCGACAACAAATCAAATCTATCCTTGGTGTAAACCAACAAAGAACTCATATTGCCTGAAGTTTTGAAAGAACATCTCAAATTTTCGTTATATTTTAGGAAAATTTTGGAAATTTTCTTGTTAAGAAAGGGGTTAATAAAAGGGAAAGAAATGTATCTAGGGACTTGATCTGTATTAGGGTAAGTAATTGATTTAAGTTTATTAAACGAGACTTTTTTGATGAGGGAATCTATAATGTCTGGGTCATTTCCATTATTAGAGGCAATCTGTTTCAATATGTTCAGTTCCAAAGAGTAATTGGCTGGTGAGAGAGGTATATTGAGTAAACGATGGACATAGCAATAAAAAGCTGCCATTTTATGTTGATATGGGTGGTTTGAGTTGAAGGGTATGACATGATCTGTCTGGGTCGGTTTTCTGAAAATGGAGAATTCAAGGTTATTCGGAGTTTTGAGTAGAGAGATGTCGAGAAAATTCAGCTTTTGGCAATTCTCAACTTCCAAGGTAAAGGAGATTTTTGGATGGATGGAATTCAGCTTCGAGAGTAGACTTTGGGCACCCTGTGGGTCGCAATCCAAAAAACATAGACAATCGTCGACATATCTGTACCAATGCAAGATTTCTTTGTTATTGTCCGTGACAATAAAGTTAGATTCAAGGTTATCCATAAATACATCAGCCATAAAGGGAGACAAACAACCACCCATTGCCAGTCCATCGGGTTGTTTGTAGAATTTATCATTGAATAAGAAAAAATCCTGTGAGAGGCATAACTGAAGTAGAGAGAGAATTGAGGTTAATTGATCAGGGTGGAGTTTGGTAGATAGAATGTTCTTGATGATGTCTACAGTTTTGGCTTTGGGGACAGTAGTAAAGAGATTGGTTACGTCGAAAGAGCCTAAAAGGTAATTGTAGGGTAGATTCAAATTAGAAACTTTATTTACCTGATCCAGAGAATTCTTAACGCCAAACCTGGGAGTGAAGCCAGAAAACTCAATTGGGAGGCTAAGAACAAATTTGGATAGGATAAAGGAGGAGTGTTTGTAAAGCTGACGACAGGTCTTATAGGGGTGTGTATTTTATGAATTTTAGGAAGACCATATAGACGTGGAGTGAGAGGGTTGCCAGGAATAAGAGTGCGTGGGGCGTTATTTGAATTCAAAATAACCTTGAAATGTTTGATCAATTTAGAAATTCGCCCGATTAGACTGTTGGTAGGGTTAGAAGATAGGAGTTGAAAATTGTTGTCAGACAAGAAACTTTCAACTTTGGCAGTATACGACTCTCTTTCCATAATAACCAGGCAATTACCTTTGTTGGCTTTAGAAATTGTTAGATCATGATTTTTGATTTTCAATTTTATAGATTTCAAAATTTTAAGAAAGGATGAGTTTTTGGTTGTAGATTGTTTTGTTTTTTTTTACTTGAAACTTTGCAAAGCTGTAAAAAGATCATTACGAAGAGATGTGTAGTGGAATTTGAGTCATGTTGTAATATTAGACAATTGGTTAATTATGTCACCTACATTATGGAGGTTGCATATCAGCAAAGTACCAAATTCCAAGAGGGCGCTTGTTATTATTAGACCCACGGTATGTTGTAGCTTAACCCTGTTATAATTAAGTATGTCATGATTAATAACAATAAGCTAGTCTAGATCGAGGCTGTACAGATTTTGATAGAGTAGTTAATAATAAACCCCTTAACTGAACGGTCGTGTTTGATTCCTTTGGCACGTAGGCGAACTCCTTACCACCTGGAACATTACATGGCGATCCTGCCAGTTGCGTGTCAATAAAAGAGCGATTCAAGTCGCGGATAGTGAGTAGTTCAAAGATAAGTGAAGTTATACGATGGGGAAATCAAATTCAGAGCATTTCGAAGTTACGGATACGGGAGTTGTGAATTCCAATTTCATAGTGGAAGAAGAAGCAGTTGCTGTGCCCCATGATATCCGCGTTGTTTTTTATGTCCTTGCATTAGGAGTGTGGATCCTAGTTGTTATCAAATTGAAAAAGGCATATAGGAGAAATCTAAAAAAAGATTTGTCCAGAAGCATAGTTTTGCGACCCTCCGGTTGTCAAGACCTCTGATACGAGTTTACTGTGTTCGGATTAGTTGGAAACGTCAACTGGTGTTCACCAACGCTGGCTTCGAGGAAACACTCTAGTTGTTGGCAGGAGCCGCAAGAGTGCATCGATGGACAAATTTGGTAGCAGCTCAGCATAATCCAGAACAATGTCAACACCAACCGGATAGTGCATCGACCCAATAAGATCAACCAGCAGAATAACGTAGAAATGTAAGTGGTTAGATACTAGGATAGTTATAGTTTTGCAAAATTTTAAAGATATTTAATGAGTCGATTGTAAAATTTTATGAAAATTTGAAGAGAGAACCGGCAGTGCGTCGCACAGATTTAGGTAGAGTAAATAGGTTAATATTGGAATTAGAGAAACTAGAAGGACAAAATTATAAATTGAAAAAGGAGATTCAACTTGAAGCTATCACTGATTTAGGAGCTAAGAAAACTGTTGTAGATTATATTAACGCAAGCGATACTTACTTGATAAAAGCGAAGACAATCTTAAATGGAAGGTTACAAGTTCTGGTGTCTGAAGAGAACTCAGAAAGTTCAGCAAAAAGTTCAGAAAAGTCAGTTTTAACATCCGCCAATATGCCTGATAATTTCGATTTGAAGACTGCAGCTTCCTTGTTGCCTGCTATGGATGGCACCGAGGAAGTTACTAAGCAGTTGATAGACGCTATCGAATTGTATAGTGATTTCATCAATGATAATGGGAAGTCATTACTAATTAAATACGTATTAAAGACTAGGTTGACGCAAAATGTGAAGCTAAGACCACAAAGTTCGTATGAAAGTGTCGCTAATTTGGTGAAAGATATGAATAGTTATCTAATTAGTAAGAAATCAGTCGCGGTGCTTTCTGCCCAAATGAATTATGTGAAACAGGAGTCCAAAACCATTGATGATTATGCTAAAGTCATTGAAACTCTGTTACTTGAACTAACGACTGCCCAAGCAGATGGTGATAGTGCTCTGTTGCCAATTTTTCGCAATGTCAATGAAAAAATCGCAGTAAATGCATTTTCTAATGGGTTAAGGAATGCTGAGTTGCGAACCATTGTTAAGGCAAGGAACTATCAAAGTTTAAAAGATGCGGTGTTGGGCGCCAGAGAGGAAGAATCGGTAAAGTTGACAAATACTCAAACCAGCAGTACAAATGTGTTTCACATGGGAGATCGAGCTAATGCTTTTAATAATAATCGGTCTTTTGCTGCGGGATTTAGGGGTAGATCAAGGGGGACAAATTCTTCATTTTTCAATAACCGGGGTTATAATAATAGTTATGGGTTTAGGGGAAATTTCAATAATAGGCAAAACAACTCTAGGCCACCGGGTCATCGAGGCCAAGGGCGCGGTCGAGGTAACAACTATCAGAATAATCCAGGACAAACAACGCGTCATGAAGGTCGAGTGTATGTTGCGAATGAAGCAGAGGGTAATGAGCACCAAAACATAAGTCAGCAGTTTTTTCGAGAAACACTGAGTCTATGAAAAGTAAAACAAGCCATGAGGTATTCATGTTTAATATGAATGCATTGAATTTTATTATTGTAAATTATAATAACAAGGAATTATTATTTTTGATAGACTCAGGCGCGAGTATTTCATTTATTTTCTCGGATTATGTAGCTAAAAACGAAATTATAAACCGAAACAAAAAGTTGGAATCGCAGGCTCAACAACCTCGTCAGGACGCGCTTGTATATCATTTGGCGTGGGCGATGAATTGTTTTCTTATGAATTTGTAATAATGGATAAATTTGATTCCCATATACATGGCGTGTTGGGTGCGGATTTCTTAACGAGATACAAAGCTGTACTCAATTATGAACTTTTTGTCATTTCCTTTCAAAGTAGAGACAGAGAATTAGTAGTTCCATTGCATTCTAAGTGTGATTATTATGCGAAAATACCTCCCCGTTGTGAGATTGTCAAATACTTTTATACGAATAAAACCGATGATTGAGTGGTAGTGAATGACAAAGTTTGCGAAGGAGTGATTGTGGCAAGTACTATAGCAAAACCTGAGATTAACCAAATTCCCGTAAGGATAATGAATGTCACTGAAAAAGAAGTGACACTGCGTAACTTCCAACCACATGTTAGAAAATTGGATGACTATGAGTTCTGCGAATTTAACAGAAATGACGTATTTGTTGAGCGAGTAGAAAAAGTTCTTGATTCAATAAATACGTGAAATATGCTGACATTTTTCATCTAGACGGGGAACCTCTTACTACAACAAATGTATATCGCCAACGAATTCGAGTAAGGGACAACGCAACACCGGTCTATGTTAAGCCTTATCGGCTGCCGCATGCGCAGAAAAATGATATACACAAACATGTTGATAAGATGTTGAGTGAGGGTATAATAGAGGAGGCGAAATCCGAATGGTCATCTCCTGTATTGATAGTGCCGAAAAAAGCTGACAAAAATGGTGTTAAGGCAGTAAGAGTAGTTATAGATTATAGGTTGTTGAGCAGACAGACAGTTAATAGACTCATTTAGACAACGCATGTACAAGAATATTCAGCGACAATATTGTTGGCCAGGTCTGCGGAAAGATGTTGAAGTGTTTATCAGAAAATGCGATGACTGTCAAAGGCATAAACATTCAAAACAAAAAAAAAATCCAATGACTGTCACGACAACAGCTAAATCATCGTTTCAAAAAATATCGTTAGATTTGGTAGGCCCTCTTCCTGTGGACATCCAAAATAATAGGTACATCTTAACTATACAATGTGATCTTACGAAATTTGTCGAAGGGTATCCATTACCAGATAAGGTTGCGAAAGCATTTGTTGAAAATGTTGTGTTGCGATACGGCATACCTTGTGAGGTCCTCACGGATCAAGGAACGGAGTTTATGGCAAGCATTTTTAAAGAATCATGCAAGTTACTTGGCATTCGGCACTTAAAATCGACAGCATATCATCATGAAACTTTGGGTGGACTCGAAAACTCACATAAACACTTGGGTGCATATCTTCGTATGTATTTTTCCAAAAGTATCGAAAACAATTGGAGCGATTGGGTTTAATACGGGTGTTTTGCGTATCATAGCACTGTGAATACAGTAACGCGCTACACGCCATACGAACTTGTTTTCGGGAAACCAAGTCGGGTACCTTCAAACGTGACGAGTAATATTGACCCTATCTACAATTTTGATGACTACCCATTAGAGCTGAAATTTCGGTTGCAAAGTGCATGGGCGGATGCAAAAACTAATTTGGTAGATTCAAAAATGAAGCGAAAGAAAATGTTTGATAAGAAAAGTAGGGAATATGAATACAAAGTAGGTGATAAGGTTCTTATCCAAAACAAGAATTTAGGAACTAAACTTGACCCTTTGTATAAAGGTCCTTATGAAGTTATTGAAGTAAAGGGATATGATTTGGTTCTATGTGTAAATAACAAATATAAGGAATTCCATAAAAATCTAGTTAAGTTATATTTCAGCTGAATGTAATAATTAATATCAGGCCAAATAGCAAGTAGATATTCATTTATGTAATATAGTTATGGTAGGTTAGCAGTACGTTGTTTATGTTATTGTCGGGTCGGCAGGTGTTCGTACGTTTAAATTGTAAAAGTGGTAATTAGTGATAGTGAATACAAAGTGAATAGTGGACAATGTGGACATTCTATTTTTGAGGCATTATACTGTTACCTATGTAGTATTTCATACCTGTCCTTTTTTTTTTTTTTGTAAAAAGGAGGGAATAAAAACAAAATGTACATTCATTTTATTTTAATTTTTTTCTCCGTGGGAGGTGTAGTGGAATTTGAGTCATGTTGGTTAATTATGGAGGTTGCATATCAGCAAAGTACCAAATTCCAAGACGGCGCTTGTTATTATTGGACCCACGATATGTTGAAGTTTAACCCTATTATAGATTAGTAACAATGAGCTAGTCTAGATCGAGGCTGTAAAAATGTTGATAGAGTAGTTAATAATAAACCCCTTAACTGAACGGTCGCGTTTGATTCCTTTGGCACGTAGGCGAACTCCTTACCACCTGGAACATTACAGATGACTTCTGATTGAAATCTCTTGATAATTGTTCAACAATAATGTCAAGTTCCACCGAAAAACTGGGAAGCCCCATATCCGAGGGTTGTTCAGTATCAAAACAAAACTTCAAGCCGAGTTCAAGAAGTTCAAGTTCCTCCACATCAAAATTGATATTGGAGAGGTTCTTGACTCTGTCGTGAAATTTAAAATCAGAAAATTTTTGTTTGTTGAAGATTTGGTTATTTTTAAGAATAGATTTATTTGACTTGATGAGGTTGTCCAATTTACGTTTTAATTTTGTGTATTTGAGGCGTTTTTGGGCTGAAACAGTATCTACCACTTTGTTAAGCAAGTTGTTGATCAATTCACCGGTGCAGTCCTTACAAAGTAGGTTATATAAGATTTTGAGTTTACAATTAAGGAAATCTAATCTAGCATAGTGTTTACAAATTTCAGATTCGATGTTATTTAGTTCAATAGACGACTTAATTTTCGAAGAAACATTTTTAGAAATTTCAATTTTAGCAAAAATTGGTATGACCTGTTCTTTGATGCAGTTCTTCAGGAACCATATGTCGACGTCCAGAGTGTCTCTCTTGATGGAAAGTCTTTTGTACATTGCAGCCTTTTCCGCCGTACTGCGGTTGGATAAATAGGAAGGAATGGCTGTGTTGCTCATCTCGAAGTAAGAAGAAAACAGTTTGAGTACTCTAATAATCTTTTATTAAAGTAGCTGGCAAAGCGCTTTCGGCTAATAATAGGCCATCATCAGTGCACCAACTTAAAGTGATACCGGCATGAGTTACGTTCTTAAACGTTTATCGAAGACAAAGAATTTATATAATAAAGGAAAAAGAAAAAAAAATTGTGGTACTCACTAGTCAGTTGTGTACAGTGGACATTTTTTATCAATTTGACCATCATTGGGCCCCTTTCAAGGGTGCTTATTATTCGTAAAAGTGGTCCGGCATCACACAATACTTTTTTCAGAAGTTATCGAGGTCAATCAAGTTAACAAGGTTAAAATAACATTGAACATAAGCACGTACAAGACATTTACAACACTTTAAAATGAATTTATAGTCTTATTTTATCATTCTAGCGAGGATTGACCACAAGGCGAAAGGTGAGGGATGAAATGATACAGGTTATTAAGCGAATCTGGATAAAATAATGCAAATCATAAGATCAAGTTAGGTTAGAATTAACAAATGGAGTGGACTGCACTGGTGCATTGACCAACAAATCGACAAGCAAACCAATGTCAGGCTAGTGGTGATAGTGAGTGAAATTGAACGAGGAAGAAGTTGCGATTGGGGAATTTTTTTAAAATGAATTTAAGTTTGTAATCTCCTGTGAAGAGAAGTGTATGATCTATTTAAGTAAACTTGAATATCAAGACAAGATGGGTTTGACTTCAATTCATTGGAAATGTTACATTTTAAAGTTACATTTCAAAGTGTTGTAAATGTCTTGCACATGCTTATGTTTAATGTTATTTTAACCTTGTTAACTTGATTGACCTCGATAACTTCTGAAAAAAGTATTGTATGATGCCGGACCACTTTTACGAATAATGAGCACCCTTGAAGGGGCCCAATGATGGTCAAATTGATGAAAAATGTCCACTGTACACAACTGACTAGTGAGTACCACAAAAAAAATAAATCTTTTTCCTTTATTATATAACTTCTTTGTCTTCGGTAAACGTTTAAGAACGTAACTCATGCCGGTATCACTTTCAGTTGGGGCACTGATGATGGCTTATTATTAGCCGAAAGCGCTTTGCCAGCTACTTTAATAAAAGATTATCGCTCTGAGTACTCAAACTGTTTTCTTCCTACTTCGAGATGAGCAACACAGCCATTCCTCCCTATTTATCCAACCGCAGTACGGCGGAAAAGGCTGCAATGTACAGAAGACTTTCCATCAAGAGAGCCACTCTGGACGTCGACAAATGGTTCCTGAACAACTGCATCAAAGAACAGGTCATACCAATTTTTGCTAAAATTAAAATTTCTAAAAATGTTTCTTCCAAAATTAAGTCGTCTATTGAACTTAGTAATATCAAATCTGAAATTTGTAAACACTATGCTAAATTAGATCTCCTTAATTTTAAACTCAAAATCTTATATAACCTTCTTTGTAAGGACTGCACCGGTGAATTGATCAACAACTTGCTTAACGAAGTGGTAGATACTGTTTCAGCCCAAAAACGCCTCAAATACACAAAATTAAAACGTAAATTGGACAATCTCATCAAGTCAAATAAATCTATTCTTAAAAATAACCAAATCTCCAACAAACAAAAATTTCCTGATTTTAAATTTCACGACAGAGTCAAGAACCTCTCCAATATCAATTTTGATGTGGAGGAACTTGAACTTCTTGAACTCGGCTTGAAGTTTTGTTTTGATACTGAACAACCCTCGGATAAAGAGATTCTCAGTTTTTCGGTGAAACTTGACATTATTGTTGAACAATTATCAAGAGATTTCAATCAGAAGTCATCTCTTCGTAAGGATCTTTTTACAGCTTTGCAAAGTTTCAAGTCATAAAAAACAAAACAATCTACAACTAAAAACCCATCCTATCCTAAAATTTTGAAATCTATAAAATTGAAAATCAAAAATCATAATCTAACAATTTCTAAAGCCGACAAAGGTAATTGCCTGGTTATTATGGAAAGAGAGTCGTAAACTGCCAAAGTTGAAAGTTTCTTGTCTGACAACAATTTTCAACTCCTAGCTTCTAACCCTACCAACAGTCTCATCAGGCGAATTTCTAAATTGATCAAACAATTCAAGGTTTTTTTAAATTCAAATAACGCCCCACGCACTCTTATTCCTGGCAACCCTCTCACTCCACGTCTATATGGTCTTCCTAAAATTCATAAAAGACACACCCCTATAAGACCTGTCGTCAGCTTTACAAACACTCCAACCTCTATCCTATCCAAATTTGTTCTTAACCTCCTAATTGAGTTTTCTGGCTTCACTCCCAGGTTTGGCGTGAAGAATTCTCTGGATCAGGTAAATAAAGTTTCTAATTTAAATCTACCCTACAATTACCTTCTAGTCTCTTTCGACGTAACCAATCTCTTTACTACTGCCCCCAAAGCCGAAACTGTAGACATCATCAAGAACATTCTATCCACCAAACTCCACCCTGATCAATTAACCTCAGATCTCTCTCTACTTCAGTTATGCCTCTCACAGGATTTTTTCTTATTCAATGATAAATTCTACAAACAACCCGATGGACTGGCAATGGGTAGTTGTTTGTCTCCCTTTATGGCTGATGTATTTATGGATTACCTTGAATCTAACTTCATTGTCACGGACAATAACAAAGAAATCTTGCATTGGTACAGATATGTCGACGCTTGTCTATGTTTTTTGGATTGCGACGCACAGGGTGCCCAAAGTCTACTTTCGAAGCTAAATTCCATCCATCCAAAAATCTCCTTTACCTTGGAAGTTGAGAATTGCCAAAAGCTGAATTTTCTCGACATCTCTCTACTCAAAACTTCGAATAACCTTGCATTCTCTATTTTCAGAAAACTGACCCAGACAGATCATGTCATACCCTTCAACTCAAACCACTCATATCAACATAAAAGGGCAGCTTTTTATTGCTATGTCCATCGTTTACTCAATATACCTCTCTCACCAGCTAATTACTTTTTGGAACTGAGCATATTAAAACAGATTGCCTCTAATAATGGATATGACGCAGACATTATAGATTCCCTCATCAAAAAAGTCTCGTTTAATAAACTTAAATCAATTACTTACCCTAATACAGATCAATGCCCCTGGATACATTTCTTTCCCTTTTATTAACCCCTTTCTTAACAAGAAAATTTCCAAAATTTTCCTTAAATATAACGAAAATTTGAGATGTTCTTTCAAAACTTCAGGCAATATGAGTTCTTTGTTGGTTGACACCAAGGATAGATTTGATTTGTTGTCGAAAAGTGGAATTTACAAATTGGAATGTGACTCTTGTAGTTGCTCCTACATTGGGCGCACCTGTAGACCTTTAAAAACAAGAGTTTCCGAACATTTGAATAGACCTAACTCTGCTTTTGGTGAACACATCAAGTTGAATGATCTCAATCTTAGCCCTGGATCTTACTCAAAGATTCTCCATCAAGTTTCTTCTAAGAATTTTAACCGTCTGGATTTTCTGGAGGATATTTACATTTCCAATGAATTGAAGTCAAACCCATCTTGTCTTAATATTCAAGTTAACTCAAATAGATCATACACTCCTCTTCACAGGAGATTACAAACTTGAATTTATTTTAAAAAAATACCCCAACCGCAACTTCTCCCACGTTCAATTTCACTTACTATCACCACTAGCCTGACATTGGTTTGCCTGTCGATTTGTTGGTCAATTCACCAGTGTAGTCCACTCCATTTGTTAATTCTAACCTTACTTAATCTTATGATTTGCATTATTTTAGCCAGATTCGCTTAATAACCTGTATCATTTCATCTCTCACCTTTCGCCTCGTGGTCAATCATCGCTAGAATGATAAAATAAGACTATTAATTCATTTTAAAGTGTCGTAAATGTCTTGTACGTGCTTATGTATGATGTTATTTTAACCTTGTTAACTTGATTGACCTCGATAACTTCTGAAAAAAGTATTGTATGATGCCGGACCACTTTTACGAATAATAAGCACCCTTGAAAGGGGCCCAATGATGGTCAAATTGATGAAAAATGTCCACTGTACACAACTGACTAGTGAGTACCACAAAAAAATTTTTCTTCTCTATTATATAAATTCTTTGTCTTCGATAAACGTTTAAGAACGTAACTCATGCCGGTATCACTTTCAGTTGGGGCACTGATGATGGCCTATTATTAGCCGAAAGCGCTTTGCCAGCTACTTTAATAAAAGATTATTGCTCTAAGTACTCAAACTGTTTTCTTCCTACTCCGAGATGAGCAACACAGCCATTTCTTCCTATTCATATAGAAATGCCTGTCGGCTTTCAAATGTTGATTTCCTGGATCATTTGTAGATTGAATTTTGAGTATTTGAAACAAAATTGCCACCCTGAACTCCAAATTCCAAAGCACCACTTTTATCATAACAGAGAAATTTGGATAGATATGTTAATCGATCAATCAGTCATCAAATACTATATTGTCCAATACGACAAAGCAGCCAATTTCAAAATTCACATCCACTTCAAGTTTACCTCAGCTAAAATGTTACTCAAAGTGACATTGAAGTATCGTCCCTTAATTTCGAAAAATTGCACGTTAGCGCCATAGGCGAAAAATTTTGAGGTATTTCCCCTCCATTTGTAATGAATTTTCCAAGAGATTGTAGGACCGGTACTATTCCATCATTCAAACTTAAATGTGTTTTCCAATTATACTTTCTGACCAATGGGGACCTCCAACCCTCCCTCTCCTTGGCTACGCCCCTTAACTCAACTTGAGAAATGTAGTGGCGAATAACGATCAAAGTCCAGCTGATATAATAAGTGTTCACAACTTGATGTTTGACGTCGAATATTACCAATTTGCATATCATAAAAAAATAGATTATACTAAGAGTCTCAAGAGCTTTTCATCCACTACTATGAACTTTATTTACCGTAGTAAATGATGATCGTATTATGTTTGGATTAAGCTAAATATTATTATGATGGCGCACTTTGTTTAGGCATTATTGATATTCTAACGGAGGCTTTGTGTCAAAAAACAAAGTCGAGCTGCTTGGCAGCAGAAATCAATAGTCAAAAAATTGATAAGAAAACCGTCAAGTCTTCTTCTCAAAAAATCATTGTTAGACTGTAAAATTTTAAGTTAGTTATCATCACATCAGAAGAAGTCATCTTTCAATATACAGGCCACCGTCGAAACACACTTCTTTCAAAAATTGACTGATCGGTATTCTCTGCCACTATTCATATCAAGATTTTTGATAGTCTGGTTTCCTGCCATAATCGCAAATTTGCATCAAACATACAAAAGTTGTGACCTCTGTTATTGTTACCAAGTAAACAATAACCAACATCGTTGGTTTGCATGACCCACTGCAGAATTATGATTGTGAATTATAAAAATTGGGATTATTGTCGTCGTTTATCAACATAGACCCATACTTTATCATATTTTTGAAAAGATTGTGAAAAGACAAATCAGTTTCTGGATAAATATATAGGGGTCTTATTTCAAAAATCTCAACATTGTTTAATATTTCAAAAACGATTATATCTGGAATAAAACTGATTACGCCACTGGACGTATTAAGTTCTACCAGAACTCGTTTTCACATGTCCGAAAAATTACCAAATAGCCTCGCAAATAGCTGAGCTACAGGGGATTTCCAAAAATGCAACTTTATCAAAATCACCTTGCATATGACATTTCTGTTCATGGCATCCTTCGTCACATAACACCTACAATATAAAGGAAAGTCAAATGGCAACTTGTGACATGTTTTTAGCCAGCAACCAGTAATACATGGAAATGCGTATTTCGCAAAACATCCACCGCGGCGCTAGAATTTGCTTGCTGTCTTGTCCCTGATTGATTGGTCGGTTGTTAAGGAGAGTTTGTTGTCATTGTCAAAAGTTCTTGTTATGGGCTTATTAAATTTCATCTTTGTTGAAGTAAACTTTTTGAAAATGGAGTGTAATCAGAAGCGTCGTTATAACAGCTTTTGTGTTATTCCTATTTGTCATGATTGAGCAAGTAAGGGACCTAAGGATGATGCGGAACTTTTCACAAAGTGGATTTGTGAAGTGGCGGAATCCATTCTGATGATTCTTATTTAACCGATGTTGGAATTTCATCTTTGCCGCTCCGCCCGCTAATTCGTTTGAAGGTAAATGAAAAAAACAAAAATATAATTTATTTTTGTGAAACCCAGTTGTCTTAGAAAATGATAAAAATCATGTATATTTTAAATGGAACACTTCGAAAGCATCGTACAGAGAAAATATGTAGCGAAAATAAATTTAATTGGACATTCTAATTGAAATGTTTGTTTTATCATTTGAAAACGAATGAAACAGTCGGCAGCATAGGTTACTATTCTAACATTGAGTGAATAAGAATAACCATAGTGGATACATTTTTAAATGATTATTCCAGATACTTCCACTCTTGTGGGTATTATCACCATGTAATAGTCAAAAAAAGTAAAAACGCCATGAAAACAACTTTCTCCATTTGAAAACGTATCTATTTCGAAATTTGGGTTGAATATAAATGCATATCTTGAAACCAGGAACAAAAGCTCAAAAAAATTATAAGCATTTCAAATTGCCGCAGAAATATAGCTGCGACAGAAACCTGCAGATGGCGCTGTATGCTGATGTGGATTTCTGTTTTACCATATCCTGTCATGTATTTATGTGGTTATCCAAACTACCATTGTAGGGCACCACTTGATAACGTCAAAACTCTCCAACAACCTTTATCATTGCAGTTTCCATCATATTGTGGGTGTTATGTGTCCTTCGTTTTACAAAAAAGTAGCCCAGGTTCGTCAAAATCGCAGAGTTGTATCTTTAGTAATAACCAAGATAACCCGCAATTGCAACCAAAATGGGACACCCTGTTTCCTGTTTTAGACATTTTAATCCTTCACACGTCCACCTTTAATCATTTTGAACCACGTTTTATCCACGTTATAATCAGTTTTGATGAGCGTATTGAAAAGTTTCTTTTTTTAATACGTCTATTTTACTCCATTTTACAATAATTGCTAATATGTGTCTTAGACTTAAGATCTCCTGATGTTTGACTGGTGCCTTTCAAATTTGTACTTTGATTTAGGTGAGTCCGTTTTTTTTTCTTGTATAACAGTTGTTGTTATTCTCCACTTTTAGGTGAAGAGTCCTGATGAAGGGGTGAAATGTCCCCAAAAGCCAGACAATTGATTAAAGGAGACATAAAGTAGCCTTTCTCTTATCATTTCACTGCCTCCCACGAACGCTATGCAAAAAGTGATCATTTCACTCTTTCACTCAATTTCGCAGGACAAAATTCTTACTTATATTGGATTCACACCCACGTTGATAAGCTGTCACACACTCCCCATCAAAATACTATACACAGAAAGTCAAGATATATCAGAATGTCTTGAATTTATTTTTTTCAGACAGATCAAGTTCAAGTTTTTCCAATAATCTCCACAATCGCAGAGCTGTTAACATTGTTAAGCCTGTAACTAATTTTTATCTTGAGCTCCATGGCAGATGGGGAAAATTGGAAAAGGGATTTTGTTTCTCAAGTTCTGTGGCAACATTTCCCTTATGGGAAACTTTTTGCTACTTTAATACATCAAGAAAAACTTTCACAAATAAATTTTTTCTAACAATACAAGGTTAAAATCACACGTTGGCGTCTCTTAGGAATAACAATTCTCGACATGCTGAAATAATATTTGTACCCATTATGATGATGAGCATGACGCTATATCATATGAAAATCCTACTCGATCACTTCTGATAACCTCGAGAATAATTATTCTTCCATCTTTGAACCGGAAATGTTGCAGTTCGTCGCAGAGAACTCATATCAGATGAAATCTTACTTATTCATGACTCTGATTGGAAAATTGACGACATGCATTGGCGCCAAGATCTTTGAATATCGACACATTTACTTTCATACTTATTATTAATCTATCATGATCCTAAGAACAAAGTCATATTTTTTTGATATTGACCAACTTACATGATGGAATGTATCTGATATCAAATATATCCTACAATCTATTTTCTGTTAAGATTCTAGAGGCGTCTTTAACTAGCTCAAGATTAACTGCTCCAAATGTGGTCAATTGTCTCATCGAAAAACAATGTCGAAGACTTCCAAGCTTAAATCTATCGCGACATAAAGATCAATATTTCACAGTCCTTGCAAGTATGTTATTTTTCACGAAAACACGATTTCTGAACCATATGTACATCTTATAAGTGATGACTTGGAAAGAAAAGGCTATAGGGCAGAGTAAATGGAGTACTTGAAGTTGTTATTTTCACCGGATTGTTCTGGAGAAATATACTACTATCTGGTTTATCTTTTTGGTAAAAACATGAAGAATTATTCGTTTCTCGATAAAGTGATCTCTACTCCGAATATCTGTTAGGACCTTCAATAGCTGTCCCTTGGAAGTCAATATTGGCATGCTGGCTTTATGTTGACTGTATTCATTGTGATTGATTACCAACAGTTAGTCCTGCTTTCTCAAATTTATTTTCCCAAGTATTGTTCATCAAAATGGTCTGATTGGTTCCGGAATAATCAGTCGTTAAAATGTCACAGTCAATTTGATGGAGCTCCGTTTTATCTTCTCGGTAGTGGCTTAGAAAAATTCCAGCAGGATACCGTTGTTTACACCAATTCTCAGCCAATCATAACAAATGTGGGAATATCCAATTTCAGGTTTATCCTGGCATGAAGAAAACACTCATATATAAACTGACAAGGAGCTGTCAGTATACCAAGCCAAAAAAATGCCTGGCGGCAGTCATCTCTGTAGGGTATCCCAGAAACCACTCGTATCGCCCTTCGTTGAAGACCAAAGACCCTTCACATGTGTGGAGAGTGTCCCCAGATTATCATTAAATAGCTGAGATGGCCGTGAAAGATAGAGAAGTATGCATGTCCAAAGACATCCTCTGACACACATGCCCTGAGGTTTCTCAGAACAAAAATACCCAAATTGAGCTTTGCACACAGCCTATCTCTATGGATATTCCACCGCAGTCTCTCATCCAGCTGTACACCCAGGAACCCGAAATCACCACTCCTGACTCCAAGTGTCTCTTCTATGTTTTTGAGAGTGAAGACACAATGTCGAGTTTTCTCTTCGTTAAGCAAAAGCTTATTCCGTCGAAACCATCCTTTAGTTCTGCTCCGCGCTGCACTGGCATCGGTCAGAACATCATCCAAACTGCTTCCAATGACAGAAATTGTTGTGTCATCTGCATAGAGTGTATATGCCGAATCTGTGCTTGACACGTTTTGATGATTTGAAGCTGTACTTAGAACTGGTATATGGATAATTTTTGATTGAAGACAAGTTGTGTAAAGTTCTAATGCTGTAAATAAATAAAAAATGAATCTGTATTTCTGGTTAAACCAAACACCAGCAGACTGTCTTCGAGAATCTTCTCATGCGTTTTTTCTTATGACTCGAAATAATTAATCATTTTAGAAATGCATGTCTAATAAATCCATTGCTTTTAATCACAAACGCATAAAAAAAATGGTATTTTGTGGCTCACTCATTCTCTCTTTGAAATAATGGATACAGATATCACTCAAAATAGATATCACATAGAAAACTCCCATACAAAAGTTTGGAGTGGAATTTCTCAGCGCCCTACAACGGGTATTTCTCGTACTTTTGCCTTTGATCTCACAAAACGTTAATAAATCTATTTTATGCATACGGCGTGGTGAATATTGAAAGATATCCTGGGAAAATGCATAATGATTACTATTTTTTATACTTTTCATTTTATGATGACTAAAAATTAAGTCGTCTGCGGGACAAATACCAGCTATGTATATTTTTCAGTAAATAACTGTTGATAAGCCATAAGAATCAATAATGTTTGAATTAAATTTTGAATGTTGTGTCTACTAAATGCATTTCACTTCCGTTGTCTGAAATTGGATTTTAAATTTGTTGTATCAATTGTTTTTGAACAGTGGAACATCTTCTATTGATGGAAAGGATGTTTTTTGTGAAAAATATCCACACGTTCATGGACGACACATTTCTTATAAAACTCATGATAACCCTTCATTATACGTGACATAGAGAACAGAACACCCAGTTTTTATGAATTTATCACAACATCTTTTTGTATAAATGTCTGGTGGGGTTAGCTAAGTAATCGATCAACATTAAAGAAAAATCCAACCATTGGAAAAAAAAAACAAAATAATTGATAATGATTTGGTCCTCTACGATGTCTTATGCACTCAGTAACACGTCGGGGCATACGCCTAATAAGATGGTCGATTTATTCTCGAAAGAAAGATACCATCCCAGGCAACGTGAGCCCCATCCTGAAGTGCCGCTAGAGTCTGTGGAGGATGGGGATCTTCTTCCCATAATATCCCAGACGTGTTCTATGGGTGAAGGATCGAATGATCTAGGGGACCAAGGCAACAAATCGACGATTGTCTTCAGAGAATTTGTTTTAAACTTGCAAAATCTCAAGGTTCAGGAAAAATCAACAAAGATTTCGATTGAGTAAATTACAAAAAAAATTACACCCTGTGAATACATTATTTTAAAAATTGCAGAATCCGCATTTGATGTAAAATGATGTTGAAAGTCTATCAGCTTCGGATGCACAAAAGCCCTCACCAGTAATAATGAACAAGCGATGAGACTCACAAATTGCTGTCGCAGCAATGGTTTATGCTACGCAATTTGAAATCTTGTATCGCTGTTTTTACCTGAAAATCCTCATTCATCATCATTACGCGGGGCTCTCCGCGGTATTGTGAAAAGTGATTAGATGCTGATTAAAGTTTTTGCTTCGTCTAAGAACAACATCTGTCGAAAAAAAACTATAAATATACCCCGAGTTGACTCCAGCGTGGTACTAGAGAAAGAACACGCGAATGAGAATCAAAGGTAAGATTTGAGGAAAAGATAACGGGGGAGATTAAATGGAAAATATCCAATAATAAAACTCACCTTATCACACTAATACGACAATTTTCGCAGAAATTGATTCCGGCACGCACAAAAGTATATCTGGTTTTTTGAGCTCTAAGGTTTCCAATTTTCACTGATGAAAATTATTCACCAATCACCGATACGGTCAAACGGAATTTTGATACCCAATTTCCACAGAATCTAGTATGAATCGTATATTTGACAATGCCGCAATGAGTTTCTCCCACGATAAAAAAACTACTTCCTTTAAAAAAGTAGGCTTTAATGCTATTGGTCAGAAGAGTGGCGATATTGTGAAATTTCTAGGAGATTTTTGTGAGTCGATATGACAACGCAGCAAAATTTGAATTTGAGTTTGAACAAATGGCAATCAGACCTGAATGTCGTTTCTGTACACTGCTTACGAAATGAAAAATGTAATGCTACAGTGCTCAAAATGTATTGGAAAGATATTTGTTAAAACATCAGAAACGTAACCCACTCGCCTAGGTAGCCTATTGATTTTGAAGGATGAGCACTCGAGTAGCGAAGGATGCCCGTGATCATGATCTTGTTTGTTATAGTATCAGCAAAGTGAGGCAAATGAATAATTCATGATTGCCCAGTATTCTCTTATTTTCGAGAAACTTGACGCTTGTGGACCAGTAATTATTTCCCCGTGGTATCTTACGATTTCAAATTTGTGTGCGTGTGCTCATATGGTCTTAGTTATGGTATCGTCCATTGGTTTCACGGCTTTTCACGGAGATTATTCAGATCAGATTATTCACGGCGTGACTTTGTCGCCGCGACTTCGTGGCGTGCGTCTGGAGCCGTCTTTAGATAATTGTCGACCAAGAACTCCAACCTTATACTACACGTGAGTATGCAAAGATTGTAGTGAGTCCGATGAGGTTTTCCTCAGACACCAAGTAATATATTTTGAATTTTTGGTAACATTGAGTTTTCACGTTTTCAACGATTGGAGATGAACAAGATCTTTCTTTTTCATATTAACGATGACAATTGATGACCTCAACTAGGTGAATGCATCGTCACATCAAGTGGAGATCTGCCAAAAGAAACCAAAACAGCTAGAGAACGTTTCAACCAGGAACTATACACCGCCGATGTCTCCCTCTCTCTCAGGCTGCGTGAGGGCCTCAAATAGCCTGAGAGAGACGAAGACATCGTCGGTGTGAAATTTTTAGTTGAATCGTAGTCTACGAACTAGCAGGTATTTCGTGAATTGAAAGTTAAATAATGACAATAATGTAGAGAAAACGGTCTTGGTATCCTGAGGTGTCTTTCATTCAAGTTTCCGAGAAAATACCTTTTGGTCTTCATATCTGCCCGAAGCCGTAGTTACCAGCAGAGTTATAACTATGTATCGGTAATGGAACCGTCGAGCCACTAGTCTGACTCTTTTATGGGTCTGCTACAACCACTCCTGGCCTTAACTTTCATGGACAATCCAAATCACTTGAATGATATTCTGGTTCCGTTGCCCTTCTTGTGTTGTATGCAGCTGGAGAATATGTCGATCCTGAGATCAGAGACAATCGATTGTTTCCTCAATTTTCTTTGACAATCCAAGCTAACTAGCCCAAACTAACCCATTTATCCTCGGTGTCCTTGACAGACTTGCTCTAAAATATTAACAAAAAATAGTTAAAATCGCAAGGTTATATCATTTAGAGCTGCATGATAAACGTAGGCACAACATTGTTCAATTTCCATGTACTAATATTGATTCGACTGTTGGACATGTCATTGTACAGGATGATTCATTTTCAGCGACAGGGTGCCAGTTCTCGTGAACTATCATCGTGTAGGCTTGCGGCAAAAAATTTTATCACTAAACGGTCAAGAGAAAAATCTGGAAAATATTTTCATGTTTCTGAAATGATCGCTAGGGGGCGTAACAACCAACACCAAGTAGAAAAGTATGATTTTTATGGAATTTTGTCCAATGAAAATATATCGATGAGCTCATTTTCGGATTTACTGACTATAGGTTTTTTTCATCTATCATAATTGAGTGGTGGGAAAAGTTCAATTGTTTTACCAAACAAACGGAGATTTCTCCCGTTTTGCTTAACTGATTTTAACGAACTTGGGCTCATATGAAAGGGAATAGTCTGCGCTATAAAATGCTCATTTGCTTTTTGATTTGTAACATTCGCCGTCGCCGCTAGATGGCGTTAACTGAAATGGTAGCATATTTTTGAGGTTTTTTTCCGAAAAAATCAAATGTTATGGTATATCCATTTCCATATTTTTTATAAAGGGATAAATTTTCCTATAAAAAAATTATAAAATACAAAAAAAAATCATACATCCTTTTGTTTTTTTTTATAGGAAAACGTATCCCCTTTTAAAATATATAAAAATGAATATACCATTACATTTGATTTTTTTAGAACAAACTCAAAAACATGCTACCATTTCAGTTAATGCCATCTAGCGGCGACGGCGAAGGTCAAAAATTCAGAACATAGAAAGTTTTTTGAAGTGCAGATCATGCTCTTTCATATGAGCCCAAGCTCGTTTAAATCGGTCTAGCGAAACGGGAGACATCTCCGTTTGTTTAATAAAATAATTGAACTTTCCCCACCACTTTATTATGATTGATAGAAAAAAACGTTTTTGACAAAAAGTGTTGGTATATAGTCAGTCAATCTGAAAATGAGCTCATCGATATATTTTCATTGGACAAAATTCCATAAAAATCAGATTTTTCTACTTGGTATTGGTTGTTACGCCCCTAGCGACCATTTCAGAAACTTGAAAATATTTTCCAGGTTTTTCTCTTGTCCGTTTTAGTGATAAAATGTTTTGCCGCAAGTCTCTACGATAAATAGTTTACGAAAACTGACACCGTGTCGCTGAAAATGAATCACCCTGTTACGTTGGACCTAATACCGATGACAATATATTTAAAAGGTGTGAATCTTTTCGTTTGTGCATATTCTGTGAAATAAGATACTCAAATTTATCTGTATAGTTCTCTCTTCCACAATAGAGTCAAGTCTAGTTCTTTTGTGACAATAGTTTTAAAAGAGAATTTAAAGTAACTTTCCAACCTTTTGTGTGGTCAAACCCCTCTAGATTGGGAATCAAGACGAGAAAAAACTTTTTGAAATTTCGGAGGAATTAAAAACTGAACGTCACGCTCTGGAGAATTATTCGTGAAGTTATTGAATAAGTTTGCCAAGACAAATAAAAGTAATTTCAACAAAGGCTCCTTCAAATAAGTTTGAGTGATTCAGCTTTAAACACCTTAAGCGAATAAGTTCAAATGAGCACTTCACAAAAGTGCTCAATACACATGCAGACTGTCAAAATGGTCTTGTAAATTAAAAATGATCATGACGAAAAGAAAATAATAAATTGGTCAATGATGTATTTTAAAAGATGATCCAACAAGATCTTGCTCATCTCCAATCGTTGAAAACGTGAAAACTCAATGTTACCAAAAATTCAAAATATATTACTTGGTGTCTGAGGAAAACCTCATCGGACTCACTACAATCTTTGCATACTCACGTGTAGTATGTAGTATGTGGAAAAATGATAAGGGAATAAGGGCGTACAGACAGACCACACTACAAATTACTATTTGATGTCTTCTCTGAAACGTCAAAGAAAATTCCACTTACTTGATCATGAGTGAAAAGAAAATAGATAACAAAAATTTGATCGGACACAGAATTTGATGATTTGTGCGATCGGGTCTGTGATAGGCAAGAGCAGCTAACTGATTCAGATTCAAAATAAGTGAAGATGAACTATGAAGTTATTTTTGCTTTGATCTAAGTTGAGAAATAATGTCATTTAGGTCGAATATAATGGCAAAAATCAACAAGTCACTATCAAAAGGCTCTGTGTCCAAATTTCATCATATCTCTGAATACTTTCAGGGATATTCACATAACCAAAGATGATAACAACCACTGGAAAGTTTGTTCATAACTCTCCGAGGCTATTATAATTATTTTGGATTCAAGGTCATGTTTAAAAATTTCGCAAACTCTGGCAATAATACATTGTGATGGATACTTTAAGTATCTTACCCTCGATCTTACCGATATTATACAGATGAGTTTCTTCCGCGATCAAATTTATCAATATTATCATTTGTATACGTACAGATGCTATAATTCTTTATCCTTGTCCATCTCATATCAATATGCAGGTAAGAACAAGATAACCTAATTTTGCATATCTTGACAAACCTGCAAGAACTCATAGACTTACAACATACTCTAGCCTTTTTCCTTGCATAGGGAAATATGCAGACAAATATCCGTGATTTTGCACTATTCATAATTGGACATTATTGACATTTTTAACCCTCGACCTATTTCAAGATCGAGAACTTAAAATACTCAAGTTCTACCTCATGTTAAGAGTGGCTCGTGAATGTAATTCTAACTTAACTTTGCCTTCTCATCAATTTATTATTATGTGTAAGGAGCTGGACTGTGGGAGCCAGGTCTCTTGTCGTGTGTTCGATCCTCACGGAAGGCAGTAGCTGCATTGACTACTGACTCTCAAAAAGTTGATTATTATCTTGCATAGATGAATCCTGAAAGTTCAATACTTAACTAGGTAATGTTCTCAATCCGGTTTACCGAAGGGGTCAGAGGAACTGCCCTTGGGCTACGGCGGCGGTGTGTGTGCTATAAGTTTTAACGAGTACATTGACGCCTAAGCTAAATCGCCAAAGCTTGACCACGACGCGACGGCACATGAAAGCAACCTCTCTTGAAGGTTTTTCCATGAGGTGCACAATGGGCCTGCTATGTGACCTCAGTGCTGTCATCTCTACTACCCTCACACCCAATAACTACAAAGAGGCAGTATCTGTGATCAAAAACCATAATAATGTTCTCTTGTTCTTTGGACTTTACCGGTAAAATGATCATTTCCACACTCATCAAGACGTCATTGAAGTATATCATCTCTCACTATGAACTTCAACTGAAAAAGTATGGAACCTTTTTTCACCAGCATATTATGCAAGAAATCAAAAGTTAATTAGCAAAAGCGTCTATTTCAATATCAATTCGTTTTCTTCCAAGATAGTCGCAAACTTTAAGAAAGGCATTGTTAGCGACGCCAGTTAAACGGAGCTTAACTTTATTTAATTGATCCCAAGGCAGACAAGCATCCGCGTCAGGTTTGCTAAAAGAAATAGTGCTTTAGTAAATTAGGTAAAAACGAGAATGTATCGTCTGATATCCAAGCTAGTTAAGGTCTTTCTCGATGAAATAACTTTTCTCTGATTGCTCTGGTAAACATTGATCCTTGAAGATAAAAAAAAATGAATCGGAGTGTCTCACAAAAAAAGACAGTGGTTTCTTAATTCCAATACGGGTATCATACCGATGGTCTATCTATTACCATGTTTCATCTTACTTTTTCCGTAATGTATCGAGAAAGTGAATAGCTCGGTGAATAGTGAGTGATGAGCTTGTTAAATTTTATACAGTGACCGGCTAAAATATGGAACACATTCATAAAAAATTCAGGGTTTTGATTCTTTTAAATTCATCTGTACGGGGTGAACCAAAAATAAGTTACGGCGCTCAACTTCTTTGTTTCAAACAAAAACCTGTATTTTTTGTTACATTTTTTGATTCTGTGTAAAATTATGAGTATATTTTATGCAATATACCCCATCCCTATATCCAACCGTTTTCAAGAAAATGGCATTTTGAATACATAATATTAATTAATCAAAGACTGAACAATGTCTTTATTGTTTGAAAGATTGAATCAAATATTTATTGAGCAACTCAAATAAGTGGAAACTAATTTAAAAAGACATGATCGGCTATAGTTACCTAATGTTCATATTGCTGTTTTTTGGCTGAGAATATAAAATAGGCACATTACGCGATTCTTTTTTTTTCAAGTTGCCAACCTAATTACTATTGGTTCACGTTGCTGATTGGACATTCAATTCAAATATTGAACCAATAAAAACATCAAACTGTTTTTTTTTTAATAAAAATATTCTGGATTTGTAAGGTTTTTTTCTCGAATATATTATATGTATATTGAATATAGGTGTGGGGTATATTACATAAAATATACTTCAAATCCCACGCAGAATCCAAAAATGGGTTTGAAAATAGGAGTTTCCATTAAAAAAAAAGATGATAGTCATAACTTATTTTTGTTGCACCCTGTATAAATGAATTTGCCATAAAAAAGACCACATCCCAAAATAAAAATCGACGTGTCCGAGCGTTTTCCAATAAATCAAGAGCTTGAATTTTGAATGAATTTGTTCAACATTTTAGCAGGTCACTATTTGAATGCAAACCATGGATTCACTCCAATAGAAATGTATCAAGATGCTTAACTTGAACACAATAATGATGTAGGATTACCAACAAATTGGACAACTAACCTTACGTACAAAAAAACCCATGAGAATCGATTAAATACCTTGTGATACTACCACGTTGTCATTGGCAACACACATTTGTTTATCATCTACTTTCAATATTGATGTGTTGACACCATGATACTTAAACAAACAAGATATGATCACGTGCAGGTTTCGCTGACGTCATTGCCTGTCCAAACCTCAAAATTCATAGGTTACTCAGGTTACTGGGTTACCATGATACTGAAAAAAAGAAAAAAACTCACGCCATAATACAATAACTCCCGCACATCCCCCTCAGTTGTCATCACGTGACCTACCTCAAACCTATACAATCAATGTCACGTGGGGACGTCATGCGTGAGCCAGTTCAAATTTCAATCAGCAAATGGTTACTTGGTTACGGTATTGATGTTGTACATCTAACCTCACTTTGGGCTCGTAATGATGACATGCGCGGCTTGATTCTAATTTTGTCCAGCAATCGATCATATCTTGTTTGTTTTATGGCCAATTGCACCAACCTATTTTGAGGATACTTAACGCTAAGGGACACTTAACTTGACAATTTTGCATGCAAAACTGTAAAGTTGAGGGTTCCTTATCGTTAAGTAGCCTCAAAATTGGTTGGTGCAATCGGCCATTAGTATCATGTGTTGACACCATCAAGGTCGACACAAATAATCACGCAGTAAAGTTATATTCTAGAACTCTTGAAATATTCTAATAAATAACCATTCCTGGTTTAAAATTAACCGGATACATGTTTAAGCACTCGTGGTATCACCCCCGATTAATTTCAAGTTCTATCCAACTTCTATAATAATTATCATCTGAAAAGGAACCGATATTTAAAAATTCTGATTCTGAAATATATAAAGAGCTATTTCTGTTTCCCTTTTGGTTGACCGCAAATCATCTTCATATATTTCCAAGTAAGGTATATACATCGGGCCAAATCTATTTGGAACCCAATTCGGCTATGGGTAATTCTTTTTTGATATGGTGGATTTTGGTGAAATTTTGTGTGAATATTAGGAGAACCTTCACTTAATCATTGTAGAGATAATATCTAATCAAAACGTACAGGCGAAGCCAATATATAAGCAATAATTTCAAAATATCAAGAAAATATCGGAAAAAGACTATGATAAAATGTTTCGAAAAACTTTAGGTCTTGTATGGAAAACGTATTTTTTTCAAAAACATCTTCTGGTAATTTACGATAAGCTAAGCCGGCACATGACTTTTCAAATTTTGAGTCAAAATGTTTATTTCTAGGCAAATAGTTTGATGAAATTTAACTGATGTGTATTATACAATGTTTTGTTTCAGATTGCGACAATTTTTCAATCAGTAAGTACAAAAGAGACAATGCATTTGTGTCAAACCACACGTTCAGGGTGGCAGTCCGCCTCACATTCTTACCATAAGATGGCGCTAACCAAACCATGTCACCACCCAGGTAATAAAGATATTATATTATATTAGCAACATATAATGGCAAGTTATTAACTATTATCCTGAGATAGTGCCAGCCAAATCATGCTACTACTTCCAAAAATAGTCAAATTATGTATTCTTCTAATCCGAATTCACAGTCTGGTAACCAGACCAGTAAGTGATACTTTACAGTGCAGTATTGAATAATAGTGTATTATTTAATGGGTAGGTCATCGTGGCTATCACTCACGCGAAAGAAGTTTGCGTTACGAGTCGAAGGCAAATAGCGTAATCATCTGAGTGAATAATAGCCGTTATCCGGGAGCAGAATTATTTCATGATTGAAGCGAACTATGCAATATTTAGTTTCCTTTGCACGGCACTTTTAGGCAACTCTACTGTAGGATAAAGTGAGTTTGGGTTAAACATTGACTATAAAACAAGTGTGGACGGTCAAAATTAAGACGTATGTTGCCAGCTTGACGAATTTTCTGGATGGCTCTTTAACAGAGGAGTAAACACACCAGATCTTTTTCATTGGTTGAAAACAATTGAGTGATGAAAAAAAAACTCACTGATATGAGTAACCAGTCACATTAACCAATAGAATGTGGATGTATAATACATTATTAATTATTGAATAGTCATAAGAAAAGTTATATTACCATACAGCGTTATTGTGTTTCAGTGCACGAACCTAAGATATATCACAATATTAACCATGTAGTCCGACTTGTCGCGACTCACTACGCACCTAACGGAAGTGCATCGTTTGGTGGAAAATATTGTAAATTTGTAGGTGTCATCAAAGTGAATTTGCTAGGTTGTTAGTGATGGGAAAGCATAGCCGGAAAAGGAAGCGTTCTCGCTCTAGAGAACCCAACAAACACTAAGCCGGCGGTTGAGTGGTGGCCGCCATATAAAACTGGCGGCTGGGCGACGGTTTGGAAAGGCTTCAGCGGTAAACCCGCTATAATCATGCTATACAAAGATATGCATTTTTGAGATTTCTGATCGGAGTTGGCACGAAGTCGGTTGCCCACCATCGTTAGGGCGCCTTCTTCAAGAGCGACATCCGTCGGCTACAAAATGCCGCCATCGCCAACCGTAACACTTTCGGGCGCTTGCAGATCGCCAGCTATCCGCAAGCATGTTTCGTTGTTTTTGATTTTCCCGCTTTTTGTAAGTGGAAACCACACAAACCAGTTGTAGTTGAACCGTTGAACCAAGCCAAGCTGTTTTTGTTTTGGCATCGGCCATTGCATCAGTCTAATTCTATTATTCCGATCAGTTATCGTTCGAGATCGAGACAGTACAATAATTATTATTGGTTGTGTTGTGTGTGTTTGAAATCTGATTCAGTGATTTCTCCTGTAAGTTGTATTTTGTTGAAAAAATCCGGTGTTTAGAGGTTATGATGGATAATTGTAATAAAGAGGCGTAAGTAATTATCTATGGTTTGCATGATAACTTGAATACTAGTATAAATATCATTCCATAATTTCTAGATTCTAAAATTTGGGTATATGGTCGCATTATAATGTATAATGTATAATCAATTCACTCTATAATCATTGAAGATTGTATGTAGGTTCCAATCATGTTTGAAACTTGAAATTTATCAGGTGGCTTCTGGGCTTTAGTTATATCCATATACAGTGGCGGACTTAAGTATGGAAAGGGCCTCAAATATGATAAAACCCTGATTCTGCATCAGTTAACCAAGAAGTGATGGTGCATTTGAAAACTTCAATTCATTTGTCAGTTTAAAGGTCCTGGCGATATTTTTTTTAAAATTGTTCAGTTCCCTTTTTTCTCGTTCAAAAAAGGCTACTTTAGTAACTTTTTTCTGTGTGACTTTTGATAAAAATGGCCAGCACCATTCCATAGTGGGGCAAAAGTAATCTTCTTCCTGAGAATTTGATAATAATTGAACAAAGAATAGTCTAGCTAAAAAAATTTTGAACTTGGCAAAAATGACCCATATCATGCAAAATAGGTCATTTTTGCCAAGTTTAACATTTTATTGCTAGATCATCCTATGTTGAAATTCTCAGAAAGTATATAACTTTTTTCCCTCTTTTGAATGGTGCTAGCAATTTTTATCAAAAGTTGCCTTTTTTGGACGTGAAAATGGGACAATAAACAATTTTTTGAAAAAAAAAACGTCAGGAACCGGTAAACTGATAAGTGACAAAGGACTGAAGTTTTTAAATGTACCATCACATCTTTGATAACTGATGCAGGATCAGAGTTTTTTCAAATTTAAGGACTTTTCCATACTTATGTCCGCCACTGTATATACTTGTGCTTATATCATTCCAGTAGAACAAAATTGATTAAATATTGTGATATCCATCAAATTGTTGTTTTTTTATCTATTGATTCACAGCTTGACATGAGTTCTTCCATAAAAACTGTTTTGTTTTGAGGGGTACTGCATCCGATAATGTTATGTTTTTTCTATATAATTATCCAAACTTCCATTCTTCATAGGCGCCTTGAGGAGAAATGCACATTGATCTACTGATGTGAAAATCGACCAATTTGTTCGAAAAGTGCTGGGGATAGAGAGGAAAGAAGGCTCCGCACCGTAGGGGTAAATAATGAACAATTTAATTAAGAGAAAAAATTGGTCCACTATTCTGTGTGTATTTGTTGTTCCTGTGTACCGTATTATAGTGTAGTTGAATCTATAATTTTTTTTAAGTTGAATTGTTGTTTCCAATGTTTCTTTTATATACTACAGATTTATTTTTATATTAAGATGTGATCCTCAAAAGTTGTATTATTTAGAGGTATATTACATTAGTATTCCAGAAATTGATTTTTCACATGATATTTTGCATATTGATTGAGAAATCGTGCTTTAATCAGTATATATATTTCATATCCACGATTGCTAGGATTCTTGAATACTATAAAGATGGCAGTTCGGCAGCTTTAAATTCTGGATCTCGTTAGTACCTATTCATCAAAGCAACATCAGTCTGATATCAAAATCAACTGTATGCTACACCCTAAACCACACCTCTGTTCCTACTGATTGCCCTCTAGCTAGACGATGATTTCATATAGCTTCATTACCGCCTCGAAAGATGTAGTCTGGACACTTAGCATTCTAGCCGCCAGTGAACTTTCTAAACGTAGCATACGTTTTGGCGGCGGCCCGCCAAGGTTGTGTTTGTTGGGAACCGAGTGTTTCGTCTAGAGAAATCTTTGATCGATTGCTAAAGTTGGAAAAAAGCTTGTAAAATCGTCCTTCTAGATCTCATTCAAGATCTAGACATAGTGATAGCCCACGTCTGAACGACAGGGTACCACGTAATGTGGATAGAGCCTACCCTCCACAGGATGGTGGCAATAATAGCACGCAATAATAGGCGTTTAACGCAGAGAAAGAGGAGGGGGACCAGTATCTTATCAGGGGGAAACACCCCGGTCACACATCGTTCCCCTCATCGTTAATTTCACGATGACAATGATCCAGCAGCATTACAAGGGAAAAATTAAAGAGAACGCTCTATAAGCCAAGCTCCTACAGCCATATCCATTATTGGACGCCATGATCTGTACGATATGAGTCCAACAAATGCTGACGTGCCTCCTCTGCATGAGGTGAGCACGACCAAGAACATACCTATGAGCTACGTCAAAATCTTGGGAAAAAAACCCCAACACAGAAAAGAAAAATGGATTTGAGCTTCATCCAGCGCTTAGCGCGTGCGGGAAGCATTTGTTAACTCACAGCCTGGACTCCTCCAAAATAAATGAATTATTGGCTAAACATGAAACTCCTACCAGAGAGCGGGAAAAGGTATGAAAGCCTCATACCGAGCTCCTTTCACTCAAGATACCACCTATACCTCCCAGCCCTCTACAAGTTAACGATACTTCAGAAGCAGTACTTCCAAAGTATCACGCCCTTTGAAGAGGCAATGACCCACTTGCCCTGAACATCCAAAGAAGGCGAATACCCTGAAGAGGCGATACTACAGCAAGGAGCAGTACAGCAATTTCTAGAGGAAACTATAGATCTGCCCTTAGTGGCCATAAGAAATGTGAGTAGCAAAACGGCAATTGCGGGTAGATAACAATATTTTTACTTGAACTGGTGTAGAATAAATTCGGGCTCAGTTGTCCTAGAATGGATTATGGGATATAAAATTCCACTTCGTGCCGTTCCTTATCAAGAGAATCACCCCTTTGTACCAAAGCTTTCAAAAAAAGATCTGAGTGAGACAAAAGTAGCAATAATTGAAGAGCTATTATCATTGAATGCAATACAAACTTGTACGCCAGTTAAAAACCAATTTTTGTCCAGATATTTTCATGCGGAAAAAGCAAACGGAAGTAACCGATTTACTTTAAATTTGAAACAATTTGATGATTTCGTATATACCCACCATTCTAAACTAGAAGACATGCGAACAGTATCTAGATTGGTTCCAAAGAACTGGTTCAAGGCAACAATTGACTTGAAAAATGCCTATTTTCTAGTAAATATTAATAAAAACCACAGGAAATATCTGAGATTCTCTCTTGAGGGTCAACTATATGAATTTACCTGTGGACTTTCACCAGCCCCTTACACATTTAATAAAATAATAAAACCAGTGGTAAAGCAACTGAGATGCTCAAACATATTTTGTGTAGATTTTCTGGATGATTTTCTAATCCTGGGCGAAACCTTCGAACAATGCTCAAGGAATATCGCCAGTGCTATAAATTTGTTTTATTCGTTAGGCCTAATAATCAACTTCAAGAAAAGTGTACTTGTCATTGTAAATTCCTTGGGTTTATTTTTGAAACCGTCCACCTTTCAGCCTGACAGACCAAAAAAGAGCCATTATAAAAAAGTGGGTAGATCATTTCTTGAAAATCAAAACACACCTTATTCAGAAGTTTGCTTCCTTTATAGGATTGTTAGTGTCTGCATGCCCTGCAGTGAAATACGGATGGGTGTGTACAAAATCGTTGGAAAGAGAAAAATATCTTGCACTTATCTCTTACAAGAATAATTACAAGGCAAAAATGATTTTGTCGAATAAAATATCTGCCGATCTAGAATGGTGGTCCACCTATATTTTAAGGTGCTATAATGATTTGAAAAGGGATTATTTTGATATTGAAATATTCACGGATGCTTCTACTACAGGATGAGGTGCTTGGAAAGAAACAAAAGGGGGCACACATGGGTGGTGGTCAATTTCTGAGAAAGTTTCATATAAACATCTTAGAATTTAAAGCCATTCTCCTAGGTCTCAAGACGTTCACAGACAACTTAAAAATTCAAACATTCTTATCAGGTCAGACAATACTACTACAGTATCCTATATGAACAAAATGAGCAGCATAAAATATTTGTTATTAAATAAACTATCACGTGAAATATGGCAGTGGGGAAGAAAGAAACAATCGGATTTTTGCAGTCCACATGAAATCTGAGGATAACCACAGAGCTGATAAAGAATCTGTCTCCCAACAGGAACAGAAAGACGCGTTTACCATATCGTGGTCAGAATATTTTTTGTATGCCTTTCTAGCATTTTTCCTGATCTTACGAACCTCACAAAAAATAATAACAGACAGAGCGGAAGGCATCGTGGTAGTTCCAAGGAAAAATTTGTTTTCCAAAGACAATTATTATTGGCAACCATCTTTAAACAAGATGAAATGTGACCGTTGCCCAGACGATAAGCGGAGATGGGCCAGGGCCTGTATTTTCGTTCTCCAAAACCATCAGCACTTTCGAAGCGCCTGGCATTTGTGACGTAAATTTTCGTTTAGCACCCGACAGAACAACAAAAATGTGTTGCCTCAGGGTGTTTATTTACCCAATAAATTCTTCTGCTCAGCGAGTCGCGACAAGTCGGACTACATAGTTAATATTATGGTATATCTTTGGAACGTGCACTTCACACAATCACAATCAAACTTCAAAGGTAAGTTCGTTTGATCGTATAATAGGCTTTTATTAATTTACAAAAAAGATACATCGAGTCACCTGTGAAATTGAAAACTAAAAATGCTGTTTGATCCCTCGACAACAGTGTGTAGATACTCAGTAGTTTAACAGGGTAAGCATTTATTTCAAAATGGTATACTCCTATTAATTTGTGATTTGGAGATCAATTGAATCTTTATAATTCTAAGGTTATGAGGCAAAAAATATCATTTTTATCCAACCAGAGCGTAATTGCAAATTGCAAGTTATGAAGTTGAGTACCGTTGACAACGAACCAGATTAAGGAAAAAGGAAAAAAGAAACTGGTGAGGGTAAGAGTATCGAAAACATTGGAAGAAGTAAGGAGAGTTCTTGATGCTGATGCGGTTATACAGTAAGTTCAAGAAAAATATCAAAAATTACCACCAATAAAAAAACATCGATAGGAAGAATAATTATTTAAACTGATAAGAAGTATCGACCGTTTAAAAAAAAATATAGTTGAGAAGGTGGAAATGGCGCTCACTTGAGCAGAATTACAGTGGTTTGATACTGATCAATCAATCAATCAAAAAATACTTCATTGACAAGAATCAAAACATTTGTTTACAAAGCAGGACTGAGTGACTTAATAAATAATCAACTACGCTAAAGTTAACAAAAGAAATGGACACAAGCGAGAGAATCACTATCACAATAATCTAAAAGCAATTCCAGCAGAAAAATCATACAATAGTTAGTTTAGATAGGTATATACCTAGGAATGAAATGGAAAAAGACTGATACCTAAGTGAGGGCTAACAAGGCTAAGAGAAAATTGGCGAATAAAACCAATATTAAAAAAACTGGTTCTGATAAAATTCAGAAAGTGAACCAAATGGTTTATCCTATTGACTTAAATACTATAGACTAGGCATCCAATTTATATGATGGTATTAGTCTTGACACCAACATAACAATAAGAGCGAGAAGAGATGGAGTGAGGAAACTCATTGAGCAACACCGCACGAGAATATCTGACCATTTTAGCAGCGTTCCCGTGTTCGAGGACTCGTATCTATTATGAACTAAGTATATTCGATGCTTAGAAAATAATGATTTAATGAATATTAGTAAATTAATCTTTGTATTGCACAAACATGTTTTGAACTACTTATGATTTGAAAAAATATCAACGTTACACATTACCATTGTCGTTTAGTTTAACATTGGGTGTATTCAAAAGAAATCATGATAGGCCTACCACATCTTACATGAATGTGTCTTATTATGCGAATCAAAATAATAAAAATACAGACATCTAGCCATCTCAGTTCCCATCTCAGCAATAACACACCCCACCCCGAAGCAACCAAAAGAGAGCTTTTTACTTTTTTTTCAAAACCCTAGTAACATTTTTGCTTTCGACGGAAGTATCACCCAAATGATTATTTTCAAGTTGACTCTTGAAACCCAAAATATTGGTCTTTTCTATATTTAGAGAAAGACGATCAGCATTACCCACACCATCATACGATTCCAGGTGAGTACTTCGAAATAATAGATCTCTTGCCTGAGGAAGAAGACCCTTCAACGTAGATATCTCTCTGATGATCACAACCAGAGATCTTTTTTCTTATATCCGACTGACATCCATGAGTTGAGAGGAATTTGCGCAGTGCGATCTTCAAGCAGATCTTGTGGATGGGATAAAATGCCTTTGTCCATTCTTCAAAGCTTGCCAGACTGCATAATGGTTCATATCATCAACCATTCATTCCTCACTGGATGGGTTCTGGATTGCCTCAAGCGATCGGAAGTGGTGCCTCTTGCTAAGGGCGGGAAAATGGATGAGGCGTCGAACTTTAGACCAATTGCATTGATCACAAGCCTCGCGAAGATACTCGAGATACTAGTCAAGACCCGCCTAGTTAATTTCATGTTGGAGATGAACAATCTCAACAATGCCCAATTTGCCTACCAGAAAAAAAGGGGACGAACGATGCTATTTTTGCGTTCTTGAAGGATCTGTATTTTGGTCTTAATGAGGGGGATCTCGTTGCGGCCGTGTTTTGTGACCTGTCAAAGGCGTTCGATTGCGTGAACCATCAGACTTTGCTGAGCAAATTGGAGAGATACGGATGTAGAGGCGTCACATTAGACTGGTTCGCGTCATACCTTTCGGAGCGAGTTCACTCAGTTGTGTGTGATGGTATCCATTCGGGATTGCGAGGAGTTCATACTGGTGTACCCCAGGGGTCCGTGCTTGACCCTCTGCTTTTTTTGCTGTACGTTGATGACATGACAAACCTAGACATATCCGGACAAATAACCATGTTTGCTGATGATACCACGGTGCTCTGGCGAGCAACCGACGTGCAACGGCTGAGGACAGCAGTCTCAAGTGATTTGGACTGCTCAAAACGGGTTGCAACTCGAACCATCTCTCTTTGAATTTTTCCAAGACAAGCATTATGTCATTCAAATGTTGCGTGAACGACGTACGAATGCACGATGTAGTCTTGTCAGATGTCGAGCAAGTCAAATTCTTGGGAATACATATCGACTCCAGACTGAACTTCGAGTCGCACATCGGACAATTGAAGACAAAAATATCTAGGGGCACTGAGAACGGTCGTTCGGGAGCTTGACTCGGCTGTTTCCAAAAATGTATATTTCCCTCTCATTGAGTCCCATCTTCGCTATGGGATTTGCTTTTGGAGGACATGCTCCATGCGGGCGGTCCAGTCCATCTTTGTGTAGCAGAAGCGAGCCATGCGCATTCTTTTCCGGAAGCGGAGTAGGGATTCGTGCAGGAGTCTCTTTATGTCTGGTCATATTCTGACCCTTCCCTGCATATCCATTTTGAAGTCGGTATGTCTCATGTACAAGAAAATTGGCAGGGATATCTTGTCTGCAGACAAAAATCAGAGAACAAGGCAGAGTGGTCTTATCCCACTTCCCATCCCCAAGTCGACCCTCACAAAGCAGTCTGTATTTTTGATAGCAGAAAACTGTTCAACAAGCTCCCTTCAAACATTAGGCGGATAAAATCCTACATTTCTTTTAGAAGGGCAGTCAAGAACCTTTTGTTGGAGAAGGTGTTTCACTCGGTTGAGGAGTTTATGACTTTGCCTGAGGCGGATTTTTAGTTGATGTGATACTTACCTTTACCTATTATTTTTATTATTTTTGTCTATTTATCGTTTGTTTCAATTTTGTTCGTCTATTGTTGTTCAACTTTATGAACCTTTTATGGTCATTGCTGAATGCAACGTGTTTGGTTTCAATTATTATTTATTATTTGTACTATATCTACACTGTGGGTCAAATTAAATTAGAACCTAGTTTGATCCTTAATAACTTTTTTGTTTGTTAATGGATTCAGATGATTTTTGGATATGCTATTGGTCAATATGTTCTGGATGTTCCTCCAGAATTGAGTTTTCGAATTTTGGACAGGACCGGACTCACGACGTTTTTATAAAATTGGTGCATTTAAGCTCGTTGCAAAAACGAACTGCGCTACGTACAGACCAACTGATATATTTTTTGAGGACATTAGTGGGAAAAAGTATCCTGATAATATCAATATTTTAGAACCATAACCTAAGAAACTATGATTTTTTCTATATGATGGTGCTTGTCGGCATTAAAACTATTTCACTTCGTTTTGATCAGAATTTCTTGAAATTCCATTGCAACGTGGATTGTTTGTTAAAAATTGTTAACATTTTTGAGATTCCAGAGTTTGCCTGTTTGATTTTGAATACGTAGACATGGTTCTATCTATGAAAGATAAAATCTCGATCAAACGATCAATGGAAAAGAACATTTATGCACGGCAATGTTGCGGCTCCTTTCAAATTATCGAGTGAAATTAAACAAATTTGAAAAACGAAAAAAAAATAAAAAATAATAATTGGGTACAATTTTTTTTCCAAATTAAAAAATCTAAAATGTGAAAAAATCGACAAATCTCTAACAAACAATCCACGATACTATGAAATTTTAAGAAACTTTGATCAAAATGAAGTGGAATAGTTTTTATGCCGACAAGCACCATCCTATAGAAAAAATCATAGTTTCTTAGGTTATGGTTCTAAAATATTGATATTATCAGGATACCTTTTCTCATTAATGTCCTTCTTAAAAAATATATCAGTTGGTCTGTACGTAGCGCAGTTCGTTTTTGCGACAAGCTTAAATGCACCAATTTTATAAAAACGTCGTAAGTCCGGTCTTGTCCAAAATTCGAAAACTCAATTCTGGAGGAACATTCAGAACATATTGACCAATATCATATCCAAAATTCATCTAAATCCATAAACAAACAAAAAAGTTATTAAGGATCAAACTAGGTTCTAATTTAATTTGGCCCACAGTGTTATCTTTGCTTTGTCGATGAATTCAATTTTGAGACAATAAAGCTTTTTTTGATTTGATTTAATTTGATCAGCTCAGTGTTCTTATGGTACAATATGACCGGGGTATCAATAACAAATTATGTCAATTCACCTACAATTTCTAAACGAATGAGGTCGTTGGGATTTATAAGAAACAGAAGGGGTCCCAAAACAAACCCCAGTACTAGGTAGAGTAGGTCAAACAGTCATTTGAAATAATTTGTACAAACTCCACAATATCCTTGTCGTTAATAAGAAGTCGAATTTTAAAACAGAATTCAAGTATTTTTATCGTTACCTTTCAAAAAATGAGAAGTCAGCTCAGGAAGTGGGATCCAAGTATATACCTGAGATTCCTGATTGTCCAGTCAAATTAGCAGAAAATGGCGACGAATCGTGCATTAAATGGTGTGGTTCCAATTTTTTCGGGATTGTGTAGGGAGTGGTCTCCTGAATAATGTCTTATGAAGTCCCTGTGATTTCAAGAGGAGCTCTCGAAGGTCACTTTTTTCAGTTTTTAGCTTTTATCTCGAAAACGGTGGATCGCAAAGAAAATGTTGGGGTGTTAAAGATTGAAGCTAATTGAATTTCCTTTTGGACGATGTATTCGTCTTTGTACTTGAGTGTTGAAGTTTTTGAAATATGACCTCTCAAATATGAAAAACTATCAACAAAATTGGTAGCGATTCAAGTATCTTGTAAATCTATCTTTCAACTGTTTAACCTATAATTTCACACATTTGTATGAAAGAAAGTGGTAGAGCAAGAAAGGTCCTTCAACATTTTTTACGCTTATGCTAATAATTTATCTTAAAACTTAATTGTAGGTAGGAACGTTTCATAATCTTGAAGTATACTTTTCAACATCTTGCTTGAATTGGTCTCGTTTATAGAGTCGATATTCTTTCATAATCACTTTGCATGCTTCTAAATATTTATTTTAATGAGTCTTCTGAAACTAAAGATGATAATATTATATCCAGTTTGTCAGCCATTTATCGCGGATACTGGATAAAACGGGCAGTTTCGCACGGTAGATGAAAGCAAACGATGATTTTTAGATAGACACCATTTTTGAATGATTGGACGACTTTTCTCGAAAAATTCCTTAACTAATCGCTAACAGCTTTTAGTCAAATTTTTATATTCAACTTGATATATTTTGAAAACGGTGAGACTCAGGTACAAAAATGGATACACCATGTGCGAGATGAAAACCTAATTGTATTGGACTTTGAGAACCTCAAAGCAGTTGGGTTTATTCCCTAATTGTTTCTCAGGCCAAATGTCAAACACTCAGTCTTCGATTCATTCAATGCCAGTTTATTTGTCCCAAACCAATCCTTCAAAGCGGTCATACAATCTTTGTTACGGTAAATCCATTAATTTCCCGTAACATCGCTTTACATCTTTACAATCCACCCTGGTACTACTTATTCGTATTGGCAACACCGCAATATCGTCGAATTATTGTCGATATCGAAATACACCTGCTACACCTGTATGAACGTAGGCTAAAAATCAATACTTGCTCTATGAGGATTATGATCCGATCAACACCGTCTGCGAATTGAATCCAATGTGCAAGACAAAGAGCGATATAATTCGAAATGTCAAAATCATATACAGCTGATGAATATTTACACTTATAATGTGCTAATTTGGGATTAGTTTGATTTGTTGATATCGGTTAATTAATTACCCGGTGTTGTAGGTGTAATTAGCAGTAATTGATTGTGTTGTCAAGTACTGAAGTGATTGTACCTCCCAGATGGTTCTTCTGATATCATACAGTACCATGTGAGTGTTTCGGCCAATGAATGAACATGAAGGGTATCGATTTATGCGCAAGGTGCTAATTTTAGGGCAATCCATTTCAACAGGTGCAAAGCTCTCTCTCTCCTCCTGAGACCATTGTACCGGTAAAGTGTTACTTTTTTGTACAAGGGGTTTGTAGGCACTTTTTGGGGTAATTTATCTTTCACCTACTTTCTTTGGTTTTCTTTGAAGGGCACACTTATCTAAACCTTTTATCTTTTCTCTAATACACCTGTACACTGCAAAAGTGTTTATTTTTGCATAATTAGTGCGTAGTGTACGCCATTTTGCGCGTGGGCACGCTTATCTTTATCTTTTCACTTTTCTGGCTCATATTCAAGTAAAACTCGGTTAAACCACTAATTGAAGACGATGACTGCCTGGATTTACGTTTCACAGTTCCACCTGGATCCTGGACACGTTGAGGTGTAGCTTAAATGCAACTTTTGGATTCCGGAGTGTTTCTGTTGGATCTGGTAGTGGATCGATGGAAGTGGACTGAGGAGTTTTAAGCCAGAAACCTACCTATATTTTCCTCTACCTGGAATTGAAGCATTGGTGAACACGAGTACTGGGTCCTTTATCGCTGGAAAACTTGACCAGGTGAGTCAGAGCTTTGTTAAGATATTTTATATCTCTGCTTTGGCAGTCTTTTTACGAAGATTTTGACTCATCTTGTCTGGTCAAACAGCCCAGTCTCTGTTCAATATAACCAAGTTTCTTTAAAGTCACATTTTCTCTCTTTTACCTACTTTGTGCCCCTTCAACTTTAATTACCTTCTCTTTAAAGTGTCCTGCAGTCCTCTTAATTGCCTTTTGTATTGCGAAGTACATCACCGGGTCTCAGGGGACGAGATTTTTCTCTTCTTATCTGAAATACCCAATTCTTTTCATTGATGTTGAAGATTGGATTGGTTAGGCAATAATCAATACCAATTCTTATTTATCTAAATACCTTATTTTGTATTTTGGGAAATTTCCTGATTGGAATTTCCATTGAGTTTTTGAATTTGTTTTGATTGAGACACGCTCAAATATTTTGTCTGTATTTTGCTTAAAAATTTAATTATCTTCACCTACTTATTTTCAATTGTATTATCCAGTGGATCTGAGGGATAGTGAGCTGGGTTTTCATTAACATCAGTTTCGGTACTCAGATTCACTCTTTTTGACACTGTTGGTGAACCTCTTACTGTGTGTACTTTCTTTTCATGTGCTGGATCATTTGTGGAGACACTCTAATGTGACGTCACAGTGGAGCTGATCCCGTCCAGACACACTCAAACAAGCTGCCACCATTGATGGATGTCCGTTCCTGACGAGAGAGCCACAAGGTACACACACACCCAACAGAGGTCACCAAAAACTTATTGAAGTTGTCAACTTATTTGTCAGTTGATAGACTGTGTTTTTTTAGAGTGATTTTAATTTGTGGTACGCACACACCTACGAAAACAAGTCAGCACTTCATGCCCGGACCTAAACACCCTGAGTAAAATTTCTTAATGGTTTGTTGATGAGGCAAATTATTGATAAATAAACTCATTGAACTTCCTCTTGGTGAGCTAGCCGATAACAAGAGTTAAAGCTGTGTAACATCTTTCAACGTTTGCTCCTGAAAAATTTTCTCATTGGAGTTTTTGAATGTAATAAGTTACGTCGTCGGCAAATAGTACTACTTTGGAGTGGGATATAGAGCCAGAGAGGTAGGTATAAAGCTTATTGTGCTGCCACAACCTTTGTGGTCTAGGCCAGTTCTGTCCCTTCAATCAGGTCCACTAACTTACCAGCAAGTATTGCATGGAATAGTGGTCCCTCGCCTTGTTTTGCACCGAAAATATTATAGTACCTTCTGCAAGCTAGAGCTTCACAGTTAAAGATGATGTGTAAGGCAGTTTTATGCTAGCTTGGGGAACTCTATGCTTCATGTTGATCTTCTCACTTCTCTTCTCAAATATATCGTCACTACGGGGAAAGCGATAGCAAACAATACTAACTACATACAGAATGTGTCACGTAGACCGTCCATTAGAATGTCTCGGGAAATAAAGCGATTGGAATTCTGAAAATTTGTATGGTGAGATTTTCATAGAAAGTAGGTGTCAACTCTCACATTTCTGGATTCTACGTGAAATTGTAGGCAGGATGAATCATGCCCTATGCCTCAATATACGAGTTTTTGAAATATTCAAGTTTTCACGTCAAAAATGAAGTTTGTAGAGCTGAGCGCCGCGACACGTCTACAATATAAATCGATTGCAGGGACTTAAAAAAAATTACGCGCATGCTAAAGTTCATATTATTCATAAACTTTTTTGTCATTAACCCGAATTCATTTATCCTACTCGTTTCGGAGTTATACCCGTTTATAGTTAACCTGTCTTGATTGTCAGAAAATGCAAATACGGATGATTTTTACATGAATACTTGTCTCAATTTTTGTAAAAAGTAATCAGTGTATGTGGACAAGGGGATATTTTTCAAAGTTTAAAAAACTCGACACCTAAACAGGAGCCAAGCGTCGCGACGCGTCGTTAATATAAATCGGTTATACTCATTAGATTATAAACTCATTTATTCTTCTTCTCTCTGGGTTATATCGGCTTAGAGTGAACATTTCTCAATAGATAACTTATGATTTTTACAAGATTTTTTGTCAACCAAGAAATTTTTGGGTACTAAACCAGTGTTCAACTCAAAAATGATCAAGATAAATGAGTTCAAGTGAATAACAAAGAGGTTTATAAATAACTTTTACTTCCGCATACGCGTAATTTCAAAGTCCCTGCAATCGATTGATATTTTTAACGCGTCGCAACGCTCAACTCTTAGTAGGTATCAAATTTTTTAAACCTTGAAAAATATCCACTTGGCGCCATACACTTAACACTTCTAACCAAAATTATTGAGACTTGTGAAAATCATACGTAATCGCGTTTTTTGTCAATCAAGGAACGTTTACTATGAACTCGTATAACTCAGAAATGTGTCAGATAAATGGGATCTAGTAAATGACAAATAAGTTTAAAAATTACAATGAATTTCAATGATTGACTAATTTGAGCTCCATGTGTGATTTTCGTTTTTCGTTGTTGGCTTTTATAGTCTGTTTTACCGGTTTCGTCCTAAATTATGTATAATCAGTGTTAGTGTCCGTGATGCTATATGTTACTTTTTTGATGTACTGCCACTAACTGAAATTGACCCTTGAAAAAGGCCTGAATTATATGCCGAAACGTCGGAAATAATTTTCGAATAAGTGATTCTCATTTTAACTGTCCTCATTCCCAATAACCACCACTTTTTTTAAAAATTACATTTACTTTCGTATGCGCGTAGTTTTAAAGTCCCTGCAATCGATTTATATTTTCGACGCGTCACGACGCTTAGCTCTAAGTAGGCGTCGACTTTTTTTTCAACTTTGGAAAACATCTACTTGACCCGGTACATTGACTCCTTTTCACAAAAATTGAGAATAGGTTTCTTGTAAAAATCATCCGTTATCGCATTTTTGTTGATCATGAAATGTTCACTACAAGCCGTTATAACTCAGATCTGACTGCGGTGGCGGCTGGTGCACATGCGCTGCAGTGCTGCAGAGGTCCCAAATGAAAATTAAAAGGTCCCGAAATAGTACATTTTGAATCTAGGGCAGAAAGTAGATGATTTTGACTTGGCTATATCTGCCATCTAGATACAAAAAGTACTATTTCGGGACCTTTCCATTTTTATTTGGGAGCTCTGCAGCATTGCAGAGCTTATGCACCAGCCGCCACTAGATCTGAGTAAGATGAATGAGTTTGACCAGATTACAAATGAGTTTATAAATAACACGTACTTTTGCATGTGCGTAATTTCAAAGTCCCTGCAACAGAATATTATTTTTGACGCGTCGCGACGCTTTACTCTTGGTATGCGTCGGATTTTTTTAACTGTGAAAAATGACTACTTGGCCCGATACATTGACTACTCTTCACAGAAATCCAATATTTCTATTCGGTCTCAAGATATTGGCGTGCGGAGTTTCAAGTGAGAAACCCTGTATATACAGAGTGGCCCATTTGTAAGCGGACCACCCCCATAACATTTCTATTCATGAAGCGATTTTGTCGATTTTTTTGAAATGTGGAGAGTGGAAAAGTTTATTCTGAGGCCATACTTCGCCCAGTTTTTTTCCAAAAACCAAGGCCTATTAGAGCATATTTAGAGGCTGAGAAATCAAGAAAATATATTAGTGATTTTTTAAGAAAAAATCTGTCTAAGCCACTTTATTCGTCATACACTGAAATGGATCTGTGATAGGTTTTATGAAAAAATATTAATAATTAACGGCTAATTCTTTTATGCACCAAGAAGTATTTTACCTTGAAACTCTTGCGATAGCTAATCTATCAGTAAGAAGATTTAAATATTAACATTTAATAGATATTCTCATGTCAAAACACAATAAAAACAAACAAACGAGACAAAAAAAAATTGAAAAAAAATTACACACAGAAATAATATTTTTTAATTGAAATATTTTTTCATGAAATTTGGTACAGACTCCTTTCAGGGGATGAAAAATCCAGTAAAAATCCAGTGGCGTAGGCAGATTTTCTTTGAAAAAACGCTCATATGTTGTATGTATATAACCTGAAACTACAGCCTACTGCTGTCTCCCAATTGCCACACATCTCTATCAAAAGCATCATTCTTTTGGATATTGTATGCAGCCATTGCCCTTCTAATTGTGCCATTCCAGGACTTCCTTTGTCTTCCTCTTTTCTTTCTCCCTGGTTAGACTCACTGGAACACTCGTTTTGGCCATTTTTCCTCAGGGATTCGAATAAGGTGGCCAAACCACTGTAGACTCCTTTTCTCAATTCTGGCTATGATATTTTCTTCTGCGTTCATAATTCGCCTCACCTCTTCATTGGTTTGGTGTTCCAGTCTTGAGATTCCTGTGCCTCTGCGCAAATAATCCATTTCAAGGATGATATAAGTAAGACCATGTGTAAACATATCCTGAGGTAGGTAGATCTCGATATCTCTCTAGCTTTTGAACAAAGCTGTCTAGCTGTTAAAAAAATAAAACCATAAAAAAACAAGCTTTCGATGTTTTGCAAATATATTTATTTTTATTCTTATCACTTGATGCTACAGATTGTTTTGAATTTTCACATAATCAAATTCGCATTTTACTCCACGTTCAATATAGCAACACTATGGATCGATTCCAAGTACGTCACGAATCTCAGCTGATTCCTTAATAATTACAAATCAAAATGATTGTGACAGATTTTAGAATTTTAGGTTGAAGTTGACCAAAATGTAAAATGCTTTGACGTGCTGACTGATTAAAATGAACAAAATAGATTTCTTCTTCTGTTGTGTTGTGAAACATGTATAATGACAACTATTATACGCATTTATATTGTTAGTTGTGAATATAAACGTTTTTTTTGGCCAGAGAAAATTCATTTTGAACATATCCCTGAAAACGAATCATAGTTTAATTTGTTATCATTAAAGTGGGATTTATAAACTCGCCGTTCACCGTTACCGCTAACGCTGACGTTTGACGTTCGAGATTAACATATGGACGCGCCTGCATACATTTATATTATGCTGTTTGCCGTTGACGCACCGCTAGAGATCGTTCATCTCCATATTTTGCCTTCCACCGTTTGTAGCTAAAGACATAGGAAAATGGCTCAATAGGTTTTTGTTTCCATGATTCATATTTTTAAACCATAAAATTAAGATTTGTACCAAAATATACTCGAGTCTGTCACCAAATCTCACTAAACTAGAACAAATCAACTTCAAAGTAAGTAAAGAAGAATATGAAAATCTTCGACGACAATCGACGGTATAAAAGTTTATGAGTGCATTGGGCGACGGCAACGTTAGCGGCACCGGCGAACGTCAACTGCTACGGCGGACGGCAAGTTAATAAATCAACCTTAAGGGCTTTCCAGGAACGGTCTGTGGTGCACCTGGTGTGCACCCGGAACGACTCACACATGATTTTGATCGTTCCAGTCAGCTGGGCGTGACACACCAATCTTACCTTCCTCTTTTCCCTGGGGCCCGATTCTTGACCGGTCGTATCGCTCAAGATCACTCGTGCCGCTATAGAAATCGTTCGCATGTCATTCTTTAGAACTCGTCTCATGAACGAGTACTCGAATTTGACAACGAGCGGGTTTTCTCGCTCGCATAGTACAGCATAGTGTTCGCAAGACTTATTTGTGGTTAGAAAATTTATTTTTTCAGCGTTTGCTGAACTCGAGATCATGTTGATTGGAGCTTTTCCCAAACATTGAACATCTTCAGTTCCCAGGGTATTTTCTAAACACGGGTGAATGATTCGTGAGGTAATTTCTGAGGTATTTTCATGAACATTTTTGAAAAAATGCGATTCAAGGTAGGTAGATGGATAGATACGCCCCTTCGAATAGGGCACCCTGAGACGGTCTTTTTCCATATTTCAAAAATCGTCCATACAAAAAACATGCGATTTAATACATCGCATAAACTTTCAATGCTGAATCAGACTTTGAACTCCAAATTTTAACGCATACTTTCTCAACATTCTGATTTTAGAATAGAATTACCTGATGGATTTTAAGGTGAAAAAGGTATACTCAGTTCACATAGATAATAAAGTTAGTAGTTTTTGACAAAATTGTAATTTGTTACATCGATGCAATGGCACCCCAAGGTATAGGCCTTCCTCAATATTTGCGGAACCGCTCAAACTGAAATATCGAAATTTGGTACCTCTTCATAAACTTTTGACGCCAAATAATCCAGAGCTCAAAAATTTCAAATTGTTGATCAGGGGTGCGTCAAAACTGATGTGGTTGGAGGTGAAAAAGCCCCATTCTCTGTAGGTCTAGCATCAACGTCATGCAAACAAATAAACAAATGATTTTATCAGCTGACTCATTGACAATTGATTGACACAAAAATTATTGCAATGAATCTAGCCGCACTCGTGATTGTGAACTTGCGAACGTTTTAAATCTAAGGCTGGTCAAGAATATGATTCGTTTGCACTATTTGTAAAGATCCCCTTCGCAGAGGATCGCATACGCGTGCATGCGAATGATGTCAAGAATTGCGGTCCTGGAGCAATCTCATATTGACAGTGGATAAATGTCAAATGTGACAGGTTCCGAAATATCTATTTGATTTGACGGTGTTTTTCAAGTTCATGATGAATATTTAGTTTTTAGTTGTGTAATGATGAAAAGGGCAAAAACAATTAACACCAAAAACTAGAAAGGATAGGTGATAGTTCCACTTATAAAAATAATTGACATTGTCAACTTGACTCAATGTCCCACTGATGCCCTGTTGCGTTCCAGTAAACATGACGGCTTGAAGACTCGGTGCGTCATGCACTTGAGCTGTACCAGGGTCACTGACTCGTTCCTGGAAAGCAACTATTAGCTGCTTTTTATTTGCATCTTAAATCAGGTCAATTTGACCCAAATCACTAGAATTGAACATAATGGACGTTCTTTTAAAACCCTGATCTGATTCGTAAGTGATTCGGTCACTTCCCCCTTTGCTCCTTCTGTTCCCAGAAGTAAGAAAAAGGGTTGTTTTAACGGATATTAGGCGTGAATTTCGCAACCGCCTAGACCTCAAACCACTTAAAAATATAAAATATTTTCCCTTGATCCAAAATTTTGAAAGAAAAGCCTTTTTTTTTGGCTGAAAATGATGACACTGACAGTGACATGATCCGAAACAAACAACAGTAACAAATGCAGTTTTATTTGATGGTTTTTGTATCAGATCATTTTAGTTCAGTTCATCTGAAAGTGAACTGATCCAGTAAGCAAATAAAAAGCAACTATTGTAATAAAAACAGTTTTGACAAACCTAACGACTTCAACCTAAATTTTTGAACTGTCACTGTCGTTCCAGGAAACAAATTACTGTAGACGTGTAACATGATTTTTCAAGAATCAGATGTTTTTTACGTCACATGGAATCGGTCTATAACTATAACAAACCCTTTGTAGAATTTAGTGATAAGAATAGAATTTTTTCAATGTGAAAACCTTAAAGCCTTGTTATTTTTTAATATTTGTATTACTTGTTCAGCTTGATAGGTTTTTTTGCAAAGAAGACATCAAGATTTACCCTTGGACATGTTTCACATAGACTTATGTGAAACTAAGAGGTGGGGCCTCAATTATTTAGAACAGTGTGCAGGGTGATTCATTTTCAACGACAGGGTGCCAGTTCTCGTATACTCTTTATCATAGAGACCCATGGAAAAAAATCTGTATAGTGATGTGCCCAAAAAGAAATGCTGGAAATATAATTCAAGCTTCTAGGATCGCCGCAAGGGGGCGTAGCGGTACTGTGAAAACAGAAAATCAACACATTTTCGAAATTTTCCATATTGAATTACCCAAATAGAATATGGAAACAGATTTCAGACGATATTTTCTACAAAATTGCTATCTTGACACTTCTCTCCAAGTGGTCACTGAATAGCCCATAACTTCAAAATTCCTCAACCGATTTGACTGTTCTTTAGCTCATTTTAAAGAAGAAGAATTTGCTCTTTCTGGTGCATGTACTCGAGGTCGATTTTATCTGCTTTAAGCGACCGCACAACCAGTTGCTTAGCCAGACAATTTATAAAGGGAGGGGAAGGTTTGAGTCTGGACAGGTGGGCTACAGGCCCGGTTCGAGAGTGCATGAGCGCCGCAGGCGAAACATTTTGAGGAATTTTCCTTTTTAATGAATTTTCCAAGAGATGGTGTGATTGATTTAAATATGTTTTTTAATGACACTTTCTGATCAAGGGGGGGGGTTCTGACCCCCAAAACCCCGCTTCGCCCCTGCGCACAACATGAAATGTGCAAGTCAAACTTGTATTAGAGGTTTTTTCGAAATTTTCAAGTGCAAGCCCATTAAATAGATGCCTCCATCGTGTTATTTGGATAATTTCCTATTACTTTCTTACAGATCATTTTTCTATATCTTTTGAAATAGAAGAGTTACAGAAACTTCATGAGGAATCCCGCGAGAAATTCTTTTGAAACAGCCTCTATAAATTTGAATGTGTCAAAAAGATACACATCAGATGTGTTTTGATTCGCGTTTAACATTTTATCCAGCTGATGTAGAGAAAAGCCTTTAAGTGAGAATGCCAACTATTTCTCTTTTCTTTTTCTACGAGCAGCTGACAAGTAGAATACAGTGCACCACTCACCAAAAATAATACAGTGAATCAGTCAACATCCTTATTCCGAAAATATTTGGAAAAAAAACTAAAAAAAAACAAAAAAACTAGTTCAAATGCTCAAAATCCCCACCGTTGGCAGGGCACTCCTATCTTTTTGGCACATTCAAATTTACAGGGGCTGTTTCAAAAGTATTCCTCAACGGATTCCTGATGCAGACTCCGTAACTCTTCTATTTCAAAATATAAGAAAAATTATCTGCATGAAAGTGAAAAAAAATTATCCAAATAACACGATGAAGGCATCTATTTAGTGGGTTTGCATTGGAGAATTTTGAAAAAACCTCAAATAAAAGTTTGACTTTTACATTTCATGTTGTATGGTGGGCTAAAGCAGATAAAATCGACCTCGAGTAAATGTACCAGAAAAAGCTGATTTTCCTCTTTAAAATGAGTTCAAGAATAGTCAAATCGGTAAAGGAATTCCGAAGTTATAGGCAATATAGTAACATCAAGATGACGGCCTGTAGCTGTCTCATTTGACAACTATGAGAGAAGTGTCGGGGGGCAATTCTGTAGAGAATATCGTCTAAAATCTGTTTCCTTATTCTTATTTGGTAGTTTACCGGAAAAAAAATCGAAAATGTATCGATTTTCTGTTTTCACAGTACTGTTACGCCTCCTTGCGGCGATCCTAGAAGCTTGAAATATATTTCCAGCATTTTCTCTTGGACACATAACAGAATTTTTTCCTGGGACTTTATGATAAATATTTCACGAGAACTGGCACCCTGACGCTGAGAATGAATCACCCTGTACTTCGGTAAAAAAAATAGCATTTAAAAAATGAAAAAAACATAAATAATTACTCTAGAGTAGAGTAAAATCAAGTGCATTAGAAATAACGATACCACGAACTGCTTTCATGTGAAGTCACAAATTATGGGAATCCCTTGATGGGAAAGACATTGACGATTGGCGTTGACATCAAGGTCTAAATGCAGGGACTACGGCGTCAACGACTTCCTATCTCATTCATAAGGCGGCGGTTACACTGATCAAGTGATATCGAGTCGCGTCGTGCCGCGTCAAGTAAAATTTGGAATGCTGGCTACACTGATCAAGCAATATCGAGCATCAAGCATTAATCTGACAATCAAACTGTATCTCCTCCAACGTCACTATACTGATTATTATTCGAATTATTCTATCAATTTGTTGTGAATTTTAATTTAACCCAGTTTTAACATCGCATGTCTGTCTGATATGCTGTCTCTGATGGAGACAAAGTTTTGTTTTCATCTCTTAAGACAAAATATAAAAATGAAAAAAAAGAACAAAACATCGTGCTTATTGCAGGAAACAAGTCTACTTCAAATTGGAAGCACCATGGACTTCTTTTCTGCGAGCTCGATATTCTCTTCTCTGTTACTATATTTGTGAGGGCAATAATGAGAACGCTTGCGAGATAATAGTAAAGGTTGTAGATTCTCTCTGATGAGCGATGGGTGGATGCTTTTAATTAGTCCAAGTGCCCTGAAATAGCGAAAGAAATGAACCTCCCGTTCACACAAACAAACACCTTCTTTTGATAAATGTGAATGCACACAGAATTCATCTACATTGGAGATGTCAAAATACTGAACGAGAGGTTAGAATGTCACTTCAGTAAAGGCCCGATATCTATACGCATGCGCTCCCGTATCAAGCGTCGGGTAAAATTAGAACAAGTTTGAAAATCACACAACTCGATAGCACTTGACAGTGATTGATCGACCAGTGTGACCAGTCTCATGAGGTACCGTGTGTTCGTTTTTCACTTGGTCACCGGGGCCCATGTCTTTACGAGCCCCGGAAATTTGTCCTGCCGGCCCCCTCCTCTTGTCGGGCCTGCAGTGAACAAACACCAGTGCTTTTCCAAGACGCGTTTGGGTAGATGCTGTATATGACGATCCTACCAAAGCAGTGGCGGCTCAAATGGGGAGGCTAGCAGTGAGGTCAGGGGTAAGGGGGACAGAAAAGAAAATGCGCCGCGGGCGAAGATGCGCCGCAGGCGAAAATTTTTTGGAACTTCCCCTACTTTCTAATCAATTTCCCCTACTTTCTAATCAATTCCCTCTCATTTTGAAAACATTTTTAATTCCGATTTTTCAAAAAAAGTTATTCTTCATCATATCTTGGTTGTTATATGCATGATACATATCATGCAAATATACAGCATCCGCCTGAACCGTGACGTCCAATGCTTCTTCGTTGAAATAAACTATATAGGGATGACCAGAAGTCGAAACGATATACAATGCATTTCGTTAAAAGTTATTTGTCTCAAAGAACATTTTACAAATGTGTATTTTATTTTAAATTATTTAAAGGTGAAAGGGTACGTTATGAATTTGCGTTGAGTGAGACAGAATGATTGATGTGTTCATTTGCAATAAGATCAATAATTAAAAAGGTTTGTTGAGGGTGAGATTTTTTATTCAAGTATTGGTGTGTAATAAGGTGAGTGTATGTAAGTTATTTTTATTTTTAATTAAATTGAAGATATAACTGTAGATGTTGCTGAGTATCTGGCTATCACTTTTTTGTTCATAGTGTTGTTTAAATGAATGTGTATTATTTCTAAAAATAGTGTTTTGTAGTTTGAGCTTGCTTTAACAAGAATCAGCATTATCCCTGGTTAATTTATGATATGAAAATTTCTGTCAAAAATTAAGGTTAAGAATTTTTAAAAATTATTCCATTCAAGGCTACAAAAATCTTTAATGTCATTCCATTTTCTCTCCAAACTTGCAAAAACTACTTCTTGGTGAAAAACGAGACTACATGAAAGCTTACTATTACATAATTATCTGGACGTTGATGATAAATAATGAAAGTGCTGAAGGCGAAAGAGTAATTGATAATGAACTTGCTAATTTGTGAATTATAGCAATTAGTCAAGATAAATGTAAGGTATTTTGATAAGGGACGCATGGATAGTTGAGGTTGATGTATTTTAGGTAACGTGTTAGATCTTGGAGCTAAAGTGATGTACCTATGTAATAAGACTGGATTCTGTTTCAGTGTCAATGTAAGTGGGATTTTTTTTGAGTGGTGAATAGTATTTACGGTCTAGTAATAAATCCTCACTTTTGGTTATTTAATCAATTTTGTTCATTGCCACTGTAACATTCCCTTTATCACTCCTTACGATATATAAGTCTGGGTTATATTTGGGGAAAATTTTATTTTTGTGACAAATATTTATCAAGATATGGTTTGTTATTATGATTTTTAATATTTTTATGAATGTAGTTAGTGATGATGTTAGTGTATGGGCTCTAAAGCAATCTTTTTGTATGTTATTAAAATGAACTATTGCATTTTCTAGGTGTGACAAAATGTGATAACAATTGATTTATTCACAAGAAAAACTGGACTTTGGTCCAAGAGCTAGAAAATTTTAAATTTTTGAAATATTTTCGAAAAGTTTTGAATTAAAATGGAGTTTATATTATGCAGGTTTTTTAACTATCGGGATCGCCCCAACGTACACTCAGAGGAGGGAGCAATAAATATGGACTTGCTCAGTGGTATTGTATATTAAATCTTAGTTCAAGCTTTCGCCCTAAGTTAAGGGCTTCTTCAGGAAGAATCTATATATAAAGAACGTGGTTTCAGTCTACAAAAGTCAGCAAAGGTTAAAATTAACTTACAGATTAGTTACAGAGTTCTCCTCAACATAACAAGAGGGTGGGTGTGCATTATTTTGAAGTTACAGGGTGCAGCACCGGGGAAGATAGTAATAATACCCTTATACTACATGTGACCGTTGAAACAAAATAACTTTTTTGTTGCTTAAAATTGACAATGACATGACCATTGACATTGGTTCTGTCTGACCGTAGGCTAGATGAGCAAGACATGTGACGTCACTCAGTTACCCATCAGGTTAACACAAATAAAATAAAAAAAATGAATATTACGGTTTGCCTAAAGTCCATAAGGAAGGTGTACCTTTACGCCCCATAGTCTCCTGTATTGGAGCTTCCACTCAACCCCTAGCCAAGCATATAGCAGTGATATTGGACAGATCTTTTTGTAACTTCAACAAATTTAGAATTAAGGATACGTTTGAGTTTGCTGATAAGATTAATGGTGTTATAATCCCCGATGGTTTTGTTCTGGCCTTTTTCGACGTTGTTTCTTTGTTTACTAACATACCACTCGATCTAATCACCGATATTTTGGATGAACATTTTGAACTTATTGAGGGTAACTGCTCTATCCCTAAGGAAGTGTTTTTGGAGATTATCGCGTTTTTGTACAACAATACATTTTTCAGTTTTAACGGTACTTTTTATAAACAACTAGTTGGAGTACCAATGGGTGGTGCCTGTTCACCTATACTAGCTGAAATCGTCATGAACAAACTTTTGTATTACATAACGGCCAACTCTAGTTTCCATTTTCCCTTCATTTACCAATATGTAGATGACCTTTTGATGGCTCTACCTGCTGACCTAGTGCAGAACACTCTCAATCTATTCAACGGGTTTAATGCTAAACTTCAGTTCACCGTGGAGGAAGAGGTTGATTGCGCAGTCCCCTTTTTGGATACTCGGGTTGTGAGATCAGAACAAAATATCATTAAATTAGACTGGTATAGGAAAAAGTCAAGTTCAGGGAGATACATCCCTTTCCATTCTTACCATCCAATGAAACAGAAACTTAATACTATACTTGCGCTAAAAAATAGAATTACCAAAATTTGTCATACAACCTATGTAGATAAGAACTTAGAATTATTAGAACAAATTTTAATAAAAAACGGATATATCATTAGAAGAACTCTTAGGAGGGATGATCAACCTAACATTGTTAGCAGACAAAATGTAAATCCTGATATTGAGGTTAGATTTGGAAAATTACAATACATACAGGGTCTCTCTTTCTCACTTAGTAAACTTTTCAAAAATACTAATTTAAAAATAGCTAACTATAATTTAAAAAGAATAGGTTGGTTCTACTCTAACTTGAAAGATTCTACAGTTGTCAAAAATAAATCCTACATAGTGTATGGGATCCAATGTCAATGCCAACAAATTTAAATTGGACAAACTTCACAAAAACTAGCAAAAAGGATTGCATCACATAAAAGTGATTGCAGACACCGCCCAATTAGTACTAGCCTCAGCATACATGCTAATGAACAAGATCACAAACCTGTTTTCGACCAACCGTTTGTCATGATGACTGAGAGGAGTAACTTTAAGAGGAGGTTCCTTGAAATGTGCTACATACATAACTGCGACAACTGTGTTAATTTCAAGAAAGACGTGGAGGGCCTAAGTTCTAGTTATACCTATTTACTTACTCAATCACTTACAAAAAAAACCCTGTCATCCAGATACGTATATCAGTAGAACAATAACCTAACCAATTTCTCTGAGTTTCCACTTTCGTACCTGTCTGGCTTCTTTTCTTTTTTGCTTTAATGTTCCATTGACACTATGTTCAAATTTCTTTTTTCCTTTAAAAAAATCAACTGATTGTTGCTCGTTTATCTGTTTGGGTAACTTAAGACTGTTCTTCCCCTTTCCTACTTTTCTTCTTACAATATCAGGATGTGGTTTGTGTTAACCTGATGGGTAACTGAGTGACGTCACATGTCTTGCTCATCTAGCCTACGGTCAGACAGAACCAATGTCAATGGTCATGTCATTGTCAATTTTAAGCAACAAAAAAGTTTCTTTGTTTCAACGGTCACATGTAGTATAAGGGTATTATTACTTTCTTCCCCGGTGCTGCACCCTGTAACTTCAAAATAATGCACACCCACCCTCTTGTTATGTTGAGGAGAACTCTGTAACTAATCTGTAAGTTAATTTTAACCTTTGCTGACTTTTGTAGACTGAAACCACGTTCTTTATATATAGGTTCTTCCTGAAGAAGCCCTTAACTTAGGGCGAAAGCTTGAACTAAGATTTAATATACAATACCACTGAGCAAGTCCATATTTATTGCTCCCTCCTCTGAGTGTACGTTGGGGCGATCCCGATAGTTAAAAAACCTGCTTGTTACCAGTAGCCCCGTTACTGTCCTTCAATTAGTTTATATTATGTACATATATGATTTTAAAAAAGAAGAAAAATAATACACTCTTCTTAGTCAACAAATTATACTTTTTTTGGGTCATTAGATATCAGCAGAAATGTATATGATATATATGATAAATATTATATTAGTTGTCAGTATTGGACCTAAAAGTATATTTTATTGTCCAGCAAGAACCACCGGGGAGGTGAGAGTTAATTCTTGCCAGGAATGGGAAGGAAGGAAATAAGGATATGGTTTATAAAATAAAAAAGGGTATAACAACTATAGGACTAGGGAAAGGGGTTAAAAAATAAAAAAAATGAACTCTTTGAAAAAGCCATATTATGACTTTATATAAAAAAATATAAAAACAAAACATAAACATATTTTCTTTGGCAAAAACTTTGGTTCATTGCCTATAATTATATTGCAAATAAATATGATTTCTAAAAAACAAAACATAAACCCATTTTCTTTGGCAAAAACTTTGGTTCATTGCCTATAATTATATTGCAAATAAATATGAATTCTAAAAAACAAAACATAAAAATACTTTCTTTGGCAAAAACTTTGGTTCATGACCTATAATTATATTGCAAATAAATATAAATTCTAAAATAATAATATATACATGTTTATGTACAAAATTATATATATTTTTTAATAATCTAGTCTGGTTTGAATATTAAAGGAATTCGTCGGTTTTTCATGTTTGCAAAAAAGTCTATAACTTCGTCATAAAACGTGTCATTTTTTGTCTCATCTTTTATATACTCATTTTTGATTGAAAGAAGAGATATATTAGTTAGTCTAGTTTGGGTCATGGAATTACGGCTATAAGTTTTAATTTTTTTCAGTGCTGAAAAATTTCTTTCTACAGATGCCGATGTTATGGGTATAGTAACTGCAATGTTTATAGATTTATACAGCTCTGGCATACACTCCAAATCATCTTTAAACATAAAATTTAAAAGTTCAGAAGGAGACTTACAATTCTCAAACATCTGAGGATCACTGTAAATTAAAATTAATTCATTTTTTAATCGAATTGAATCCAAAAACGGATACTGATTAAGCAAATCCTCAAATAATTTTTGGGGGAAGTCTTTGCAGTACGATGGAAACTTTTCGAACGTTAATAGATCGAAGTAATTTGATTTACTTAGATCGCTGAACCTAACTTTAATTTGCTGAAGTATAGTGTCTAATATTTCAATATAGATCTGTCTATAATTTTGTCTTAAATCGGGTAAGTCATAATTGGTTATTCGTTTTTTTACTGGCTGTTCGACATTGACATTAATTTTTTCGAAAATATTATCAAAATATTGATTATTATTTCTAAAGTTCTGTAAAACTTCAGTCAAATTATTTATTCGATTTTTAGAAAAATTTATGTCTGAAGCTTTATTTTGTAGAATAAGAAAAACCACGTCAGTCTGTTCAAATACCAATTTGAATGTCTCAAGCAAAAAACAAAATTTATGGTCTGTTAAAATATATTTAAAACCTTTAGCCTCTCTAATACTTTGATCGTCATGTTTGAAATCTTCGCTATTTTAAATGAAATCAAAAACATCATTTAATTTTTCTTTATGCGTATGAACTGAAAACACCGACCTGGAGGTAGAGTTCCACCGCGTAGCAGCAAAAGTTGGCATTCGGTTACCGCAAATTACATTTAAAATATGACTTCTTTTGGTGGACTTTGAAAAAAAGGCAGAAAAACCAGATAAGTTTGAGAAAAAAATGCGACAATCCTTTATATTATTGCATGCCTTGCTTAAAACTAAGTTTAGTGCATGTGCATGGCAATGCGTGAAAAGTGCATAGGGCGCTATTGATTTAATTTTGGCTTGTAAACCATTTAAATGTCCCGCCATGACTGCCGCCCCGTCATATGTTTGCGCAATCAGTTTGTGCCTAAAATCAAATTTATCGCATTTATCGATTAAGAAATTAAATAAATCGTCCGCAGTTCGACCAGATGAAACATCGTGAAATCCCATAAACCGCTCTACAACTTTTCCGTCCTTGACGTAACTAAAAACAATCGAAAGCTGAGAATTACAAGTAATATCTGTGGTCTCATCGATTTCCCACGCAAAAAATGGTACTGCTTGAATTTCTTTAAATATGTGCTTTTCGACGATATTAGACAAACTTTCAATATGTTCATTTTAAATGGTTTTGGAAGTGCCCGAAAAAACATTGCTTTTTAAAAAGGTGTCAAAATTTGAATCATATTTACCCCACAACGACAAAAGTTCCTTGTAGTTGCCGCGATTAATGGATTCATCTGTCTCATCATGTCCACGAAAAGCTAGTTCTTGTGAAGCCAAATAAAGAGTAATATCAAGAAGTCGCTTTAAATTTGATCGGTTTTCGCGTACTTGATTGTTGAAGGAAATAATCGCTTCTTTTTGCTCATTATTCAAGGCAGTCGCAATATTTTGTTTTCCAAACAGCCTCAACTTACATGATGCAGAAATGTGTTCTTTTGATTTAAGATGTCTTTCTGTAGACCGTGGCAAATTTTTGAAATCAGAATATCCGGTTTTCGACCACGTAGAATATTCAGTTTGGACGGAATAAAGCAAACAAGACCAGCAAAAAAGCTTCTGTCTTTTAATCGACCCGGTCAACCAATCAAATTTGCTGTACCAAACTAAATAATTAAAACCGCGATTTTGTCGATTGTCGGCCGATTTTAAAGAAATTAAATTTGGCTGAGGCCTACCTAAAGTCTTAACGACAAAATATTTCGAATTATAGTTCAACGAATTAAAATTTTGAACTAATAGCCAGTCGATTAAATCGTCGGTTTCTTTAATCTCATTAAGCCTGTCCATCTCAACAGAGTAACATTTAATGAATGACTAAATGACACACAATAGAAAATAAAAAGGTCATAAAACAACTTACCCACCTTGCAATGTTGTCACAAAAGATAGGAAATAAAAATATCCCCCCCCCCACCCCAACGAAAATCAGAAGGAACTGCAAATTCATACAAAAAACAGCTCCCTTGGCGGTTTATTTCGGACGGTTGAAGCAACGTATGTCTGAACGAAATCAGTACATAGCCCGTGGTATTTTCAATGCCGATGGAGGCTTGCCTCCTTTGCTACGTATGGCATTTCTTATTTCTTATTTCTTATTTCGATTGGACGCAACACGTGTCGCGGGCTGTCGATATTAATTCAATGTCGATGACGTCGGTCGGTTACCGTTACGGTTACTTTTCTCTTCTTTTTACTGTTGAGTAGTGTTGAGACAAGTATGGAAATAAAATGCGGATCGGTGGTTAGAAGTTATAGAGAAGTGATAAGTGATAAACTTATTGCCAATTAAATATTTGTTTTTTTTTATTTATGTTACACTATTTTATTGGTAATCATTCTGATATTTTGATGGGGAGGCTAAGCCTCCCTTGCCTCCTCTGACGAGCCGCCACTGTACCAAAGCCCGTTCAAGTAACCTTCGCTATTCTTGCTGCTATTTATTCTGTTCTTGATTGATCTCTTGAGACTCCAGACCTTTTCTAGTCAGCGTTGTTCCTGAATATTTGAAGCTTTTTGCTTGTTTCACTGACACATCCTCATTGATCAGAACCTCAAAATAAGTGTCTGTGTTAGCTGCTAGATATTCCATTTTTTGCAGACTTACTTTTGATCCCCATTGATCATATTCCTCATACAGCCTTTTGATCATGAACTCTAGATCGTAGGCATCTTGAGCAAGAACGCACTAGTCATCAGCAAAATTCAGAGACAGCAAGTAGTGGTCATTGATAGGTAATCCCAGTCCTCCACATCTTCTCCTCTAGTTGCGTGAGGTCATCTCCTCCTCCGCTCTATTCCGCTTAACCGCTCAGTTCAACGATTGTTTGTTTTTTTTTGTTGTTTTGAATAAAATAAAACTAACTGATTTGATTTGATTTGATTTGATCTCGATGTACACACACCATCCAAATTGAGAAAACACACAAAATGTATTCCAAGTTAAACATCAATTTTCTTTTGAGCTCAATGCTCGATTTCGATAATTTTTTTACGGGATTGTTGATCGGCTCTTCAAGAGTACATCTGACTCATTTTCGTTTGAAAATTATTTGTTTTTGTAGCAGATACAGGGGCGAAAGGGAAGTAAGGATTTTTTGGTGTTTTTTGAGACACTCTGTGGAGTGAACCGCTGACAGTTGAATATGGTCTTTAGCCTCACATTATAGCCTGATTTATTATAAACATTTCCGATTATTTTTTTTTGTCATATCTCAGTTTTTAACGAAAATACAGGGTTTTTAAAAATAGTCTGAAATTAGTGTTATATGGCTACTACCGATGTGGCGAAGGCTGTAGCGTTGATTGAAAATGGTAGATCTTACGCTTATGTTGCGGGCATGTTAGGAAAATCAAAGTCCACAATATACCGTGATGTAAGCCGTTGGAGAGAAACAGGAGAGTATAGGAGGAGACGAGGCCAAGGTAGAATACGGTCAACTACTGCTAGAGACGACAGATTGATAGTCTTACAATCTTTAAAAAACCGGCGTAGAACAGCACCACAAATAAGAAATGAACTGGAGAAGTCAGGCTCTCATTGGTACCAGGGCATCATTGATTGATGTCAGGGCAACATTATTTGTTATTTATGAGAACTCGAATTATTATTATATCAACTATACTTTTGGGAAAAAAAAATTTTCTCAGGTCTTGTTATACCATTATTGCATAATCTTGAACATTATATTACCGTCAGTAGTACTGTTGTAATCAAAAATCACTATTTGAATTATCGGTTATTTATTGTTCATTTTATGAAATAGAAGGTTCACGCACGATACATATAACAACTAAACTCAAAATTTCAAATAATATATTATTTGAATGATCAAGGAAGCTTTCTATTTGCAGAAGCATGAAATTTTTTCAGAAACAAATCGAAATCTAATACAGCGGCTCTTTTTTGCTCAAAAGCTAAAAAGGAAAGATCAGCCATTCGTTGATGTTTCATTTAACACCTTTGTGGTCTATTTATTGCTGTCAACGCAGAAAAAGATGACTCGCAAAGTGCAGTACTGCAACCGAAAGTTGCCACTGTTGCGAAAAGCTGATACGTTGCCCCAACAGCTTCTCTATGTTCGTGAATTTTAGAGAATATGTTTCCCTTTTGTTCCATGGCGACGAAATCTTTGACAATCGACAATTCTTCAATAGAGGGTAGCTCAATACCTGAAGCAAAAACAATATTGGTATTAAACAGTTTTATTAATTTGGATAATTTGAAGAGCTCTAAATCAAGACTTTTTACCGAGTTTTTTTAAAGGTTGAAGTTTCATCAAATCAAATTCTTGAACGCTACTAATGGCCATCAATATATCGTCATTGTCCTAAAACCTTTCTTCCAGCTGAAGAAGGGTTAGATCTACGGCTTCAAAATATGAACTTTTATATTGCAAATTAAAGCCTTCGGGTTCTTCCTGGTTACTTGTCAAGGTTTCCATTACAAAAAAAGCATTCAGATTATAAGTAAACTGCCTTCTTCGTTTTTGATCAGCATTTTCCACGTCACTTTTAGCATAAGGCACCAGATTTTTTGATTCCCTTAGAACATCTTCAAAATTTTCCGATGTTCGCAGCAATTGAATTTTATTCTTCACACAAGTTATTTTTTTAATAGCATCCTTCAGACTTGTCGATCGTCCTTGTAATACAGCATCTGCCGGTTCTAATAATCCCAGAATTTTTTTCATCAAAATCGAAATAAATCTGAAATCACTCTTCAACATGACCGACCTTATCCCAATTCTTTCGACATTGTCTTTTCCAGAAAATGATTTAGTTTGAATGATTTCGGCCAAAGTTCTTATAATGTCTGCATATTTGGATACTATTACATTGATGATAGTTAAATGACCATCTTTGCTCGAGAAGGCGGACAATAGTCTTTCCTTTATATACAGTTTATCCCAGATTGGGTTCTCTATAAAGGGATCTTGGCTCCTATTATAGCTACAGCAAAGGTTAAATGGAGAAAGTTTTAGAGGAAACTTATTGCATTCGATATTCGGTTCCAGATTTGCGATCGGTCAATTGGTTTTGGACATATCGGCGAAAAACCGAAAATGGCAGATTTTGTTTTTTGTCAGTGAATCCGAAACGGCTAATTGGACAGCTATGAAAATGTAACATCATCGGGACACTTTTTCAAGACGAATAAAATGGTCTGTATGACATGTCTCAATCGTCTTTTGTTTTCCCGCAACCCACCTCAACAAATATTTTTCTTTCCAGTCTAGTGATGTCTCATAAGTGCATAAAAGATTCAAGTATCTTCGGAATATCACATTTCGAAGTAAGGAATCAATCTTTTCCAAGGAGGCCATGATTTATTTGAAAGAAAACTGGTTTATAAGCAAAATCCTAGGAGGCTCTGATATGTCGTTCAATAATTCAGCCGAAAGATGCCGTTGTGGTCTATAACACCCCGCAAATAATAATTCAGTATGAAAATTGTGTTTACGTAAAAAGTAGTACGCTTCTCTGTTATTAAAATAATAAATCTGATAAACAAATTGTCGAAATCTATTAAAATTGCCCGGTGCTCCCTATTCGAATGAAGAAAAGTTGGACATGATAGCGCTGTACTTGCAGTCATAGAGAAATGCCAACATTACCTCAGCAAGTTATTTGGAGAGGGGTACAGCGCTATCATGAACAATGGCAGCTTCATAAAACCCAATTCAAAAAAATGGTTGTTGATTTGATCAACTTTGGGGCTTTCGAACAACCGAGAAGCGGATACAACATTGAAAATGAAAATCGCAACAGAACAATTTTACAAGCTGTCAACGACGACCCTAGTAAATCGGTAAGAACTGTAGAACGGGAGATTGATGTGTCAAAATCAACAGTACATAGAGAGCTAAAAAGAATGAGTACCATCCATACAGACCAACAGTAGTTCAAGGACTTAAAGAAACTGATTTTCCAAGACGAATGCGCTTCTGTGAGGGGTGTACAAGGAAGTGTAATGACAATCCCGATCATGTAAATCATGTCTTATGGTCCGATAAAAGTAGGTTTACGAATTGTGGAGTTTTTAATGAGCACAACACTCATCATTGGGCTGTGAAAAACCCTCACGAAGTGGCAGCGAGACGTCTTCAGACCAGATTTGGGTTTACCGTTTGGTGTGGGGTCCTTGGTAATTTAATCCAACTTACCTCTATCAATTGGGCAACTATCAATCAATTATTTCAGGAAATCGACTAATAGGACCATTTTTATTTGACTACAGCTTAAAAGGACAGTGATACCTAGAGCTTTTGCGAAATCAGGTTGTGCCGGCATTATAAGCTACTCTAACCGAAGATGAGTTCAGAAGAACCTGGTTTCAACAGGATGGATGCCCGGATCACAACACCATCCAAGTACTTCTTGATAGAGCAGTTTGGGGAAAGGATCATTTCATTAAATGATACAATACCCTGGCCTCCTAGATCCCCCGATTTTTCGTCCTTGGATTTTTATCTCTGGGGTCAAACAAAGAATGAGGTCTATGAATTTGATCCTCCTGCGACTAAATCACTTTTCACACTCCAAAAGAGGGCGATCAGGTGTATATGCAGAGTCAGGGTTCGTGAAACATGTCGACCGCTCTTCGTGGAGCACAGGATTTTAACTTTGTGCTGTATTTTTATTCTCGAGACGGTCTGTTTGGTCTTTAGAAAGTATGACTGTGGAAAGACCGCTAGAAGTAAGCATTATAACACCCGTCAAAGTGATCTTATGGGATTGCCTATACCTCACTCTGAGCTTGTCAAAACTTCCATAATATTTAATGGTAGGAAATTATTTAACCATCTTCCCACGGATCTTAGGGGGATAAAGTGTGCTACGAAATTTAGGAAACATACTAAAATATTTTTGTTAGATAAGGCATACTATGACGTTGAGGAGTTTTACAATGATGTTTTTTAGATCGTGAGCTGTTACTTAGCTAGATGATATGTACTCCACTTTGATCTCTTTTATGTCTATATTTAATGTCAATTTTAGCTTCTAGCCTACTTTTTGTGTAAATGTAATGTTTTTACCTTGATTTTGTCTCCACTTTACTGTCTCTAGTGTGTACATTAAGATGGCTTTGTCAACAACTTCATGTTTTTTGATAATAAAGCTTTTTTTGACTTTGACTTTGACTTTGACTATAGAAATCCTGAGACAAAGAGTTTTTGACACATTTACAAATATCAACAGAAACATACTTGCGAGGGTTGTACGAAAAACCGTTACTTATTGTCAAAAATGCTTCGATGCAAATGGACGTCATTTTGCAAACTTGTAAATCAATACCGAGACAGTTGAGAACACATTACAGTGATTTCATTTTCAATATATTTGTATCTACCTGTAAGTTATTCAAAAGCTTAGGTGTTGATTGAATAAACAATGATTTTTCTGACTTTTTATTTAATACACTCATAGACTCGTTGAGAAGTCATTATTTACGTTCATATTCTATTGAAAATTCAATGAGTTTAACACGTTCGCTGCACACCGAATAATGTGACCTTAGGTTGATACAGTACCTATTAATGATGTTTTGCGACAAATACATCATGGCCTCCTTAGAAAAGATTGAGTCCCAGCTACGAAGTGTGATACTTTGATAATACTTAAATCTTTTATGTACTTGTGGAACATCACTAGACTGGAAATTTTACACTCTTTCCAAAAATCGAAAAATCCAATATGGCGGCCATGAGAAAAATGAAAGTTGAGGCGGGTTGCGGAAAAACAAAAAGCGATTGAGACATGTCATACACACCTTTTATTCGTCTTAAAAAAGTGTCCAGATAATGTCACATTTTCATAGCTGTCCAATAAGCCGTTTCGGATTTACTGGCAAAAAACAAAATTCGCCATTTTCGGTTTTTCGCCGATATCTCCAAAACCAATTGACCGATCGCAAATCTGAACCGAATATCGAATGCACTGAGGTTCCTCCAAAACTCTTCCCATTTAACCTTTGATGTAGTTATAATAGGAGCCAAGTTCCCTGTATAGAGAAACGAATTTGGGACACACTGTATAGCTGAAACTTTGCCATGCTGGAAAAATTCGTGTAGCAATAAACACTGGTCGAAAAACACATTCACCATTTCAGTTTCAGAAACAATCTTGATTACAGCTGAATGGAGCCTGTGGTTGTAACAATGAATGTAGGGAATACTTCTTTGAATCTCTTTTTGCAGAAGTGCTGAAACTCCACCTTTTTCACCACTCATGACGCTGGTTTCGTCAAAGCACTGACTAAATAAACGTGAAGGCCCAATTTCATATTGGTCCAAAGCTTGAAGCGTCATATCTGCGGACGTCTTGGCATCCATTTTATCAGTCACGAAAATACCTAGTAAGGATTCATGTACGATGCCATTTTCCACATAATGAATCCCTATTGACACATTCTCCCTGTTATTTTTATTTCTGGTACCATCTTCTAACAGTGTTAACAATGGAACATCAGAATTTTGTATATCGTCCACTATGCTTTCACGTACTATTTCTGCAAATATACAAATCATTTCATTTTGTACAGGGTGTCTATTTAAGAATGGCAAGGTGCCAGATCTCAGAAACTAGGTATCCGAGAGACTTACAGAAAAAAAAATTACTGGGTAATATGGAATAGAGAAAATGCTGGAAATATATCAGAAGTTCCCAAGATCGCCACAAGATGGCGTAACCAACCGATTGACGCGATCTTGGTCTCATATGAAAGAGCATGATCTTTACTTCAAAAAACTTTTTTGGTTTTGAATTTTTGACCCTCGCCGTCGCCGCTAGATGGCGTTAACTGAAATGGTGGCATGTTTTTGAGTTTTTGCAAAAAAAATCAAATGTAATGGTATATTTATTTTTATATATTTAAAAAGTGGATACATTTTCCTATTGAAAAAATTAAAAAAAAAATAAATAAAAAAAAACAAAAAAAAATCATTGATTTTTTTGTTTTTTTATAGGAAAATGTATCCCCTTTTAAAGTATATAAAAATAAATATACCATTACATTTGATTTTTTTGGAAAAAACTCAAAAACATGCTATCATTTCAGTTAACGCCATCCAGCGGCGACGGCGAGGGTCAAAAATTCAAAACCAAAAAAGTTTTTTGAAGTGCAGATCATGCTCTTTCATATGAGACCAAGATGGCGTCAATCGGTTGAGTTGTTTCAAAGTTATGAGCATTCTCTCGTTGTAAGGTTTGACAGCTGATACCTGTCTTATTTGACATGTTAGGAAAAAAAATCAGAAAAACAAATTTGAAGGAAATCTTTCAAGGAATCCATAGCGGTACTCATTTGTATTCAAAAATCACGACAAAACAGCGATTTTGTGTTTTGATAGCACCGTTACGCCATCTTGTGGTGATCTTGGGAACTTCTGATATATTTCCAGCATTTTCTCTATTCCATATAACCCAGTAATTTTTTTTCCGCAAGACTCCCGGATGCCGAGTTTCTGAGATCTGGCACCTTGCCATTCTTAAATAGACACCCTGTATCTCAGGAGAAGTGTACTTGAAGTTTTCAGGAATGTGTTTGATAGCTTCTTCGAGAAGTTTGTCCTTTTTAAGGGTATAATTAAAAAGACTTATAAATAAACCTCGTTCTCTTTCCTCTTCCACAACATAGCTTCCCCGCAGCGCAAGTTCGTTGACGGCTGAGAACTGGATAACCTCAGCAACTGATTTTACATAGTATCTATATTTTTCAAGCAACTCGCTGTTGATAAGTGTCGTGACTGCAGTGCCAGTGGAGTCTCGAGAAGATCCTTCTTTCGACATAACCATTGATTTTAAATGAATTTCCATTTTTTCATGTCGCGGAAATCCATTTTTAGAATCCAGAGCGTTTTTCCAATTTTTGAATCCTACATGAGTGTATATGATGTATTGCCAAACGGTTGAAACTGGCGACAGGCATGGCAAAAAACGGTATCTTTCTCAACAGAATACTCAAGCTATATGCTCGAAACACACGGCCGTTGGTTTGTTTTGGGTATTCTTTCAAAATTATTTGTTTTATGGGCTCACCTGCTTTGGGTAGATCTGTTACTTCGATATTCACGCCCTGTGCCTTGGAAATCTTTGCTACACTTTTTGTATCGTTAGAGGAAGAGCAGCTAGGATTGTTGTTACCACTGGAACTAATGGGAGAATCATCGTCCAATGGCTGTTTTTTATTGGTGAAAAATTTTCTGATGTCCATGTCTATTTTTAAGAGATCACTGCCAACACAAACTCCTGATGGTCAATCAGTCAACAATAAGAATGTTCCCAAACTCGTAAGAAATAGTATCCAACTCTTCGTCAAAAAAAAAATACTATCATAATATTATGCTTTCAACAGGTTATTTCGGTAGTTCTGGAAATCACCAACATTTGCGGGCAGCGGCGGCGGCTTGTTCCTACTTTCATTCCATTGCACGGTTGCCACTTCGTGGGTTTAATTCCGTATCTTTGTATTCTCCATATAAATTTTCTGTCAGGGCAAATATTTTGTCTGTCAGGGCGGGCGATGCCCTGATCCGCCCTATTGTAGCTATGGCTCTGCATGGAAGGCGAAAAAATTATCGGACCATTAGAAGAGGGCTTAAAGAAGTTGGTTTGAGAGCTTGTAGAACCGACTTAGTGATTATTAATGGTGCCTTAAATGCAGATGGATACATCCAAGATGTTCTGCAAGAGCATGTTGTACATCTGCCCCCCATATCGGAGAGAACCTCCAGTTAATGCACGCCCTCACGTGGCTCGTCGCGTTTTTGATTTCCTGGATAACGTAGGAGTAAGAATCATGAATTGGCCTGCATATACTCCGGACCTCAATCCAATTAAATCTATCTGGGACATATTAGGCCGACGACTTCGTTCTAGAACTCCACAACCCCAAAATCCCGAGCAAGTGGCAGCTGCTTCGTTTGAGATCTGGGACAATTCGCCACAAGAGCTCATCGACAATGTCAACAGAACCATGGAAAGGCGAATAAGGCTGTCATAAGGGCTCGTGGAGGGCACACGCGTTACTAAATTATTGTTACTATTGTTTGGTTCTCAATCGTTTACTGTTATTTGAAAAGTCATTATGTAAAGTGAAAAATTAAGACTAATCTCAGACTTTTCTTAGAAACCCTGTATTTTCGTTAAAAATTGAGATATCACAGAAAATGAAAAACAAAAATGTTTAGAAAAGATCAGGCTACAATGTGATGCTAAAGACCATATTCAACTGTCATCGGTTCACTCCACAGAGTGTCTCAAAAACATTTAAAAATCTTTACTTCCTTTTCGCCCCTGTATATGATATAAACACGAATAATTTTATAACGAAAACTAGTCAGATGTATTCTTGGAGAGCCGATCAACAATCCAGTAAAAAATATATTGATATCGAGCATCGAGTTCTAGAGAGAATTGATGTCAAACTGTATACATTTTGTGCGTTCCCCTAATTTTGCCGGTGTGATATGTTGAATAGGAAAGGTGAAAGACTGTAGCCCTGCCTTGGTAATATTGTTGGAGTTATAGGATCTGACAGTCTGTTGCTGGCTTTGAATTCCACCTTGTTATCCCTATACATTGTCTGGATAATTCTAATGAGTCCTCTATTTGTGCCAGCTGATTCCAAAACCTCCCACAAGCGGCATCTGGGGACTGTGTCATACGCTTTTTCGAGATCAATGAAGGTTATGTGCATGTCCTGGTTGACCAAGTTGGTATTTTCAACAACCTGTTGAGGAATAGATAGATACATGATCTGCCAGGTACAAATCCACTTTGCTCCTCGCTTATCCCGTGGCCTATGTCATTGCGCAGTTGGGCTTGGATAGTTGTGCTGAATAGTCATACCGTGCCGTTTATGCTGAGTCCTCTGTAGCAGTTGGGATCGTTGCGGTTTCTTTTTTTGAATACCGACACAATGAGTGATCGTTTCCATTCTTCGGGTACTTTATTTTGTTGGCATTAGCCTGGTTAGTCTTGAAAGTAGTACCTTCCCACTGCATTTCAGTAGTGATAAACATTCTCTTGATCTGTCTCTTGACTTTGCAGGAATTCCTTCTGATTTTCTAAAATCAGATCATGGTAGTGCTCTTTCCAAGTTTGCATTGGAATCTTGTGTGGATTTTTATCGGTACGATTGGTTCTAATTTTTTTATTGATTCTCCGTACCTGTGTACTTCTTGATTCTCCTACCATGCTTTCAATTTTTTGGCATTTCAATTCCATCATTTTTTTTTTTGGATCAGCTGCCAAACCGTGCGATTCGTGTTCTTGTATTCGTTCCAGCTATTGTCTGACTTATTCGACAGCCATCTCTGGTAACATTTTTGTTCTCCTGTACTGCCACCTTCACTTTATCTGTTTACCGGATCGGTTCCTTATTGCGTACAATTTCTTATTGTTCTTCTCCAAGGGCTCCAGTCGCTGCTCTTCTGATAAAATTTTTACTATTATTGTTATGATCCGTTTCAATGTCTTCTGTCAGTTGTGCATGGTTTAAGGCTTCTTCTAGTGTGGTAAAGTAGCTTTATACTTTCTTGTGGGAGAAGATAGAGTTTGAAGCGTTTGCTGAATCCAGGTCATTTTTTCGTGTCTGCATCTGATGCTTATTAGTGCTGTATGGCAGGATCAATTTTGAAGCCGCGATTGGCCCCTCTCTTCACTCTACAATCATCTGCTTTCAGTTCATTTTGTTGTCTTTCAATTATAAAGTCAATGATTGACTTTTGTTGGAGACAAGGCCGTTCTCTAGTGAAACGATGGATCTGCTTGTGAGAGTAAAAACCGTTGAATATTGGCAGGTTGTTCAGTTCACAATGTTCAATCAGTATTTCGCCTGAGTCATCGATCACTGTTTCTCCATGAGCACCCACGTTCCTTTGCCGTTTTGTTGTGAACCTACTCGGGCATTTAGGTCTTTAGCAATAAAAAGTTCCTGATTGGGCTTGACTTTATATATGGCGTTCGATAAGGACGTGTGGGAACTATCCTTAGTCGCTATGATGGAGTCGTCCGTCGGTGAATAGAATGGATCCTATGACAGTTTCACAGCCATATATCGATATCGTCATGGTTAGTATTCTTTCAGAAACTAGGTCATAGTCTAAGATAGCATTCCTCCAACTATTCTTAATCAACATAGAGACTCCAGCTTGTGCTCTTTGAGATTTCTCAACTCCCAACCAAATATGCAAACATTCGTCCAGCGATGTGCCTTGTTCTGTTTTTTTTTGGTCTGGGTGATTATCGTTATATCTAGATTCTGTTGCGAAATTTTGTTTGTTACTTCTAAGGTTCTACCTACATTCCAAGTTCCAATAATTAATGTCCTTTTCCTAGCGATACGTCGTCGTAGAAAATTCACATCCGTGTCCCGAAGCGTGTTGACGGTTCTTTGAGACTTTCATGGTTTTGACAAGTAGCAGGTTGCTAGCCCATTGCCTAAACCCCCAACCTGGAGGACCAGTGGCTTCTCTGTCAGGATGCCCAGCCTGGGCCAAAGGGTTCCGGTTGCCACAAGTTTTTTTTTTGATTCGTTGAATTGTTCAAAGAATGAAATTGAATAATTTAGTCGACGAGCCGTCGTTTGGTTTTGTGGCAAAGTTAACCCTTGCCTGCCTGGCTCAGAATTTGGGGTGGTTTGGCGCCACCAGTTTTGCGGCTAAACTGGATATCCCCTTGTTATGGTGGTTGGGTGCTCGTTACTCATATATAAAAATAAAAATCAAACACAGAGTTTATTTTGTCAAAGTCGAATCAGCAAAAATGGAATTAAATCGATTTTTCCCGCAAATGAATGATTTCAATTATCATTTTCGTAGGTCCGCAAAATCTGGACTTGTTGTGATAGTCAGCTTGTACCGATTGACTTAGATAAAAAATCTCGTAAAAACCCTGAACGAAGCAGAAAACAAAATGTTAGACTTTGCTTCATACATTTAAAAGAGTGATCAAAGTGAAATGCAGAAATGAATTAATTAAAACTGATTTTATAAATTGGATGATCAAATCAAAGAAGTAGTGAAATAAAATTATTTCAAAGAAAGCTAGATTCTGAAATGGCCTTGAAACAGACTCAATAATACAGTGGGGCGCAAAATACAAAATATAAATTGAACATCATCAAAAAGACAAAAAGGCACTCAAAATAAAAACTCAGCTCAAAGAGGGTCTTGAAAAAGATCGTCCCGCGTGCTACTCTAGGTAAAGGAGGGTTTCGAAAGATCGTGCTACTCTGAGGGTACTCGTGTTGGAGAATTGTCGCAACGGTGGACTGCGTTCGGGCTTGGTGTTGGCGTTCTGGTCTTTCCAACTGTGATTTTTAGCTGTAAAATCGACCAAGGAGTATTCACTTTTTCAGCAAACCAAAATCAAAACAGCAGAGATATGAAGAATTGAAATAGAAAGATTACTTGGATCCTCAAGCACAAGAAAATAAATTTGAGTAAAATTTCCTGCAGCTAGTCACGGAAATGGAATCAAAATGGATAAGTTTCTTACCAATTTTTCAAAAACAGTCCGTTTCCTGCAAAGGGACAGCAAATAAGTACCACGCGCGACCAGTTGCCAAATAATGAGAATTAAGGAGTTTGATGAACATCTTGAAGCCCTTCTCTTCAAGATGTTCATCAAACTCCGTTATTCTCATAACTCGTTAGAATCTATGAATAAACCAACTAAACGACAACGTTGTACTCCGACCAGAGTAGTACCCTACCTATGAAGATTTCAAAAATTATATGTGACGGGAGAATTTGACGTTCACGTTAAATGTAACCGGTGAACAGGAAAATGGAGAAAATAGTAAAACTACGAGGAATATCAGAAGAAAAGCAAAGAAACGAACGGAAATAATCACAACGATGATCAAAACGTGATTTGAAATGGCAAAGGTATATATATTCACAGGTCGAAAACATGAATTGCGAAATATAAACAATATTTTCAGATTGTTGTTTGGCTAAAATAACACGAAATTTGATGAAATAAAAAAGATCTGGGAATATCTGAAGATCAAGGGACTGTCAAAGATCAATGAGAAAATTGGAAACAGAAACCTGGACTAGAAATATTTAAAAAAATTGAAAAAAACACGGACAATGAGAGTAGCATAGTCTGATTTATTTATGTGAGTGATTTACCATTATAAACCGAAATTGAATAAAACAAATGAATTATACACCAAAATTTGAATGCCTTTGCATAAACTGATTACAAACTATCGTTATAATAATTATGGACCTATACGACAAAATTGATAATTTTTTACATATTGGTGAATGCACGTGAACATTTATCAAGACAATGATGTGTTGGATCACTGAACCCTATAGATTAAATACTTGAATTACCACCAAGCAAAATAAACCCGTTACATTATGATGCCGGAGGTTTGCCATTGCCATATTCCTGTCAGCTGTATAACAGTCATCCATTGACTGTCATACATTACCAGTGATAACGCGGTTCTCATGAGTCTTCGGGGACGTTGGAATCAGGACTTACCGGCAGAGCTTTCAGAATAAGTGGGCTTTTCCGAGATTTATGAGTCTACCTAACCCGGAATCAGGTAGTCTCCTCGACGTCCCTCACCAGCCTTCGGCCACCACACCGGTCAAAAAATAGGATCAAAAATGAAATCGAGAAATTTGCCAAAAGTCATTTTTTCAGATGTCAAAATTTAAAAAAAAAAAACGGGTGAGGACAATCTTTTTTCAAATGCTAAATACTATGCAATAATAGAATTTGCGTGTTTTCATTTGAAAAAAAAAACATTTCTGGCAGTTTTCTCGATTTCATTTCTGATCTTATTTTTTGTCCACCCGGTATCAATAGTTATAAAAATATTGTAAGCAATCTTTTATATTAAGTCCGTTTCAACAATTAATCCAACACAAAGTACATAAGAAGGGTTTTCCTATAGGTAGATTCTTATTTAAGTTGGAGCCTATATCAAATCTGCCTGGACTGCTACGTTAAATTCAAAAATGTGCAAATATAAAGGGTGTTCCATTTAGAACAAGATAGTTAACACCTATTTCCGGTATAACCGGAAGTAGCACAACGTAGGTTCCTATTATTTCATTTGAAGAGATCATCCATAAAAATCTCACCATACAAATTTTCAGAATTCCTATCTGTTGATTTTCCGAGATATTCTAATGGACGGTCACCATGAGACATCCTGTATGTAGGTTACTATTGTTTGCTCTTGCACTCTCCGAATTGGCGATATATTTGTGCCTTTTGAGCACAATCTAAAGAGAATTGATAAGATAAACATGAAGCATAGAGTTTGCCAAGTTGCCGGACGTCGCACAACGTAGGTATTATATCATATAAAGAGATCATCCTTGGGAATCTCATCACACAAATTTTCAGGATCCCGATCGCTTTGTTTCCCAAAATATTCTGATGGACGGTCTCCGTGAGACATCCTGTGGGTAGGTAATTCATGTTCTCTGACCCCGGTGGACCTCAACTTTTCAATTCAAGGCTATGATAAGCAAATACTTATCAAATCAAACTAGATCCAATTCAGAAAAACAACACTAGATACATTTGCATGAGATTTTGATTTTGCCCAAAAAATGCAACACAGCATTTCATTCCGTTTCCGACAAAAGCTGTTTTGTATCAGTTTTTCGATTTTGTTAATAAACGCGATATACATATTTGTGACGCTGACCATAATCACATATCACTCACAATATCATATAGGCCAATTCAGAACATAACCTGAAAGTCAGCTGATTGTACCGTAAGCAAACATTAACCTCTAATTGTCACTTTTTCCCTTCACTTTCTGAGACGTTTTTCGAAATGCCAAGTATGCAATATGGTTTTGTTGAGATTCTGATCCTGAAAAGCTGTAAAATGAGTGATTATCTCGCGAACTTAGATGCTAGAAGCCCAGGAATGTTGATTTAACACAAACACAACATTTTGATTGTGAACAACATACACCCTTTTGGTTAGTTTGATTCAGACTTTTATGAAAGTTTGAGTTTGAATGATGCTTTCAAAAATTAAAAAGCCGGGTTTTGCAGCAGTCACTGTGGAAGTTGCAAAATTGCAGACCATATTATCAGAGCGAAAGAAAGTTTGTTATATTCACATTCTTAGCCCTTTTTTTGATGTCTTCATAACCAGTTTTAGGCAACCAATTGATCAAGTCGGATTTTTTAGAGGTCTACCCTTTGTATGGCGCTAGAGACGAAGGTTGTCCTCAACAACGGTTGCCAACAAATCCTCAACCCTAGACGTCATTGTGATTCCACGTTTGAATTTTTTGCCAAAAGTTTCTACTTTCCAGTACCTGGATCATCTTGAAATATGTGTTTGAACCTTGGTTTGAACTATAATGTAAGCTTATCGTGAGTTCTATGAGAGATGTATCGTCCCCTGGATGTGTGGATATTTTCAACAAAGCACATCCTTTTCAATAAAAGTTCATCCACTGTTTTAGAAAAATTCAGCAAGTTGAAAATCCGATTTTGAAAAACAAAACTGAAGCACAACTAGGTATATAAATCCTATAAATTTTGTGGTTTGCATTTTATAGATACTGTTTCATTATCTGTTATTTTATCATTTATTAAGATAACTTTAGTATTTTAGATTTGATTATAATTATGTGCTATCAAGCTGCACTGACCACCAACAACTCAATCCTGTTACCATTGTTACTAATCATCTTGATTACTGATCAACAGTTCATCAGTATTAGTGGTTGCATTAACTGTACAATACATTATAAGAGAAACCTAACACACGTTTCATCTTTAAAACAAAACTAAAATTATAACATTACAAAATCTGAGAATAATGGATATAAATCAGTAACTCAACTAAATAACTATTCAAAACTAAGCACTAGTAAAATAGGTACAAAACATCTTAACACTAGTGAAAAAGGTAAAAAACGTTATTCTGTATCTGACATTGAATCTAGAATGAAGTCCTTTAAATAAGAAGGTTTCTTTCTAAGTCTCATTTTCATATGTTTCTTAGCGCTCAATGTTACAGGTTCATCAACAGGATAGTTTAGAAGATGATTGTCATAGATTGACAACAGAGAGTGATCCATTTGTATATTACTCTTATTAGATTTTTGAAAATCAGAAGTATTTTCATATGAAACTAGAAAAGGTCCTCTTTCATCACTGTCAATTGTCATTGATGAAGAGCTGAGAGTTTTATCTAAGCTGAAAGATTCAACTACACGAGAATCACTCAACATATTTTCAATTTCTTCATGACAACTTAAACTCTCAGACCTACATAACAAAAAGTCAGTTTCATGATGATCAAGATTGTCATTTTCAGAAATGTCACAGTCGGTATAGGCATAACTAGGTAAAAAGTTCATTGGTTGAGACGAAGTTGTTTTTGTAGTAGAGATAGAGAATAAGGGCTCACAAAAGTCCTCGAGTTCATAGGATATGTTATGATTATCTTCAAAACTGAACTCTAATTTAGTTGGTCTCGAATATTTACGATTTCTTCTCGGTTCAGTACCAAAAATGTCTTTTACAAGATACGACCTTTCATTCACTATTCCCATTAATTTTTCTTTTACCTATATTTTTCCTTTTTGAATTAAAATATTTTCTCAATTTTTAGTTTTCGTAACTCTTTTGCTGTTTTGTCATAATAACATTTCTGTTTGGCATATTTTCGAGATATTAGGTTTTCAATTTCTTTTGAATCTATTGTTTTGCTTTCCAAATTTTTTGTAGCTATTGGGATTTTTGTTTTTACATTGTGATTTAACAAAAGTTGTGCCGGAGTATAATTATTCATGTTGATCAAAGGACTGTTTCTATATTCCAACAACAAAAGTGGCAAATCTATACTAGAGTCAGCTTTTTTCAACATATTTTTAGCTATGTCAACATATTTTTCTGCAAAGCCGTTTGACTGATGGTGGATTGGAGTACTGAACCAAAAGTCAAAGTTCCATTCTTTTGCAAATTCTTTGAATTTATAAGAATCATAAGGAACATTGTCACTGAAAAATATATCTGGCATTCCAAACTAAGAAAATTTGTCTGTAAAGAAACCAATCACTTCAAGAGCAGTCTTTGATTTAGTTTCTTTTATTTCAATCCAGTTTAAGTAGCTATCTGCAATTAACAGGTAGTTTTTTGCATTTATTTCAAAAAAATCTGAATAAAGGTATTGCCATGCTCGTGTTGGCACAGGGCTCTTTTTGATCAGATCCTTGATTAGTTAGACAAGTTCCACATTAAGATATATAATTTTCAATATCTTTTGATAAGTTTGGCCAATATAAAAGCTGTCTAGCTCGCATTTTAGTTTTTTGCATACCAAAATGTGGCTTATGAATCAAAGCATTTTTTGTCTCAGTGATATTGGAACAATAATTTTGTTGTTTAAAAATAAGAAATCATTTGATAAGTAGATGAACTCTTCCAGTTTATAGTAAAACATGAGGTCTTTGTTCAAACTCTTACAATTTAGAGGCCAACCTTCTTCACAAAAAACTTTTATCTGACTAATTACCTCATCAATGTTCAATGCATTTCTGAAAATTATTTTCTTTTCTTCTGAAATTGAAATGTCCTTAGATATTTGGTGGACAATATATTCCATTTCTGGATCATCTTTTATGTATGATCTTGATAAAATATCTGCTACAACCATGTCTCTTCCAGGTAGATATGTCAACTTGAATTCATATTTTAGAAGTCATAGCAACATTCTTTGTAAACGGGAGCTAACTTTATCTAGATCTTTGGACATTATTGGTATAAGTGGTTTATGATCAGATTGGACATTTACCTGAAGACCATATACATAGAAATGAAATTTTTCAAAAGAAAAACAGATTGCCAATAATTCTTTTTCAATTTGAGCATATCTTTTTTCACTTTTTGTGAGACATCTAGATGCAAAGGATACAGGCTGACTATTTTGCAGAAAGACACATCCAAGTCCTTCACCTGACGCATCACACTGGATAGTTATTTCTTGATCTGGATCAAAAAATTTTAATGTAGGGGCATTTGTAACTATTTTTTTTAATAAGTCAAGTTCATTTTTATGAGATTCTGACCATACAAACTTAACATCTTTACGTGTGAAATGTCTTCGATTTGAAGTCAATGAAGAAAGGTTTGGAATATATTTCGAGAAAAATTTGACAAGACCCAATACTCTCAAAACATCAGTTTTATTTTTTGGAGTTTCGATAGCATCCACAGCTTCAATATTACTTAATTCTGGTTTGATACCTTCAGCTGAAATTATATGACCAATAAAAATAACCTGCTTACGTTTAAACTGAATTTTTTAAAAATTGAATTCAACATTGTTTGAAAATGCTTGATCAAAAACTTTTTGGAGAATTTGGTCATGCTCTTGATTATTCTTTGCTGAAATTATGAGGTCATCAAAGTATATTTCAACACCATTAATATCTCCAAAGATTTCATACATTTTTCTTTGAAAAAGTTCAGGTGCACTTGAAATTCCACAAGGAACCCTACAAAACTTGTACTTGCCAATTGGCGTATTAAATCTGCATAGATCAAAACAATTTTTATTTGATTTGAGCTGCCAAAACCCATCTTTGAGGTCGATAACAGTAAAAATGCTTTTTTCATTTTCAGTATGTCATTTGGTCTTGGAATACTCAAATGTTCACGCTATATAAATTTGTTTAGTGGCTTAGGATCAATGCATAGTCTAAGAGATTTATCTGGTTTTTCTACAATCATTGAACTAATAACCCACTCGGTTGGATAATCTACTTTTTCTATGATTTAATTTTTTTCAAGTCTAGTCAGTGTTTCAGTTAGTCTATCCAACAATGAAAGTGGAATTTTTCTTTGGCATTGTATTACAGGTTAAGCTTCGCTAGAAAGTTCAATGTTGCATTCACCAGGGATACAACCAAGCTCTTCAAAAACTTGTTGGTATTTTCGAAAAAGCTCTTTTTTTGAACTTGGAAATGAACTGACCCAATCAACTCTCTACTACGAAGAAAATTACAGTAAAAACCCTATCTTTGGAATATATTTCGAGAAAAATTTGACAAAAACTTGTTGGTATTTTCGAAAAAGCTCTTCTTTTGAACTTGGAAATGAACTGACCCAATCAACTCTCTTAATTAAGCTCAGAGAAATACAATCTTTAAGTCCTAGCAAACATTTAGCCGAAGGAAAATCTACTACGAAGAAAATTACAGGTAAAACCCTATCTTTGTATTTACAATTCAACTTGACCTCTCCCAAAGGTTGAAATTTAAAATTTCCATATGCAACTAATGTCGTACTAGGCCTCAGTAATGGGGGTTTGTTTTTGATAAGACGATAAGCACTATATGTCAATGTACTTATGTCAGCATCAGTATCAAGTTTTATTTTTACTTTGCTATCCCCTATTAATAAGGTTTCATCCACCTATCGACACTGACCTTGTTTATATTACTCATACAACATTCCGAAATGAATGAAAGTCAAATCCAGGTTCTTCATTTTCTTCAGCCTCTTCGCTCACTGATCTTATATAATTATTGTCTGTAACGGTAGTTCTAGAACCCATTCCTCCATTTTCACTATCATTGACAGTATTTTTGTTCTCACTACTTGTACGATGAGCACCACCATCTTTTTTTTGTCCTCGGTATTGTCTTTCCTTATTTAAAAAGCATGCTTTAGCATAGTGACGTCGTTTCTGGCATACTGAGCAAGTCTGATTAAATGCTGGACACTGCCTTGGAAAATGTAACAGAAGACATCTCTGACAGTTGAACTTTTTCCTTATCGCATTCACTTCGGTATCATTTTCATTATTGAGCATTTTCACACTTCTTTTGCTCAATTCTATAGACTGGCAGTATTTTACTATGTTGTCTATAGTCAAATCAGATTCTCTCAACATTCTTTCTTGTACCTCCTTGTTGAAAATACCCAAAACAATGTGATCTCGTATCATTCTATCTTCATAACTCGATTTGCACTGCTCATTTTTGCAAACAGAGGCACATAATTTTGACTGCTTCTTTAATTCATTCAAATATTGTTGAATTTCTTGACCCTCCTTCTGCATTAAACTCTTGAACTTGAAGGTCTCCATGGGGATAATTGTTCTTGGGGTGAAATGGTCATCTAAGCTTTTGAGTAGCTTTTCAAGTGTGTCTCTTTTATCTTTCTCAATAGTATTATGTATTTTGATAGCCTAATCACCAAGGAATGTTAACAAAATAGCAATTTTTATGCCTTCTGGTTGAGGACTCTTACCTGTTGCTACCACAATCCCCAGTCTGATGAGTTTCTCACCTCAAATTTGGGCAATTAAAGTTTTATATCCATCTCTTGCATGTAGGTAGGTACCTTACAATATATCAAGCTTCAGTGGTTTACACCTGACACCATGTTTTATTATCTGTTATTTTATTATTTATCAAGATAACTTTAGTATTTTAGATTTTATTATAATTATGTGCTATCAAGCTGCACTGACCACTAACAACTCAATTCTGTTACCATTGTTACTAATCATCATGGTTACTAACCAACAGTTCATCAGTATTAGTGGTTGCATAAACTATACAATACATTATAAGAGAAATATTGATTCACATGGCTTTTCAAAAGTTATAAACTGAAAAATATGCATAAGTTGTATTTGTCCAGAACATAGTTTTTGGACATTATAAAACGAACGTTTTTAAAAAATAGTTATGCATTTTTCAAAATTACTTTTGATATTATTATACCATGTGATAAATATCCAAATTATAATTTCGAACGTGGTATGAATCATATTTTATCTAATAGATGTCTTCACCGTATGCAATAAAAACAGATTTCTCACGTTTTTGTGAGAAAATAGTCAGAAGTACGAGGACTACCCGATGTAGGGCGCTGGCGAATTTCATTTCAAACTATTGTATGGGAGTTTTCTGAATATTTTGAGTGATATGTGACTATGAGGTATTCTTGATAAAAAAGCAAGTGATATTGAAATATTTATAGGATGAATATACTCAATAAACTCGAAATCAACAGGGTTCAATTAAAAAAAAAAACATCTAAGTGGAATTGCCTCTGACTGAAATAATTTTCTTGAATGACAGCACACTTTTTTTTAGGTTAGCAGAAGTAAACGGTGGTCATCCTGAACTAAGCCCAAAGATCCTCAATTTGATAAACGAAAATTAAATTCAATGCGGTCGGAAACTTCCAAACTTTAAAAAGCCTTGAGAAAGACCAAATTTATACGGTCGAAACGTCGGCAATTCAAAGGAAAAACCAAAGTTTGCTTTTTTGTCCTATACCCGCTACTGACCATCCGCATTGATTATCAAAGGACGCTAACGTTCCATCATTAAATTCAATAAAAACACAATAATTTCAGTTAGTACCGCTGATCGATGTGGCTGCAAGCTCTTCGTTGGACTTCTAAGAAGGGTTGACATTAAACGGAAGATTGTCAATTCGAATGAGTTAGATAGAAATGCAGTGAGCGTCATTTCCCGCTGTGCGCCTTGCCCACCTCGTCTCCTACGGTCACAAATTTCTCAAATGATGCTGAGAGTGAAAAAGTAGAAAGATATCAAGCATTGTGTAGAAGATTCAGATGACGTGAAGACGTTGGAAAAATTTGATGATAACGTTTTCTCTTCACAACAGAATATATTCCAAAGTACAATTACAACCATGTTATGAGAAGTTTTTCCTGAACTTGACGTATTGAAAACTCTGTTACATAAAAAAATTAACCATTTTTTTTTCATCCCGACCTATAAGGTATAGGTTTGTCCCTAACAAACTTTTGTGGACACTCATGTTAGCACAAATTTAACAAAGAGCAATGATCGTTGCACAAGAAACATGTTAACACTATAATATCTTAAACATAACTAGGCGATGTTGTCCATCATCAACTAAGTTAGAAATACAGTGGTCCTGGGGTTGGCGAAAAGGGCCTTTAAGGCCTACTCGCCGGGCAGTGGTTTGCTCCCCCACCACACCAATATCAATAATAATATCATAAAAAAATTGTCATTCACGCCCTCTACTTCAATTGTGGCAATTAGAAAAGATAATCGCAAAATGAGAGTTGTTCCCCATTTTATTGCGAATATGATCAAGGTCGCTATTTTTACACAACTCTCATCTATAATTGAAAGAATAAGTTTTCAAAAGCCTTTGATTCAGAAACTCCACGGCTTTTGTCTAAACAAATCTGGAGAGATTGGATGCACATAGTATGTACTTTAATTATTGTTAAACAAAAGAATGCATCTTGAGTGCTTCGTAAAATTGAGGTTTTACTCATCTGAAGCTCTTGGGACAGCACAATTCTCATTTCAAGTCGAAGTTTCGATAAACAATCATGTCATCTGTATATTTTCGATGTAAACATAACCGCTCAGAGAAGCGATTCTGGCCAATTTATATTCACACTGTGTATTTATCTGCCGCAGTACTTTTCAACAACAATATATTTTTACACATGGTGCTACGAATTATTCAAATGATTCAAAGGTATTACCGTAACGGTAAACCGAATACTACAAAGGCCATAGTCGTTAGCAAGGCTGCTCCCAGCAAAGTTCATGACATGGAACAACGCATGAGACATGGACAGTCTGCACAATGACCATCTAAACTTTACTTTACACAATGGTGAGTTCATTTATGGGTAACATTCATCTGGAGAGTCACGTTCATCAAGTCAGAGAAGATTTGACTGTGGATGGTGTCTACACGGATGAGGAGCTCGTTGTTCACTTCACATTCCAACGGAATGGTCTTGGCAACAGCAGGAGATATTTGGGCAACACCATACTCCAAGTGCTTGCAGAGATCCACATGTAAAAAAGAGCTTTGACTTGAAGGACGTCGTGCATTCAGTTGAATAATCCCCATATCATTGTGAGATGCAACGGACCCAGGACGCCTAAAATCTAAAATGAATTGATGCAGCTACCAACTCTTCACTCGTCATCATCAGGTTTCTTTATTCTAAAATATTATTGAAGTTAATTCATCTGTTTATCTTTAACTCAGAAGTTTGAGGACTGGATGCCCTTTTATCTGTTATAATATCAGAAAATGCTATTTCGACTTGATCGCCGTCTCAAATTTATTTGAAACTTGATTTATAAAATGTATGTTTTTCACGGATCTATCAAATCAATAGTGCCCTAATAATCAATTAACAAAAAAAACGTATAATACCACTGGGCATGCAGAGATAATGTGTGTTGACTTTCTACATAATTAAAAGTGTCACTTGATATACTCAAATCTTTACATTCAAAAGTAACTATCAAGTCTACATTTTTTATCCTTGATGGAGAAGAGGTGAACACAGTGTGACGAAGGGGAGAAGTTGTCTTGGCGAAAACGCATAAGACTTGAATTGTATTCACGGGCTATTAGATCTAATAATTTCCACCAAAAGTTTTAGCACTCTGCTTACTTTTTCCTTTGTTTACTGTTGGCGTTGAAATGAAACTAGCGAAAGGATTTCGACCAGTTTTCTTGACGGCGAAATAAAGGCAAGGAAATGAGGGCTACGTCATTGATGGATACGATCAGGACTATAGGAACCAAAATAGTTTTCAGTGCAATGCATTAATGAAAATGCGACGAGATCACAGAACGAAACCATCCAATCGTGTTAGGGATTATTCACTTGACCCAACGCTCCATTTTGAATTTTTACATGGCTGTGCTCTTTTGGATGAAAACTCATAAAATATCAAGATACTCATAATCCGTTTAGAAGCTGACCATTCATCATCCAAGCGAAAAATGATTTGGCTTTTTTGGACCCCGACTAAGATCAGAAAAATCACTGTCATTAGATCAAAATGACCAGCCAATATACACCGCAATTTGTGTCCGTCAGATAAAATATTGGCATTGTTTGTTTTTGATAAACGTGTACAAAATGTAATAACAGAAATCCAACAATGAATAAACATATTTCATGAAGATGAGATAACAAATAAGAGCTTTTTCTTGCCTTCATATCAAAACTAGCACAACGACGCAATTGTATTGTTTACAGTATCTCGAAACAGAGGGGAACACTAAACCTTTTTGACTTTTCTGTTGTTTCATGATTATTTTTAATCAAAGATCTCAACCCCTGACAATCATCTCCTTGTTCTCAAAACCAAATCAATCAAAAAAATTACAACCATTTGCAATTATTTTTTTGATTTTGTTTCTGGTCTTTTCCGCAAAGCTAGACTCAAAGCTGAAGTTTTCATCTGTTCCATAGTCGGAATCTCGATAAATCATTTTTGAAAGGAGCCATCCAGTGTCAACCGACAATTTTGAGATCATAACCTCATTTCAGTTAGTTGACATGTTTATTATCCATTAAACATCAAAAGGGTTCGATGTTTGTAGTATTTTACGTAAATTCAAACGCTGTACCTTTTTGATCTCTTTTCATCATGTTTTGACAATTTTTTAATCCGTCAAGATATTGTGCTCTTTTGAGTTTATTGATGGTGGCGAAAAATACAAACATCTCATAGGAAAAAGTGATACGTCGTCTGATCAATGCCAAAAACTTCTGATCGGAAATATGATTGACTCATCTGATAAAACCACTTTCAACATAATATAATACTATTGTGTTCTTTTGTACAAAGAGTAATGAGTTTCGGTGAGTAATTTAGATTTTGTTATATATTTCTGAATCAAAAAACCACAAACTAAATACCAATTTCACAAAAACACGACAGTGAACATCTAGGTGAACATCAACCAAACATCCCCAATACCTCAATCAAAGCACATTATAACGATGATAACCTCGAATTTTTGTTTTGAATCGTTGCTTAAGGTAGAGTCTGACCAAACTTACGACTCAAACTCAAAACTCAAACAACGCATAGAATTGAATAAAATAGAATAAAATAATATTTATTGTGCAACATTGAACAATATTAACATTATAACAATATTACACAAAAAGTGATACTCGACACAAAAGGTGAAATCCAGTTGTCATGATACTGCAGGCCAAGATTTGTCTATGGTCGGCATTCCTGATCGCAAGCAGTTGTCAAGTCTAACTTTGACTCAAGTCCCGACTATAAGTAGCCAAAAAGTGCTCTAACGCTTGGTGTTTACTGCTAACAAACAACTTTATTGTGCTTCCGTTACTGTAGTGTAAACACGACCGAGTAAACGTAACAAAAAGCTTTTATCAATCAACAATACTGATAAATTGGTCATAAATCGTATTCAAGAGTTGGTATACCTCGGAATGGTCAAAATTCTAAAAATTCAAACATTCTTGAGACAATCAAAGTAGATGGTGACGAACAAAAATGATTGTTAGAACCAATAATACATGTCAGCATGATGAAGAGCAGATTGTATATCCATACCACAATTAAAAAGTGAAGAGGGATTGTTTTTAATTATAACTACCTATATTTGGATATATTTATGAAATCGTTTACCATGGTTGCTTACGCATTTGTGGAAAACCGACGTAGGTATATCCGGAAATGGACAGGAACTCACCATATTTTGGCAACTTAGGCTATAACCGTTATCTTGATCAAAGCCAGTGAAACTGAAACTTCATTGTCACTATTCATATGCATTTTGTATGGATATTACAGACATTTTTGAGATATCCCCGATCATGAAGCTCTATTTGAGTACTTTTCTGACTCTTGATTTATTCAATGGCGGCCATTTCAAAGATCGCACATAGTGATATAACTATTCTCTCTTTCGAAATAGGTTTGATAATACGGTATCAGACTTATGAAGAAAAATTGTGATTCTTCTACGACCATCAGTTTTTCCGATTGTTTTTTTTCCACATCAGTATTGAAATTCGTCTTTTTTGATAATCAGGCGTCTTCCTCCAACGGATTAAATATTTCTAGGACGTGATCTCATCTGAAAAGCTCTCTCGCAGAAGAATTCACAACCTTGTTATTTGCTCTCAAGAAAATTTCGAGATTTTTAGTTTCTCCAGCTTCCTCTGCAAGCTTTGCATGTTTTGGAATCACGTATTTTGTGATTGCTTTAGCTCTCCATTCCTAATCGTGATCATATCTTTTTTTTGTATAGTAGGTACCTTGAGGACATAGTATTATCTCTTTCGCCAAAACATTGCCGGCACTTCCCAAATATCTGAGACACAAGAACATTTACTTGGGGATCCTCAAATGATTCATTTTGAATAATTCATTTGAATTGGTGAATTCTGTAAACATTTTGATCTTTTGAGTTGGGGATCCGATTTCACTATACATCACTGAATATTTTTTATTTTTTTTTAGTGCGAAAGACAAAAATACCTATTCAATGATGATAACATTTTCTTCCTAATTGTAACATCGCGAAGTTTGGTGACCAGGATTTGACACCGCGCTCTTGCGAAAACCAAACCAGAGTAAGTTTCATGAGGGTAAAACATGGTATTGAGGCTATATCTTGGATATGTGGTTTGTGTACATCCTGCTGTGTGTCTTTCAAGGTACTCTTTTTTATTGTTAATAAATCAGGTGTGATGATGCCGAAAGGCTCAACGAGTCACCTCCAAATCATAAATTTATTCTAGACCATGCTTCGTGTTTTTGTATTTAATCATTAGATGAGTGGTTTATTTTATTTTGATATCGTTATCCCGGAACACGTATGGTAGTCAATGTCTTTTTCATTCCTGCCTTTTTCAAGGTCGAGAGCTTCAAGAGCATGGAGAAGTTTATTTTGATCAATGAAATCAATATTTGTTCAAACAAGATAGTTTAAAGAGAGAGTAGGTACACTAAATTGCACATAAATTGCGTACATTGAAATGGAAAATTGTTTTGGTTTGAGCATTGTATGAAGGTGACCAGTGAACGTCAAATGTTGTCAGGTCTCGAAACAATTATTATTATTATCCACTTTTGTGAAAACACAGATACTTATGCGCCTCAGTGAAGACCTATGGTCGGTGAGAAGAACTATATAACTAAATAACTAAATAATCAGATTCAATATTGACTTAATTTGTACAATTCCATGTTGCGACGACTACAAGAATCTTTTGCCAGAAATGGTTCTGCTACCGGATATCAATTGAAATAATCTAAATTTGTCTTTGCGAACTAACTAAATAGATTTCAAGTTGTACCCATAATATAATATCGTTTTCATTTGATAAAATAATAGAAAGTTTGTGTGCACGAGTGCACGGCATCTAGATATTTTGACTGCCTATCACACTGCTTTTTTGTGCAAGTTAGTGTACAGTATAACAATAAATTTTATAGACATACAATTTATTTTTCCAAGTGATGAGTTATCGGTGTTATATTTTCAGATTGCCGTGGCGGTAATCTTGACTCTTTTGTTGGTTGGTTCCGGACATTGAGGTAATATACTAGGGAGATTCCATCCTACATGCGAAAAACGGTATCAGTAGGTGGAGCTTATTATGATGTTCATGGGTGAGCAATATGGCGGCTGGTCAGGGTCGGACTGCGATATGACTAATAATTTGGTTTGTTTGGCTCATATCATGCATGGTCTTAAACCGCGGCTCATATTCGTGTTTTTGGGTTCAGAACCAATGTTTATGATGAAATGCAATGAAGTATATTATTATTTTTATACACTGTATCAATTTCAGTGCCAATCATATCATGAATGAACTACCTATCAATCTAATTCGAATGAGATTTTCTTTCTAAAAATTTAAGAGTATGTATTTTATACATCAAAATACAATTAGCAGATATCAATTTTCTGGTCGCATTTGTTGTTTACACCCTCGTTTACACCCTTCTAAGTTCTCATGCCTGATGTCAGATTATCTTATTTTTTGTTGGTATGAAAGCAGAAATTTTTAAACAAAAAAATATGATAATTCAAGAGAAAAGGATAGCAATTTCTGGATTTTGATAATAGTTCAGTTTAAAATAAGCCGATTTTAAGCAACTTACCTTAGTCCGAAATTGCTGGGTTTCCAAGATACAGTGTGGTAAAGTTATAATAATAATAATCGTTTATTAAGCTGGATACTTTACAATTTACAGAAAATGATCATAATATATAAAAATAGTGTAAAAAATAGTACATAAAAATGTGTTATTAAAATAACAAATAAATTAAAAATATATTATAGTGAAGTAAAAATAGGTAGGTGTATCTCAATGTATATAACACACATCACAAGAGAGTTTGATTTGATACTGGGGTCTTATCACAGATCAGGCTTGCGGTACATTGCATAACACATATTCTCTCATCAGCCTCTAAAACAATAAAAATCGAATTCTTCAAATTGTGCGAAAATGTTTAACGTATTACTTGGAAAATAAGTATCTGGGGGTTTTTTGGAATGCGAAACCTCCCCTTCATTGTGGCCGTTAGAGGGCGCTGCACACTTCACTTCTGATGGTTTAAATTGGCCAATACATTTTTAAGCTAATATGTCCCGGCAGTTTATTCAAAAAATTGTTTACCGCCCTTAACAATTTAAAAAAAAACCGCCGGGACATGTTAACTGTCAAATGGATTGAAGTTGATGCAGGAGTAAAGTTTTAGACTGAATATAAAAAAAATTACCTATATTTAACCATGACTGTATTTCCGGTTCTTAAAACAACAGTTTTTACTAAAGATTAGCTGTAGCAAGAGTATGTAGGGCTAAAAAGCAAAATATTAAAAGGCTTTATTTTGACAAGTTGAATAGCTTCAAGAGATTAAGTAATATTTTTCAGTAAAACATCAGATAATTAAATAAAAATACTTTATTTACTCAATCTTACAATTTACAATCAATGATAGGTACATATCGTGAACATACATTTATTTTATATTTCAAACTATAAGAAGATTTCTACTACAGCTTGACGATTTTAGACGAATCTATTGGCCTTTAAATAATACAATTTTATTACTTTGATGTCTAATACTCGTGGCCTTATTGGATCTCGTTTTCGTCAAGTAAATCATTCTTATATTAATATATCTCTCAATTATAGTTTTAATCAACAGAGTTCGATGATTATCTGAAACAGACTGGTCAAAACTATGTAGTAATAGATTTGAAAATACATTTGAACATATAAATTCCTTCATAATCAAGTATTTTATACTTAGAATTGACATTTTACCGAAATTATGAAGATATTCTCTTTTCAATATTTTTTCACTTTGCAGACATATTGCAAAAACATCCTCTGACGGATACTGCAAACCTTTCTTATTCTTCAAGTCAATAAAAGAATAAAGAAATAATCTGTGATTTTCACTCACAAGTGATTTCAAACATTCGGAACAGATTATTTTTTGTTTTAAATAGTATACAACGTAGCCACCAATATAGGCAATGACCTGTTTTGAATAGTTTGTCATGGGATCAGGTAAATAATCATGATCATGCTGTACTACATCCGCATATCGCTCATTCGGTGGATTCATCACATATTCTTCAGAAGTTATATTGATTTGCTGAACAGTGCTAACAACAGTATTACATCGGAGTATTGTCAGTTCCTCCAGAGGAATACAGTTACCTCTAAAACTGTCCTTCACTTCAACGTGGACCAATTTTTTAAATGCAAACTGAAACTGTCTGACTGTAGGTTTATTGTTAAATCCTCCATGGGACCTAATTGAACAAAAAAACAATTCCCAATGATCTTGAGATAGCTTATACAATGGTAAAAAAGATAATAAATGATGCTTCTCAACTAAATTTCTGGATAAAACTTGAACACTTGTTATGCACACTTTGAGTCCTAAAAATCCAGTGTGACGGTTAGATTGTAATATCAACTGACCATTAGCATGTGATTGAAGTCCACTAATAAATGTATTTGCACTGTCCAAAAATTGGCATGCAGCAGTGAAATTTTTCGTGGATAAAGGTTTTTTATAGCCAACTTTCAGTAGATTTCTGGAGTTCAATATATCAAATGGATTATTCATTATTTTTATGAACTCAATAGTGGGTCCAGCGAATTTGAAGTTTTCCAGCTTCAAAACATTAGCACAAAAATCCAAAGCAGTTGCCACACTTTCACTAAACACTTGAGTAGCAAACCTCACTTTCATTTTTTGTTTATGAAATGCTATATGGATCCAAGAATATAACCACATCCTCCCCATTTGATGGATGACTGAAGTTGGTGACGAGATTGGAGGCATCAAGCTGGCATCCCAATTTTTTAGCCATAGTTAGATTAGCAGGTGCATCATCAAACGTGAGGCTAACTACTTTTATGCCAACTGCATGGCATTTTCTCAAGCACTCCAACACAAGTCCCTTTTTCTGATCACCAGTTACACCAGCTACTAAAAAATATCCAACAGGAATTCACCAGTTACCATTTATGCAATTCAATAGAAACACCAAAGATTCCTTCGCCAGTGTTGTTTCCTTGGATCCAGTACCCATATCTACATAGCCATAGGCTTTATTTTGACTAGGAACCCATTCTTCATGTTGTCGAATGGCCATTTCATCAATAATGAGTGAGCATACAATGGTATTCTCAGATCTTGCTGCCTTCAGTTTTAAGGCCTCGAAAGCTTCCGTAGTGAAGCCAGGCATCACATTCAAGCTTTGATACCAGCGGCTGATTGTCCTAGGATGCGGCAAACAGGTATCAAATGTTCTTCTCACGTATTTATATGCAGCTGGTGAATAGTAGTGGAGGGTCAATGCAAAAACCTTCAAATCGTCCGAGTATTTTGCAGGCAAAGATTTCCTCAAACTCTTTCTGCATTGCCTGGAATATAATTCTTGCGGCCCTGCCAATCTACCAATATTCATGATTTCCTTCATGTTGGAAATTTTCTTCTCCTTACGAGCAAATTTTCTTCTCAGTAACATCAGTCTCTTCCTCCTACTTGCACTGATAGCTTCAGTATGCCGAAGTTTGTTCAAAAGTTTCCTTTTTCTTGGAGTTACACTCGGAGTTACACTCGGAGTTACATCTGTAGGTGGCAAACGAAATCTGGATGGGGTTGTGACGAAAGGAGAAGTTTCATCTGGTGGCCGGATTTCAACATCTTTAGAAGGTTTTTTGGAAATTAATGGCGGTAAAGTATCCATTGGTTCAGGTTCTGAAACTGGTGTTTGTTCCTGTAAAAAAAAAAAATCTTATTTATTGGTAGTTGAAAAGGTTTTGGAGTATATTTTTTGAAATATAAAGATGATAGCCATTTTACTACAATTGAAAATTGAAAAAGTTCTTATGAACATGGGTTCCCAACGGCTTGGTTTTTTATTCTAATTTTTTTCCAAAAGTTGATAAAGGACAATTTGCACATTTTTTGGAAATATGAAAAATATAAGGATTAGTAAGAACTGATGCCATTGATGTTTAAAAAATCAACCTACGGCCTCTAATAATCTAGTAATCACCGATTAAAGAGCGCCAATCAACATCCAATACGTCACAGAATACACTATCTATCTCCGTCTGACGTATTGACTGAGATGACTCTCTCTCTCTCGGGAGGGTGATATGGCCCCACCCCTTTTGCGATCATGCAGTGAAATTCGCGTCTTCTTTTTCATTTATTAAGCATATTTTTGGGTATTTCGAAAATATTTTTTCGCTAGTGACTTTCAAATAATGTCGAGAATACGTATATAACATTTCAAGTCATTTGAAAATGTATGCAAATTGTCCATTTCAGTTTTTCACCATCAATATCCCTAGTATAACGAATTTTGTCCAATTGTCATGTTAAATATAAGCATAAAACAAAATAAAATAATTTTTTTGGACGCCCTGTATCTCAGAAACCAAGCCGTTGTGGACCCATGTTCATATGAATTTTTTGTCTTAAAATTAGTCAAAGATTCCCCCTTCAAAATTTTTACAAGTATGTACTTAATTCACACGCTGTATATTCCAAATCCTTTCCTGTTTTGGCTTATCTAAATTATATGTTTTCAAAGAACGGTAGGCATTAAGATGTTCAGATAGGGCTTAAAATTTTTGTTCACAAAATGCGATCGAATAATCAACTATTCTAATATTATTCTTGAGTTATAAACTTGGTTTTTGTGAAATAAAACAAGGTTTTTTGCAAAAAACAGAAAAATTACAAGAAAACTGTACATAATCAGTATATGTATACATCAAGTACCAGTTAAATTTAAATGAAGTTATTATGTACGTTTTAGCATTTCATTTTTTTGCCAACCTTCAACATACAATTTTGATATGTAACTTTTCACCCTATGCGAGAGGCTGGCAAGTACCTCCAAAAATACAGAGTGACCCATTTGAAAGCGGGCCACCCCATAACATTTTTGTTTATGGTGCGATTTTGACGATTTTTTTTTTGAAATGTGGAGAGTGGAAAGGTTTATTTTGAGACCAGACGGCGTCAAGTTTTTTCAAAATTCAAGGCCTACTAGATCATATTTTAAAGGCTGAAAAATCCAGAATTCATATTAGCGATTTTTTGAGAAAAAATCTGCCTAAACCACTGGATTCGTCATACCCTAAAATGGATCTGTACCAAATTTCATGAAGAAATATTAAAAATTAACGATTAATTTTATTATGCACCAAGAAGTATTTTACCTCGAAACTCTTGCGATAGCAAATCTATTGGAAAAAAAATATTAAATAGAAACATTTAATAGATATTCTCATGTCAAAATATAATGAAAACAAACAAACGAGAGTGACAAAAAAAATAGAAAAAAATTACACACAGAAATAATATTTTTGAATTGAATATTTTTTTATGAAATTTGGTATACACACCCATTTCAGGGGAAGAAAAATCCAGTGGTGTAGGCAGATTTTCTCTAAAAAATCGCTGATATGTTCTTTGGATTTTTCAGCCTCTAAATATGCTCTAGTGGGCCTTGGTTTTTGGAAAAAACTGGGCAACGTATGGCCTCAAAATACACCTTTCCCCTCTCTACATTTCAAAAAGAAGATCGTCAAATTCGATCAATAAATTAAAAAGTTATGAGGGTGGCTCGCTTTCAAATGGGTCACTCTGTATATAAATAATATCTATCCATTTAAAATTCTGGGGTACCTGTCAAGGGTGAAAGGTAGGGGATTTTGAATTGATTTCACTCTACATAGTCAATAATTACTCCATCAACAGAATCAGAGGTTATTGAGGAGGAAATTTTAAAGATGTGAATAGGAAGTCAAAATAAGCTCATAATAATATGATCAAGTCCCATTTTTATTTCGTTCGAAGATACTTTTATCAATTGACTAACTAAACTGAAAACAAAATTAAATAATGAATACAACAAATGATTAAATCAAAATTAAATATTCGAAATAAAAAATTAAATTGTAGATGATAAAAAAAAATACAAACACAGCGCAGCAAATTTAAATATAATATAATAATAATAAGGAATACAATTCCCATAAGACTCATTGTAAACATGCATTGATTTGAAATTTTTATATTATCATTGAAAAACCATGTATCAAGTTGGCTCGATCATTGATATGCAAAGAATGAATTTAGCTACAATATTTTAACACCATGGAAAATCCATTTTAACTTTACAGAGTGTTTAAAAATATTGGAGCCATACTGGCCATTCACCCGCCATTCACTAACCGTTGGGTGAAGAGTCCTGGAAAAATCACTCTGTGAAGTATACAGGTTAAAATGAATTTTTTCTTGTGCTAAAATATTGTTGCTACATTTATTCTTTGCAAATCAATGTTCAAGACAACTCTATACATGATTTTTCAAAGATAATATAACATTTTAAATGTTGTAATATATGTTTACATTGAGTCGTATGAGAAATATATTCCTTACGCGTTAAATTTGCTGCGCCGTATATGAGCTTGCTTATTTTGACTTCCCAGACGAATTTTTGAAATATTTTGATTCACTCCTGAATCAACCTGTGTTATAATAACCCACCATAAAGGCATTTTTATTATTTTGTGATCGATTTTATTGAAGTAATGAATTCTTTTTTAAAAATACTTCTTTAAATAAAAAAAGTAAAGTAGAAATACATTTTTTGTATCTATCAGTTTTTCAAATTGGAAAATAAATCGACAGGCAATAAAAAATGGTTATCAAATACTTACAGAGGGCCAGAAATTAGGTTGAAATATTTGAACAGTATATTCCTCATTGAAAAAAAATATTACTTTGCTATATAAAAATGTGTGCGAAAACGCTGTGTTTTCGAGATACATGGTGTCAAAATCTAATTTCTATTTTTGTTTTATCTAACCCCATGATAATTCAACAAAAACAGTATACAGGATATTTTTGACATAAGAAATTCAAATCTGATATTATTGTGATTCTGTTATATGTGGCGCCATGTACAAGTATTTTTAATGTTTCAAATAGTCATAACTTTTGGAAAAAAAAAATATTATAAAAAAATTATTATAAAAGAGAAGTTGCTGGAAATTATTTCCAATTTCGTGCGATGTCCGCTAGGGGGCGTAATACAATAGTGAAATAGAAAATATAGGTTTTATCAAAAATATTGAACGGTGACCTACCAGATAAATAATTTTATATCAAAGAAGGAGAAATTCTGAACATTTTTCATATTAAACTTTTTTTTTGTCAAATAAAGGGTGGGGGAAGGGTCGAATGTTAATTTTTAAAATTGTTGATAACTTTTGATTGGCTTAACCGATTCCAATAAGCTTAGTTGATGGTTGATGGTTAAGATGGTTGAGGAAAAAATAACAAATAAAACATTCATAAAAAAAAAAAAAAATAAAAGAATCAAAAAAAAAATAAAAAAGCCGGATTTTTTAATATGTAGGTTTTATGGGGTATACGACCAGCAAGAGAAAAACTATAAATGAGAATAAAAAAATCAAAATAAATACAAAAATTGAAAGAAATTCAAAAAAAAATGTGTTGTTACTATGTGTTACTATGTAGGTTCTATGGGGTATAATACGGCCAGCGAGAGAAAAAAAATAAAACATAAAAAAATAAATTTAAAAGAAATAAAAAAATCTGTTATTATTATCTAATATATAAATGTGAAAGTCTGTCTTTCTTTCCCTAAGGCTTTTGAACCGTAGCACAGAATCATCTGAAAATTCGCACAGTCATGAGTTTGTACCCAAAGACGGTTTAGGAAAAGGAAAATAAAAAAAAAAGATAAAAAAATAAAAAAATAAAAAAAAAATAAATTGGAAAAAAAAATGTGTTGTTATAATAATAATAATAATCTTTATAAGCATAAGCTTTTTCCAATAATCAATTTACATATTTGCATAGCTTGATATTATTATTCAAATAAATAGATTCATAATGAAATTGACCTAAATAAAATAAATAAATAGGGGACGTAACAACATATTGAGTAAATGGGACCGAAGACACTTTTTAAAATCGAATATTCTATCACAGCTCTTGATGTCCACTGGTTACTCATTATATTCAGTTAGACCTTTATAAAATAAACTGTTCTTGGTTTTGTTTAGCCGAGAAGTAGCAACATAAAAATCTTCCGCACTTCGTGTATTATAATTGTGTATCTCACGAACATATATCAGTTCATTGCTCAAATAATAATAATAATAATAATAATAATCTTTAAAGGAAAATCTCGAAACTGTTTCCTCAGTCTGACCATGACCAATCCATATACGTTTCGTCCTACTAGGACTCATCAGTATGGCTATGGGTCTCAGTCAGACTGAATTTTTCAGTGAGTTAACGTCTAGCTGACAAGAAAATGAAATGTGAAAAGTTGTAGTACATAACGCCATCTATCGGTAGAATTTGTCAATCTTAGGATGTAAATTCCCATCAATCTAATGAAAGACAGCTATCATTTGGTCGCCAAAGTGTCTACAACGGGTTAATGGGTAAACCTCCCGGGAAAGCAAAAAAGGGAAATCTCGAAACTGTTTCCCTAGTCGGACCATGACCAATCCATATACGTTTTGTCCCACTAGGACTCATAAGTATGGCTATGGGTCTAAGTCAGACTGAAGAGAACAGTTTCAAGTGAGTTCACGTCTAGCTGACAAGCAAATGAAATGTGAAAAGTTGTAGTACATAACGCCATCTATCGGCAGAATTTGTCAATCTTAGGATGGAAATTCCCATCAAGAATGAAAGACATCTACCATTTGGTCGCCAAAGTGACTACAACGGGTAAATGGGTAAACCTCCCAGGAAAGCAAAAAAGGAAAATCTAGAAACTGTTCCCTGTTGTAGACACTTTGGCGACCAAATGGTAGATGTCTTTCATTAGATTGATGGGAATTTCCATCCTAAGATTGACAAATTCTGCCGATAGATGGCGTTATGTACTACAACTTTTCACAATAATAATCTTTATTTTAGCACAAGGCTACAGAGGTACAATAAAGTAGAAAGTTTAAATTGATATAAAATAGTAGAAAAATTAAGGAAATATCGTATAGGTAAAAAATAACAAACATCAAGACAAAGCTATAAATCAAAGGTACAAGACTTATATCACAAATGGCTTAAAATATGCTTCCTCAAAATACATTTGAAGTTTTCCAGACTTTCACAGTTTCTTATCACGGGAGGTAGTTGGTTAAATTCATATAGGCCCCTATGCAGTAGGGAGTTTGCTATTTGACTAGAGTGGCACTTGGTATACAATATAAAATCATCACATTGTCTGGTGTTATAATTATGTACATCATCGAAATATTTCGTTTTATCACAGATATAGGACGGTAAAGTTTTATTCCTAATTTCAAATATAAAGATATACACATTGTAAATAATGTTTTGTTTAACTGACAACATATTGAGGACATTTAATATACATTCAATTGGTGTGTAACGATTACATTTTAGAATAACCCGCATGGCTCTGGTTTGTATTTTTTGCAATTGATCCAACTTATATCTAGGCACATTATATAAGATAGTCGAACAGAATTGTAAGTGGGATGCTGCTATTATATTGTACAATAACATTTTTGTATACATTGACAAATTACGCCCAACTCTTGTGATGAAACCAACTTTTTTGGCAAATTTCCGCATAACATGATCTGCATGGGAACAAAATATCAAACTAGGATCGAATAGTACACCCAGGTGTCTGGTTTGTTTCTCATATGCAAGTTTTTTAGAATCATTAAAATGTTTATGTTTTCTATGTTAACTTGACTGAGCCTAGATTATTTCGCGTATATACAGAATTTGGACTTTTTGGTATTTAAACTTGATTTATTCTTACACAGCCATTCAAATAGTACATTCAGTTCTTGATTCATTACATTTTACATGTTTATAATGTCTTTGCCAACTATATACACCATCGTGTCATCAGCGAATAAAGTGACTTTACATTGTTTAACCGCTTGAACCATGTCATTTATATATATTTCAAGAACAGCAAGGGCCCTAGAACAGTTCCCTGTGGTACACCAAATGGGACATACATTGCTTCAGACACAGTGTTCCTGAATCAAATTTTTTGGGTTCTATTACTAAGATATGACCTGAACCATTTCATCACAGTACCCTGTATTCCTATTTTCTCTAGCTTGGCCAATAAAATGTCATGACTAACGGTCTCAAATGCTCTTTTAAAGTCAAGAAATATAGCTAACACATAATTATCACAGTCAATGTCTCTGAGAAAATCATCACACATACTAACTATCACAGACTCACAAGAATGACGTTCACGGAAGCCGGATTGATTAGGAACTATCATGTTGTTTTTATCACAGTGCATTATCAGTTGTTCTTTAACAGACAGTTCTAGTTCTAGCTTTCTCATATAAATGAACGGTATTTATGAGTCGAAATTCGGAATGTTTTTGGGTATTTGGAACCTTCTGCACCAGGATCACAATTGATGTCTTCCATTGATTAGGGAACACTCCAGTGGACCAGGATGTATCTATCAACGACGACATAGCAGGCATCACTGAGAACTTGTTTGGATATTCCACTGGCACCTCCTCCCACATTCCTGAGACCGCTGACAAGTTCCTTGATTTTCGCCATGGATATTTTTTCGAAGTTGGAAAAATTTGGAATGATAGTGGTGGGGGGTTGTGCATACAATGTTGTAATACAATTTGGTATTTCATTTATGATTTGCGATATACTCTTAGTGAAATATTCATTGAACTGGGTCGCTATTTCTATTTCTTCGGTGACTGTTCCATTTTCAAAGGTAATCGCTTCACATCCATCTTGGTTTTGGCCTTATTTCCATCCAGTATGTTTTGGAAATACTTCTCTTCGTTCTTTCGTATCTCTTTGACAATATAGTTCCGTTTGTTCTTGAATTGATCCCAAGTGTCCTGGCTTCCATCGGAAAGTGCTCTTTGGTACTGAATATCCCGATCTCGCATCATATGTTTTATTTCATATATTATTCACTTTTTATTCAGATACTTATGTTTGGTATGGACCTCAAGTCGGGGACACATCTCATCCAAGAGTATTGATATATCATCCATAAATGGGTTTGCCAATACATTGACATAAGAAATGTCATGGTCCCATGGTCTTCCTGTCAAGTACTGATGCATTTTGTCCACATTATAGTTTTTCATGGATCTTTGGTATGAATTGATATCACAGTTTACTTCTTTCCTATTGTCTAGTATCACAGATAGAATTGCATGATCACTGATCTTTGGCGTTAGGATGACGTATTTTTTTCATTTTTTATTATGTAATCGATGAGAGTTGCACTCCTACATGTAACACTTGTCGGCGAGTTCACAATTTGGTAAAGTCCACTTGTATGTATTTTGTTCAAGATCTTGTTGCCATAAAATGTGTTTTTGGTTAAATCAAAATTAAAATCACCCAAAATAAGATTTGTACCATCAAATTCACTGATCTCATCCAACAATTGAGAAAAATATTTCACAAACTTTGCATCTTGTGTATTAGGTGGATGATATAAAACGGTGCACATGTACTCAGAACTAGATATAGGCGATGTAAAAGACAATGACCAGACAAAATTATCGACACATTGTACAGAGCCTAATTTATATTTGGTGTCAATTGGAATGAGCGCGATCACACCTCCAGTCCTTTTATTCGTCGTAGTACATTGATTAAAACTATAGCCATCGACACGCAACTCACTGAAATCAACATCTTGACAAACATGAGTCTCGGACAAAAGCACAATATTTGGTTTCCGCATTCATTGGTTAAGACCAATATATTGTCTTTGTTATTAAGATAGCCCTGACAATTTAAATAAATGAGACTAGAATTAGGAACAATATCACCGTCTAATTGCTATCTCAAGAATTTATTCCTTTGTACCTGCTCCATTTTTCTGTAAGTTTCACAATTACTCACATCCCATGTTACATGATCAGTCTTCAAGTTCAACCATACTTCCCATTGGACATTACACAATTTGCACATTTGGACACAGTACTTTCACAATCTTCAAAATCATGGCTTTCACTACATTTGGTACAAACTTTGGTCTCCTTGCAGTTTTTTTTCAGATGCCCGTATTTGCAGCAGTTGAAACCACAATGGAACAATGCCATATTCATTGAAGACTCGGCATCTACTTTACCCTATATTCATTCTTTCCTTTTCCATGAAAATATTATGACATGTCATCAACTTCACAAACTAAATTGAATTTATTGTTTACGACATTATTTGTTTTTCGGACAATCCTGATCAATCAAGTCTTTATTATCGTACTCGAGTTCATTTTGCTTTTTGATTTTTTTTATCAACTCACTATCGCTACTGGAAAATTCGAACTCACTGATTCCTACTGCTTTTACACGGTGGTTACGGATTTTGAGCCTCTCAACTTCATAGTTTTCTCCAAGTTTATTTTGTATCTGAGACTGGATGTTCGTGATCTCCTTTTCGGTGCCACAGCTTAGAATCAACCCACCACTCTTCGTAGGACGTCCCATCGAAACTCCTGCTCCAATTTAGCTCGGATTTATTTTATTTTGTAGATCTTTTTTAATTTGAGCGGCATTACTTTGATCTTCCTTTTGTTTGAGTACTAATATCTTCGAGTGGTTATTAGTGCTCGATGAAGCCGCTGCATATGATTTTCTTTCCTCAGGGGTGATCTCATCATCCTTTTGATTTTTCAAAGCAAGAATCTCTTTTTTCAGCTGGTTTTGGTACTTTGGTAACAACTCGTTCTTCATCTTGAATAATAAGATTAGAGTCCTAAACATAAGTGTCTGTCTTACATTCAATAAGTCCAAAGTATTCATTATTAATCTAGTAGGCGTGTATATGCTACAACTTAAAATTACACGCATGGCACGATTTTGAGTCCTTTGGAGTAGATTGAATTTATCCCGGTTTTGTAGGTTCTTTAAATGTGAAAGTCTGTATATTTCTTTTCCTGAGGCTTTTGAACCGTAGCACAAAATTATCTAAAAATGTGCACAGTCATTAGCATCTACCCAAAGATGGTTTAGGAAAAAAAAAACAAATAAAACAATAATAAAAATAAAAAAATTGAAAAATGAAAAAAATTATTAAATAAAAAAGTCTGTGTTGTTGATATGTAGGTTTTATGGGGTATACGACCAGCGCGAGAAAAAAAAATGAAGAAATGAAAAAAAATACAAAATTGAAAAAAAAAAACAAAAAAAATATGTTGTTACTATGTAGGTTCTATGAGGTATACTGCCAGCGGGAGGAAAAAAATGGAACATAAAAAAAATGGATTTAAAAGGAATAAAAAAAACTGTTGTATTATTATCTTCATATAATACAATAAATAATGTGAAGGTCTCTGTGTTTCTAACGCTAAGGCTTTTTGACCGTAGCACAAAATGATCTGAAAATTTGCACAGTTATTAGCCTCTACCCAAAGATGGCTTAGAGAAAAAAAAAATGAAAAAATAAAAAAGTCTGTGTTGGTAATGTAGGTTCTATGGGGTATACGATCAGTGGTAGGAGCAAAAAAAAAATAAAAAAAACATACATTGAAAAAAAAATAGAAAAAAAATGTGTTGTTATTATGTAGGTATGGCAAGCGGGAGCGAAAAAAAACATTAAAACAAAAAAAATAAATCTTAAAAAAAATCTGTGTTATTATCTTATTTATAGACTAGTCTATGACCGACGCGGGCGGCGCCGCGGGTTAAAGCTAGTTTTTTCATAAAATAATAAAAAGTTTGTGTGCATGACATGTAAATATTTTGACTGTCTATTACACTGCTTAAAAAAAAACAGATTCCACTCTCTTTGTACGCATTTTTTGTGCAAGTTGGTGTATAGTCTAATCGAGCTTTGGAGACTGATTCGTTCCTTCTTCAGGATGACAATAAGAGATACATTATGATAGCACATACATAAAACGGAGATTCAACATCATTGACCTCTATTAGACTTCACTTCGGCACTTTTTCAAGTATAACTCGAGAACTTAGCATTTTTTGATGATAACTATGAAACACCAAATCAAACTAGACTAAGTTTTCCACAAATACGTATAATTACTTTAAACTCTGGACATTCCACGGACGTCGCTGGATGGTGTAGATAAAATGATATCTCTTGACTTTCCGCCAAACAGTTGAAAATATTTTGGGTTCGCAATATATTCACCTTCGGAATCAATTATTTCAAGACTGCCTGGTATGTCTTGGTCACATCTAATTGGCAGGCGTGAGTGATCAAGGAAGTAACGGTGCATTTGTGAACTTCAATCCATTATTCAGGTCACATGTCCTGGGGATTTTTTTCAAAAAATTGTTGAGAGGCCTTTTTTCGCGTTTAAAAGAAGGGTTAAAAATCAAACTTTTGATAAAAATGGCTAGCACCATTCGAATGGGAGAGCATGATATACGGTGTGACTCATTTGAAAGTGGGCCTCCCTCATAACATTTTAATTTATGGAGCGATTTTAACGTATTTTTTTTTATTGTGGGCGCTTTTGAAAAAAAACAGGGCCTACTATGTCACATTTGGAGACTGAAAATTCCAGATAACATATTAGCGATTTTTTAAAAAAAAAATACCTACGCCACTGGATTCGTCATACTCTGATATGGATCTGTACCAAATTTGATAAGATGATAGGTCTGTTCGTAGAACAATCACAAACCAGTCAGAGCCAATCAGCATTCAGCATTTGCATTTTGCAAACTATTTCTCATTATTTTGACCAATCGATGAAGCGCTGACCGATTTGTGATTGTTCTACGAACAGACCTATCATTTAACGATTCTACTAGCTGTCAAATTGGTTATATAGGCTGTGTTAAGAAACGCAGAACATGCTCACATTGAAGATCCAAATTTCGCTCTTGTATATTATACCGTTCAAAAGTTGTGAGGGCAGACATTAAAAAATAATTGAAAGATCAATCGACCTACCTGTAAGGAAGATCGATCGTAATTATCCGAGCATCTCCGCCGTCCCTCATTACACCCTGTAGTATACAATTCTACACCATTATGCGGTACAGTTTTAATGGTATCAGATAAAATCTGATGACGCATACCTTTTATCCTTCCTTGGTCCATGCCCAGACCGTTTGCGTGCGTCATTACAATTTTGGTGTTGTGCATCGCGAATTTTTTGGGTGGTAATTAATCACAACCATTAATTTGTGGGTGGGTTTGTAATGAGGGACGGCGGAGATGCTCGGATAATTACGATCGATCTTCCTTACAGGTAAGTCGATTGATCTTTCAATTATCCTTCGCATCTCCGCCGCATCTCATTACACCCTGTAGATGTTCAAAGTCTTCGCGATGTATCCCAATTATGAAATTAAGAGCCTGAATCTATTAATCAGTTTTATATTATTTCCAATATAATCGTTTAGGTATAGTAATAATAATAATTATTATCAGTTGTCTAATTCTAATTAATAGTATTGAAAAAATGAAGGGGGTTAACCCATGTAACTAATATTTTATAGGTTTTAGCATTTACTAAAATAATAACAATAATAGTGAAGATAATAAATAAATACCGTGATAATATGTATGTTAATTAGATATGCTCTGTAGTTTTGTAGCATCCATAATTTACAAGATTTTTTTGGGTATTTCGCCACACCCTATCAAATATCAATCAAACTAGTGTTTATACTCCCGATCTTCTATATTACCTGAGAAAAGTCTATTAGTAAATGTGAGCTGTTACTAAGGCAATAAGAGTGACAAGTTTTACGGTGAGTTTCTCGATGGTGAGGTCCTCGAGTGGGTACATGTCGCTCAAATATTCTGGGACTGGGTGAGGGTCCCAAGTGGCCGAATATTTTGGCGTTGTGGGTTTCATGTTGAATATTCCCTTTTGAAATCTTTTAATTATCTTTTCATCGTCTCTCTCAATATTTAAGATTAATGGCAGAGCTGCTTTGTGAGAGTTTATAGTTGAGTAGGATGCCCCTATGGACAGTTGTTCTTTTAAGAATTCAAGAAGGAAGTTAAGGTTGTATGTGTAAGTATTTTTATTCCGTTGTCTACAGTAGTTCCACCACTTTAGGTATGTGTTACTATACTGTTTGAGAATGCTATTTGCCAGAGACGAGATGATTATTTCTATAGAGCCTTCCGATAAGTTTCTTTGTGAAAAAGCACCCCTGATAATTTGCCGGCAACCAGGGAAGTTTGCCTCCACAGCGGGTTCCCTGCAAGGAGAGATGAGTAAGTTCTTCTTAGGTTGAAAAATGATTGGCTTTTCTATCAAGAGGTTAACAAACACAGGGACCACGGTTGAGATGGCCAGTAAGGGACTACCACTATTCCACAGGCGTTGTCGTGAATTATTTTTTGTAAAACTCTGGATACAACTGAGAACGGTGGAAAAGCGTGAAAATAGATTTTTTTTCAGTTAGCTGTAAATGCATCGACAGAGACAGAGTACGGATTAGGGAACCACGATATGAACTTTCTGCACTTGTTGTTGATGTGTGTGGCAAAAAGGTCAATTTCTGGTTGCTTGAATTGCCGCATTATCTCTTGGAAGGCGCTTTTTGACAGTTCATACTCTGTCTCTATCGAGTGCCTTCTAGATTCTATATCCGCTATGTTATTGCTAGATTTGATATAGGAGGCATGAACGTGAATTTTCCTCTTCTGGTCTGGTGATCTGGTGTGAGACCACATCCAGATTTTTTTTTGAAAGTTTATTAAGCTGGTCGTATTTTACGGATCCCATTTTGTTTATGCACGATATAGCTGTTACATTGTCGATTCTTAAAAGAATGTTGCAGTTTGAAAACTCTTTTCCAAAACTTTTTAATCCATAGTACGCTGCCTCAAGTTCTAATACGTTAATATGCAGGTTTTTTTCTCGACAATCCCAAAAACCCCTGGCTCTGACATTCTTACAAATTGCCCCCCATCCTGACAGCGATGCATCTGAAAATATTTCAGTTACAAATTGCTTCTCTCCAAATTTTTGACCGGATTTTTTAATATTTTCAGACCACCACTGTATGTACTCTTTCATTTTTTTTTGACGTGGTCATGAACGCATTATAATTTTGCTTATTTCTGTATAGAGCCAGGCATTTTTGGTTCTCGAATGATTTTATATGTAACCAGCCATATCGTATTGCAGGGCAAGCCGCCACTAAGTTTCCTCAGAAATGAGCAAACTGTCTAAATTGGTAATTTTGTTTGATTTTGTATTTTGAAATTAACTTGGAAAGTCTTATTTCTTTATCTTTTGGCAAACTAATTGTCATTTTTTTGGTGTTGTAACTGAATCCTAAAAAGGTACATTCTTGGTTTGGTTTAAGTTTGCTCTTTTCTTTATCAATTATGAACCCAAGATACTCGAGGGTTTTTACAGTTTTGTTTACGCTGTTTTGACATTCTTGTAATGATTTTCCAATAATCAACCAGTCATCCAAATAAACTATTAGTTGTTGGCCCTCTAATCTCAATTGTTTCACAACTGGTTTTAGGATTTTGGTAAATATGTAAGGTGCTGTGCATAAGCCAAATGGCAAGCAAGTGAATTGATAACGTTGATTTTGAAATTCAAATCTCAAGTATTTTTTATGTTTTGTGTAGATCGGTACGAGAAAATATGCATCTTTCAAATCGATCGTAGCCAGAAACGAATTTTGTGTAATTATTTTTTGAGCTATTCTATGGTCCTCTAATTTGAAGTGTGGCGGCGAAATGTTTTTATTGAGTTCTTTCAAGTTAAGTATAAACCTGTACTTGCCATTTGGTTTTTTACGTAAAAAGTAGGGGGAGAGGAATTCTCCATTTGTGTAGTTACATTTTTCAATTGCACCTACATTAAGCAATTCATTTATAGCTTTTTTATAACGGGGAAGTTCTGATGGTTTTATTGTTTGTGATGTTTGTCTTCCCCCCTGGGGTTTTTTGTTAAATTGTATTTTATAACCTTTTACCCAGTTTATAACTGCTCGTCGTGCATTTATATGGGTCCAGTTTTGAACAAATAATTTTAGAGAGCCTGCGTATTGTTTTCTCACTTGCGTTATTTCCAGGGCCGTTTGAAGGGTTGTTGACGGTCCTTGGGCCTCTTGTCTTCCCTTGTCGTCGGATACTTCTGTTTGTATCGACTTTTCGAGGCATAGCGCTGGTAGTTTAAATCTTTAGGGTTCCTGGAAGTGGATGGTTGAGGGTCGTTGTTGGTGGTGTACGGTCGTGAAAACTTTGGTCGTTTGTTCATCACTGGTGCTCGTATTTCCTGGCCCACTCTTTTCATAGCCTGTGCGGTTTTGAGACTTTCTTGGAGGTTGGTGTCGTACAGGGAGGCTCCCACCGGCGTATTTTCCACTAGCTTCCTGCATGGGCCATCTAAGGAGGGTGTTATAAGGTACCTTCTGTGAAGAGATAAGGAGTGAATTGCATCTGCAATCATTTTGGAAGCATCCGCCAATTATTGTTGTAGTTCTTCTTTTTTCTTTTTAGCCTCTGTTTTGTCGCTTATAAGTATATTGAGCGGTGCGCTAATGGCACTGAGAACTCCTGCTAACTGTCTCTGTAGTTGGTACAAGAACTTATCTTGACGAAGTATTGCGCCATTCAGTATTGTTTCTACTTCTGGGTTTAGGTTTGGTGGTTTAAGGGCAGGGCAGTTGCTGGCGAGGGGGTATTTGTTTATTATGTTGGACTTGTCTTCTTTTTGTAGACCTTTCGCAATACAATTTGTCCATCTGCACAATATTTCGGGGTGGATTTCTGGTCCTGTCGGGGCTTCTTCTTTTGGTTTTTCACCCAACAGCTCCGCTAGCTCTGAATCTGCTTGTGCGAGTGGCTGATCATGAGGTGGTTCCTCGACTACTGCATTACCATCAGTTTGTTCGTCAGGTGGTTCATATTGGCTATTAGGTACGTCCAAAGCATCTGCAAATACACTACCTTTAACAGTGTGCTGACGATTTATTTTTTGGAGGGTACGTAGTTTTACCCTCTACATCGGCAAATGACGGGGTATATTATATTTCGTAGTACCAATAACCCATTGTCATTTACCTAAGTATTTTAATTTATTTTATTTTATTTTTCGTTGGAGGCCGAAATCTTCACATCTGCAAATGTGAGGATTTGTTTCAGTGAATAAGAGGAGTAGGATCTGCAAATGCCACTACCACTACTCTATAATTTGGGTATTAATTTTCACATCTCCTGCAAGAAATGTCCCAATTTTATTCACTGGCCAATGTAAACATGCTGGGTTTGCATGCCCGGGAGAAAAAAACCCAAAGATAAGGTTTTTGTTCGGTGTTGGCTGAGCGAGCCGTTGATATTTCGATTTCGATGAATTGATTATGGATAAGCTTGCTTTTATGTTTGGTTTCGAGGGTTAATTTTTGTACAGTGGTGGTTTAATACTTACGATTGAGTGTATTTGTCGAGTTATCACTCCCACTTTCACTCTCGCTGCATTGGCTTTGGGCTTTTAGGGCCTGTTTGATTTTCCTCAATTTCCTAGCCAGTTTCCCGTAATTCCGGTCTCTTTTGCTTCGTTTCCTTTGCGTTGAAGATTCATCACTGCTGCTGTCACTACTTAACGAAGTTTTCGGCATTTTTTCGAACTTTTTAAGACGTCGATACTGTAGCCGCGCGGTACAAAATTGTAATGACGCACGCAAACGGTCTGGGCATGGACCAAGGAAGGATAAGAGGTATGCGTCATCAGATTTTATCTGATACCTTTAAAACTGTACCGCATATGTTAGAAATAAAATCTCAAGCTCGCAATTTAAACATGTAATTCAACTGAATGCCCATTTCTAAATTATCTCTAACCATATACCAATACAATAGCTTAGACTTAACAAAAAACTCGTCTTACTGGGCCGCCTTGTCACCGATCGATAATAACACATAAAAACAACAAGTGACTCGCGAATACTATTTTCTAACAAAATCGTTTATTCTACATTCGGCCATCCTGCTGTACATGGGTGTCCTCATCCATCCAGTTAATCCATTTGTAGCTCGCTCACACCATCCGCTACCACCGCGTGGCTGATGGCTCAGGGTACCGAACAGCAGGACTAACGAAAGGGGCGACAACCCAACGCAATTGAGGCTACAACCTCCATTTGATGGGCGACAACCCAACATCAACGAGGCTACAACCTCTCCATTTAGTGGGTGACAACCCAACATCATCGAGGCTACAACCTCTCCATTTAGTGGGCGACAACCCAACATCATCGAGGCTACAACCTCGTCTACTGCTACCACTGTTCGGGTACGTCGACTTCCTTCCCTAAGGTCCTCAACTTCATACCGATCATTAAATAGCACTTTGGAAATACGGAAAGGGCCCTTATACTTCGGCAACAACTTCTTGCTGACTCCAGTAGCAGGTTCGCTTGTTATCATGACCAACACTAAATTTCCTTCCCCATATTTCTTAGCTTCCTTTCTACTTCTGTCGTAACGTTCCTTTTGCATCCGCTGGTTTTCTTTAATGTGCTCTACCATCGTTGACCTCAAATGGGCGACATCTACTCTGTCGATTTCCTCTCCCATAGAATTCAGTAGAGTTGCCTCTGCCATTGTGACGGGTTGGTACCCCAGCATAGCTTTTGCAGGTGTTGTGGCTATCCCTTTGTTGAACGAAGTGTTAAGAGCACTCTGGATTCCTTTAATGTGAGTATCCCAAAGTTTAGAATCAGTTTCAATGGAGGTAGTAGCCAGCATATTCAAAATAGTCCGGTTATACCTCTCGCATTGACCATTTGCGCGAGGCGTGGCTACCGCATTAAGGACGTGTTTGATGGAGAAGGCCTCGCAAAATAGTCGGAATTCCCTTGAAGTAAACGATGAGCCCCGATCGCTTATTATTCGAGCTGGTACACCAAATAAACTCATTGCGCTTTCCAAAATTTTTATCACTGATCCAACCTTCGTGGTTTTCACTGGTTCGATTAACGTGAACTTCGTGAATGCGTCCACAATCACTAAAATGAATTTGTTTTTGGCTGAGCTGGTTTCAAATGGTCCCACATGGTCGATGTGGATCGTGTGGAAGGGAACAGCTACTTTCTCGATTGGACGAAGTTTTCCCGTCTTCTTCAGTGTTGTATCCTTATAGTAGGCATAGTTCAAACAAGCATTTATATACTTGGTCACGAAACGCCTCATCTCAGCAAACCAATAGTTTGCTCTTATTCTCTTAAGAGTTTGCTCCACACTAGAATGTCCATTCTTATCATGACAAAGTACACATATTTGCCATCTAGCAGCCTTAGGGACTACCCACAAACTCCTTTCTCCTGGAAACTGTCTGTATATTTTGTTATTTTTCAGTTCATATTCAACAAAATATGATTTATTCTGGTCATTTCTCACATTACTTTGTAAGATTTTTCTAATTACCAACAGTTGTTCATCCTGTAATTGCGCACTTAATAACCAGTCACCCTCAGTCAAGTCAACTCCACAAACCTCTACTCTGTTCCGTCCTTCGGGATATCGACTCAACGCGTCAACGTGACGCATAACTGTTCCTGGCCGATATTTAATGTCAAATGAGAAGTCCTGCACTTCCAGCCACCATCTTGCCACTCGGGGAATCAAATCCTTTTTCGAAAATGTTGTGCGAAGAGAATTACAGTCTGTATAAACAGTAAACTTTGGCAACCCCAACAAGTATGTCCGAAAATGTTTAAGTGCATAGACAACGGCCATAGTCTCCAGTTCGTAAGAATGGTACATCTTTTGCTCTACTGTTGTCTGTTTACTGTAATATGCTATTACGTGTGTCTTGTTGCTTCTTATTTGCATAAGGATGGCACCGAAACCATGTGAGCTGGCCTCCGTATATAGTTCAGCTGGCAATTCTGCATCAAATATTGACAGTACTGGTCTGGATGTAAGTATTCTCTTCACCCTCTCGGATGATCGTTGTTGTTCATCCTTCCATGTCCAAATAACATTTTTGCGCGTCAATTTTGTTATTGGTTCTGTGAGTCTGGCAAAATCCTTGCAGAACTTCCTAAAGTACCCTGCTAAACCAAGGAACTGTCGAACTTGCTTGACATTCCTTGGAGCGTCCATCCTTAAAACTGCCTCAATCTTGGTTTTTCCCGGTCGTACCCCGTCTGATGATATTTCTCGCCCGAGATAGTCAATTTCCCGTTGAAGGAATAAGCACTTTTTTGGGTTTAATGTGAGGTTATTATTCCGCAGACAATTTAATACCAACTCAAGATTTTCCAAACCTTCTTCAATGGTCTTCGAGGGAATAATAATGTCGTCAATATAGGAAAAAGCTGTCTTATTTCTTTGGTCGCCTAATATCGTGTTCATGAGCCGTTAAAACACCGCAGGAGAATTCGTGAGCCCAAACGGCATCCTCAAAAACTCATAGTGCGAGTCTGGAGTGATAAACGCTGTCTTAGCTACAGAATCCTCATCTACCGGTACCTGGTAAAATCCAGAGGCTAGGTCCAAGGTTGTAAAATACAAGTTACCTCCTAGCCGATCAATTTGGTCCTCGATCATTGGTAACGGAAATTTATCTTTGATCGTTATTGCATTTAGTCGCCGATAATCAACACACATTCTATATCCACCATCCTTTTTCTTCACCAGTAAAACGGGACTACCGTAAGGAGATGTGGACACCCTTATAATATTATTTTCAAGTAATTCCTGAACTAGTTTTTGCAAAACTCCTTTTTCTGTAACCGATAATCGATATGGTTGGTATACTATAGGATCATCACTGACGGTGCGAATGATCATTGACGTAGCTTCAGTTTTCCCTAAAGTCTTCAAAGATGTAGCAATGCAGTCGCTATATTTGTGCATTAATTCAGCCAACTCTCTGTTGTTGTTGGTAAAAATTGTCTGATCTAACATTTTAATTTCACATCCACACACAATTTCGCAATTCATTTTTTGTTTGTTAAATTCTGGGAGTTGTCGAATGAAAACATTAACCCCTACTTTGTAAAATAATATGTCGGGTAAATTTAGAAAATTACACCCTACAATACAATCATACAATACTGCATCATCTTCCATGACTATGGCTTTTATCGTTGCTTTTGCCTCACCTATTCTTAAATGAACGTTTACTACTCCTGAACTCAAGAAAACATCCCCAGTAAAACTCTTTAGGATTGGATCACTATCTCGTGGCATTATTTGTAATTTTAAGCTTTCAGCAACACACCGTCGGATAATTGTACTAGAACTACCGGTGTCTAAAAGACAATCAATTTTTTTTCCATTTATCATGGCTCTCATATAGTATGGATTAGCGTTCTCAACTGTTACTTGATTAATGACATTAATGAACTCCTTTTGTACCCTCATTTTCGAAACTGATCCTAACGGACATGCGTTTTGCTTATGCCCAATTTTTTTACATCTAAAGCACTCCACAATAGGTTTTGGACAAAATTTCGCATAATGAGCTTCTCCACAGTTAAAACATTTAACTTTACTTTTTGCCATTGCAACATTCGAGTCATTTACATTTGATTTGGCTGTAGTTATACGATTAAGGGTTAAGTTTTTGTTCGGAACTAGTTTCTCAGGGATAGCTTTATAATTAGTAGTATTAAGGGTACTAAGATATGAGTATAATTCGTTCGTATTTGTGATATTCAAAGATCTAGCGGCCAAAACTATTTTTTCATCTCGTATTCCGGAAATAATAGCATCCACTAAAAACGGTTGTGGAATATCGATTTGTAGGGCCTTAAGTTTGCTCAACTTGTCAAAACAGTACTCACTCAAATCTTGTCCGGGTGACGCTTCATAATTGGCAGCCTCCTTTAACAATTTACCAAACGGCAAAGGCTTCCTGAATTGTTCGACCAATTGTGCTCTCATTATTTTCCACTCAACCAACGTGACATCTTGAGCATCGTACCATCGACGCGCCATTCCTCTCAAACGGTTCGCCACCAACTTCACTATTGTCATAGAATTCCACTCGTAGCACTTTGCCAACTCGTCTATTTTTTCCACCCACTTTTCCACACTCATTGTCTGATTCCGAGGATCAAAAACTGGAATCATATTTTCGTCACATAACGAAGCATTGAAAGAATGTTTCAAATGATATTTCTTAACTTTTTTTGACCGCCTATTTGACTTTCTACGAACGGAAACATTTGACGAACTGGAGCTACTCGAACTAGTACTACTAGAACTCGAACTGTCTGAGCTTGTCGAAGAATGACGACTTCGTTTTTTGTTATCACGACGATGATCGCGACGATTCTTTGATTTACCCATAATAATGTTTTTCGTTCACATCAACTACTCGTAGTTATATCAATTCAAGTGCGACTACACAAACTGTACAAGTAATCAACCGAATAATCAAGGGGCGCGTAATCCCACTTCTGATTTGTTGGAAATAAAATCTCAAGCTCGCAATTTAAACGTGTAATTCAACTGAATGCCCATTTCTAACTGGCCTCGACACTCCAAAATTATCTCTAACCATATACCAATACAATAGCTTAGACTAGACAAAAAACTCGTCTTACTGGGCCGCCTTGTCACCGATCGATAATAACACATAAAAACAACACGTGACTCGCGAATACTATTTTCTAACAAAATCGTTTATTCTACACATAATAGTGTAGAATTGTATACTACAGGGTGTAATGAGGGACGGCGGAGATGCGAAGGATAATTACGCTGTATGTATTTTGCTGGAGGCTCCATTGTAAAGTAACTGTCAAAGGTAATCTGATAGACTATGTGCATTGTAAGCACAATCAACGGCTCTTTGATGATTTTGTTGGTGACCTGCCGGAGAAAATTCAATATATTCTGCTCTCTCAAAAAATTTCCAGCTGAAAAGTGTACTGGTTTTGTTATTTCAAATATAATATTTTCCTTTCAAGTTTTTGGATTATTGTCATCTACGCCCCATGCGGAAACAAAGAGGCGCAAGTATTTTTTGTGATTGTTTGGGAATCGGACCATACTTCATTCTAGCCATTTTTGTTAAAAACACATACAATAGTACATTTGAAAAGTGATAGGTACTATTATGGCATTGAGATACCATGAATTGTCATTAAATCTATATTACGTGGAAATTTTCGTGACTGGTGTAAATGAGGCTTTTCTGCAACCATTAAATCTGCATACAGTTTGAGTAGATGAATCACATCTTCTGATTGAAAAACGTAAAGACTTTCTCATTTTATATTTTCCAATTTTGATGTTCAACTTTTTCGTGATAAATAAAATCAAACAATTATCCAGTTTTGTTCGATTCAAATCAGCTTTGTGGAAAAGGTCCGGTTTTAACAGTATCAAATTAGTGCATGAATGCATACCAGCGCGAATATATTGATATTTTCGTGCCATATCCAACATCATTGAGTAAACCGCAAACTGTTATTCTGTCGAAGGGCAACTGTTTTGATATTTACCAAACAATGTCATTGCAGCGATTGCAATTATCGACATTGTAATAAGCAGCCTATGAAAATATCCGTTAGATTTGCCATACGCTTTGTATGCATATCCACATAAGTGATATTGGTTCACAAGGTACATCTCGTTATTCACAAAAGATGATTTCTTATTAAAGTCTAAAGTTATATTGTTCTGAATACATTTGAGTGGTTCCAACTACTCACAGAACAGGTTTTTCCAGTCAATCAGTTCATTTGTCAATTTTGTCAAATTTCTCGCTTGTCAAAAATTATGTGGGCCACTGGAAATTACTGACTGACGGTTCTATGGGGGGCTGGAACAAACTTATTATGTTAATGGATTTTATTGGATACACGAAACCACAAAGAAATAATAGCACATCCTCTTGGATAAATGTGTGGAGGTAATCGAAGGATTCACAAATTCCTCATTGTAGAATAGTTTCCTATTTTTATAATTATAAAAAAAGTGTGAAAAAATACTCATAATTTAAAAATAGCATGAGAACAAATATGAGGTTATGGTATTTTGCTGACTGAATAAACCACAGTGATCACAGATAGTGTCAGTACTTTCAGAGTGATTTCTGGTTGTCGTTAAAAAGGTTGATAAGTTAAGCATGATTGAGGGGGGCCCACGTGTCGTTGAGCGAAAGTCTGTGAAATCCTACTGCCCCCGATTGATTATGAACGTGTGAATTGGGGATCTTACATATTGCTCGATTTACACGAATGAGCCTCGAGTGTCACGTGGGTACTCTCCTCGGTCAATTCGTTGATCCAACCGTTTGGTGGCAGTTAGGAGTCTGGAAAAGTCCTACTTATTTCAGGTGACACTATCTAGTCGTCGAAGAATGGATCATGATCATCATTGATATTGATGATGATAATGATATATTGATGAATGATGACAATGATGATAGACTGATGGAATTCAGCCCGAGCTAGGGGGCTTCCGAGTGAGTATCTCACTGTTCATTAATCTCTTCAGATCAGTACGTTTCATTCTGTTTTCATGGTAATGAGGACTTTTTCCGGTCTATGTCTGCCGACAACACTTGTGAATATGCATTGTTAAGATCCACGGCTCCCAAGAGTAAGATGAACTCTTCAAATTAAACCTAGTTTTACATCATATACTTTATATCTAGAAAAAGTTCTTTCGCGAAATTTTTCACGATGGTAGACATGACAGACCTATTCATAGTATGCTCTATTTCTCAATAGAACAACAACTTACTTTGAGTAGATATGCACTGTTGTATGCATCGATAATTGTTCTTATTTTTTTTGTTAAACGGGTTCCCCCATTTACTAAAAGTTTCTTTTTGGGGTGGAGATAGCGTCCTTATAAAAATTGTCACCTACTTTGACACTGATGCCATTTTTTGTACTCAGAATATCACAAAGTTACTCACATTGCGCATTTTACTACTTCGATACTTTTTTTAATACATTTGTTGACGAAACAAATAACGATTACGAGCGACTGAGGTACCTATCAAGGTAGCCAACCACATGATGTATAACGCTCCACCCAACATGCGGAATGTCATCGTTTTCTCTTTGTATTACTGCACCAAATTAATTGGACCTAGAGAGCGCTGACAAACACATACATAATCTTTCTTTATCAAATATTTTGATTTTCACTTTTGTCAATCGATAAGGTATTTTAGATTTACAAAACAAACAAATTGGGTAATAATAATTTCGACGTATGACGTTAATGTTTGAGTCACAACTCCTTCGCTTCATTTTGTAGATGTTGACAGAATGATGACGTCACCGCGCAATGTGAATGAGTCTTGTTCGCGAGGCTGACATACCGCGTATAAGTGTATCGTGATGGCGGTTTGATGTTACGTTTTCATGTAGAATTCAGTTCGGGTCGAATACCATTTTGAAAATTTCATGAAAGATATCCAAATCGTCTCCACTCTGCATGTTGACTCAGCTTTTTCTGGGATCGAACGATCTAAATAGACAAAATACCATTAAAACTAAGATCGTTTTGGAATATGCGCATACCGATCCTGTTACATGACAAATTTCCTACCATAACCTTCCAATAAATTGTTTCGATTTAAATTTGAATACAAAAACTCTCTCACTATTCGATAACCGTTTGAGGAGTTTGAGTTTTTAATTTCAAGACATGAAATCCTCTACTGGCTGTAAATTGGATATAGACAAACAAAGCTGACAGCGACGGTTGACAAAAATGACACAAGAAATCGCAGATTTCAAAACGATCTTGGGCGATCAGAGTCCCTGTTATGAAAACGAAAGATCGGTATAAGACTAAAATCCATTTGAATATTCCATCAAAACTGTGGTACTGCCGGTTAACTCATTATGAAAACTACATTTTCATGGAATATTCAGATCGAATCCAGTTCAATACCAATCTTTTGTATTAGTGCACGGGACTCAAATCGTTTCGAAACCTGCAATTTTTGTCAACTATCATTGTCAGTTGGTTTGCCAACGTTCTTTTCACAGTCAGTACAGGATTTTATGTTTTGAGAAAAAAGACTCAAACTCCTCAAACAGTTATGTATTAAATATTGAAACAGATTTTTGGGTTCTGATTTGAAATGAAAACAATAGCTTTAAGGTTATGGTGAGAGAGCTGTCATTTGAAAGGATCGCTTTGCACATATTCCAATACGATCTCCGTTTTCATGGTATTTTGAACTACTACATGTGATATCCAGTTCGGATTAAAAACCGTTTTGATATTGAAACTAGACTCAAAGCTATTGTTTTCAATCCAAATCTGTACACAAGAAGCTTTTTCGATATTCCATAATTATTGCTCGAGGAGTTTGTTTTGTCAAGACATGAACTCCTCTATTAACTGTGAATTGAAACAAAACTTACAGCGACAGTTGACAAAAATATCAGACTGGAATTGATTTGAATACTCCATGAAAACGTAGAAAATATCAAGATTTCGATTTGATCCCAGAAGAAGCTGGCTGAATCAATCTTGAGATTCAAAACGATTTGGATATCTGTTTTCATGAAGTTTTCAATACCAGAACGGTATTCAAACGTAGTGAATATAGAGTATTTTATCTCGATCTGCTCGAGACATCCGAAATCTATACTGATAAAATTGTGGGTTTTGCTGTGTTATAGTAAAGAAGCCTGAATAAACCGACAATTCTATTTCACACAATGCATTTTTTATGATACGCCAAGGCAATTGAAATACGTCAACCAATTTATTTATTGATAGTCGATACCCTTTGTGACCAAAGGAATAGATATTTTTGATAATAATATGTTTGATAAAGAGAATCAATGAGGACTCTATCTTGGACTCTAATGAAAACAAAACTCTTCAATGTAATTACATCTTCCCAACTGTCCTTAATCAGTGAACGATGAACGTGAGACTCGTGGATAAACCCTTTCGGTATCCTGTTTGTTCAGGATCATTCAAACAGCCCGGAGCTCAGTTGTCCATCTTGTGCAAATTAAGGTGATATCGCTGGAGCTTTTAGAAAGTACAAACTGCGACGATGGGAAAGCTCCGACAATGAATTGCGTCCGACAAATTTGAATTTTAGATCAATTTGAAGGTTATCTGGTTGAATGTTGAAGAAAAGATAAATGACAATTTGCGCCCGAATTATCTACATAGATAGTGTATTAAACGGTAAGTATTAAGTTCTTTATTTCGAGTGGTCAGTCTTGCATTATTTTTATTTTAATAGCAAAACGGCATACAAGACGATTGAAGATGCAAGGTTATTGGTTGGTATTGGAAATATTGGGAAGAAAGAAGTCAGTAGTCAAAGTATAAATGTATTTTTATGATTCCTCAAAAACACAAGCTATTCCAAATTTCTATGGATACATTCCGTGGGTTGGTGCAAGAAGGACCAATATCACTATTTTCCAATTTCGACTACTACTACTACTGAGTCACATTCTTTTCTAGTTATTTTATTCTATTGAACAGTAAAAAGACCAATGTCAGACTTGATCATTTAAAGAAAAAAGTAGGGCCAATGTCATCAATTTGTTTTCATTTTCAACTCTTGTTAAAATAGCCAATGTATACTTTGGTCCTATTATTACCTTCACACGGGATGAGACATGGGCAATATCAGACATTGGCCCTATTGCCTTATGGTTTCTGACGAAGATAAACCAGTTTCAAACAATCGGCAGGCTGAATTAACAGAGTTTTTGTTTATTTACACGCTTTCAGTTATCACGTTTGTTTTCATTCGCATTGTTCGTATATCTTGGATCGTGAATAAGCTTCTGTCATATTTCCAAATCAAGAGATTAGAAAAAAGTGATAATCGAGTATCATGGTTAAATTTCAAGTGGTTACAGTTTGATTCAAAAAATCGGAAAAGTGACATATCAAGCTTCTGAGAGCATCCAATATAAAGAGAAAACAAATCTATTCCAAAGTTCCCACACCAGAAAACTCTACCAATATCCAAGGGGAAATTACAAGATTAAAAAGTTCTTTTCTTTTGCCGTTGATAAGCAAACCAATCCAATGTTATCACCAACATTTAATTAATGGTCTTCAGAATAAAATATGAGATTGGTCTGCGGGGGTTACATTTGGCACCTGGGAACGTCTTTTTAATTTTCTTCATTTTTGAAGTTTTTTTTTCAAGAGATTCTCTTTTTTATGAACCTGTTACAAAGAAAAAATTAACAAAACTTTTGAAAATTAAAAAAAAAACATAAGTGCATGCCTAAATAACCCTGATACACGTACGTTGTCTATTGAAGATAAAGTAGAAGAAAATTTTGTTTGTGTTAGAAGTTGAAGAGTTGAAAAGTTGTGCTCTTTGTTCCTATTCTTACAAAAATAAATTCATTTCATCTTCTTTTTTTCTTTCGAAGGGTCAATGTCAATAATTTGTCTAAATTCCAAAGGCAAATGTCAATTTTTTTCTTGCGAATATTGAGTTTTACAACTTTTTTCCCTCTTATTGATTCGTATACTATTTAGAGCAGTGAAAAGTTAATGAACAGCTTTCAAAATATTTCATAACGCATGTTTTTGAACCGATTTTCTCATAGAAAAACTTGAACGCTCTCTATCTCGAGCTCTCAATTTTTACTTTGGCCCTTTCTGCACCAAGCCACAGCATTAATAAAGCTGCTTGCTGCTCTAACTATTGATCGATTATTTTTATTTTTGAAGGTTTTCTAAATTTTGTCTCTCTGTTTATAACAAAGAAAATCTCCTGAAATTTTGATGATTTCTTTAAAAATGAGTAATTTTTTTCTAGCTCAAAACTTTATAGCTAGCAGACTATCTTTTGTTCAATCAATATGAAACTTTCAGAAAGTACAAACTTATTGCTTTTCTTTCTCGAATGATGCTAGACGTTTTTATCAAAAATTAAAAATTACAATGAAAAAACCTAATTCTTCACCCTTATTTTTGAACGTGGCAAAGGGACACTGAACACTTTTTTCAAAAAAATTCCAGGCCACGAAAACTGACAAATGGATTGAAGTTTGAGAATGCACAACTACTCCTTTGATAACTGATGCAGGATGAAAGCCTTTTCAAATTTTTAGGGTCCTCTCATTATTATGACCACTAATGTATATTCCTGTGATACTAATATTTAGATAGACTACACTGAATCAGTGTTAAATGATTTATGATTTGATGATTTTTTGTAAATTTGTCCTAGAATAGATTAAAATATTCTATAGTGCATTATACACAATAATAAATATATACAACACCAATTTTCCATTTCGTTTTATTTTCTTCTTTCACTTTGTTCATTTCATTTTTGATCTATCGGATCCTTTTGATAAGTGATTTATCTTTTAAATGTCTTCATCTTTAGTCATCACATATGGACTGGACATCCATTATGTTCAAATACTACCTTAGCCTCATCTATTATTGTCATTGCTTATACAACAATAATCATTAACAAAGATCTTAATGCTTATTCGCCTTCGAAATCAAGCTGTTGGATTTTTACTAGTGCGGCAAGGCAACAATTCCCAATATTCAAAACACTTTCCAAAACAATTATCATTAAAAATAATCAAATTGAATGAATGCATAAAATATAATTTACTCGATAAATTAACAATCATTTCTACGTCAAAATCTAATTTGGGTCTACGCCGGACCTGTGCGCCAACATAGGTAAGTAGTGAAAAATGGCAATGTCGTTAGCGGCGAAATAAACTTTCAAGCGGCAACACCGTTTTACTTCCCTGTTAAATGTCCAAGGTTAATGAAGCGGGTCCCGAAAGATCAAAGGAATTCCACCGGGTGTCCTCTCTTTTTATTTCTACTCTTTGGTAAGGGGTTACATTAAAATTTGATTTCGAAGTGAAACTGTCAAATTTTTGCTTGGCAAACCAGAACCATATGCTACCATTCACATTGAGTTTGGCGTAGACGTGATCTGGAACACAAATTCGATGTAGCTTGTAGCATAGGTTTTCCGTGTGCCAAACGGAAATTTGAAAGTCTCACTTCGTAATGAGATCGAAAGTAACTCAGGCTCAACGCCATTTTATAAGCGGAGTTTTTTCTGTGTTTTGTCAAGTTTTGTGTTTGGATTTCTAATTCGTTTTCTCGAATCGTTCCAAGATATGGTTTGGAAAATGGAGTATATCGTATTATAGTAAATATTTCAAGTATTTTGTGTAAGTGTATTCTTGATTAATAAAGAAAATATTGAAATAAACTTTGAACTATTTACACTCAGTCAACCATTAAATTGGAAAACCTCATCATTTCCGACGTTAATTGGCCAGTGAATCAACATAAAGGTGTTTTGATTGTCTTGTTTAAGACATTTTCTAGTGTACTTGTAGTACTCAAAATAATGATTGCATATTCTGAACTGTGCCAACATTAATATTTTTGTATACAAATTCAAGCAGGTAAAAATTTAGCGGAACTTTGTGAAATGTCCTTGAATAATGTCTCTTTAAATATCAATATCAAACTCATTTTCTATTACCGAACAAATATTTTAGAAAATATATGAAGCCTAATTGTTTTGACCAGTGTAAGTATAATCTTTATTAATATAAAAAATATGTTTATTCTTTTATGTCTAAAACTGAATTTCTCGCAAATTAGTTCTTGGACAATTTGCCTCAAATTATCAATATTAAAAAAATGTACTACATACTATAAGACAAAACATGAACAAAACTAATGAAACCGCCCAAAATTTGATAAAACTTTGATCCTGGAGCCAGATTCCGTGTACTGTGGAATTCAACATGTTGGATACCACTGTTGATTTCAACATGTGGAAGCAAGGCGTGACAAAAACGTTATTCCGTGCACGTCTTGATATCAGTTCGGCAATATTCGTGTTTTGTCAAGACGTGTTTCAAAATCTTAGTGACTTTTTCATTTTTCCCTAAACATTTTTGACATTTCGTAGGGACTTTCAATTTTATTCTCTGGTGTTGGTGTACCTATGTTGACGTTATAGTGGTATTCTTTTGTATTGAATCTGACTGACCAAAGTTATTCGAGGGGGTAATTCTGGGGTACCTGCAAAACTCACAATAATTTCCGTCTAGTTTTCGGAAAATAGCAGAAGCTTGAAATGTTCCGATTATTTGGAAAAACCAGTGGGAAAACTCATAATACGTTGGAAATCGCGGAAAAAACTAACTTTTTGATGTTTGAAACCAAATTCAGTTCAAAGAGATTTCTTTGAGAGAATATGTGAGTCTTTCTGTGTATTTCTACTTAGAAAAAAAAATTGTTTTGCTGCCAACAAATTTGGATAATATTATTTTGGTCGAGAAATAAGTACACGTGGGCACATGGACGTGAAGAAATAGAAAATCAATACCTAATTTGAAATACGTGGTTATAAAAATAAAGGTACGTTTTGAGTCTCCCACAACTCATGTCCATTACCTTCGCGGCCTTTGGAATTGGAATCTTCATTATTGTTTAAAGAACAATAGGTAGTATATATTATCAATAAATTTTCGGGATGCATTTAATAAACTGTTTTTAGCGGATATTCTTGTGAAACCAACCTTTCAGACTGAAACGAATCAGAACAATTAAACGTAAGTCGCTGATTCCGCTAATTCATATTTTTTTTAATCGAATGAATAGGTATGTGAGTCATCCATCAAAATCTACGTTTCAATAACATATTTTATAACGGGAGAATGTGAGTTATCCAATTTTAAAGAACTGCCGACGCATACCTATGCATTCCCAAGCGATTTACCTGCCGATGTTGTGAGTTTTGCCGCGAATTACTGATTTTGGGTTGGCATTTCAATGATACTTTGTTTATTTAGGCCTTATTTTGTATCACTTTTTGTAGAATCCAAGTTAAGTTATAACATATCGTATTTTTGACAAAACGTGGATATGAGATCTGTGAGCCACATGTTTATATTAAACCGATCCGTTCAAGTTGATGTTCTTCAGATTTTTTTTGCTCATGACGCATTTCTATCATTCTATCTTGCTTTCCTAGGGCTCCATTCTATCTACTTTGTCATAAGAGATGGTTGCTTCCTGACAATACCGAAAAACACCTCCACAATGAAACTGAAACTCACAAAACGTAAACAAATAATGACAAATTTTGACAAATAATGACAAATTGACAAATTCAGCTGATAGAAGTCGTGTGGAAAAAACGAAACAACACGTCCTTACGTATTGAGTGAAGACAAGGGGACAAGTATGTCTAGTCGTGTTGACAGAAGTGCACAGAATACAATATAAGCAGAGCGACGTGTTGCTATGGAATTCCACAGTACACGGAATACGGGTCCTGCATCGGTTGTCAAAGAAGTAATGTTGTATTTCAAGTGATTCAAAACAGAGCGACGAGAACAGTTTTAAAATGTAATAGGTACACTCCAATTAATCTTATGTTAGACGTTAGTGGTGTGTTGTCTATCAGACAAAAAATAATGTTTAATGTTAACACCTTTATTTATAAAATTAGAAATAAATTGCTACCGAACTACATCTGTGATAGAGTAAAATGTTTTAAGAACATCCATAATTACCAAACTAGAAACTGTGATGATTTTATGTTAGTCAATAGAGGAAATTCTAGTCAGATGATGAGTAATTCAATCTTGAGCAGAGGTCTCTCCGGTTACAATAAAATGCCGAGCCATATTAAGAACTGTGATAACTTAACCACTTTTAAAAAACTGTGGAGGGAATATGTGATGCATGAATTTTAACTGTTTAAAATATGTTTGTACTTATTTATTGATTGTTATTATACACTTTTTATCTTTTTATTATCATTATGCCATTATTATTATTTATATTGTTTTTGTATGTAGCTATATAAGCTAAATAAAGATATTATTACATATTATTATTTGAAAACTTTAATCCATTTGTCAGTTTACGCATCTTGGCGATTTTGGTTAGTGCCTTTTTGACACGAGTAATTTTTGTTTTGATAAAAACGGCTATCACCATCCGAAAGAGGAGCAAAAATTATGTACTTCCCGAAAATTTCACAATAATTGAACAAAGGATGCTTTGAAATTTTGAATTGCCCCTCTTTCGAATAATGCCAGCCATGCATTTTTATCAAAAATTACACAAAAAAACGTTTATTTTTTTGAAAAAAAAAAGTCAAAACACGTAAACTGACTGAAAAATGGATTAATATTTTTAAATGCACCATTGCTTCTTTAAAAACCAATGCATGATCAAAATTTCATTAAATTTAAGGCCGTTCCATCAGTGCAAGTCATATATTCAATGTATACAAATAAAAAGCGAATTTCAAAAGTCCCGCCTATAACCTGTCAGCTGTGAATTTCAAAAGTCCCGCGATAACCTGTCATTTGTCACGTCAGTGTATGAACCTACAGCGCCCCTCACCGTAGTTCGCACAACATAAAACACTGTTCACCCTTACTCTATGGGAGATGCACTTCTAAGGGGATGTTTTGTGGACATAAGTCGGAATGACACACTGACACAGCTGATATCAGCCGCGGTTGAATGTAACTAGCGTTTGCAAAAAAAGAATGGATGTAGCTTCCATATGATTACAATGTTGCCGTACCTATTCGAACATTTTCGCAAGATTTTCAAATATCTTGCGATGTTTATTATTTGATAAAGTAGACAACTTTCAACTAGATATTTTTTTAGCAGATAATTCGTTAACAAAGTAGAGCAACGTTCTGACAAAATAAGTAGGTAGGTCCAAACTTCAAAGTTGTGCTCTGGTTAGAAGAAACTACACATTCCCATGGATAAAATATAATAAGGTGTACGAAACATTTTGGTAAAAATGCTTATAATACTGATTATTATTGATATTATATATGGATATTGATCGAGAAATCGTTTTTGAAATTTGAAAGAACTGCGAAAAAAGTTGAAAACCTGTGAATCTTGTGAAAACCAAATGAGTTTGAGCGTTTAGAGACCACAATGATGTTTTATTACGTTTATATTATTATCAGTTAAACTCTTTTAATTTTTGTATGTCACATTTCCTTTATTATACCTATGTATCATATTCTTGGAAAATAAATACCTATACGTGATTAGGAAAAATTACCAGAATGGTTGATTATATCGGAATGTACAGGAGTTATCAAAAAAGTTCTTTTATGCAAGTTTTGAAGCTTTAAAGAATCTGTTCAAAATAATTGGTAGGTGGAAACCATATTATGAATTCGCACACACAGTTATTTTTTGACAACCCTCGTAATATGCATAGGTGAAATAGATCAACACACATGTGATCTGGGAAGACAGGACTATATTTGACTACTAACGTAGATTATCAGAAATGACGCCTGCGCTGTTCCGATTTTTGCATAGCTTAATACATAAAGATGAAATTATCAACTTTCTTATCCTTATGCTTATCGATATGTTTGTGAAAGTTTGTCAAAACGCGTTCATAAGAGACCATACGTTCAACTTTTGTGCTTATGAATAAAGTTATGCTTATTTTTATGGATGTGTTGTATAAACCAGGCATAAGCTAAAATAATCATTTTCAAAACCAAAAATCAGCTTTTTTGATTATTTATGACTTGTCATTTTGACAAAAGTGATGTGTTACTATGACAAAGTTTGGCATTTTACGAGGGCTGTTCAAAATATTGTGTTCGACAGTGGAAAGCATATCAATTCGCACACACAGTTATTTTTTGACAACCCTCGTGAAATGCATAGGTGAAATAAAACGATGAATCATAGCCTCCACTGTCTCTGATCACGTGTCGTTTGTTTACTTCGATGATTTTTCTACATAAATATCTTTCATTCTGGCCAATAATCCAATTGCCCTTCGCCCTTCGCATCACTGGATAATGGATTTAAGAAACCCTGCAGCTTGTTGTATTAATATTATTTAAACTAAGCTGAAATAACTAATCCCAAAACCAAAAATCAGATTTTTTGTTTACTCATGACTTGTCATTTTGACAAAAGTGATATATTACTATGACAAAGTTTGGCATTTTATAAGGGTTGTTTAAAATATTGTGTGCGAATTCAAATGCTTTTCACCATACCTATCTATGAGTGAGTTTTTTTATTTTCAGTATAGAGCTGTCGGAAATTGAATTACAATTATTGAAAAATGTAATTTAATCACTTTTTGGTAATTGAATTACTTTGATTGAATTACTTTTTGAAAGAAGTAATTGTACCCAATTGTTTGTTTCAATTTCTGAGATAAAGTAATTGTAATTAGTGATTGGTTTCGGTGATTCAATTACTTGAAAAGTAATTCAACTATTTTCAGAGTAGTTCAAATACTTTTAAACGTAATTGAATTACTTTAGGAATAACTATTGAATCTCTTGACTTTCACAATAATTCAATCAACTACTTCAGAAGAGGAATTACTATATTGTTTTTTTTTTCAAAATACCAACAGGTATACAGTTTGACCCCGAATCGACCACTGACCTAAAGTAAGGCATGATTAGGTGAAAACGACAAAAAAAAATTAATTGAAATTCAATCTTCTGGGATAGGAAGTAATATGTGTCATAATTTTAGTTTCGAAAAACCAAGTATGTCTTGGAAATTAACCTAGAAACTATTTTTCTCACTAGTAAAGTGCTTCTACTATAGAAGAAACGACAAAATGTTTTAAACAAAGTTGTTCAGAATAAAAAAGTGAGTTAGAATACAAAATGTCAAAACTCTACACCTACTTTGATTTTTTGAAGATATTATAAAAGTTTATCAGCAAAAACTCTTACGCAAATTTGCAATGAAAAACGAATATTAAAATGAAAACAAAAACACATGGGGATACTCTAACTCGCGGGGTAACTTTGATAGCTACGTTTTTTTTAATCTTCTATTTATTTCATAGTTTTTTTTTTCATTTTCGAAAAATTTCAAAAAACCTTTAAAATTAGGCAAATACGTGGGAGTCAAAGCTGATCAAAGTAACCCGCCGCAGGTCAAAGTATCCCCATTCTTCGGTATGTTAGTTTGATTGTCTTCTCTTCTGATTACAAAATACGATGTATTATGTTTAACTGTTCTACATAATATTCATTTTTTGATGGATAGCACAAGGAATTATTATTTATTTTTTGCTTCATATTTTTATCAAATTACTCAAATGTAATCCACTTAGGATTTGAGTATTTCAATCACTTTTTAGGTAGTTCAAGTACTAAAAAAGTAGTTTAATTATCAATAATAATCCAATCACTTAAAAGTAATCGAATTAAAACCAGTTATTGGAATAGGTACGATAATTTCATGAAGTGGTAATTGGTAATTGAATCACCTTTGTCATACTCAAGGTGAATGGTAATTGCGACAGCTCTGGTTTAGTAGAGGCATCTTGGAAACTATAGTAGTCACGAGAAAGTTTAAATGCAAAGATTTGCAGTTTTGTAAGCTCTACAAAGAAACATTTCAAGTTTTGAAAAATACGACAGTTGTCAAAAAATATTCCAAATAACCCCTAGCTCCGCGACTTATAATTGTAGGAGAAAATGTTAAACACAAAAGTTTTCGGAAATTCTACACTGAAAGACAGTTATTTTTGTGCTGTGAATATTACCGGAATCAACCATAAAAATCGGTCCAAGTGGATTTATCCTAGCTTGCAGTCTGCTATTATATAGGCTTTGTTTAAATCACTTTTGTATAATAATATATTTTGACTCTATATTTTGATGTTTTTTCAAAGAAATCTTCCCGTCTTATATCAATAACTAGAGCTGGTGGTTGAAAATTGTCTCTAAAATTTCAGTGAGTGTAGTGGATACATTAAGAATCGAGCGTAAGACTTGCAACAAAATCAGTGTTATGTTTTTTTTATATATATGGAAGCCATGTTAAATTTCACCAATATTAAATAGAGATTTTTTTTGCGATTCTAACGGAAGATCATTATGAGGCTACTTTTGAAAATAAAGTTTTTATGTGCGTTTTTTGTTTGTTTTTATCCACCTAGGAAATCTACTTTCCTATGGAAAGAGAATAATAGAATAAATAAAGCACTGATGGTACGGTTCCTTTTCTTAGACACTGGTAAATTAAAAGGGTGGAATTTATGTTTCCTTGGCTTTCTCAACGCTGAGAAGTACCAGCCTCTTCAGCATTTCTCTGGAGCAGATTCTGTGATTTTCAAATACAATTATTGCTGAAACGTTCATCCCTGTAGCTTCATTTAGTCTTGAATTATTTTCATTTTTTTGGTTAGTAAAACTACCATTGATTCCCAAGTTATCATATTAAAGCCTCTTCAAAGTGGACAATTATGGCTGACGATGTTCAAAATGTCTGTAAAACAATTCTCAGCAGATCTTACAACAGTTTTATTGCATTTTATGTACTGTTTGTTCAACGCTTTTCTGCGGTTACGTCATAATCTTCTGTCTCTCCCGTACACATTTACAAAAATTTCACGAGGATGTTTCTGATCAAATTGACAAATGTCACGTATAGAGCGATCAATCTACGACATACTGGCCAACGTCAAATACTGTGACGAAACCGAAGGAAAACATTGAACAATTAGTAGCACTTCACAATATCGCGTTTTTTTAAATTTAAAATCTCCATTTTAGCAAAAAAACTTTTTGAACTAAGTTAATCTTCAAAATAAATAGGTACAATAGCTACGTGTCACTATGGTGGTCATATCAATTCGCTTGTTTATCTAATACCTAGTATTTTTTCATAAATAACTAGATCAAATAATGAACTAACTAAAAATAAAACAAAAAACGCCCACAAAAACCTTATTTTTAAAAATAACCCTATCATATGATATATCGTTAGAAGCGCAATTAAATTCTCTATTTAAGAATAGTAAAATTCCACATGGTTTTCATATTTTCGGAAGTGACTAGTGCACTGTCTTTATAAATTCCCAGTAAAAATTGCTGCACTGTCCAGCATGCGCAGTGCGTTGTCGAGCTAGACGGAACCGCAAGATACCGATAGTGCGAGAAGTCTACCTATATTGAGTAGCGCTGCTGTCTACCTATATTGAGTAGACAGTAATTATCCTAATACATCATGATTTTCTTTAGTAAGAAGTAGGACCAATAATAATAAGACAAACATTTTCCATTAACATGGGTCCGAAAAAGCGTCCTTCCGGAGATCAATGTGTTTGATCTGAAAGTTCAATTTCAATTTTTGTCAAAACATAATTAGATACTTGCCTTAAAGTCTAATAATGAAAGTCTTTTGGAACAGAGGCTTATCATTATAATTTGATATAATTTTTCAACTCCTTTAGGAGTTGAGAAAAGTCAAATGGATATATTTTTTGTATTATTGAGCAGTGCTGATTATCAATACATATACTTAATTGCCAAATATTTCCAACACGTCAATTTTGTTCGTAATAACAATATAAACATATTACCGTTCAATTTCTCAAGTTAGAGTTTCATGCAATAACATGAGTTTTGTATTTTGTTTTTGATCTTATAGTTGAAAAATAGTTTATTTCAAGAAACAGAATAGCCGAACATTATGAAAACTTTATTAGTGGACTACTGCAAAACTATCAGTAAATGAATTCTATAATGTGATCGAAAACTCATTTTTTACGCTCTCATTTGACTTTCTTTTCCGAAAACTTATTCGTGCAAAGACGAACAGTATGTGACAGGTTCAATCAGAATAGATTTATCCCCAGGCGATTTCACCGTTTGGTTTGTCAAAATAGACCAATTGGTTGATTTTTTACATTTTTTGAATTCAAAAAATTCTTCTTTTTTCTTCAAATTGTTTTCAAAGTGTTTCAAATCACGAAATCTATCACCCACTTTATGTTCAATAGGAACTTATTCAGTGGTAATCGTTGTTTTTTTGATATTTTGGAGTTCATTTTGCTTTACACAACATGAATAACATTATAGGAAATAAGGAAATGGTAAACAAGCCGAAGGAAGAATTTTCGAATTTTGAATTTAACTTTTCAGGTTATATCTATATTCATAGTTAAGGTGGGCGTTTCGCGGTCACGTGTCGGCCATGTAATCTAATGATTTGGCGGAAGCGTCAGAGGTAGATTATTCGAGGGAAAATAAACCTGACGTGTCTGACACCACCTCGACGCCGACGGGGAAATTCCATAATTAGATATATTTTTTCAGGTACATGAACAAAATATTATTTTGTGGGCAAATTGTACACCCCCCCGCTATTACTTGGTTTATTCTGGGTGTGTATTCTTGTGAATATTATTTTTGGATGCGGATATTTTTTTGTGGTTGCCATTGAGTTTGTGCTTTTTGTGAACTTTGCAAAGTTTTTTTGGATCTTTGAATAAACATTATAGACAATTGATTTTTACGAAAATTGGAGTATTTTCCGTCCAAGTAAGTTTCTGAAAGAGTAATCACGAGATAAGTAACATAATATCACTATTTATGAATATATATTTCATATGTATGTACGAGCACAATACATAAATATCGCAATTCATCAGTTTACGCGTCCTGGCGATTGTGTTTTGCTCTTTTTCTAAAAAAACTTTTTTCTGTGTAATTTTTGATAAAAATGGCCATCACCGTTCGAAATATACTATAAAATTATATACTTTCTGAAAATTGCACAATTATTGAACAAAAGATAGTCAAGCTATAAAATTTTGAACTAGGCAAAAATGACCAATAATTATTCATATTTTTTTCAAAAATCTGGGTTGCTAAGATATTGTAGAATCCAGTCCAACGCAATGTAATTTTCATGAGACTTTGAACTTGAATAGGGTTAAAAAAAAATACTCAATCAATTTTTTCAATGTTGCAAAGATTTTTTTTTCACCAACGATACTACACGTGAAAAAACCTAAATCTTTTTTGTTTAAAGTTTTTTTTCTATCATTTATAATAAAGAGCTCTGTAGTTGGGTGTCAAAATATAATGAATAACCCTGTACCTTCTATGTCCTCGATGGTCATCTTGTTCATTGTCTATTCGATTTACTTAGTTTTACTCAAAAACAAATTTGTATGAATGTTTTGTGATCCGTCAATAATTACTTATAGGTATTTTAGTGTTGGGTGTTGGGCCATTATTTGCATGATAAATCGGGGTGACGCGACATATAGCGCAGTCGAAAGTAACAATTTTCCTGTAGAAATAAGCAAACTCTAACTTATAATGATTTGTAAAGACATTTGTGAAAGAACAAAGTGCGAAAACTGAATGTTTTTTTTATAAAGTTATGGACACGGAGCTAATAGGGGTGGTGCTGGGTGGGGTAAATAAACAACTGTATGAATAAAAATACATAATGCATACAGTAGGACTGAGCAAATGAAGTGAAACAGCTTGAAATTTGATTAAACTTGAATCCTGCATCAGTTACTTTTTCATGATTTCCTCAAATATGGGACATTTTTTGCAAAGTCCAAAATTTCAAAGCTTACTATCCTTTGTTTAACTAGAGGGGTGGCAAATTATAAGAAAAAACCCTGTACCTATGTGAACGCTCATTTTTATGAAAATAATCTATAACGAATCTTTCTTTTTTCAATTTTCCTATCAATTATTAATTTATTTGGCGACTTGTTCTACAGCAATTTATAATTAGAATCAAATCACGATAAAAATTGAAAAAGAAAACAAAATATTTGAGGTGTTGATACTTGCATTTCATCGTCATATTATTATCAAATCGTGGAAAATGTAAATAATAATATTTTTTTTTCATTCCTATTAATTGAATAGGTAGGTACTTTGGTAATTTGGAAAAAAGTCAATACCTGGAACCATCGATTTGTAGTCCTGAATATAAACAGGTAACTGTCAAATGTAAAGCTGAAGTACTAAGTCATTTTTATGGAAAAGTACTTCATATTTTTTTATAGGCAGAGTGTTTATTTAAAAAGTTACCATCCACGTTGTGCGAAACTAGACAGACGCGGGTGGTGATTTTTTTTTAAAGGAAACCCTGTATTAGTATTCAGATAAGGTACAGAGTGTTTCATTGTCCTTGATAAAATTTTAATCAGCTTTAACTTCTTTATTTTTGAAGGTAACGAAACAAATATCAGATTGTATAGTTATGATACAAAAGACTAACGATTTTCTGAAATATTGACCTGACTTATGTTTTTTTTTTAATGAAATGCCCTGTATAATATTGGATATTTCGATTCCACACAAAATTCTAAGTATATTTTATAGAGCATCTCATATACCTATCTTCAACGGTTTGGGAGAAAATGACGTCGAAACATTTTGCAAACATTGAATGGTCCACATACAGACAATAGTGACAATCATAAAAACGTGTAATCACATAACACCTCGTGTAATGAGCAAACTCTGTGATTTGTCAAAGTATTTCAAAGGCGATATTGTAGAATCTAATTAATTTTTATTGTTCATGGCACACTTTTGCGATCAATAAGAAGAATTCAAAATTTTTGTGTGACAGGTTTCGACGCCATTTCCTCACAAACCGTTAAAGATAAGTATATGTTAGGCTTTATTAAATATACATAGAATATTGGGTAGAATAGGTACAAGGGCATTTCATTTAAAAACATTTGTTAGGTTATTATCTCGGAAAAATGTCAGTTTTTTGATTTATTTTTCAAATAGAAATCAACTTACGAGATAACTATACAATATGGTATTTGTTTCGTTTCGATACATTCAAAAACAAACAAGTTATAGCTTATTGAATGTTATCAAAGATAATGAAACACCCTGTACCTACCTATATTATTTTTCTATGGCCCTCTCATTCAAGTACATTTTCTACTATTATAGGTAATTTCATCACAGCACACAAAAAAAATATCATTTCTCTTGGGCGCCCATTCATCTGTCTCGAGAATCAGGTCCGAAGCAAACCCATGTTCTGTGAATACAAAACGTACAATACAAACAACGGTAATACAGGAATCTATGAATACGAATTTCCGAAGCCCCCAAATCGATAATGTTCAAATTACAGTTTTCTCTACATCATCACTCGCCGCATCTATGAGTGAAAAGCTGAACCCCAGAAAAATGCCAGATCGTGGTTCCTACCTGACCTACCCACAGATGATTCCTTTCCATCTCTGTTATCCTATGCAATATGCCCCATCTTCTTTCTTTGTCAACTGTAAACCATGGAAAAATCCCAAAATATTTTACAAAAAGTTTCCCCATCCAAGAACGGATTGTTTGTTGATTGAAATCGCAATGTTATATTGATAAGCAAATCCATGTTCCTCGAATAAGTTATTTTGGTGATAAAAAATGAAGAAATAGCCGAGAAAACATCGAGTGATGTGACCGTTTCGATACATCCAAAAATAGGTCATTTTCGATTGCCCAGAAAACTCTTCAAATTGAATCTAGCTAATTCATGTTACTTCATTGGAATAGTACATCATTGTACATCATGTATATAACATGATCGCGTCTCAAAGTTGTGTTGTTCTCCCGAATTAAAACATTTAGTGGGTCCATGTCGGGTATAGGAGAATAACATTGCGATACGCCCACCTTGACAACAACGAACAGCGCATGTTGGAGAGTGCAGCAATTTTTATTGGGAATCTGTCTAGACAGTGCGCTAGTCACTTCCTTTAAGGAAAACATATATTGTACATAAGTTGATAACATAATCTGTCAAAATTGATGGGTATGACGAAAATGTTTTAATGTAATTTTATTAAGAGTAGAATATCCTAAGACTTTTGTATTGAACATTTTCTGCCACAATTATAAATCGCGGGGCTAGGGGCATTTTGAAAATTCGCCGAAAATCAGTTTTTTGAAATATCTTTTGAAAACTGTCGAATTCTTCAAAACTTGAAATGGTTTGGGCTGGTTCGGCTGAGTAGATCTCACCGAACTGCAAATCTTTGCACATTTAAACTTTCTCGTATCTGCTATAGTTTCCGAGATCCCTGTACTAAACGTAAAAAAAAACTCACCCATAAATAGATACCAATTATTTTCAACAGATTTTTTAAAGGCCCAAAACTTGTATACAAGACTTTTTTTGTTAACTCCTGTTAATTCCGATATAATCGACCGTTCTGATGATCTTTCCCAACCATGTATATTATTCATCTTCCAAGAATATGTTACTTATAATAAATGAAATGTGCCATACAAAAGTAAAAACAGTTCAACTGATAATAATATAAAAGTGGCAAAACATCTTTGTGGTCTCTAAACACTCAAACTCATCTTGTTATCACAGGATTCACCGGTTTTCAACTTTTTTGACAGTCTACTTGAATGTCGAAAACGATTCCTGTATGGATATTGATTAAAAGCATTTTCACCAGAATTCTTCTTACACCTTATTATATTTTTATAAATCCATAGGAATGTGTAGTTTCTTGTACCCAGAGAACAACTTTTAAAACTAAACATACTCATTTTGTCATTTTGTCAAAATGTCTCTCTTCTTTGTTGAAAAAATATCTGCTACAAAAAATACATTGTTGAAAGTTGTCTATTTTATCAAAAAATAAACAGCGCAAGATATTTGAAAATCCTGCGAAAATGTTTCGATTGAATAATTACGGCATCAGTGTAATCATACTACATCCACTCGTTTCTTTCAAACGGGAGCTACAATCAACCGCGGCTGATATCAGCTGTCAATCTGTCATTCCGACTTATATCTCGGAATTCCGACTTATATCTCGGAATTCCGACTTATAAGTAAGAATTCCGACTTACATCTCGAAATTCTGGCTTATAAGTCAGAATAAACGTTATTCCGAGACAAAAGTGAGAATTATTCCGACTTATATCTCGGAATTCCGACTTATTAGTCAGAATTCCAACTTATAAGTCAGAATTCCGACTTACATCTCGGAATTCCGACTTATAAGTCAGGGTGGCGATTCTGTCATCCGTGTCGTGAACAAATTCGTAACGTATTTCGGGATGAATTTCGGATAAGCGATTCTGACACTCGAATACGTTTGTCATACCATTCTACAGGCGGAAAGCTGTCGTATTACCCTAACCTGATTTCGTATCGTATTTGAAGTTTGTTGATGTTTTGAAGTTGTTTTGTTTTGTGCACCGTTGAGCCAATCAGGGTTCAGGCTGGACTGCGCCTTGTTTCGGCGCAAGCTCATCACACTTGTATTTATTTTGTATTGTATATTGTGTTTTATTTTTCCTGAATAAAAGACATTTATTATCATTATTATTATTATTTAACGATAATAAAACTCAATCAGAAGTCTTGCTACCCATATTTAGGGACAGAGTTAGAAACGAAGAGAGGCGAGGGAGAAACCTAAGTTATGCTGTAGTAGAATGAAAGTGGGGAAATTGAAAGAATTTTGTAATACATGTATGAACCTACCTACCAACACCACATCAACGTATGAATTATCAGAATTTGATATGCCACATCATACCTTCCATGTTAAATGAATAGGTTTGGAGAAAATCCAATTTTAGAAAAAAAATTTATAAAAAATCATAACTGCTTGGACTCAAAACATCGAAAAAAAAAACAAAAATGAGCGACGCCTTCAACCCATGATAAAGTATCATGCCATCAACCCTTTTCATTTCTCGACATCTTTGTAGAATTCTCGGTTTTTCGCCTCTTTAGTACCTACAGTAAATCCGTGCTTGAAAGAGGGTCATCTGAGAATTCCAGTAGCTCAACTCTAAGTTTTTCGGAAAAATCAAAGGTGATCTTACCCTGCCATCTTTCCGTTCCTATTTTAGACTTACGATAAAATATCATAGAACCAACATTGTTCGCACTTATAAATTCTCAATAACTTTTCTATGAAACTTTTTTTCAAATCAGTAACAAAAAATCTACAGGGTGATTCCATGTTGGAAAAAAATCGTAAGGACGACGTTGTTCCCCACAGGAACGGAGAAAACACACGCGACATCATTTTCGAGATGATGTGGTGAGCTCACCCTCGATTTCCTCGACTCAGAGTTAAGCTATTGTTATTGAGGACCCCCTCCACACGTAAAGAAAAAATATTTTGCGTATTTTCCAAAATTCTTTGGAAAATCGGATTCAAGAACTGATGGGAACGTTGATCGATTAAATACAACACCATCCACAAAACAAACACAGGACACAGATACTAGATTGACAAACGTCAAAAAGAAAAAGCGACATTTTGAGGTCTGTTCTGATGGATTTGAGCATTTTCAAATGCTGGCAACATTGCAAATCTTTCAGAGCTCCAAAGAAAACCGAATGCGTATAAGATCGAACAACAGAATCGCTCCTTCTCGAAATTCGAATTGCGTTGCGAGTTGGCTGACGTATATCGAGACGTATTGCGGCCGGATTACAGAATCGCCGCCCAGAATTCCGACTTACATTTCGGAATCCCGACTTATCAGTCGGAATAAACGTTATTCCGGAATGTTGGTCGGAATTCTGACTAATAAGACGGAATTCCGAATTACATCTCGGAATTCGGACTTGTAAGTCGGAATTCAGATACATAAAAAATATTTTTAAGGTGGCCCTTCTACGCTTTCGTACTATTAAAGAATGGCAAGGTGCCAGATGTCAGAAACTGGGCAACCTAGAGACTTGCGGAAAAAAAACTTGGTAATATGGATTGCTGGAGATATATCAGAGGTTCCCAAGATAGCCACAAGATGGCGTAACGGTGCTATCAAAACACAAAATTGCTGTTTTCCATGATTTTTGAATGGAAACAAATATAAATGAGTACCGCTATGGATTTATTGAGAAATCTTCTTTAAATTTTTTCTTTTGATTTTTTTTCTAGCATGTCAAATAAGATGGGTATCAGCTGTCAAACCTTACAACGCAAGAAAGCTTATAACTTAGAAACAACCCAACCGATTGAAGCGATCTTGGTCTTATTTTGTCTTTCACAATTTTGAGATCTCAAATGATCCGATCAGAACAGACGATTGTATTCAGTATAATATGCGGACGACGGACATTTTCTGAATTTACTTAAAATTTTCCAATGCAAAGGTATACTAAAAATTGTTCGTCTGAATTCTCGACAAAATTCCGCACAATTTCCATGTATTACACTTGTTTGTGGATTTCGAAATAAAAAAGCTACCATTCGCTTTTCTGAAATTTAATGTAAAATAGTGATACAGTTCAAGATGCCCTCGTAAAGAAGCTATTAACAAATTTTTGCGTTACCTAGTAACCACCCAGTCACTGTTTTATTTCAAACCAGTTATATCTGAAATAGTAGGACTTTTGCATCCAATAATCACAAAAAAGTGTTTAGCTTATTTATTCCGTGCGCTAGAAAAAAGTGTAATGCATGAGAGATGTGTGAAATTTAGTCGACATTCCAGGCGAACTATTTTCACTATGCCTTTGTATTTAAAAATTTCGAGTAAATTTTAAAAATGTTCGTCATCCGCATATTATATTGGATAAAATCATCTCTTCTGATCAAAATCATCTGAAATCACAAAATTGTGGAAGAGGAGAACCTTGTTGTTATTATATCCAAGAATAATACCCATATTTTGTCATGCCATCTCATAAAAGTGGCAACAGTGTAAAGAGGCGAATGAAGACTAATAGTGTTTTCGATTGGAAAAACAAGAGTTGCACTGGGTTTGACCTCCGGCAAAACCAGTTATGATGAAAGTTTGCTCTAGGGCAATCCCAATCGAACATACATTTTTCATCGTGTGCTATAATACTGCACGGTAAAATTCCGATTGAATTGAAATTGGAATCATTAAACTTCTTGAAAATCTAATGTTATGTCAAAGTTTACTATTAGTAAACTTTGATTATGTTGTCTCTGCGTAGCGGCTGAAGTGACTCTGAAACTAAACTAATAATTGGAAGTCCATTTCTCATTGCCAAATGACAAAATCTTGAGACCAATCAATAGTTTTGTATTATATAGATCATAGATACTAGGGACCACTTTTTTGAGAAATCAGGTAGGTATATGCACCAGATCTTAAATGAAATTAATTCAGTTTTGAGTGGGTACTAGTTTTCCATAACTCGTCAACGCCAGTATTTCTTTTTTTCCGGCACTGCTAGATTCCAACAATAATAACTAACTCGAAATTTGTTGTCCACTCACAGAATCACCTCACGCGACCACCATTTTTCATGATTTTTTTCAATTTTGCTAATGCACTGAAATTGCACTATACCAGCACGAGCTCAAAGACCTCGTGTCGAAAAATCTGCACTGAGTGCAAAACTCATTGACTCGGTTTCCCAATTGAACATACAAATCCGCTCGATTTCTACCAATCGAACATGAATATTGCCCGAGTGTTGCACCAGTGCTGCCCGATTTCACCAATCGAAAACGCTATAAGTCTTGTACGAGCAGTTCGAGAAGCACGTTGTGGTTTTATTTCAACCTGGAACTAGAACATCCCACGTCCTGTTTTAATAGATTATGGGCCCAGGACCCTGTTCTAGCCCTAGCGAAGTTTTCCCAGTCGTGAAATCGCGAATCGTTAAAGAAGTACGCGCGTTGTGTTCTCGTTCCGTAAAGAGAGACTTTTTTTGGCAATTGAAAAATGGCCGCCAACAACTATCTTTCGAGTGTGCCTAAATTGAAAGGTCGCGATAATTACGAGGAATGGTCGTTTGCCATGGAAAATTTCCTCATGCTGGAAGGCCTTAGCAAGTGCATTGATGGCTCGGAGGTTGATAGTGTGCAGGTTGGAAAAGCCAAATCCAAAATAGTTTTGTCCATTGATTCGACGTTGTGTGTACACGTCAAAGAAGCTACGTCAGCCAAAGATGTCTGGGTCAAGCTGAAGGATTTATATAAGAATAGGGGCTTTACACAAAAAGTTGGTCTCCTTCGTAATCTCATTTCTCTGAAGCTGGAAAATTGCAGATCAATGGAGGATTACGTGAATCAAGTCATCAAAATATCTCAGAAGCTTGGTAGGGCCAGCATGAAGCCAGACGAAGAATTGGTAGGCAGTTTGCTGTTGGCAGGGTTGCCAGATCATTTTTCCCCAATGGTAATGGCGCTGGAGCATAGCGGAATCAACATCACCACAGATTCCATCAAGGCTAAGTTGCTCGATATGCAGGCAGATGGCGGAAGTTGCGCAAATTCGACAGCTAGTGCTTTTGTCGGTAAAGCAGGTAACTTCCATAACCCTAGACAGAAACGTCATGAAAGTCATGGATCGGCTGCAACCAAACATACACCGAATGTAAACAGGAACAAGAAGGAAATCATCTGTTATAAATGTACACAGCCGGGACATTTTATGTCGAAGTGCCCACAAAATCAGTTCATTGATCACAATAGTCAAACAAAAGGTGCATTCAATGTTGTTGTTCTGTCCTCGAAATTCAACAACAAAGAATGGTTTTTGAACTCTGGTGCGAGTGTTCACCTGACATGCAGGAAAGATTGGCTGATAAATCAGAGGAAATCAACCCTAAGTGAAATTATGGTTGCTGACAAAAGCAAAATTCCAGTGCAAGGCTGTGGTGAAGTTGAAATTCTCACTTGTTTAGATGGAAAAACATTTGAGATAGAAATTTAAAATACACACTACGTTCCAGACTTGACAATAAACTTAGTGTCTGTAAGTGAGCTTTTGAATAAAGGTAATAACATTGAATTTCGGAAAGATATGTGTGAGATTTACAATTCCGATAAAGTTATGGTTGCCAAGGCTATTCTGATTGATGGTGTTTACAAAATCGATGATGTTAATGGAGAGTGTTCTTTTGTTGGTCAAGCTACTTGTGAAACCTGGCATAAGAGGTTAGGTCATATAAATCCAACTTATCTGAACAAATTGAGAAATGGTCTAGCAGAAGGAGTGAATTCAGTGACAATTGGAAGATAGAAAAGCAGAATTGTGAAGTGTGCTGCGAGGGAAAGCGATCTCGGCACCCTTTCGGACATAAAGGAACCAGAGCAACAGGTCTTCTTGATGTGATACATAGTGACGTTGCTGGACCCATGGAGACAACTTCAATTGGTGGTTCAAGATATTTCGTCAGCTTCCAGGATGACTTCAGTCGAATGAGTTTCATTTATTTCATCAAGTCTAAGGATGCAACTTTCGAGAAGTTTAAAGAATTCCAGTGTATGGTTGAAAAGCAGTTGGACAGAAAAATTAAAGTTCTCCGATCAGATAATGGTGGTGAATATACAAGTGCAGTGTTCCAGAGCTATTTGAAGAAACAAGGCATCATCCATCAGACAACGAACCCATATACTCCTGAGCAAAACGGACTTTCGGAGAGATTAAATCGCTCGTTGGTGAAGAAGGCTAGATGTTTGCTTTACAAGGCTGGTTTGGAGAAACGCTTCTGGACAGAAGCTGTCAACACCGCTTGCTACTTGAGAAATAGATCTCCAGTATCTAATATTCACAGAACATCATGTGAGATGTTTTTTAATCAAAAACCGGATCTGAGTAATGTGAGAATTTTTGGGAGCAAAGCAATGACTCACATTCCCAAAGAAAAAAGAAAGAAGTGGGATAAGAAATCTGAAAAAATAATTCTAGTAGGATTTTCTAAAACCACAAAGGGTCTGTGAAGATGAAGATTTTAATGTTGAAGAAAGCGCTCACGAAGATATTGATCCAGAAGTGCCAATATCTTCTGGAAGTGACCTGAACGACTCTTCAAATGATAGCTCCGACGATACATATGTTCCTGATGAGGATACCAACATCACTACACCAACAGCAGAACCAGCAGTTCCAAGAACATCACAAAGAACAAGAAAAGCCAAACGTTTTAATGACTTTGTCACGTATTTTGCTCCAGACCATCCAGATGTCGAGGTAATTTCTGATTCAGTGGGAGATTTAGGTTCACAGGTCCAGATCGACAAGAGTGGGTGAGCGTGAGTTGGAGTGTTTTAGAGAAAACAGTGCGTGGGACTTAGTTGTGTTGCCTAAAGGTCAGTCGAAAGTGGAGTGAAAGTGGGCTCGTTAAAAGAAAACCAAACATTATTGGCAGTGTTACATTTAGAGCTAGATTAGTTGCTAAAGGGTTCAGTCAGAGACCTGGTATAGATTTTGATGCAACCTTTTTCCCAGTTGTCAGGCGTACAACTCTGAGGTTGCTTTTTGCTTTGTCGGTTCAACTAAATTTAAAGATCACACATTTGGATGTGATAACAGCTTTTTTGAATGGAAAACTTGAGAAAGAGGTTCACATGGAAATACCAGAGGGCTATGACAGTGAAAATTTGAAAAATCATGTTTTGAAGCTGAATAGGGCCATTTATGGGCTGGAACAGTCCTCCAGAGTTTGGTACAAAGAAGTCGAGAGTTTAATGTATCTGTCAGTTTTAACAAGGCCCGATATAACTTTTGCGGTAAATTTTCTCAGTCAATTCAATACTTGTTTTACAGTACAACATTGGAAGTGTGCTGAAAGAATATTAAGATATTTATAGGGTACTGAAACTCTTTGTTTAGAATATAGAAGAGATGATTTAGATTTGAAGGGCTTTGTAGATGCGGATTTTGCAAGTAATGTCAATGATAGGAAGTCATATACTGGTTATATTTTTAAACTATCAAGTGGTGCAATTTCATGGGAGTGCAGAAAGCAGAAGACTGTTGCTTTGAGTAGTGCGGAGGTAGAGTACATGGCTGTAACGGAGGCTTCCAAAGAAGCTATGTATCTTGATAATTTAATTTTGGAATTGGTTGGCATCTCCAGATCTATCACGGTTTTCAACGATAATATTACCCATATTTTGTCATGCCATCTCATAAAAGTGGCAACAGTGTAAAGAGGCGAATAAAGACTAAGTCTTGTACGAGCAGTTCGAGAAACACATTGTGGTCTTATTTCAACCTGGAACTAGAATATCCCACGTCATGTTTTAATAAACCTCCTCTTCAAAATGAGTCCAAGATCGCGTCAATCGGTTGAGTTGTTTCAAAGTTATTAGCATTCTTGCGCTGTAAGGATTGACAGCTGATACCTGTCTAACTTGACATGCTACAAAAAAAAATCAAAAATACAAATTTGAAGGAATTTTCTCAGTGAATCCATAGCGGTACTCATTTATATTTGTTTCTATTTAAGAATCACGAAAAACAGCAATTTTGTGTTTTGATAGCACCGTTACGCCATCTTGTGGCAATCTTGGGAACTTCTGATATATTTCCAGCATTTTTTCTATTCAATCTTACACAGTGATTGTCTTTCCACAAGTCTCTGGGATGCTTAGTTTCTGAGATCTGGCACCTTGCCATTATCGAATAGACACCCTGTATGTACAATAAGTCAAGTCACTTATCGTCAGCTCATTTGAAAAACCCGTATCACAAGCGGCCGCACGTCTAAGCATGCCGTTCAAAGAAGCCCGCCCAGCGAAAATTGTTAAAAGTGGCCGTCCAATCTCCCGAACCAATGGGCCCTGGGCTATCCGAGAAAAACAGAGTGGAAGGGTGGAGCGTGTTTCGCGCGTTTTCGAATGTGTTCCAACTGTTAATTATCAGAAAACTTTGAAGATATGTAGTTTTGCAAAATCCTCACATGAAGGGACTGCAAGCTCGAGAGAGTGAAAAAATACATTCATATAGTAGTCCAGTGAACATATCATTATTAAAGAACAAAACTGCTGAGAAGCTAATCCTTTTGGGGTTAATCGGAGAAGGTCCAATGATTGTGAAACCGAAGAGATCACAATCACCACAATAGGCCCCTTGCATGTGTTTTAATTTCCACCTGAAAACCTTTTAAAAACCTTCTAAAATGTAAAAGATATCCCTTTCCAATATTTTTTCTTGATAAAATTTTCGAATTACTGTAAAATTGTTGAATTAAACTTCACTCGGGACCTTTAAATTTCACGTGACACGAAAACACTATGCTATTGGTCCTAAGCCGGTGACGTCAAACCGGACTTGGATCCGTTGTCTACAGTTATCAGCTGACGCGTGAATAAGTGAGTATTTTCTTGGTTTAAATGGTTTGTGTATCATGATCTTTCTTATATTGTTATCCTACTAACCTTTCAGCTTCAACTCTCCGATGTTGAGCACATGTGAAGAAATCATTTTTGGCAAAAAATCATCACAACATCAATAAATCCATCAAAGGCGATTCTTCAATTTTGCCTTTACAAACCCTTCAGACATTATTGATAATAATTTTCTTATAATATACTGTTTGGACAAGAGGATTGACAGAGACGAAACTACACTAAAAAATCACGAAATGTATTGAAATTCAAAAAAGTTGCGTGTGAGCGTGTGACAGCCCACATTACATTTGTAGGTTAAATGTCATGTCTAGGCAGGGACGGATTTTGATCGGGATTGGGCCACAATGTTGTCGTTTCTCTATTTGTAGTGTCTGTTGGGGTTGGCATAGGAATGAGATTTCAATTTTATCAATATGGGATAGGATTGTTTAGGTGAGTGGAGGAGGTTGTTTGCCTATGTTGATATTTTAATTTTTGAGTCTTGTATCTCATCGGAATCCAGAATCATCACAAAAAATAGCTTTGTTTCGTGATTTGATGTTGTAATTAAATCATAAATCTAAGTTGGATAATAACTATAATAATTATTGTGCAGTGTGCTGTGTGTCAAAAGTCAAAACACATCTTCAACTGAAGGGAACCTAGTGTACATGGAACAGTGTGGTCAATTTATCTTGTACACGTTTTAAACCTGTCTGGCTCGTCATATTTAATGTCTTATCGAAGCGAAGAACCAAAGAATATGTTGAAGGGCTACCTGCCAAGTTTTTATTTGGATATCAAAACCAATGATATACAGGGATTTAGAAAAGTTATTCACCCAACCGTTTTTTTTTTCAAATGGAAAGGGGAGTCGAGTGATACCTCATTTTAAAGGACTTTACATCCTCATCACACCCTGAAAGTTTGAGGTCGCTGTTTCGTTCCAATTTTTCAATTTTTGGCCAGTATTATTTTCCAAAATGACACTCGATTGATGTTTTGACATTCTAAGCTTTCACTACTGTGTTGAGAAATGCTAATCTTCGTTTCAATTAAAGTTGAACAACATTTCAATCCCCAATATATGAGAACGGTCTGCATATTTCAACCAGTAGTGACAGATGAGAATGTTGCATTGATATTAGTTATCACTTGAAACGCCGATATCTGGAAAACAATAAATAATTAAGGTATAATAATACCTTTGATGGAGAAAAATATGTGATTTTTTTTTTATTGACTTGACTGAATTTTACACCCAATATCAATTTTGCCAAATGAATAAAATAAGAATTGTCCATTATTTGTAACCAATAATGTGTAAATCACGCACAACAAATTTTTTCATTTCGATTTTGACAACCGCTTCAAAATAAAGGTAGGTTTTATTTTTCTATGAAGAAAACATACTTAAGAGCAGGGTATTATATTATATAAAATTCACAGTTTCAAGTCATTTATACACTAATAGTTGAATAATCTAAATTTTTAATACAAAAAGGAAAAAATAATGTGCAGCATCGTACACGTGGCAGAAGTGAAACTTCTTCCCTCACTATTCAATTTTCTTTCAAATTCCAAATAGAAACTACATACCCGATTTCGACAAAATCCTTTGGAAAATAACAAAACTTTGTAAACATAACTTCACAATATATTTGTTTTTTAATTTTTTTCATCAAATCGCAAATAGAACCTACATACCCAATTTGAATAAAATCCTTAGGAAAATAAGAAAACTATGTGAGCATAACCTCACTACCTATGTATTTTTTTTCAAATTCCTTAATCAGATCCCAAATAGAACCTACATACCTAATTTGATTAAAATCTTCTGGAAAATAACAAAACTATGTACACATAACCTCACTAAGTTTTTCATTTCAATCTTTTGATCAAATCCCAAATAGAGCCTTCATTCCTAATTTAAACAAAATCCTTAGAAAAATAGCAAAACTATGTAAACATAACCTCACAAAGTTATTTTTCCTAAAATTTCTAGATCAAATTCGAAACTAGAACCTACATACCTAATTTGAACAAAATTCTTTAAAAAATAACAAAACCATGTTCTCTTTAACGAAATCTGAAAGCGTTACCGTTACATCGTTACATTTGCGTTACATTTTTTGCTGTTCACTCCCCATTGCCGACAAAATATCAGAACGCCGCAAAAGAAGTTTCGCTTCAAACATAGATGCAAAGACAATATAAAACAAAAAATAAAGTTCGCATAAACATATTGAATTAATTTTCTTTTCATTCAATTGATTCCAATTATTAAAAAATCATTGTTTAATATACATTTTTTCCTCGCATTTTTCTAAAAAAGGCTGGCGTTCTATGGCTAACAACCAGCTTTCCCTTTGTTTATCTTCGATTGGTAGGTTTTTCTAGGAGTGAAAGTTGTTGTATTTTTACAATCTGGCACGATACAATAATGATAAACCATTATAAAACTCGACTCAAAATCATACACAAACCACAAAACACATACCAATAATAATAACCAGTTTTCAAGAGAAACATAATGAACAAAAACTGTACAAGGAAAAATCCGGCCCTGGACGACACGCCAAACTTCAGCAATCCGCTGATGAAAAAACCTTCCTCTCTAAATCGGAACGCAACTTAGACCGATTGCGTCACTCTCCGTTTTCGCGGGTATTTGGCCAGTTTAAATTTTAGTTATTTATTGCGACGTTAATATTTTTTGTATGCAAAAAAAATTTTGTAGGGTTACTTTTCAAGTCTAATTGATCATTTTGATGCAATGAAAAAAATACGTGCAAGGGGCCTATTATGGGCTTTCACAAAGGGTTGTTTTCTATTTATAATAGATCACAAAATGGTTTTTTCTTCATCCAAAAATCAATTTGGATACCGAGAACGAATCTCTATTGACGATGCTGTGGTTTATTTGACTTCAAAAATAAATGAAGGTGTAGATGACATCAAGTGTGTTATTGCTGTTTTCTTGGACTTAACAAAGGCGTTTGATACAGTTGATCACTCTATTTTGATAGATGTCTTGGAGGAAAATGGCATTCGCGGAAAGGCTCAAGACCTGTTCAAATCTTACCAGCACGATAGATGTCAGATGGTAGATATTGAAGAAGTTCGTGGTGAGGAGCGGAAGTTGACTTATGGTATTCCACAGGGCATCGTACTTGGTCTGGTATTGTTCACCCTTTATATAAACAGCCTGCTTGAGTTGCGAAGTGAAGGACTTATCTTTTTTTACGCTGATGATACAGTCATTATTTAGACTCCGATGTCCGATGTCCGATGTCCGAAGTATTGCTAAAAATGATTTGAATTGGTTGAAACTATGGTTTGATTAAATGTCACTAACCATAAATTTTAAAAAGACTACGTTTGTGCCTTTTAGCTGTAACAAATGCAATAAACCAGATCATAAATCATTGAACATCGAAAATGAAAAAACTCCTATAGAGATTGAGCAATCGGACCATGTGAGATATTTAGGACTCGATATCGATTGTCATCTGAAGTGGGATTAGCACATAAACAATGTAATAAAAAAGTTAAGACAGATTTTATTCCAATTCCGACAATTAAAAAAAATTCTAGACTTTCCGGAACTGATTAAAATCTACCATGGATTAGTTGAATCTCATATTTATTATGCTATAATAGCTTGGGGAGGGATATATACAAAACACATCAAACAATTAGAAGTAATTTAAAAACATTTTATCAAAATCATGTATGATGAAAATAAAACTCACCCATCGATGAACTCTTTGAACATAGCAAACTTCCGGATGTTGGACAGATGTATGTATTCAAGGTACTCGTGCACCAGTTCAAAAACAAATCAGAATTTTATAATATTGATCACAAATACGACACCAGGCTCAAATCAAAACTGCATATCGCCACAGCCAAAGTAAACAAAACACTGACACAGAGATCCTACTGGTTCTTAGCATCACACATTTTTCGGTATTTTCCGTGGATTTTGAAGAATGCATCTAGTCTTAACATATTCAAGCGGAAATTAAAAGAATGGTTGTATTCCCGACCAAGATGTGAAACACGCGATATGGTTGAATTGAAATTCTGTAGCTTTTAATTATTGTGAAATTGTGCATTGGATAAAAAAAAAATTATAGAACTGTATAAATTATGTGTATTGTTAGATTGTATGGTTATTTATATTTTATTCATATTTTTCTAGTGAATCTCATCTTGTACATACTATTCCACCTGCTATTAGTTATATCAATATTTTCTAGTTCATTAGGTTCTTTAGGTTTCTTTACTGTTAGTTTGTTGTTTCCAAGTACATACCTATATGCCTGTTTTATATTTATCTCATCAGAAATTTTGGATGTACCATTGAGGAGATAAAATTGGAGTATTTTTGTAACCCACACAAGTCTATGACTTCGGGTTGTCTTCTATTTATTTCCAATATGGAAATGTGCAAGCATTGTATTTGAAATTGGAAATGAATATTATTATTATTATTATTTATTTTCAGAGTTATGTAATACTCGGCTGAAAGCCGGCAAAATTTTCCCATCCCGTATACCATTATTGTATCAAAAGGATTAGGCTCACTTAATCACTTTACATAATAAACTTGCGTACAGTGTGGCAAGTATTCAATATAACAGCCTTCTGGATGTCAGAGAAGGTGTTCTTGGGCATCCCCAGTTTTGCCAGGCTGTCGTGCAAGGTTTAGGCACTACACCGGTTGATGATATTATGACTGAGACTATTTCTACCTTTTTGCAGTGCCACATCTGTTTAATTTCAATGGCCAGATCCGCATACTTGGCCAATTTCTCCTGATGTTTCTTGAGAATGATGTTGGTGTTCGGTATGGCTTCATCGACGAGAAGGACTGAGTTGACCCTTCTATCCACCACAACAATGTCAGGTCTATTATTCGTCACCTGTCTATCGGTGATAATTGACCTATTATTATTATTATTATTATTATTATTATTATTATGACTTATGAGCAATTGTCCCTATAGACACATTTTAACAGAAAATTAAGAAAGCACCCCGATTGCAAAAACTCACAATAGGCTTGTTCAGCTTATGTTTTTTATTACGTATTCTGAAGAAGCGTATTGAATTTAGTAGTTGTGCAAAATTTCATACATATCCGAGCCCGTTTTCGTATGTAAATAAGTTATTAAAAGCTCGAAAATTGCAAACGCTCGGCGCTCCACCACTGACGTCACTACTTGCGTCGTGTCTAACCGGGTTTGAGTGAACACTGAACAGTATCGCCGGTTGCAGGCTGGTCGATACAAGTTCAAGCGTTGTTTTCAAACTTTTAGTTTGACAGGTTTGAATGTTTGAAATAATTAATAATAATGATTATTCTATTCCATAAAATATAAAACTACACAGGAAGGTATTTGTTTTCTGTCTTATATTCGATGATTTATTTAACGCTTGATATTATTTATTCAGTATAACAATGGAAGTGCAAGACGAAAAGGAAAATTATAAATATTGTATGGTTCCGGAATGTAGAAAGACTACTGTGACTACTCCGGATAAAATTTTTGTTACTTTTTCGCGAAATATCGAATCAAGGAAGTTGTGGCAACAAGCTATGTGTATAGCCAATTTTCTAAGCCATAATTTATCGATTCATTGTTGTGAGGATCATTTCAATGTCAGTTTTTTTATAATTGCAAATGTAAATTAAGTTCTGAATTCATTTTAGTTTGAGGAGGATATGGAGAATTACATGCGTTTTAAACTAAAAATACGAAAACGAGGATGAAGTTGGGAGTGGTTCCACACATCTTTGATTGTCAAAAACACCGGAAACTTGCACACATTAACATAATAATAATAATAATAATAATAATAATAATAATAATGATAATAATAATAATAATAATAATAATAATAATAATAATAATAATAATAATAATAATCATAATAATAATGATAATAAAAATAATAATAATTATAATTATAATCATAATAATAATTATTATCATAATAATAATAATAACCGCGGGATTCAAAAAACACAATATACCACTACAACTAATAACGGACATGCAAAAATCAGTGATCCTAGAAACATGTCGGATAGTAAGGAGAATCGTGAAATAGTCAACAAGGTGTGAGTTTTGCAAAAGTCCTCATCACTTTTTACCACATAGAAAATGTGAGACTAACCAATGAGAACAATAATGATAATAATAATAATAACACTATAATTACTTTTTATATTGCAGTCAATATCAATAAAGTTATGGAAGGTTTTATCAGAATGAGAGCATTTTATTTCGACCACATACTCTTCATTTATATACCTCTTTCGAAATAAACAGGCCACATTTTCGAAAGGTTTGAGAAGTTTTAATCGAAATCACCTTCGAGACAGCTCCCTCTTAAATCTAAATCAAGGCCTCTTTTCATGGCTTCCGTTTGAAATACTTTGCCTCCCAATATATTTTCTACGAGCGAAGGTAGAACAGTGGACAACGTCATATGATTTCGATGCTGTAATACGAGCGTACCGCATTTCGGCCCATAGGTTACACCTTGACTGGTTCCTAGTTTTCATTTCAATGTCCAAAAGTAGATTGACAGCCTAAAACTTGATAAAACTCTGATCCTGCAACAGTAATCAAAGATGAAATGGTGTATTAAAGAAGTTAAATGCATTTGTCAGTTCACTAAACCAGCGAATTTTTTCAATTTTCATAAGGTACACACAATTACTTTTTCGGATGGTGCTAGCCAATTTTTCCAAAACTTACACAAAAAGAATATTTATTTCTTTTAACGTGAAAAAAACACCCAAAACAATATTTTAAAAAAGATCACCATGACCCATCAACTGACAGATTGATTGAACTATTTTGATGCCACAATAATTCTTGGATAACAGATGCAGGATGCCTTTATAAAGCTTATAAGCTTGATAGACGATTATATTATATTATATCACATTATAATGATATCAAAGTTTTATAAAATTTTAGGCATGTGCTGTTTATCCGCCACGAGTGTATATTTTGGTTCTACAGTGTTTGTATTTTTTCAAGTTTTGTGGTAGTTTCAAAAAGAACAAAACCACAGACTATTGTTTTTTTGAGAATGCGCGTGTACAGGATTTTCCTTGTAATCTGCCAATCACCCAAATAGCCGTTATTTTAATTTATAAAAAAAATGATAAATTATTAATAATTTTTTTATAACTCATGACATAACGGCCATTTAAGGAGAGTGACAAATTATAAGGAAACATTTTTTAGATCAGTTATCAACTGCAAAACATCACCTTCTGCCCAATCATGAGGTGATAAATGAGTCACATACCTTAACTATATGGGAGAAAAAAATAATGAACGTAATCTTATCACAAAACAGTACCAGCGGAACATAGATGAGGAAACTGAAATCAAGAACACGAACTAAATTTGAAGTTAAATAATGTCAAATTCATGCCTGCACAAATATTCATTTAATAACAATACTAGCCCTTTCTTTCTTCTCTCAACAACGCATGACTGCTTTATTTATCCATCAATCTTTCTGATCTCTCGACTGCAGTTGACGTGGATGTCCTCATCAATTCTGATTCCATAAGAACTGATCTTTTCAAGAGTTGTGGTTCCAATTCCCCGGGCATCAGACACTCTCTACACAAGTTCAGGAGATGGAATAGGAAATGAAAAGTTACAAATAACTAGTCATATGAAACAACTTACCTCCAAAACTGCCTCAAGTGGTAACAAAGGTTTTCCAGCATCTCCATCCTTCGTAAAGTGGACCACAAGCTTTTTTATCGTATTTTGTTCACATTCTGATTACCGACGAGGCATTTTACACAACAAAACTGTGACATTAGAGAAGTTTTTGATTAATTACTTTAAATTTTAGGTTATTATTATTCTGAGATGAGAGAAATCAGCTGTTGCTCGGCGGCCATTTTGGATTGTAGTAACGAGCGAATATGAACGTTGATGACGTCATTAATTCTGTTTCAGTCTGTTTTTAAATCTCTTGATAAGTTAGAAAAGGAGAGACAATCAATGACGTGAGTATAAACCCTCGTGAAACGGACTTTAGGTCATCGTTTTAGATTGCAGGGGAGACCAGGAACGGACCGGCCACAAAGCCCTTTGATCTAGATTTTTGACAGGTGTCATTTCACAGACATGACAACCACTTTTTCAAATACTCTGACCTTTTCTCTTCCGTTTCTTTTTTTCCGATAAAACTAAACGTTTTCGAGAAAAATAGGTTTTTGTCTTGTCGTAGTAGCAACACGCCCCAGAGCAACATCGTCAATAATGTGACAAGGTTGACAGACGGTTAGAAGACTGCTGATTTTCGCTTCGAACCAACCGACACGCGATTCTCCCGATATTTCCTCGTGCTGGAAGGCCTTAGCAAGTGCATTGATGGCTCGGAGGTTGATAGTGTGTAGGTTGGAAAAGCCAAATCCAAAATAGTTTTGTCCATTGATTCGACGTTGTGTGTACACGTCAAAGAAGCTACGTCAGCCAAAGATGTCAGGGTCAAGCTGAAGGATTTATATGAGAATAGGGGCTTTACACAAAAAGTTGGTCTCCTTCGTGATCTCATTTCTCTGAAGCTGGAAAATTGCAGATCAATGGAGGATTACGTAAATCAAGTCATCAAAATATCCCAGAAGCTTGGTAGGGCCGGCATAAAGCCAGACGAAGAATTGGTAGGCAGTTTGCTGTTGGCAGGGTTGCCAGATCATTTTTCCCCAATGGTAATGGCGCTGGAGCATAGCGGAATCAACATCACCACAGATTCCATCAAGGCTAAGTTGCTCGATATGCAGGCAGATGGCGGAAGTTACGCAAATTCGACAGCTAGTGCTTTTGTCGGTAAAGCAGGTAGCTTCCATAACCCTAGACAGAAACGTCATGAAAGTCATGGATCGGCTGCAACCAAACATACACCGAATGTAAACAGGAACAAGAAGGAAATCATCTGTTATAAATGTACACAGCCGGGACATTTTATGTCGAAGTGCCCACAAAATCAGTTCAGTGATCACAATAGTCAAACAAAAGGTGCATTCAATGTTGTTGTTCTGTCCTCGAAATTCAACAACAAAGAATGGTTTTTGAACTCTGGTGCGAGTGTTCACCTGACATGCAGGAAAGATTGGCTGATAAATCAGAGGAAATCAACCCTAAGTGAAATTATGGTTGCTGACAAAAGCAAAATTCCAGTGCAAGGCTGTGGTGAAGTTGAAATTCTCACTTGTTTAGATGGAAAAACATTTGAGATAGAAATTCAAAATACACACTACGTTCCAGACTTGACAATAAACTTAGTGTCTGTAAGTGAGCTTTTGAATAAAGGTAATAACATTGAATTTCGGAAAGATATGTGTGAGATTTACAATTCCGATAAAGTTATGGTTGCCAAGGCTATTCTGATTGATGGTGTTTACAAAATCGATGATGTTAATGGAAAGTGTTCTTTTGTTGGTCAAGCTACCTGTGAAACCTGACATAAGAGGTTAGGTCATATAAATCCAACTTATCTGAACAAATTGAGAAATGGTCTAGCAGAAGGAGTGAACTTTAGTGACAATTGGAAGATAGAAAAGCAGAATTGTGAAGTGTGCTGCGAGGGAAAGCGATCTCGGCACCCTTTCGGACATAGAGGAACCAGAGCAACAGGTCTCCTTGATGTGATACATAGTGACGTTGCTGGACCCATGGAGACAACTTCAATTGGTGGTTCAAGATATTTCGTCAGCTTCCAGGATGACTTCAGTCGAATGAGTTTCATTTATTTCATCAAGTCTAAGGATGAAACTTTCGAGAAGTTTAAAGAATTCCAGTGTATGGTTGAAAAGCAGTTGGACAGAAAAATTAAAGTTCTCCGATCAGATAATGGTGGTGAATATACGTGCAGTGTTCCAGAGCTATTTGAAGAAACAAGGCATCATCCATCAGACAACGAACCCATATACTCCTGAGCAAAACGGACTTTCGGAGAGATTAAATCGCTCGTTGGTGGAGAAGGCTAGATGTTTGCTTTACAAGGCTGGTTTGGAGAAACGCTTCTGGACAGAAGCTGTCAACACCGCTTGCTACTTGAGAAATAGATCTCCAGTATCTAATATTCACAGAACATCATGTGAGATGTTTTTTAATCAAAAACCGGATCTGAGTAATGTGAGGATTTTTGGGAGCAAAGCAATGACTCACATTCCCAAAGAAAAGAGAAAGAAGTGGGATAAGAAATCTGAAAAATTAATTCTAGTAGGATTTTCTAAAACCACAAAGGGTCTGTGAAGAAGAAGATTTTAATGTTGAAGAAAGCGCTCACGAAGATACTGATCCAGAAGTGCCAATATCTTCTGGAAGTGACCTGAACGACTCTTTAAATGATAGCTCCGATGATACATATGTTCCTGATGAAGATACCAACATCACTACACCAACAGCAGAACCAGCAGTTCCAAGATCATCACAAAGAACAAGAAAAGCCAAACGTTTTAATGACTTTGTCACGTATTTTGCTCCAGACCATCCAGATGTCGAGGTAATTTCTGATTCAGTGGGAGATTTAGGTTCGCAGGTCCAGATCGACAAGAGTGGGCGAGCGTGAGATGGAGTGTTTTAGAGAAAACAGTGCGTGGGACTTAGTTGTGTTGCCTAAAGGTCAGTCGAAAGTGGAGTGAAAGTGGGCTCGTTAAAAGAAAACCAAACATTATTAGCAGTGTTACGTTTAGAGCTAGATTAGTTGCTAAAGGGTTCAGTCAGAGACCTGGTATAGATTTTGATGCAACCTTTTTCCCAGTTATCAGGCGTACAACTCTGAGGTTGCTTTTTGCTTTGTCGGCTCAACTAAATTTAAAGATCACACATTTGGATGTGATAACAGCTTTTTTGAATGGAAAACTTGAGGAAGAGGTTCACATGGAAATACCAGAGGGCTATGACAGTGAAAATTTGAAAAATCATGTTTTGAAGCTGAATAAGGCCATTTATGGGCTGGAACAGTCCTCCAGAGTTTGGAACAAAGAAGTCGAGAGTTAACTTCTTAGTTTTCATTTCAAAAAGAGTGTCCATGAACCTCGCATTTTTGTCAAGGCTGAGGACGGTTTTATAACCATCATAGCCTTATATGTCGACGACTTATTCATTTTTCCTGAATCTGAAGCCAAAACTGAGGATTTGAAAAGGCAGTGAGCTTTAAACTTCAAAATCAAAGATCTTGGTCAGATAAGTCAGTGCTTGGGCATGAGAGTCAAAATAAATGGAAAAAATCATGAGATTTCGTTGGATCAAGAACAATATATCAATCAAAGTCTAGAACAATTCAACATGAGTAATTGTAAACCTGTTAGTACCCCTATGGAGAAAAATTTCAGTTTTGACGAAAGAGATTCAAATGTTTGTTGTGAAAAGTTGCCATATCAACAACTTTTGGGCAGTCTAATGTATCTGTCAGTTTTAACAAGGCCCGATATAATTTTTGCGGTAAATTTTCTCAGTCAATACAATACTTGTTTTACAGTACAATATTGGAAGTGTGCTAAAAGAATATTGAGATATTCACAGGGTACTGAAACTCTTTGTTTAGAATATAGAAAAGATGATTTAGATTTGATGGGCTTTGTAGATGCGGATTTTGCAAGTAATGTCAATGATAGGAAGTCATATACTGGTTATATTTTTAAACTATCAAGTGGTGCAATTTCATGGGAGTGCAGAAAGCAGAAGACTGTTGCTTTAAGTAGTACGGAGGCAGAGTACATGACTGTAACGGAGGCTTCCAAAGAAGCTATGTATCTTGATAATTTAATTTCGGAATTGGTTGGCATCTCCAGATCTATCACGGTTTTCAACGATAATCAGAGTGCACAGAAATAAGCGTCAAATCCTGTATATCATTCTAGATCTAAACACATGGATGTTCGACATCATTTTATTCGTGAAGCTATTTCAAACAAGTTGGTTTGTTTAAAGTTTATGCCTACGGATAAAATCATAGCGGATGTGTTGACTAAGGCATTGTGTTCACCTAAACATTTCAAGTTCATTGTGGAACTGGGGTTGTGCAGGGATTAATATTACTTGGATAAGTGGGAGTGTTGTTATTATATCCAAGAATATTACCCATATTTTGTCATGCCATCTCATAAAAGTGGCAACAGTGTAAAGAGGCGAATAAAGACTAAGTCTTGTACGAGCAGTTCGAGAAACACATTGTGGTCTTATTTCAACCTGGAACTAGAATATCCCACGTCATGTTTTAATAAACCTCCTCTTCAAAATGAGTCCAAGATCGCGTCAATCGGTTGAGTTGTTTCAAAGTTATTAGCATTCTTGCGCTGTAAGGATTGACAGCTGATACCTGTCTAACTTGACATGCTACAAAAAAAAATCAAAAATACAAATTTGAAGGAATTTTCTCAGTGAATCCATAGCGGTACTCATTTATATTTGTTTCTATTTAAGAATCACGAAAAACAGCAATTTTGTGTTTTGATAGCACCGTTACGCCATCTTGTGGCAATCTTGGGAATTTTTGATATATTTCCAGCATTTTTTCTATTCAATATTACACAGTGATTGTCTTTCCACAAGTCTCTGGGATGCTTAGTTTCTGAGATCTGGCACCTTGCCATTATCGAATAGACACCCTGTATGTACAATAAGTCAAGTCACTCATCGTCAGCTCATTTGAAAAACCCGTATCACAAGCGGCCGCACGTCTAAGCATGCCGTTCAAAGAAGCCCGCCCAGCGAAAATTGTTAAAAGTGGCCGTCCAATCTCCCGAACCAATGGGTCCTGGGCTATCCGAGAAAAACAAAGTGGAAGGGTGGAGCGGGTTTCGCGCGTTTTCGAATGTGTTCCAACTGTCAATTATCAGAAAACTTTGAAGATATGTAGTTTTGCAAAATCCTGACATGAAGGGACTGCAAGCTCGAGAGAGTGAAAAAATACATTCATATAGTAGTCCAGTGAACATATCATTATTAAAGAACAAAACTGCTAAGAAGCTAATCCTTTTGAGGTTAATCGGAGAAGATCCAATGATTGTGAAACCGAAGAGATCACAATCACCACAATAGGTCCCTTGCATGTGTTTTAATTTCCACCTGAAAACCTTTTAAAACCTTCTAAAATGTAAAAGATATCCCTTTTCAATATTTTTTCTTAATAAAATTTTCGAATTACTGTGAAATTGTTGAATTAAACTTCACTCGGGACCTATAAATTTCACGTGACACGAAAACACTATGCTATTGGTCCTAAGCCGGTGACGTCAAACCGGACTTGGATCGGTTGTCTACAGTTATCAGCTGGCGCGTGAATAAGTGAGTATTTTATTGGTTTAAATGGTTTGTGTATCATGATCTTTCTTATATTGTTATCCTACTAACCTTTCAGCTTCAACTCTCCGATGTTGAGCACATGTGAAGAAATCATTTTTGGCAAAAAATCATCACAACATCAATAAATCCATCAAAGGCGATTCTTCAATTTTGCCTTTACAAACCCTTCAGACATTATCGATAATAATTTTCTTATAATATACTGTTAAGACAAGAGGATTGACAGAGACGAAACTACACTAAAAAATCACGAAATGTATTGAAATTCAAAAAAGTTGCGTGTGAGCGTGTGACAGCCCACATTACATTTGTAGGTTAAATGTCATGTCTAGGCAGGGACGGATTTTGATCGGGGTTGGGCCACAATGTTGTCGTTTCTCTGTTTGTAGTGTCTGTTGGGGTTGGCATAGGAATGAGATTTCAATTTTATCAATATGGGATAGGATTGTTAAGGTGAGTGGAGGAGGTTGTTTGCCTATTTTGATATTTTAATTTTTGAGTCTTGTATCTCATCGGAATCCAGAATCATCACATAAAATAGCTTTGTTTCGTGATTTGATGTTGTAATTAAATCATAAATCTAAGTTGGATAATAACTATAATAATTATTGTGCAGTGTGCTGTGTGTCAAAAGTCAAAACACATTTTCAACTAAAGGGAACCTAGTGTACATGGAACAGTGTGGTCAATTAATCTTGTACACGTTTTAAACCTGTCTGGCTCGTCATATTTAATGTCTTATCGAAGCGAAGAACCAAAGAATATGTTGTAGTGCTACCTGCCAGGTTTTTATTTGGATATCGAAACCAATGATATACAGGGATTTAGAAAAGTTATTCACCCAACCGGTTTTTTTTTCAAATGGAAAGGGGAGTCGAGTGATACCTCATTTTAAAGGACTTTACATCCTCATCACACCCTGAAAGTTTGAGGTCGCTGTTTCGTTCCGATTTTTCAATTTTTGGCCAGTATTATTTTCCAAAATGACACTCAATTGATGTTTTGACATTCTAAGCTTTCACTACTGTGTTGAGAAATGCAAAACGTGCTCAAATATTTTGTTTTGTTAGTTGAATTATCAAGGACATGAAGTACTATTCACATGAATATTTTATAATCTTCGTTTCAATTAAAGTTGAACAACATTTCAATCCCCAATATATGAGAACGGTCTGCATTTTTCAACCAGTAGTGACAGATGAGAATGTTGCATTGATATTAGTTATCACTTGAAACGCCGATATCTGGAAAACAATAAATAATTAAGGTATAATAATACCTTTGATGGAGAAAAATATGTGATTTTTTTTTTATTGACTTGACTGAATTTTACACCCAACATCAATTTTGCCAAATGAATAAAATAAGAATTGTCCATTATTTGTAACCAATAATGTGTAAATCACGCACAACAAATTTTTTCATTTCGATTTTGACGACCGCTTCAAAATAAAGGTAGGTTTTATTTTTCTATGAAAAAAAAAAAATTAAGAGCAGGGTATTATATTATATAAAATTCACAGTTTCAAGTCATTTATACATTAATAGTTGAATAATCTAAATTTTTAATACAAAAAGGAAAAAATAATGTGCAGCATCGTACACGTGGCAGAAGTGAAACTTCTTCCCTCACTATTCAATTTTCTTTCAAATTCCAAATAGAAACTATATACCCGATTTCGACAAAATCCTTTGGAAAATAACAAAACTTTGTAAACATAACTTCACAATATATTTTTTTTTAAATTTTTTCATCAAATCGCAAATAGAACCTACATACCTAATTTGAATAAAATCCTTAGAAAAATAAGAAAACTATGTAAGCATAACCTCACTACCTATGTATTTTTTTTCAAATTCCTTAATCAGATCCCAAATAGAACCTACATACCTAATTTGATTAAAATCTTGTGGAAAATAACAAAACTATGTACACATAACCTCACTAAGTTTTTCATTTCAATCTTTTGATCAAATTTCAAATAGAGCCTTCATTCCTAATTTAAACAAAATCCTTAGAAAAATAGCAAAACTATGTAAACATAACCTCACAAAGTTATTTTTCCTAAAATTTCTAGATCAAATTCGAAACTAGAACCTACATACCTAATTTGAACAAAATTCTTTAAAAAATAACAAAACTATGTTCTCTTTAACGAAATCTGAAAGCGTTACCGTTAAATCGTTACATTTGCGTTACATTTTTTGCTGTTCACTCCCCATTGCCGACAAAATATCAGAACGCCACAAAAGAAGTTCCGCTTCAAACATAGATGCAAAGACAAGATAAAACAAAAAATAAAGTTCGCATAAACATATTGAATTAATTTTCTTTTTATTCAATTGATTTCAATTATTAAAAAATCATTGTTTAATATACATTTTCTCCTCGCATTTCTCTAAAAAAGGCTGGCGTTCTATGGCTAACAACCAGCTTTCCCTTTGTTTATCTTCGTTTGGTAGGTTTTTCTAGGAGTAAAAGTTGTTGTATTTTTACAATCTGGCACGATACAATAATGATAAACCATTATGAAACTCGACTCAAAATCATACACAAACCACAAAACACATACCAATAATAATAACCAGTTTCAAGAGAAACATAATGAACAAAAACTGTACAAGGAAAAATCCGGCCCTGGACGACACGCCAAACTTCAGCAATCCGCTGATGAAAAAACCTTTCTCTCTAAATCGGAACGCAACTTAGACCGATTGCGTCACTCTCCGTTTTCGCGGGTATTTGGCCAGTTTAAATTTTAGTTATTTATTGCGACGTTAATATTTTTTGTATGCAAAAAAAATTTTGTAGGGTTACTTTTCAAGTCTAATTGATCATTTTGATGCAATGAAAAAAATTAGTGCAAGGGGCCTATTATGGGCTTTCACAAAGGGTTGTTTTCTATTTATAATAGATCACAAAATGGTTTTTTCTTCATCCAAAAATCAATTTGGATACCGAGAACGAATCTCTATTGACGATGCTGTGGTTTATTTGACTTCAAAAATAAATGAAGGTGTAGATGACATCAAGTGTGTTATTGCTGTTTTCTTGGACTTAACAAAGGCGTTTGATACAGTTGATCACTCTATTTTAATGGATGTCTTGGAGGAAAATGGCATTCGCGGAAAGGCTCAAGACCTGTTCAAATCTTACCAGCACGATAGATGTCAGATGGTAGATATTGAAGAAGTTCGTGGTGAGGAGCGGAAGTTGACTTATGGTATTCCACAGGGCATCGTACTTGGTCCGGTATTGTTCACCCTTTATATAAACAGCCTGCTTGAGTTGCGAAGTGAAGGACTCATCTTTTTCTACGCTGATGATACAGTCATTATTTAGACTCCGATGTCCGATGTCCGAAGTATTGCTGAAAATGATTTGAATTGGTTGAAACTATGGTTTGATGAAATGTCACTAACCATAAATTTTAAAAAGACTACGTTTGTGCCTTAGCTGTAACAAATGCAATAAACCAGATTATAAATCATTAAACATCGAAAATGAAAAAACTCCTATAGAGATTGAGCAATCGGACCATGTGAGATATTTAGGACTCGATATCGATTGTCATCTGAAGTGGGATTAGCACCTAAACAATGTAATAAAAAAAAAATGCCATTTTTAAAACGCGATATCTCGATAACGGTTGAATTTAGGAACATTAGTTGTATCACAATTTTTGTTCCAAATTGAAGAAAGAATTGAAATATCAATCAATATACAGGGGGTTCCATTTAAAAAAATCATACTTTTTCGTGCCATACTTTTGTGACGCACCCTGTATGTTTGAAAATATTTTTAAAATATGCATAAAGTCACATTCTACAACTTTTGTATAAAACTTTTTTTTCTACTTTTGTAAATAACCACGCTAGGATTGCCCGACGCACTAATGAAGGACCCTGTATACAAAACACATCAAACAATTAGAAGTAATTAAAAAACGTTTTATCAAAATCATGTATGATGAAAATAAAACTCACCCATCGATGAACTATTTGAACATAGCAAACTTCCGGATGTTAGACAGATGTATGTATTCAAGGTACTCGTGCACCAGTTCAAAAACAAATCAGAATTTTATAATATTGATCACAAATACGACACCAGGCTCAAATCAAAACTGCATATCGCCACAGCCAAAGTAAACAAAACACTGACACAGAGATCCTACTGGTTCTTAGCATCACACATTTTTCGGTATTTTCCGTGGATTTTGAAGAATGCATCTAGTCTTAACATATTCAAGCGGAAATTAATAGAATGGTTGTATTCCCGACCAAGATGTGAAATTGTGCATTGAATAAAAAAAAAATATAGAACTGTAAAAATTATGTGTATTGTTAGATTGTATGATTATTTATAGTGAATCTCATGTTGTACATACTATTCTACCTGCTATAAGTTATATCAATATTTTCTAGTTCATTAGGTTCTTTAGGTTTCTTTACTGTTAGTTTGTTGTTTCCAAGTACATACCTATATGCCTGTTTTATATTTATCTCATCAGAAATTTTGGATGTACCATTGAGGAGATAAAATTGGAGTATTTTTGTAACCCACACAAGTCTATGACTTCGGGTTGTCTTCTATTTATTTCCAATATGGAAATGTGCAAGCATTGTATTTGAAATTGGAAATGAATATTATTATTATTATTATTTATTTTCAGAGTTATGTAATACTCGGCTGAAAGCCGGCAAAATTTTCCCATCCCGTATACCATTATTGTATCAAAAGGATTAGGCTCACTTAATCACTTTACATAATAAACTTGCGTACAGTGTGGCAAGTATTCAATATAACAGCCTTCTGGATGTCAGAGAAGGTGTTCTTGGGCATCCCCAGTTTTGCCAGGCTGTCGTGCAAGGTTTAGGCACTACACCGGTTGATGATATTATGACTGAGACTATTTCTACCTTTTTGCAGTGCCACATCTGTTTAATTTCAATGGCCAGATCCGCATACTTGGCCAATTTCTCCTGATGTTTCTTGAGAATGATGTTGGTGTTCGGTATGGCTTCATCGACGAGAAGGACTGAGTTGACCCTTCTATCCACCACAACAATGTCAGGTCTATTATTCGTCACCTGTCTATCGGTGATAATTGACCTATTATTATTATTATTATTATTATTATGACTTATGAGCAATTGTCCCTATAGACACATTTTAACAGAAAATTAAGAAAGCACCCCGATTGCAAAAACTCACAATAGGCTTGTTCAGCTTATGTTTTTTATTACGTATTCTGAAGAAGCGTATTGAATTTAGAAGTTGTGCAAAATTTCATACATATCCGAGCCCGTTTTCGTATGTAAATAAGTTATTAAAACCTTGAAAATTGCAAACGCTCCGCGCTCCACCACTGACTTAGTTTGACAGGTTTGAATGTTTGAAATAATTAATAATAATGATTATTCTATTCCATAAAATATAAAACTACACAGGAAGGTATTTGTTTTCTGTCTTATATTCGATGATTTATTTAACGCTTGATATTATTTATTCAGTCTAACAATGGAAGTGCAAGACGAAAAGGAAAATTATAAATATTGTATGGTTCCGGAATGTAGAAAGACTACTGTGACTACTCCGGATAAAATTTTTGTTACTTTTTCGTGAAATATCGAATCAAGGAAGTTGTGGCAACAAGCTATGTGTATAACCAATTTTCTAAGCGATAATTTATCGATTCATTGTTGTGAGGATCACTTCAATGTCAGTTTTTTTATAATTGCATATGTAAATTAAGTTCTGAATTCATTTTAGTTTGAGGAGGATATGGAGAATTACATGCGTTTTAAACTAAAAATAAGAAAATGAGGATGAAGTTGGGAGTGGTTCCACACATCTTTGATTGTCAAAAACACCGGAAACTTGCACACATTAACATAATAATAATAATAATAATAATAATAATAATAATAATAATTATAATTATAATAATAATAATAACCGCGAAATTCAAAAAACACAATATACCACTACAACTAATAACGGACATGCAAAAATCAGTGATCATAGAAACATGTCGGATAGTAAGAAGAATCGTGAAATAGTCAACAAGGTGTGAGTTTTGCAAAAGTCCTCATTACTTTTTACCACATAGAAAATGTGAGACCAACCAATGAGAACAATAATGATAATAATAATAATAACACAATAATTACTTTTTATATTGCAGTCAATATCAATAAAGTTATGGAAGGTTTTATCAGAATGAGAGCATTTTATTTCGACCACATACTCTTCATTTATATACCTCTTTCGAAATAAACAGGCCACATTTTCGAAAGGTTTGAGAAGTTTTGATCGAAATCACCTTCGAGACAGCTCCCTCTTAAATCTAAATCTAGGCCTCTTTTCATGGCTTCCGTTTGAAATACTTTGCCTCCCAATATATTTTCTACGAGCGAAGGTAGAACAGTGGACAATGTCATATGATTTCGATGCTGTAATACGTGCGTACCGCATTTCGGCCCATAGGTTACACCTTGACTGGTTCCTAGTTTTCATTTCAATGTCCAAAAGTAGATTGACAGCCTAAGACTTGATAAAACTCTGATCCTGCAACAGTAATCAAAGATGAAATGGTGTATTAAAGAAGTTAATGCATTTGTCAGTTCACTAAACCAGCGAATTTTTTCAATTTTCATAAGGTACACACAATTACTTTTTCGGATGGTGCTAGCCAATTTTTCCAAAACTTACACAAAAAGAATATTTATTTTTTTTAACGTGAAAAAAAGACCCAAAACAATATTTTGAATAAGATCACTATGACCCATCAACTGACAGATTGATTGAACTATTTTGATGCCACAATAATTCTTGGATAACAGATGCAGGATGCCTTTATAAAGCTTATAAGCTTGATAGACGATTATATTATATTATATCATATTATAATAATATCAAAGTTTTATAAAATTTAAGGCATGTGCTGTTTATCCGCCACGAGTGTATATTTTGATTCTACAGTGTTTGTATTTTTTCAAGTTTTGTGGTAGTTTCAAAAAGAACAAAACTACAGACTATTGTTTTTTTGAGAATGCGCGTGTACAGGATTTTCCTTGTAATCTGCCAACCACCCAAATAGCCGTTATTTTAAGTTATAAAAAAAATGATAAATTATTATTAATTTTCTTATAACTCATGACATAACGGCCATTTAAGGAGAGTGACAAATTACAAGGAAACATTTTTTAGATCAGTTATCAACTGCAAAACATCACCTTCTGCCCAATCATAAGGTGATAAATGAGTCACATACCTTAACTATGGGAGAAAAAAATAATGAACGTAATCTTATCACAAAACAGTACCAGCGGAACATAGATGAGGAAACTGAAATCAAGAACACGAACTAAATTTAAAGTTAAATAATGTCAAATTCATGCCTGCACAAATATTCATTTAATAACAATACTAGCCCTTTCTTTCTTCTCTCAACAACGCATGACTGCTCCATTTATCCATCAATCTTTCTGATCTCTCGACTGCAGTTGATGTGGATGTCCTCATCAATTCTGATTCCATAAGAACTGATCTTTTCAAGAGTTGTGGTTCCAATTTCCCGGGCATCAGACACTCTCTACACAAGTTCAGGAGATGGAATAGGAAATGAAAAGTTACAAATAACTAGTCATATGAAACAACTTACCTCCAAAACTGCCTCAAGTGGTAACAAAGGTTTTCCAGCATCTCCATCCTTCGTAAAGTGGACCACAAGCTTTTTTATCGTATTTTGTTCACATTCTGATTACCGACGAGGCATTTTACACAACAAAACTGTGACATTAGAGAAGTTTTTGATTAATTACTTTAAATTTTAGGTTATTATTATTCTGAGATGAGAGAAATCAGCTGTTGCTCGGCGGCCATTTTGGATTGTAGTAACGAGCGAATATGAACGTTGATGACGTCATTAATTCTGTTTCAGTCTGTTTTTAAATCTCTTGATAAGTTAGAAAAGGAGAGACAATCAATGACGTGAGTATAAACCCTCGTGAAACAGACTTTAGGTCATCGTTTTAGATTGCAGGGGAGACCAGGAACGGACCGGCCACAAAGCCCTTTGATCTAGATTTTTGACAGGTGTCATTTCACAGACATGACAACCACTTTTTCAAATACTCTGACCTTTTCTCTTCCGTTTCTTTTTTTCCGATAAAACTAAACGTTTTCGAGAAAAATTGGTTTTCGTCTCGTCGTAGTAGCAACACGCCCCAGAGCAACATCGTCGATAATGTGACAAGGTTGACAGATGGTCAGAAGACTGCTGATTTTCGCTTCGAACCAACCGACACGCGATTCTCCCGATATTCGAACAAAATTTAGTGTTTGGTTGTATTTTGTGTGTGCCGCCGCCGGTGCTTCTTCCACCACATTTCAACAAACGGACGATCAAACGGTAATTTCTCGTGAAGGAATTAGTGTGCCTGAGTTGTGAACTGAGCCTGAATTATGGTTCCTGCGACTTGAGGCCCAGTTCCGACAAGCTAGAATTACGTCTGACGACTGCAAATTCGACCACATCGTTACAAGCCTGAAAAGTGAAATTCTACTCACAGTTGCAGACATTCTGGAGAATTCAACGAGAGGCACGTCTTACGAGGATTCAAAACCCAATAACCGACAGATATGGCTTGTGTCCCGATAAAAAAATTCACCGATCGATGGTAATGAATTTCGGCAACCTCAAACCGACCCAGCTCCTCCACCGTATGCAGGCCCTAGCAGCAAGTACCGTAAGTCCACCGTTCCTTGAAAACCTTTGGCTTGACCGCTTGTCACCTCAAGTACAAGGAGTTATAGCTATCCTAGACGAGGATCTGGAGGAACTGGCCAAGAAGGCGGACAAATACATCCGTTCGTCTAGCGTCCCTATCACGCAAAAATTTAAGCGCAAGCTTAGCTCAAGCACTTTCAGTCTTGTAACAATCAAACCTCTCAATTGGAAGCCACGTTGGCTAAGCTTACCCGGAACTCAGAGTTCTGGAGCTTTTGGGGGGGTTTATTTAAAATAGGCGCCATAGATTCGTGCAGGTGAATCCCAACCTTCGAGGTCTTTCCGATTCCAATTGAGTCTACTAAACAATTATGAGGTATGAAGTTATTGAACAAAAATGCGAAAAGAAAGAAAGTACGTGTCTGCCTTACTTACCGCCGACAAAACCAGGGATCAGGACTACCAACTCTTAAATCAAACCAGTTAACTCCCAAGACATTTGCATATATTAAAATCCAATATTATCTTACACAGAAATACCGTGCCTACTTGCAAAGCACTCAAAACATACGCCCGTATCGTATGTACAAGAAATCAGTAAATAATAAGCTTGTATTTTCCTAAAACTCAGTTCAACTATTTAGACATGGATATATATATGTGCAATTTATGTAATGAATCTGCATCAAGAAAAAGGTTCAGTACAAATCCGCTCATTAATAATTAAAAACGCTATAACCTTGATAATGTTATTCTATCAAATTTTTATAATCCAAACAAGCGAGCGGTTGAACCGATTAATTTATAAAATGATCACTCACAAACTGAGTCGCCGCTATGTGACGTCACAACGCTTCACAAAAGAATTCATAAAAACAAAAAATAGATAAATCTCGAATGTTTCCAACTTTCAATGATAAATTCGAACAATAAAAAGATAAAACGATATATCGATACGGCTCACCGCAACAGCTTGCTAGGTTCTTAACTCCACCAAAACCAAGAAGAAAAAAAAACCAAATCAGTCCGTGTAGGCTGTACTGTACCAGTTCCCCATGCAGATGAACGATCTATATGGAAAACCTGTTATAGCATATTGAATAGTCATCATAAACTGAACTGCACTTATCACCCAAATACAATAAAATACAATAAAATGATCCCCAGAGTTGAATAAATCCACAGCTTAATATCAACAACCCCACAATATGTCAATTTCCCAAAATTTGACGATTAACTGACCCATTTATCAGTCAAATTCCAGCCCAACCTGAACCCAGTTCAACTTGACTTGAGAAACAACATAGTCGTTTACATGAAAATCAATTAAATAAATAAATACATTTTGCTCGAGTCACGAAAAGTAATTAATTTGTCCATGATTGATATTTACCCTAAGTAAGACTTGAAAAATAATCGACAATCAACCCCATAGTTCACTCAAAACGTTCGTCAAACGTGCAACTTTAATATAAAAACGAATGTCAACTCAATAAAAACGACATACCTTGACCGGTTTTTTTATTCAGGCTTCACACGAAGTAGTCAATAACTCCTCAATGCTTGATAATTAACCCCATGCTCAGATCAGGCAATTAGAAAATTGGGGTGGAGTGGATCAATCACGGTCGTGGTAGCGTGGTAGGGGAAGAAAACACCCTTAACGTGGTACCGGTACATCAGTCATGGTCCTAGGCCTGAATGCGTACAAACGTTGAAGAAAAAATGCTCAACTCAATGAAAGGAAAACGAGTTACCTGAATAGACTATCTTGGGGTTACTTATTTCCTACCCCTGGAGCTAACACATGGAGATGTAAATGTCTTCCAACCGTTCACTACCAAGGTCAAGTTCGAAAAGAAAGATACGTTTAATGAAAACTGACATCAGACATCAGCGACATAAAAGACTTTTCACCAGTGCGCTGTTGCCAGTAAATCAAACGGCTACAGGGGAGATCGAAAAAGTAACATACCACGTTAATGTTGATAAATAGTAATGGGACAAGCAGTGATAACGCTTTTGGCCCGTGATAACTCCCCCTCTCCTTAGACAGGAGAAAGACTAGGATAGATTTTCGACGATAGGCCGAGACAAGATTAAAGCGAAACAAAGAAAACCTTAAAGATGAACAATTCGGACTCAAGCAAATCAGAAAACAATAACCAAAGAAAAAAAACTCAGAAAAGAACTAGTGAAAGACGCCGCCCCTACTGTCTAAGGACAACACCAAAAAAAAAAAAAAACAACAAGCCTCACTAACTCAGACCCATCAAACCCGGAGGACCACATGATCCAACTCTTGCAGAGGGAAATTCCGTAGGTGTTTTGTGGAATTCCTAACCGGCATTGCGTAACCTCAATGAGACTGAGGAGACCTCGTATACCAGCCTTACAAAAGTTGCCCAAGCGCATCCACCAAAGTCTGACCAATCCAAACCAGCAAGGAGTGAGTAGACCGAGGGGGTCTAGTATAGGACAGAAGACTATACCAACCCTTCCCCTTTTACCCCTTAGACTCACCAGACTACAGGGAATGAGCTTAACCGAACTCATTATACGGGTTGTACTATAGCGTACTACGCCAATGAGTGCTTCACAAAGAAAGACACCAGGTGGCCTCGAAAACTGACAGGTTAGATAAGTTCCACATGGAATAAACAAAATAACTTTAAACAAAGAGTACCACCGCAAGAAAACCAGCGCTGACGGCCTCTGGAATTCAGCACTTGGAGGGCTCCTACCTCATCCAGCACCCGGAGTATGGGTATTCTGCACAACCCCCCAAACAGGGTCCATTGCCTCGTAATAGAGGGAATACAAAATCAGGAATAACGAAGAAAAATAACCGGATACGGGGCTAAGATGAAACGCAGTAGCAATGCCTCGTGGAGTCCATGTCGTGGTGGAGCTTCAAACGGTTCAATACCCCTAACCCACACCACTAGGAGTACCACCCCAGCAATAGCCCCCCAACGCCCATCCTCCCGCATCCGATATGCAAAAGAAGCTCTTGATACCACCAAAAAGTGCAAGAAAACACGACGGAATAACCGTCATAAACCAAAAAGTCATACCCCCATATGCACCGTAGAAATCTAATCCGGATGAAGACTTCATCGCGATTATTTTTCCATTAGGTGGTATGGAAGATAATCGCGATAAAGACTTCATCCGGATTAGATTTCTACGGTGCATATGGGGGATAATCGGGAAAAATATAACCGCATAGGTTAAACGTCAAAATCGGTAAATGTAAACTCAAATAACCACAAAAGTTTACGAAAGTCAAAATCAGGGAATGTCAAAATCAATTATGTGTACCATAACCAACAGGACTCAAAAACAGGGTTGAATTACGCAACAACCTGATGACATGAATGTATCGAATAAAGTATAGACCTGCATAAAACAGACTGAAAGTCTAGAACCGGCAATCACCAAACAACAGCAAGGTCCCAGTTATAATCCCAATAAATGGCGAGACTTCAGCATTCATCAACCCAAATCAACACAATCCAAAATATTGCTGAAACTCAACGAGGTGCCACAATCCAAAATCCTTCAAAAAGGAAAAACGCACATCGGCAAAATGATCGCAGACCTCCCAGAACCAATATCATCGGCAATGTCACCGAATCCAAAACCATTGACAATGTAAGGCTATACTCGGCCATGAGTCATCACCTGACAACAGTCTCAGTTTAAAAATCCCATACAAAAAAAATGGCGAGAATTCAGTACCAAACTACCAAAAGCAATCACAAAATTACTGAATTCTCAAATGAAGTAACTTTAATCTGAAAAACCTCTCAAGAGAAAATATAAATTATTCAGGCTATAACTTTCCAAAGCTAAAACAAATGACAACCGTAGCCAAGTATGCCAAGAAAACTTGATTGAATCAGGATCCGTAAAATACATGTCACACTCGATGAAAAACGGAAAGAGTGAATTGAAAATTCACGTAAACAGGCAGCTATACCCACTTTCTTCCGTAAATTATGAATAGAATGCTTCACTGGGTATTGATGGAGAAACTCCCAACCAAAAGGTGCAGAATCCATTGACGCACGCGAAAACCCTGTCGAAACCCGATTGAATCGCCAATAAACATATTCCAACATGACACTGTACAAGACACCTGTGTCGGTCCATCAGGAAATTGCTGTGTGGGTTAAGTCACGTTGACACAACTCCAGAATTGGGAGACACTCATATTCGTAAGAAGCTGGTGGCAATAGGAATCAGAAGTGAATCTGTGTGTCCAGGATATATTTTGACGGTACCTTTATGGACTGGCACCGAAACGCCGTGTTGTTTTTGTTGTTCAAGTTTTTACAAACATACAACTATTGAAAAGAACAATTTTTTGCTTGAATCACAGTTTTCAATTGATTCCATATAATTTGACTGGAAATTGGGAATAGTAAAAATCCCCCTTACAGGATGCCTCACTGTGCGATGTGCAGCTTCTTGGATCACGAATCGGACCACCTCAGAAGCGCATTTACCAAAAGGTACAGGATGCCCTGATGTTTACCAGTCTCTTGATTGGAGAAGAGGAGATCGATGCAAGTATGGATAAGTTTACTCTTCAGCGTCAAACCCAGACTGACAAATAAACACAGCACGAAAACTCCAGAACGGAAAAGTATCCATCAAAACATCCACCAAGAAGACGCGAGAAAACCAACGGATCAACCGCCATAAACCACTGACTGGCACCCGAAGAGTGAACACTTGGAGGACTTGTACCTCCGGCAGTTTTCCGCCACGGGCCTATTCCTCCGCCTGGCACCGTAAGGCTCACTCAACCAAATGAGCGTACCGTGATAAAATGGTACTCACAACAAAGAGTGAACACTTGGAGGACTTGTACCTCCGGCAGTTTTTCGCCACAGGCCTATTCCTCCGCCTGGCACCGTAAGGCTCACTCAACCAAATGAGCGTACCGTGATAAAATGGTACTCACAACAAAGAGTGAACACTTGGAGGACTTGTACCTCCGGCAGTTTTCCGCCACGGGCCTATTCCTCCGCCTGGCATCGTAAGGCTCCCACTCAACCAAATGAGCGTACCGTGATAAAATGGTACTCACAACAAAGAGTGAACACTTGGAGGACTTGTACCTCCGGCAGTTTTCCGCCACGGGCCTATTCCTCCGCCTGGCACCGTAAGGCTCTCACTCAACCAAAAATTAGATCCAGGGTAGGAAAACAATTTCCCGGTCACAAACATAAAAAGAGGTCAACAAATACAAAACATCTCACGGCTCTCACTCAGCAAATAACAGTCACTCAACATACTCTCCCATCTCGCTTTTCCCGTCCTTTGATTCAGAGGCAGGCAGTCGTCTGACCTGTACATAACTCTATCACAATAAGTTCAGCGGTACTCCTCAGCTAGTCTGACCTGTACATTACTCCATTACAATAAGTTCAGCGGTACTCCTCAGCTAGTCTGACCTGTACATAACTCCATTACAATAAGTTCAGCGGTACTCCTCAGACATCTACCCGTCTCCTGCACAAAATAGAAGAGTTGGCTAAGAGAAGAACTGGGTGAAACTTATCCAGATTTCCAGTTACTCAAGAATAGAGGGAAATATCCAAACATGATACACCAACTGACTGATGAACGATCACATCACATGAAACTTGACAAAATCTCAAATACAAAATATATCAAACATTCCAAGCCGCAAAATAGGTTATATCCATCAATCACAAACACAGTCCGCACACAAGTATGATTTGATAGCGGCAGATCCGATCAAACGGTCAAAGTCGTCGGCAAGCAGCACCCTTGTACTTGCAACTAGCTGATGGCCTTACAACATTCCCCCTCTCCCTAGAGAAAAAAAAAAAAATCGAAGAGGCTAACTAAATCGCGTCAAAATTCAAAAAAAATCCCAAGTAAAGGTCCCAGTAAAAAAAACTATCTCGTTGGGCTTCAAAATTCAACTTATTTATTTTTTTTTAATTATTATTATTATGAGGTATGAAGTTATTGAACAAAAATGCGAAAAGAAAGAAAGTACGTGGCTGCCTTACTTACCGCCGACAAAACCAGGGATCAGGACTACCAACTCTCAAATCAAACCAGTCAACTCCCAAGACAATTGCATATATTAAAATCCAATATTATCTTACACAGAAATACCGTGCCTACTTGCAAAGTACTCAAAACATACGTCCGTATCGTATGTATACTTGGCAAATCAGTAAATAATAAGCTTGTATTTTCCTAAAACTCAGTTCAACTATTTAGACATGGATATATATATGTGCAATTTATGTAATGAATCTGCATCAAGAAAAAGGTTCAGTACAAATCCGCTCATTAATAATTAAAAACGCTATAACCTTAATAACGTTATTCTATCAAATTTTTATAATCCAAACAAGCGAGCAGTTGAACCGATTAATTTATAAAATGATCACTCACAAACTGAGTCGCCGCTATGTGACGTCACAACGCTTCACAAAAGTATTCATAAAAAAAAAATAGATAGATCCCGAATGTTTCCAACTTTCAATGATAATTTCGAACAATAAAAAGATAAAACAATATATCGATACGGCTCACCGCAACAGCTTGCTAGGTTCTTGACTCCACCAAAACCAAGAAGAAAAAAAACCCAAAACAGTCCGTGTAGGCTGTACTGTACCAGTTCCCCATGCAGATGAACGATCCATATGGAAAACCTGTTATAGCATATTGAATGTTCATTATAATTGAACTGCACTTATCACCCAAATACAATAAAATCCAATAAAATGATCCCCAGAGTTGAATAAATCCACAGCTTAATATCAACAACCCCACAATATGTCAATTTCCCAAAATTTGACGATTAACTGACCCATTTATCAGTCAAATTCCAGCCCAACCTGAACCCAGTTCAACTTGACTTGAGAAACAACATAGTCGTTTACATGAAAATCAATTAAATAAATAAATACATTTTGCTCGAGTCACGAAAAGTAATTAATTTGTCCATGATTGATATTTACCCTAAGTAAGACTTGAAAAATAATCGACAATCAACCCCATAGTTCACTCAAAACGTTCGTCAAACGTGCAACTTCAATATAAAAACGAATGTCAACTCAATAAAAACGACATACCTTGACCGGTTTTTTTATTCAGGCTTCACACGAAGTAGTCAATAACTCCTCAATGCTTGATAATTAACCCCATGCTCAGATCAGGCAATTAGAAAATTGGGGTGGAGTGGATCAATCACGGTCGTGGTAGCATGGTAGGGGAAGAAAACACCCTTAACGTGGTACCGGTACATCAGTCATGGTCCTAGGCCTGAATGCGTACAAACGTTGAAGAAAAAATGCTCAACTCAATGAAAGGAAAACGAGTTACCTGAATAGACTATCTTGGGGTTAGTTATTTCCTACCCCTGGAGCTAACACATGGAGATGTGAATGTCTTCCAACCGTTCACTACCAAGGTCGAGTTCGAAAAGAAAGATACGTTTAATGAAAACTGACATCAGACATCAGCGACATAAAAGACTTTCAACCAGTGCGCTGTTGCCAGTAGATCAAACGGCTACAGGGGAGATCGAAAAAGTAACATACCACGTTAATGTTGATAAATAGTTATTGGACAAGCAGTGATAACGCTTTTGGCCCGTGATATCCCAGTCATGCCGATTGAGGAGGAGCCTCTAGGAAAAGTTGTATCTCAACTGTTCGACCAAGTCAGTGCACTTTCCAGAAAAGTAGGCCACAGTAAACGATATCAATTGTGACCAGCCCAAAAATACAAAAGTCTTTCGTCTGAGGGCCAGTGCTAATAACATGGAAGATTTGGGCCCCAAGTCAAAAAATGCAGATCTCCATGCACGTTCGCAAAAAACGACCAGGGGGTGCAGTAGCGGCAACAACTGTTGGCTCCTACACCACACGTCGTCTATTCATCACAGATGAGAGCCCACAACTCCAGTTTCTCATTGACACTGGTGCTGATTTGAGGGTGCTGCCACGAAAACTGTATACCGCAGGCAACCCACTGCTATATGTTTGTACTCCGCTACTAGATCCTGCATCAAAACGTATGGTCAGAAGCAGTCAAAGCTGAACCTGGGCATTGGTCAACCCGTCACATGGACGTCCATAGTTGCAGATGTCACCACCGTCATACTAGTCGCCGACTTGCTCACACACCATGGCATCTCCGTTGATATGCGGAACAAACGCCGCGTTGGTCCAGCTGCATCAAAGGCCATTACCTGCGTGTCCCGTAGAGTCAGAGCACTGGAAGTGGGTCTATCCACCGCTCATCCTCATGACCGTGCAATCGCCTTATCTAACGAAGTTAAGCACTATATCGAGACCCATGGCTTTCCGGTATTCTCGAAGCCACGCCCCACCGTCTCTTGGCAGCACGCACCGAGTTCAACGACCTTATGCAGGCAGGCATAATTCAGTCATCAAACTCTCCATGAGCCAGTCCACACCGTATGGCTCAGAAAACCAACGGCCAATGGCGTGCCTGCGGTGATTTTCGCCGTCTTAATGCCGTCACCAAGCTCGATAACTACTCGGTGAGGCACATACGAGACTTTCCGAACCAGTTACATGGTAAGAAGATCTTCTCTACTATAGATCTGGTGAAAGCTCTCTAACCAATTTCCGTCCGCCCCGAAAATGTACCGAGAACCGCTGTGATCACGCTCTTCGGACTGGTTGAGGCAACCCATTGCTCTACACCCTCAATGCCCCAAGAACGTCAAAAGATAACTAGAAAATCCAGATCCGTATTAAAAAAATTAATTTGATGATGGCCGTTCAAAGAGGAAACGTAAGATTTTCAATTTGATACCGCCATCTTGTAACGGAGAAAAAGTTGCTACAATGAAGTGTGATTCATTTCACAATATCTTCCTAAATAAACTCAGGAGATGATTATAACGTTTTTGCGAAATTTTGGTTTTTTCCGAATATCTTCGGAAGTAGTCGCAATTTTTCAAATTTTGAAACGGCATTTTGTTAAGCATAAAAATGCGCAACTTCACAACTTTTTAACCGACCCTGTATCTCTTATGATAACTGAGATTCTCATGCATGCACTCGAATCTGTGGCACCGTGTACACAGACCACAAGCCCTTGACAAACGCCTTCCAGCAGCTTCACGACCGCAATCCCCTCGGCAGATTCGCCCGTTAGAATTTATTGGCCAGTTTCTAACAGATATTCGTCATGTCAAGGGCGCATACAATATTGTCATCGACTGTCTCAATCGACCCGCAAAAGATGTCCTGATGGCACCTATCACCGAAGACTACGAACAACTCGCAGAAGCTCAGACCATGGGCGAGGGTCCGCAGCGAATTCTAGGTGGCCTGAAGCTGTACCTATTTTCGATATCACAGCAGACGTAGTAGCACAAAAGCTCTTGAAGGGATGAGTATCCCGATTTGGTGTACCAGCCACGATAACCACAGACCGAGGCAGACAGCTTGAAAGTCAGTTGTTTCGTCAGCTTAACTCAATGCTAGGAGTACAACATGTCAAGGTCACAGCCTACCATCCGCAGTCGAATGGGTGTATAAAACGCTTCCACCGTACTCTGAAAGCCACCCTCATGGCCGCCAATGTGATATCATGGGTCGAAGCACCACGCCTGGTGATGCTGAGTCTACGAAACGCCTTCAAACGAGACATTCCATGCACATCCCCCAAACTGGTGTATGGTACAACGCTTCGTCTACCTGGACAACTCTCAGTGCCGCACCACTTGACGAACATCGATTGGTGCAACGACTATGGAAAACCATGAAAGCGTTACGGCCTTCACCAACGAGTAACCACTCTGACCGCACCACCTACGTCCATCCAGACCTGCAATCATGTTCTCATCCGTGCTGCCCCCGTATACCGGCCCTTTCAAAGAGTTGGACCGCCATGAGAAATTCCTGACCGTAGACGTGAAGAAAGTACCGCAACGAATTTTCAAGGACAGACTCAAGCCAGCCCAAATCCCAGCATCCTACCAAGTATTAGAGAAGCACTCCTACGCTAACCAACTCCAGCTGAATGTCGGCCAACAAAAACAGGACCGTCTGAGACTGATGAGTCCCTCACTGAGGTGGAGCCCTGTAGTGGATTCCCATGTAGCAACACGCCCCAGATCGGTTAGCGACACCGTCGATGAGGTGACAAGGTTGACAGACGGACATAAGACAGCTGATTCCCGCTTCGAACCAACCGACAAGCGATTTTCCCGATATTCGACCAAAATTGAGTGTTTAGTGGAATTTTGTGTAAATAAAATTTTGTATTACGGGTGTGTCTATTTTGCTTGCCCGCAGAAGACCCACAGTATGATTGCAATAACCCAAAATGAAAACCTATTGTAAAAAAAACGGTTAGTTTGGGTTATCGGACAAGAGTTGAAGAGGTCAGAGTACTTGAAAAAGTAGCTTTCAGCTCTGTAAAAAGACCTTTATCAAAAATTGGGAACAAAAGATTTGATTGCCAGCCCGTCCCTTGTTCGCCCTACAATTTGAAATATTGACTTTACTATGGTTTCAAGAGTCTTCACTACACAACATACTAAAATTTCATCAAATTGTTGAAGCCCGTTCCTGTTCAAAAGTAAGAGCTCAAAAATATAATCGATGGGTACTCCTTTAGGGCTATGTATCTCTGTTTGGAGGCACTTTAGAAAAAAAAAACAATGACAAACTGGGTTATTTTGACCTCCCCTTAACGCTCCCGAAATTTTGCCATATACTTACTGGACACCCTGTTTACGTATCACAATGATTATTATCAATGACGTTCGCGTTGGTGTACACCAAACCCACAAACAAAACCAATCTATTTAAAAAAATAAAACTGAAACATTCTTTACACTCGAACATATGAGTAATACAGACAAAAAAAAACTACTATCACAAAAAAAAGCATAACTATATAGCAACAGTAGTAACATCAACAATTATTGTAAATTAAATTTGATCATACGGCGCCGGCCTGTCAAGCATGTCGTGCAGTGTGGATGGGAGTGTGAGGTTGTATTCGTATTGTCTACATTTGTGTACAAGATGTTTATGTCAAAATCCAGACAATCGTTTCATACGCGTAAACGCACATCTTTGTTTCGATCTAATACGGAAAAATCTTTTTATGGAGTTAAAGTACAAATGGTGCAGAGAGGAATAGTCCGAGAGGTAGCGTAACTTTTTTTGGTGTCATTTGCGTATTGTTACCAGATATAAGATTTTGTCTTGAAAACCACCGAGAAAATTATCAGCTTGACACCTTCAAGGAAGAAGCTGCTTCTTTCCACGCGACGTCAGGAAACTCACGTTTTCGACAGTTATGAAAAAATTCGAACATACAGTCTAGCACTTGCTCTCTGGACAATCGCTCAACTGATGGCCCTTTACTTGCTTTGACTTTGAACAACCTCGTTCTCTCTGTTGTGGGTCTACGAAGGCTATAAGTCCCATCATTCCACTATCGCGTTTTCAGGGGCTTTGACACTGCATTCACTGTTGTGAAAATGATCAGCTTCTCAAAATCGATCATCAATGATTATCTGATTTCTCAATACATACATTCTTTTTTCATAATCAAAGCATCACCGCAGTAGATACGTGGACAAAAAGAAATTTTTATTTCAAAATTTGTGACTAGGTAAATTTGATTCCACGCAAAAAATGAACGGAATTTTATCGATAACAGCATTTTCAATAACCAAAGGTCGTCTAAACATCAATAATTGCAAAAGCCAGCATGAATGAATTTTCATCATTATTGAGTTTAAGCTATAAATAAATTTTTGCATTTTCATCTGATAAAAAAACTGCATGTGTCATGTTGATAAATACTTTAAAAAACCTTATGGCTAATCTGGAAAAATGACTAATCATCATACTGTATATCATATGTCCGGATCCAATAAATTGAGAGGAATAACAGAGACAATGTAGTTATAACAAAAATCGTTGACCTGTATCATTTGAAAACGCAAAAGAGAGCAGAGTATTTGACGAACAAAATTGCCGGATTATCTTTGACCTCGTGTCCTGATATTAGATTCGAATGTCTATAATAAAACAGCTCAACAAGATAATATCCTTCCAAATTGAACAGAAAGTGCTACGTGAGCTGAATTTTGTTATGTTGATTAAGCTGCTTCTCTGAATAGGGAAATATGTGATTGGCCTCAATCTAATCACCTTAACAGAATCAGAATGCTTTCCTTTGAAAATAGTCGGAGTGACCAATGTGCAGCATTGGACGGTAATAGATCATTGATTATATTGAATACATTGCTGATGTCGATTGGCTGGTAATGAGAAAAATTGTGTTTTAATGGGGTTTGAATTGGAAATGATTTGAATCATGAATATCCAGATCATATCTGATATTAAAAAACCACATTTTCAATTTTTGGAATTCGCTTCAACGCCTTCTCAGAATTTTTTTTCGACATGCTTATTTTGCCATTTAGTTCATAATGTTATACATAAGAGGTGACCTTATTGGTTTGAGAGCGATAGAGGATTTGGATCTTGATACAAATGCAGATTTCGAACTTCCGTCAAAGAATATTGTGACGAAACATGCCCCGAAATTTCAAGGAAGCTAACAACGGGGACGACGTTCCAACCAATATCTCCGCCAAACATCTCGACTTTTGTCCCTTTTGGTACGTCATCGATCTATCGAGCTGTTTCGCTGTCAATCTAGTAGTTTCCAGCAAGGCCAGACGGCGTCAAAGATCTCTTCATCATTCTGCAATGATCTAGACCATTCTACAGTATTCGTGCGGTTTTTGCTAAGGAGTATGAATATAAAGTAGGTATTGAGGGAACCTATTATGTGAGTCTTCCGATAATCGAAAGGTGATCATCGTCATGTCTGATATGATCATCGTTATGTCTACAAAACAAGTGCTTTTGACCACATTGAAGGTTGTCTAGTTGTAGAGGGAGATGGAGAAACGTGATTTGGATACTAGCGCGAAAAAGGCTGATCTACAGAGGCCACCAAGTGGAGGAAACCGCGATGCCAAAATTGTCTTGCTTGGCCAAAGTCAAAACAGATGTAGAAAAGAAGGTAGAAGGTTGAGGCGAAGGAGCAACCGTCGACCTGTTACCAGTATGCTCCGAAGAAAACCGCCATGTTTTTAGGTTGGGTTGATTTGTTGATATGTGAAATGTAATTGGAACGTATTATCTCAAGGATTACTCATTATTTGAGCTGAGGGTCAGGTGCTGAAGTGATTACAACCCCCGTCATGTCAAGCAGGTACCATGTGAACGCTGTGGCTAATGAGATTAGCTAAAATCATTGATTGATGCGCCAAATGATGGTTTATATCGAATCCACTTTGAAAAGGTGCAAAAATCGATCTCTCACTGAAACCACCATCCCGGTAAGTCGTACTTTCTTTTGTTAAAAGGCCGCCAGGGCACATTTCCTTTCCTTTTTGAGGGATGATTTAATCATCACTCTTTGCTTTTCAGTATTTGACTTGCACAGAACGATGTAGTTTGTAGTTTTTCCTAGGTACCTATGAGCTGAAAGAGAGAGGACTTTTGGTTTTCTACGATTTGGTAGAGGTCATTTTTGGTGCGGAGGCACGCTTGTTTTTTTTTACCTTTAACTTAACTTTTTAACTCTTTCTTACCTGGCGTTGATATTGGTATCAATTTCAGTTTAACCATTGTCTTGAACAGATTACTGTCCGAATTTATGTTTCACAGTTCCACCGGGATCCTGCCCACGGAAGTGTTGCTTTAATGCAAGTTTAAGGTGCCTGGAAGAGGACTGCATTTGACGAGATTCGGTAGTGATCAATTGGACAGTGGACTGAAGAGTTTTCACCCAGTAGAATTTACCTTTATCTGGATTAAACCCTGGAAAATTGGTGGATGAATGCACCGGGCATATCGTCACTGGATTGCTCGACCAGGTGAGTCAAACTTTGTTTAGATATTTTATTATATCTTTGCTTCGGCAATATTTGTGCAAAGCATTTGACTCATCTTGTCTGGTGAAATTCAGCCCAGGCTTAGTTCAACCGACTCAACTCATTTCACTCTCTCTCTCTACTCTCTCTTAATTCCAGTTCCTTGGTTTTTGTGCTCTTTTGGATACTACAAAAGTATCTTTCATTAAATTCACGTATCGTAGTTTGAGATGGCTCTGACGCGCCTTCAGCGCACATGTTACAGCGCAGGTACGTTCTTGGTTTCAGGTTTCAGGGGATAAGCCTGCTTCTGGTGTTTTGTTTGAACACATATTTAGTTCTTTTGGGGTTTTGTTAAACACATATTTAGCTCTATTGGGTGTTTTGTTGAACACATACTTATATTTCTAAATTGGCCGATGTGACTTGTTTCTTGATTGGTGTTGATTGAGACACATTTGATCAATTCATTGTAACATTATTTTTCTTTTGGTTAGATTATATCCTTTTATTATGACTGTGTTTCTGAGAGATGAAGGCTGGTTAAGCATCAACATCGACTCAGATTCACTCATTTCATTTAAATCTGTGGTGAACCTCTTACTGGGTTTATTTTCTTTTCATGTATTGGATTGGAACAATTATCCCGGAGTCAGACTGATGTGACGTCACAGCAGAACTGACCCCCTCCAGATTCATTTGACCAAGCATACCACGACGGATGTCCAGTGCTGATTAACTCAGGTACACTCAACTATAGAGGTCACCCAGATCAACATCAGCTGTGATCAATAGATCAATAGATCACTTGTTTTCACGTCACAAGTTTTAATTTGTTGAACGCCACACACACGCACCCTTTAAAAAAAAAAAGTCAAAATTCATGCGGGACCTAAAAACCCTGAGAATTGTTTTCATAATTTGTTGACGCACCCTTTAAAAAAAAAAAGTCAAAATTCATGCCGGACTTGGGAACCCTGAGAATTGTTTTCATAATTTGTTGATGAGGCAAATTGTTTAAATAATCTCATCTACTTTCTCTTGTTGAGTTAGCCGATAAAAAACAAGAGTAGGGTTTGTAACAAGATCTGGTTTGAAGCTGAGCCCAAAGAAATGCCAACTGTTCCAGACTGGGGTACAATACATGGCTTATGTCTCGTCGGCGGAGGAAGTTGCTGTCAACCTGCAAACGGAGAATGCAGTTGAGGAATGGCCAATACAAATTAGGAAGTTTCCAGGGTTTGTGCATGTTCTACCGGCATTATGTTCAAGGGTTTGCCAACACCGCCCGACCTCGTCATAGGCTCACGGAGGCACATAGTCTTTTCCACTTAGATGAAGAGTGCGATAAAGCGTTCGTCATTTAAAAAAATGCACTTGCCAGCGTACCCATCCTTGGCTATCCACTACCTGAAGGGAACTTTGTCTTGGACACGGATTCCAGTAACGTTGGACTTGGTGGAGTGCTGTCCTAGATCCAGCAGGGACATGAATTGGTCATCGGTTACTGCAGCAAAACTTTATTGACGCCAGACAGGATGCTGCACTCAAGTGGGAAGGTCCAGTAGCTCGTTGGATCGAGAGACTCCAGGAATTCTATTTTGATACTGAACATTGAGCTGGAACCACAGAAATGCTGATGTCCTGTCCAGAAGACCGTGCCCAGAGCTCTGTGAGCACTGCCATAGATCTGAGGAGAAGGAAGCCAGCAAGTGCAGAGCAACTATGATAGACGACTCCTGGCAGTCTGACGCACTTCGAGAAGATCAGGAGAAAGATCCAGAGCTAAAGCCAATCATCGTTCGGATAGAAACAGGCAGGCCAACGACCAACTTGGCAAAAAGTTGCGAAATTGACTACTACAGTAAAGTCCTACTGGGCTCAATAGGACGATGATTCCTAGTGGCAGCATCCTGAAGAGAGTGGTGGAGAATCTGGATTGCTCGAAAGATCGAAGGCACATAGTGGTTCCTGGAAACAGACAGGCAAAGTTTATGGACGAGGTCCATGATAACATCACGGGTTGACCATACGTTCGATCGGTTGGCTCGACTGGCAAAGCTCGTCAGACCATCCGTTTGACCGGTTGGCTGCACTAGCACAGCTCATAACCAAGACGCTAAAAATGCAGCAAAAACGGTTCTACTGGGTGAACTATCAGGCCGATGTCCAGAAATGGCGCAGGAGATGCGCCGTATGCGCTTCAAGTAACGGAAATCATAAACGCGCAAAAGCTCCCATGCGCCAGTACAATATTGTGAGCCCGTTCAAAAGAATTGCCATTGATGTTGCTGGACCCTTTATAAGTCAAACGGAAAAAATAGATTTATGACTTATTCCTCGTAAAACCTTATGCCTTGCCAAACCAAGAAGCGACTACCGTAGCGTATGTTCTGATTGAAGAATGGATCTGTTATTTGAGTTTCCATTGAAACTGCATTTGAACCAGGACACGAACTTTGAATCAGCGTTGTTCCAGAACGTCTGCGATTCCTTGAAAATCATGGCATGGTGGAACGAATGAACTGGACTATCAACCGACACTTGACCAAAGTTGTCTCTGACCATCAATGAGACTGTGACGAGCACCTCCACCTGTTCCTCTTGGCCTACCGATCAGCAGTGCACGAATCGACACTCGAAACTTCTGCTAGAATTTGAATGGGGCGCGAACTTTGGCTGCCCTTCGATCTGTAATTTGACTGTTCACCTGATGAAGATATTGCTGGGGAAGATAACGCAAGAAAGATGGATGACATCCACCAACTAGTCCGTTTCAAGATCCAAAGTACCAGCGACAGGATGAGGGAGGCCTATGACGTGAATGACGAGAACGACGGATTCCAGATTGAGGATTTGATTTGGCTATACAACCCACAGAGGCGACGTGGCTTCTCCCCAAAACTGCAAAGTTCTTGGAAGGGCCCGTCTGAGATCCAGGAGTGAATCAATGACGTCGTCTACAGAATCAGGAAGTCACCACCAGACTATGATTGTTCATTTTAACCATTTGGCCCGGTATTCTGGGGATCGTGACGTTCAGGTGCCCAATTTTTGAAAACCGGAAAGTGGGACAGCCGACAGAAAGTAGGCTAGAACTAGTGGGCTTTCTCTCGGCTGTTCTACTTCCCGGTTTTTAAAAATTGGGCCCCAGGAGGCTGAAGTGAGGCGGATCAGTGACATGTCCAAGAAGGACATGTCACTGGACAACTTTATGTCCCTTCACTCCAAACGACAAAAATTCAAGAATGGCATTGTTTAGGAAAGGCAGCTGGATTTGTTCAAAGCACCAGCCGAATATCCGTTGGCTCACTGGGCCAAGAAGAACATCGTCATGAGGAGTGGTCTTGTTGCTGCTTTCAAACGGAAATTTGGACGACTGGACCATCCACGATGACAAAGGCCAGAGGTATAGAGGCCACTCAAAATCTTCGAAGGTACACGACATCTATTTCACCTTGGGACGAAGAAGCTTCCAGTAGATCTGACCCCCTACAGTGATGTCTGGAGAGCACCCAGTCAACAACAAGACTTGATGCAGTCACAGGACCTGACTCATTTGGTAATTCCAAAGATGACCACTGACCGAAAGATAAATACAACAAGAGAAAAAAAATATGGTGTTACCTTTGTTCGGTTTATTGTATGATTGATGAAGATGCGCTGGGATCGGCGAACATGTCACCTGATCAGAAATTGGCTCTAGATATTGGAGATTGCATGATAGATTTTACTATATTGCATTTGAACTCTTCTTCTTCTACATACAGAGGTGCTTTGGTTCTCGACAGGAGAATGTTCAGTAGGCTCATCGTCCGCATATTCTGTAGATCTCTTAATTTCGATGGTACCTATTTTGTTCAAAATAAGTAGGTGAGAATAATCAAAACAAAATTTGTACTTTAAATAGTTTTATCAATCTTAGTCTGAGAAGGAGATTTTTAGGCAACCCTCTTGCGATAAATCAAATTTAGATCAAAATAATTTTTATCAGATAAACATATGATTGATGGTCTTTGGATCTCAGACTCAAATGGCATGCCTTTTCTTACTCTAATATCAAACATATAGGTACTTGCCAGGAGCAGTGAAACTGTTAAATCAAAGTTATAGTTGAAGAAATGAAAAGGTTTCAACGACTTTTTGGAAGAATTAGGCGCGTGATTCAAGATTTTATGAATGTTTTGTCTCTGTTGACCTTACCTATCTGATGTCACATTACAAATTGGGTTTCCTGATCTTATTTTATAATCTGAGTTATCAGTAGAAAAATTTTTCCGCTCAGCTCTAAAACACTTTTTCATAAGATTATTCAATAAAATTTGGTCAAAAATGGAAAATGAAAAATCTCATACGACGCAGTTCTGTGAAAACTACCCTTTTCGTGTCATGACTAAAATAACTACACCTAAACTGGAATAGGATGTTTTTTTTATTTTCGTTGAAGATGATAATGCGAATGAGAAAGTCAAACATGGTATACTATAAACATATTGATATTCAAAATGTTATGTGATAGTAAAAATCTTTGTTCACGGATAATATAACGTTAGTATTACTTGTAGTTCTTGCAGTATGATGACATGATGATAGATTATTCTATTATGACTGTTGTCTAAATGTCTATACAGGGTGTCCTGAAATTAGACGTCAATATTTTAACCACGTATTCTACGCCCCAAAATAGAAATAGAAACTTTCTATAAACTAGTATCCACAAGTTCTTCGTTTTCAAGATACAGGGTGTTAGAGGTGAAGACCTGATGACGGTTTCTTGTAGATATTCTCAAAACCTGTTGAGCTAATTGAATAAAATGTGATACAGTTACTGAATTCTTTGCACTCTATCTAATGAACAGAAACTTAGTTTTGCATACCCTTTATGAGTGGGATATACAGGGACGGGTTTGAGAAAAATAGGCCCCAAATTTGTTGGTTGATGATTTTTAGTAGCTTTGGCTACAAATTTTGAAAATCTGGAGTTTTCTACACAAATAAAGTACTCTTGTTGTAACTCGCTGAGACGCACCATTCTCGAGAAATTCAGAAATTTGAGAGTTTTTACTCACTAATTCTAGTGAAAAATGTCGTGTGCATCTGGCTAGGCTATCACAGGTTAACCCGTGCTTTTGCTAAGAGTTTCGGTATATGCAATTTTGTTTGTAATAAGATTTTCAAATGCATTTTTCGCGAAAATGATGCGTTCTAGTGGTTTAGGAAAGGACTACTTTATCTATGTAAAAAACCCTAGATTTTAAAGTTTTGCAGGCGAAACTACTAAAAATCAACAAACAAAAGATTTAGGGAACTTTTTTCCCAAGCACGTCCCTGTATTCTCTAGCCATGAAGCCAGTACAATACTAAGTTTCCGTTCATTAGGTAGAGTGTAAAAAGATTGGTTACTCTTAAGAAGCAAAGATTGGACCGATATGTATAACTGTGTTGATGTTAATAACTGTGTGAGTGTTTTTTATAGCAAGTTGTATGAATGTATTGAACAAGCCATACCAAAGAAAAAATGTACTAGTAACGTAAGACAACAATATCCTGTTTATTTTAGTGATGAACTAGTCAGGAAACTTAGACAAAGAAACAAATTACACAGATTAATCGCAGCTGCAAAAGCTAGTACGACAGACAAACTTAATTTCAGGGATATCAGAAAGACCATCAAAAAACAAACTAAAAACGAATTTATGAATCATCAATCTAATATAGACGTAGCATTATACAGGACCTCAATAGTTTTTGGCAATTTTTTAAAAGCAGGACGAGATCCAACGGCTTGCCCTCCGAAATGTTTTTGAATGATTGTACATACAACGACTCCCAGAGTATTGCCGATGCTTTTGGTCAATTTTTCAGCTCAGTCTACCAGGTATCCTCTACATATCAGAATAATTCCCAGTTGCAAGGTTCCTTTAATTTTCTCAACATCACTGAGAAGGATGTTGAATGGAGTATTGGTAAGCTGAAGCCTAAGAAAGTCACAGGAAGTGACAATGTTCCGGCAAATATTTTCAAAGGTTGTTCTCAATTATTCTCAAAACCGTTGTCATATCTCTTCAATCTCTCGTTAAATACAAACACTTTTCCAGAAAAACTTAAAGAGTCTGTCATCACTCCAGTCTTCAAAGCGGGTGACATTATTAATATACAGAATCACAGACCGATCAGTATTCTCAACTCTCTAGCAAAAATTTTTGAAACAATTCAGTACCAAGATATAACGGAAACTTTTGAAAACAAGTTTGCCCCAGAACAACATGGATTTTTGCCTGGATTATCTACAACAAGTAATCTGTTCGTCTTGACAAATTTTGATAGTCGGGCAATCAATGATAAACTACAGATGGATCTAATAATGACGGACTGTGCTGAGGCTTTTGACATGGTCGACCATGGTATCTGTGTCACGAAGTTAAGAGACTTCGGATTTACTGATGATGCGTGCGATCTAATTAAATCATATCTTGGATACAGATTTCAGCAAGTTAGAATTAGCAAATCTCTCTCAGATAGATTCCATTCCACCACAGGTGTCCCTCAAGGGAGCAATCTAGGACCTCTTCTTTTTATAATATTCATAAATTCTTTACCCGACTGTCTAAATCATTCCAACTGCCTCATTTTTGCAGACGACAAACTTTCAAGACAATACACTCAATAAATGATTGCAGGCGGTTACAGGAGGACCTGAACTAAGTTGCTGAGTGGTTTGTGAATAATAATATGGTCTTGAACATAGAAAAATGTGGAGTTTTCTCCTTTTCCCGCAAATCAAAGTCGGTTGAAAATGATTATAGAATAAATAACCAAAAATGAATTAGGAAAACTAAGTGTAAATATTTGGGGGTCCAATTTGAAATTTAATTCGGCTGTACAATGCCTTGGTGAGACCTATTCTGGAGTATGCATCGGTAATATGGGCCCCTCAGACTGAAGTAAACACTAATTTCATAGAAAATGTACAAAAAAGGTTTCTAAGATATTTATATTTCAAGAAGTACAATCTGTATCCTTATCTAACACCTACACTCGATCTGCTGGAAGAATTCAACTTGAACTCTCTTAGGCAAAGGAGAAATATGCATTGTGTCTTATTCTTGCACGCGATTATCAATAATTTTGAGTACAGATCATGTGAACTGATAAATTTTGTGAATTTTCGGGTACCAAAGATTGAATTAAGAGAGTACAGTCGTGACCTGTTCTTTTCTGTCCTTTCAATATTTCACCTATTAACTATATGCAGACTCAGTGCAATGTTTTAGTGAATAATAATGATATAGACTTATTTAGCTGTATTGTGAAGGACATAGTGCGGTGTTTTGAAAGAGATTGAGGTTTGGTTGGCTGTTTTCCGCCCAATCAGGAACTGATACTGATTCGATGCATGTGATGTACTAGTTTTTAAGTGTAATAGTAAAAGGTAGTTTAGGTATTTTTTTGTAGTTATGGGCACTCAAGTTACATGTTATCACCACATTAGTGGTGTTTGTGATTTGCCGAAATGAATAAATAAAAATAAATCAACTGGGAAAATTGTATCCAACCTGTATAGATAGGTTTCGAAAATACTCACAAAAAACCGTCATCAGGTCATCACCTTTAACACTCTGTATCTTGCATACGAGGAGTCTGTGGATACTAGTTTATTTGAAGTTTTGCTTCTATTTTGCGGTGTAGAATACGTGGCTAAAATATCGACGTCTAATTTTGGGACACCCTGTATATCCGTCTTTGAATTCTTGGTGTTTTGTATATCAAAGCAGATCAATTTTCTTTTTATGAATTTTGTGGAAGCACAGGGCAGCAATAGAAGATTATACCACGAGTAAATTATGAAAGTTATTGAGCCAGATAATAGTTACGAAGTGAGTCACGTAGTGGCGGGGAAGTTATGAAATTATTACGAGTGATATTAAACTATACTTTTTTTCATCACTCATCTTCTACCAATTCTATTATCAAAGTTATGGGTGTTAATGTTTAAAAGTTTATAATTCGTAGATGCTCAGACAAATGGTTTCAAAACCGTTAATCATACTATTTTCTCCTTGAAGGCATCATAATTTCAGCGCAACAAAAATCTTTTTGCTCTTATCATAATAATTTGAAGGATTTGTCGTTCATACCTGTTATTTATTCGTGCGGAAATACCGATGAATCTTTTCTTTAAATTTTGACCGTTGCACTGGAAACTTCAATAAAGTATATTTTGATAACGATTAAACTTAACGTTTAAAACATTGGTTAATCGCTATTTTCGATATCCACACCGATGCACCAAACTGAAAAAATGTTTTGATAATTTGAATAATTTCGATGTTTCGTAGGTGGTGTCTCCCATCAGTGATATCAAAACCGTGAATGAATTTGGATGTCTTGCTTCAAAAAACCTCCCTATACGTGATATCGCGTGCTGTGTCCTTTGAATGAGAAATTATTGACAAAAATCGAAATTAAACGTAAAACTTTAAAACACTGTATTTTGAAATTCAAGGACCTTAAAACTGCATGTCCCTATATCAATATTCATAAAAATACGAGGTCTATCCTCTGTCAAGGGTTGTCGATCCAATATCCGGACACCCGTTATAAGTCATAAATAAACATAGTATTTTTTGATCATGATTAATGAGGGAGTGGAAACAATGATTAGAATCGAAAGGCGCGAGTGAATAACTTTTATTTCTTGACATGGTTTTTCATATGTATAACTCATCAGAGTTTAACCACATATCAATAAGAAAAAGTACAATATAGTACTTCAAAAGTAATTTGTGTAGCCCAAATAAATTATAAATCGGAAAATACCAAGGTTACATGATTACCAGTCCACAAGTGTCAATTTTCACAAGATTCGGAGAATAATGGTCATTCATGATCGATTCATGTGCATTTATCTGCCAAATGACTAACTCAAACTTACCCAAACTAACCACTGTGAACGACGCCCTGAGAGTCATATTTCAGATGAGACTGGTTAAGAACAACGATGTCTAAAACTTTAACCAACGCGAATTATTTCAATCGACATACCTTGTTCTATTTTGGTAATGAGTTGTATAAACTATTCGAAATAATTTTTTCAAAATTCCATTCCATGTAGCATTGCTTGATTGACTGAGACGCCATTGCTTTTTGAAATCAGCAACATGCCCATTTGGCAAGAGTGAGTAAACGAGTGAGATAATCTAAGATCGATGGGCCACTCTAGAAAAAGCACTGTTAATTTGTCACTGCTAGGTGTGGTCAGAATTCAATCAAATTGAATACCAATGCTGTAAGAAGACGATCACAGGAAGAATAGTGATTAACGTTACCATACCGGTAAATGACTTTTCAAATTACGAGTCAAGATGTTAATGGAATTTCTACATGGGAAGTTTGATGACATTCAACGGCTGTTTAACGTACAATGTTTTATTCCATCTTGTGACAACTTTTTCAATCGATTCAAAAGAAAAAGTGGTTTTGAGAGGGTGGTGGCAGTCCGTCTCACATTCTTACCATGAGATGGCGCCAGCCTTACCAAGTCACCACTCAGGCTATATAGATAGGCTACTTATATTAGCAACATTTCAAACCATGCTACCACTTCCAAAGTTGGTCTAATCATGTATTCTTCTGATCCAATTTTACCGTCTCTGATGATGTTAAGTGAATACTCTACATTACAGTATAAAATAAATATATTTGTAGTACCGATGACGGGTTGATAATGATATGATAATAATACCTATTATCAGTGACAAAACTTTAACGCTATTCCGGACGAAATGAGCTCGATGAAAATTGAAATACAATTTGAAAAAAATGCTAAGAATATTAAGGCAACTCATACAAGGTGGTACACGAAAAACTTCCCTGATAAAATGACGTATCATATGACTCCCTTTTCGATCTAAAATTCTTGGGGTAGGTGAATGTTAGCCCTGTTTAGCGGTACACAGGTAAGGAGTTGAAATACCAAAAAGCTTGGTTTGCCAAAAACAAAAAATTACGAAAAAGTTATTTTGGATTAATCACTCGAGAAAACCTGGGTGGTCAGTTATTAATGGGCGAGTGTTGCTTTCGGGGAAATTGCATAACTCGTACGGAAGTATTCAAGTCCATGTCACAAAATCAAAACTAATTATGAATTCATTGGAACGAACGATCTACGACGACTTAACAATTTCCCGTAAGCGGGGCCTGAATTATCCAAGAAGTGGAGGACATAGAGGCGTACGTCTAGAATCGCGTCGACTACGTCTACGTCACCGATCGGCCCGTGTGCGAAGGGCCTAAGTATCAATTTGACAGGGTGAGTTCATTTTCGGATCTCCAAATTTTGATTTATTGGGTTTTTGAAAACCAACAATGATGAAAGTGTCAAGCAAAGTCATTTTCTGGTAAACATATTACTGAACTTCAAGTCATTGTATTTCATAAAAATAAATATTTTATCCACTGTAAGATACATAGCACACATAATGTCAAGTCAGCAAACATTTTGATCACCTCTCACAATGATGGAACCAATTTATAGGAATCCTCATCTAATCCAATAACGAAGCCAGACTTTTTCAAATGAAAGATTTCTTTTCCTTCCTTTCCAAATCCACACAAAAATATGAAGGATATAAAAGTATTACTCAAAATGCCCGAATAATGCCGCGACATAATTCAAGAGAGATTGGAATAGAAGGCTGTGGAAATAAATTGGGTCAGTAATTTCATTTGAGAAAATTTGGATTACCTTATGAGTCTCCCTTTATTTGTTGAAAGAAAAATATCAGGAAGAGATGTGGTTTATGATGGCTCAAATTCTTTCAATATTACATATCAGTCATTGTTATGAGCCTGAAAATAACATAGTTTCCAACTATAGTCCTGAATGAGATTCCTAATTTTGGTTTTCCACCTACCTCAAGCCCTGAACTCTTTTGAAAAACTTGTCTCATCTTGAACTTTCGCGAAGTTCTTGACCACCCAAGGTTGGTTTAATAAACCCGTCTCACTTAGTTCTGCAATTTGGAGCTCTTGTGAAATGAATGCCGTGATCAGTGACTGTAACTTATTTTGTTGAAAGAGCCTGTGATGAGCTGGAAATAGATTATTCTAGTTTGCGGTCTCGGCTTGTTCAACTTGATTTGATATTATACTTCACTGGCACGTGAAACGTACATGATGTGGAACGAAATCACATCCTTCAAAATCGTATTCAACGATGAATGAGGTTTTCTACTTGCAAATATGAGTTAACGAAATTATTCGTTATTATTCAGATGCGTTCCATCGCATCTGGATAGTGTTTAGATTGATTTTGAACTGTAGGTACCCACTTTCTTATTCTCTAACGAAATACAGGAGGTTTCGTATCTGATCTTGATGTTTCTTATGAAGAATATAAAATTACTTGGAAAAATAGGATATCGTCAAAAAAAAGTGAAAGTGATTGACATTGCGCTTGAAGCACTTATTGACGAAGCGTCGATCTCAGATATCATTCGCAAGTGTTTTGTCACAGCAGTGCATCGTGCGTGCTCCATCTAGAGATATATTAGAATGATGACATTACTACAGTCGCGGAGAAAATACATTCACATCTGTACTTTTGGAAGTGTAGATAATATGTTGTCTAGAGCTGTCCCGAGACCAAATTGTGTCTATCTACATTCTTAAAAATTTTAACGTATAGGTTTAAAGAAATGTATATTGACAATGTTTTTGTCTCTCCATGAATCAAAGAAGATAATAAACATATTATTATATAGTATCATTACTTGAGCCTCAAGACTACGTTTGAAGTAACATGGAGTTGATATTTGAAGGTTTGGTTTTTATTGGTACCAAAACAACACATTTGCTGGAAGCTTTTGTTTTCACAAGGAAGTGAGAGGTAAAAGTGTCAATGCATTTGGTATTTTCTGTACATTGTCTGGGTTCCATATATTATTTATTTTATTAAGTCAATGAATTCTGTTTTATATTATCTATATTACCTGTTATGATTTCTCTTTCCTCCTTATTATTCTTGATTATGATTAATGTTATTTTTTTCATAGGACGAGTCCATATACAATATATATATACATTGTATTATCAACTTTCGGATTTGAGAAGTTGAGGTCTATCGCAATTTTTTTAGGTGAGGAATCTACTGTTACCGTATGACACATTACTTCTGGTCCACCCTGTAGATTATTTGTGTAATCCCTGGATTTTTCAAATAAAGATTTTTTTGATTTGATTTGATCACTGAATTTTTTTGAATATGTTATATTTCTCGCATCTAACAGTATTTTCAAATTGGTAACTGTTTACTGAACTCCAAGTGGGGGTTCTGAGGTTCTGAGAATGAAATCGGACCACATATGGTATGTATGATGTATGTATATATACCGGACCGGAAGTCATATAAAGTGATATTTGACAATGCAATTTGGCAGCCCCTTTTTCTTTTAGTAGAGGTTTGGTTTGGTACAGGGGCGGCTCAAAGTAGAGTGAGGGAGTTGGAGCTGTCATACAGGGTGTTTTGAGAAGGGTGGCCACCGGTCATATTTCGGAAACTACTCTATAACGCTTGCACTCTGTTTAAACAAAATGAATTGAATACTCTCAACCTCAAAATAATAGAACTCTGTTAGTAGCTCAAAGTGTTGCAAAGCTGTGCCCTAGCTCAGAGTTGAGAACTGCGGTAGGTTAATTTATTTAAAAGGGGCGCCAGTAGCCTTAGCAGACAGACTACAACCTTCAAGTTATTATTGATAATGTGACGAAACATACCCAGTGGAACGAACTTCCAAGGCTGTCGACAGCGGACACGACGTTACAACCATTGCATCTCGTCATCGAATAACTCGGCTTTTGTCCCGTTTGTCACAAGCCCAAATCACTGGTAAGTTCTAGAATAGCAAGGTTTATTCGGTTGCCTACACCAAGCATATTGGAGAACATTAGCCATCTATCGAGGCATTGAAGAGGCTCTATATAAGAAGCTCCGCCATTCGGACAGGGAGTTAGTTATCGATTATCGATTAGCCGCGAATTATAATCGTTACAACATAAATATACGCTGCGATTGTGAACATAAATATTTGTGGTTGTGTCAGTGACTTTAAATAAATTAATCAAAACTGGGCAAGTGTTTACTATAGCGAAACTCGTTACATTGGTGTCAAAAGTGGGATTTATTGTGTGCTATAGAAACGGACATAAATATTCTCTGTGATGGCTGCGAAACTAGTGTTTTTAACCGGATCGAAGGTCGCCGAGTTGAAGAGGGAGCTGGAGGAGCGTGACCTGGATAGTAGTGGTAAGAAAACTGATCTACAAACAAGGCTTCGTGAGGCTTTAATGGAAGAAGGCATGAATCCTGATACGTTCCAATTTGAAGTTTCCGATCCCAACGCAGTTAAAAGATTATTGGAAGATAACTCTAGGAGATTGGAAGATAAATTGGAAGAGAAGTTTGTAGAATCTTCTAGAGTTATGGAAGAGAAGCTCGCAGAGTCATATCAGAAAATTATGGAGGAGAAAATTGAGGAACAGTTGGCAGACAACTACAAGTTTGTGAAGGATCATGTCGCCGTGAAAATTGGAAACTTTGAGAAACGATTTGAAGACACAGTGAAGACTCTTGAGGACGAAAAGGAAAAAATGAGAAAAAAAGTAGACACTATCATCGAACAACCACAGGTATCACTCGGAAACCAGGGTGCGAGTGCCAAGATAGAAGCTGATACAATCAGAATCCACATGAAAGCCCCACAGTTTGATGGCAAGCTGTCCTGGAACAATTACCATCGCCAGTTCGAGGCAGCAGCGAGGGCAAATGGATGGACTGGACCGGAAAAAGCCCTGGCATTGACTCTTGCACTTCGTGGGGAGGCTACAGAAATCCTGCAGACACTGAACACCCAGGAACAGGAGGACTACGATGTGCTCGTCAAGTATCTGAAGCTGCGGTATGGTCAAACTCATTTGGAGCATGTCTACCATTCCCAGTTGAAGAACCGCATCCGATAGTCCAACGAAACCATGCAGGAGTTTGAAGCGGATGTTGCTCGCCTGTCAAGACTGGCTTATCCAACCATGCCAGAAAATGTGATGGAAAGGCTGGCAGTCCAGGCCTTTTTGGATGGTCTTCGGGATCAGGAGATAAGGCAGTCCCCGATACTTCATCGACCCGACAGACTAGTCGACGCTCTGGCCAGAGCCTTGGAATTTGAAGCGGCAAAGCAGTCCGTGAAGACACCTGCGCGCGTGCGAAGGATGGAATAGCAGGATCCCGCACAAAAGAAGACCGTCGAAGCTACTGTGAGGCGAGTTATCAGGAAAGTGGAGTCCTCCAAACGCAGGGAGGTGCGATGCTGGTACTGTGGTGAGCTTGGCCACATTCTTAGCCGATGCAAGAAGGAGAGACGGGCACCTTCTTCGACGTCGGAAAACTAGAGAGGATCGATGCGGAGGAGCAATCGTCGACCTGTAGCCAGTATGCCCCAAGAAAAACCGCCATAGTTGCCTCTCTAGGACCCCAACTGAACAGCGTGTTTGTGGATGGCTTGGTCAATGGAGAGAAACGCACCATGCTGCTGGATACAGGTGCGACGAAGACTATCATCCGGCCCGACATTGTCACAACACCGACAATGATTAAACCAACAAAGTGGCGACTACGGACGACAACAGGAGACTTGGCTAGGATCCATGGTGAAGTGGAGGCAGGAGTGACTCGGTGAAGCACTAGCTTCGAACATCCAATGCTAGTCGCTGATATTGAGGAAGAAATCATAATTGGAATGGACATCATGAACACTCGAGGCTTCCAGTTAGATTTCAAAACTGGAACACTAAAAACCAACAACGAAGAGGTGGTACTGCATGGGAGAGAGAAAGAGACAGTTCGTGTTTTGCTGGCTGGGGATTCTTCAATTCCTGAGAGAAACGGGATGATTTTGTGGGCTCGCCTGGAAGGGAAGATGAAACAAGGAAGCATCGTGATGTTTGAGCCTAAAATACACGATTCTGAAGTAGGACGAGGCATTGCATGTGGAAAGAGCCTGGTACATGTGGGAAAGACTGTGCCCGTGAGAGTGATGAACGTCGTTTATCACTCTGTAAGTTTGACAAGGGACACTGTTTTGGGGCTCTGCTCGTCAATTTCCTCTATGGTGCGACAAGTATGTGAGACTGAGCAGACCATCTCTGAGTTCACCGGAGAGATGGGGTAGTTAGTTGTCACCTCTTCAGAAGATCTGGATAAGAGACAAAAACAACGATTGAGAAACCTGATAAGGAATTACGGCGACATCTTCGACAACGGGACTGGGGAAAAGGGCCGAAGGAACGTGGTGCGGCACACCATCAACACAGAGGGAGCACGACCGATCCGCAAAACAGCTAGAAGACTACCTTTGGCCAAGAAGGAGGAGGCGGACAAGATCATCAAGGACATGGAGAAAGGCGGTGTCATCGAGCCTTCTAGTAGTCCGTGGTCATCGCCAGTTGTTCTGGTTAAAAAGAAGGACGGTTCAACTCGATTCTGTGTGGACTATCGTCAGCTGAACAACGTGACGAAGAAAGACAGCTACCCGACACCACGGATCGACGACACTCTGGACACCTTGGCCGGATCGAAGATCTTCTAAACCCTGGACCTCAAAAGCGGATATTGGAAGGAAGAAATGGCCCCTGAAGATCGAGAGAAGACTGCTTTCAGCGTTGGAGCTGGGCTGTGCCAGTTCACTGTTATGCCATTTGGGTTATGCAACGCACCTGCTACGTTCGAGCGGCTGATGGAGACTGTGCTCAAAGGACTATCCTGGTAAACATGTCTGGTATACCTGGATGACATTATTGTGGTTGGCAAATCATTTGGAGACCATCTGAAGAACTTGGAGGAGGTATTCCAGAGACTCAGAAGTTCCGGTTTGAAGCTGAGTCCAAAGAAATGCCAACTGTTCCGGAGGGAAGTACAATACCTGGGTCATATCGTCTCGGCTGAGGGTGTAGCCGTTGACCAGCAGAAGGTGGAGGCAGTTAAGGAGTGGCCAGTACCAAAGAACCTCCACGAGCTAAGAAGTTTCCTGGGTCTCTGCACGTACTACCGGCGTTATGTCCAGGGATTTGCGAACATCGCTCTTCCTCTTCACAGGCTCACAGAGGCACAGAGATGCTTCCACTAGGCTACCCACTACCTGAGGGAAACTACATCCTGGATACAGATGCCAGCAATGTAGGACTTGGTGCAGTGCTGTCCCAGATCCAGCAGGGACATGAAAGGGTGATCGGCTATTTCAGCAAAACCTTGTCGAAGCCGGAACGGAACTTCTGCGTCACGAGAAGGGAACTACTGGCGGTAGTCAAAGGGGTAGAGCACTTCTACAAGTACCTTTACGGGAGAAAGTTTCTGCTGAGAACCGACCACGCCGCGCTCAAATGGCTCCTACAGTTTAAGAATCCGGAGGGTCAAGCTGCTCGTTGGATTGAGAGACTTCAAGAGTTCAACTTTGACACGGAACATCGAGCTGGATCCAGCCACAACAACGCTGATGCCCTATCCAGGAGACCTTGCCCAGAACAATGTAAGCACTGTCGAAGAGCCGAGGATAAGGAGGCGAGCACTTGCAGGACGACTGTGGTTGATGATTCCTGGCAGTCTGAGGCGCTTTGCAAGGACCAAAAAAAAAATAAAAAAAAGTCAAAGTTTGGGAATTGAACAATCAGTTTAGAGAAGAATGTCTACAATAAAAATAGGATAGAACTCTTTAAGCCTCTTATGAAATGGGATTCAAAAATGTGAGTTACCGAAAAGAATGACGGTTGAGATTAATTCTCAGAATCATACACGACCTTGCGCTCAAAAGCGTATAAATACTCTGTTGCCATGATAAGCGGGAGATTCAAACAAAATTTCATCACAAGGAAGATCAAAAGAGAACCAACTGATATGAAGATCACCAATGAAAATGAGTTTAAATTAACCAACCATTTGCGAAGCTTGATCCTAGAAGAACATCACGTAATTGAGGAAAACCAATAATAAAGATTCAAGGAAAAACTGACCCATACATTTTTAGTGATAGTGGCAACGATGCATAAGGCTCGATGCAGGAATTCGTATTAGTAGCAGGTACAAACGAACCAAGATCGATACAGAATACGAGAGTGAAACAAATGGTACGATTCAATTACTACGGGACATGAATTAGATAAAATAACCAGACTCACCTGGACTGTTCAAATGCACAAACAGACAAATTGCGAAAAAAAAACTTCATCCTTTGTGGGCAGACTAAAGGTACCCTTCACAAATGTACTTAGTGGCCTTTCACCACAACCATGAGTTAGGTGCAGAATTATTCTCAATCCGAGCAAAATAGTGGTCCCACTCTGCTGGGCAGTTAAGGAAATGTGGAATGTAGATGTACAATCAACCAACAACCAAATTTACCAGGTGTGACTGTATAATTGAAAAAAAATGCTTAATCAAATTTTATGTGATCACTTGAAAAATTGACTCGCGATTGTGCAGATGTGTTTACCTTATTAATTTATCAATTAATTGAATCATTCTATATATTATGGCGGATGCGAAAAGTTGTTTACATGATTGGAGCGTAACAACTCGTCTTGAGAAAAATTATTATCCAACTGCGGTTCTCAGTTTTTTTTTTGCAAATTTAATATACTTTCCGATTCTACTAACAGAATTATACCGTTCAATTTCAATTTTTGTGGCAACATCAAAATAACTGTTTTTAAATGCGCCTCGTAGCAATTTCACTGAAAACTATCGCGTTTTACTCTGAACGATATTCGAAAGTACTCACATTTCTCTACCAAACAATCCTTGATTTGACAAAATCAAATGAGTCCTCAATAAGTTAAAGCCACCTCAACAATTAAATTTCCACTACATTTCCCCATGATACTATTACAAACAAGATATTCTCACGCGCAGGTTTTGCTGACGTCATCGTGTGTCCGAACCTCAAAATTCATAGGTTTCCTAGGTTACTCGGTTACCATGATACTTAGTATCATGACCTTCCCCTACTCAAATTAAGGTCGGTACGTTAATGAGCCTTCTACCAAAATGATGAGAAATTATTGTTTATAAGCTTCCTAACGGTGGTAGTAAAGATGTACCTCAATTTGGAAATTTGCGGAGAAATTTTAAATTCCTATTTTCACTACAGTGACTCTATACAAGACAGTGGCGTCAATAGTGAACTATTTGAGGTATCCGCTATTTTGCGATATACTTCAAATTCACTCAACAACTGAACATTTTGGCATCTCAGATTCAAATTAATATTCTAGTCTTATTTTACATAAAAAGAGAAATCTTGGCATCAAATTACCCTTTATATCTACCCAGACTTAGGGCCGATATTTCAAGACCATCATAAACCACATCTCTCCCTGATATTTTTCTTCCAACAAATAAAGGAAGACTCATAAGGTAATCCAAATTTTCTCAAATGAAATTACTGACCCAATTTATTTCCACAGCCTTCTATCAGACAGTTTTCGTTGCTCCTAAAAATTTCACCGGTAGCGGTTACGGTAGCCGTAGCGATAGCCGCTATTTGACAGATAAAAATATAGTTCTCGGTGGGAGAAAGAAACACATCCGCTTAAAGTTACGGTTAACCTCAACCCTAACCGAACTTATTGACAAATGACATCGCAGTCTTGTTTTGCTCATGTTTATGTGCTATTTTCTCAAAATGATTGATGATATGGTACTATTGAACTCCAGTGACGAGTCAGATTCTGATTTTGAAGATGCCATGTTATTAGAAGTATTGAACAACAACGCCATCCAATATAGAGCAGACATCATCTGACGCTGACCGGAAAACGTTGATCATTTCCTTTTCCTCAAACGTTCAAAATACATAATATGTAATATGTTCTTCAACTCCCCTCACAGACACCTCTTTTCAAGTGACCTCCAAAAAATTGGAAACAACCACACTCTATGTAGAAACATCCCCATATGGATTATTTGCCAGTATTTCAATAAGTGAGATGTGGTCATCTTTATCGGTAAACCGAACTCGGTTTCGCCTGAATGTTTTTAAAAAACTTGCTGTTTCTTGGTTTGGATTCATTGCGTAAATTGTCTTGGTCTTGAATCTAACGAAAGTATAAACAAAAACAATGAATTCAAACCTCAAAACATCGTCAATCAAATGTCAAATAAGATATTTTCTTCTTCTGCGCATGCGTTTCGCTACGTTAACCGCTATGACTATCGTCCGTTAACAACCGGCATTTATCGGTATCGATATACGATAAATGACATCCAAATGTCATAGTTGTCAATTAGCGTTAACCGGAGCTGCATTTTTTGAGCAACGAAAACTGTCTATTGTCACCTTTAGTGAAGGTTTATCTGAAGTTGATGTGAATTTTGAAATTGGCCATCGAAAGTGCCGTTTTTCAATTGCGCCACTCCTTTTATTGAGCTGAGAATCTGATGTGAGCGTCGCAATTGAAACATGGCACTCACGGGAGTCAAATTTAAGGTCCAAAATAAATTCTAAGGGCCGGTTGCATAAAAACTTTGAACTGTAGTTCATTATTGATCTGCAGTTCAAGGTGAAAAAGTCCATGTGATTTTTGACGTTAAACTGAAAATCAACAGTGAACTACAGTTCATAGTTTTATGCAAGTGTACCATAATCCCAAATGGACATTGAAGTATCGGCCTTTAGAGTGGGCAATTATTCACCTTCATCTTTTACAGTACGTTTCATGCGTCGGGCCCATTTGACACTAACAAATATATGCTCACGCGCAGGTTCCCCTGGCATCATTGTGAGCCCGTACCTCAAAATTCATAGGTTACCGATGTAACTGGGTTACCATGATACTAGAACAAACAACTCACGTCATAATAAAATAACTCCCACACATCCCCAAAAGAAATCATCACGTGACCTACCTCAAACCTATACAACCAATGTCACGCTAGGACGTCATGCTTGAGCCAGTTCAAATTCCGACCCAAGATCAGTATATAACAGAATCACTCACTTTTACGGTCATGACGTCATCTGTTTCCAGGGTTGCCAGATGATCCCTATCAAAAACAGTAGAACAGAAACCCATGGGCGGAATCAGTGGATCTCCTGTTGAAACAGTACTTCTGGCAACTTCACGGATGACACATGACACGATAATATGCAGACCGATGCAATCGAATGACAGGATTCAGTCTACTGTAGACGCTAGACACACCGATATTTTTCCCCCTCCTTCTTTTACCTCAGGTGAAGTGAGGCAACCTATTGTATACTGATCTTGATTTCGACCAACAAATAGTTACGAGGTGGCGTTTTTGATGTTTTACATCTAACCTCACTTCAGGCTCGCGGTGCCGACATGCACCGGTTGGTTCTAATTTCGTCCAGCAATTGATCATATCTTTTGGGTTTTAATATCATGCGTCGGCGTCGGGCACATCAAAATATAATATACCCGACGTTTTTGAAAACGTCACAGGCACCATATGATTGGTCGTGGCCGAATTTGGTATCCAAACAAGCTGTTGTGACCTTTGGTTCTGTATTATGTGAGTTTGAAATCAGTGTTTGTGTTTAGTTTGGACTTCTTTGAACTATACTTTTGGGTGTATTATCGTGTGTCCCGTTAGTGCGTATTTGATTAGCCGAGTGGTTAGTCCGCTTTTGAGGTAATAAAAAATAGTTTGTTTGGATATTTTCGTCTGACAGCTGACGTCATGACGTCACAGAAACCTAGCGTATAGTGAGATGTGCTGTCTATCTTAGGTTCTGGCAACCTCATGGATGACACATGACAAGATAATATGCAGACCGATGCAATCGAATGACAGGATTCAGTCTACTGTAGACGCAAGACACCGATGATGTCATATTTTTTGCCCCTCCGTCTTTTACCTCAGGTGAAGTGAGGCAACCTATTGTATACTGCTCTTGATTTCGACCAACAAATAGTTACTAGGTGGCGTTTTTGATGTTTTACATCTGACCCCACTTCAGGCTCGCGGTGACGACATGCGCCGGTTGGTTCTAATTTCGTCCAGCAAGTAATCATATCTTTTGTGTTTTAGTATCATGCGTCGCGTCGAGCACATCAAAATATAATATTATGAGGTGTGCTGTCTATCTTAGGTTATTACGTACCAATGCTTTCGCCTACTATGGGCCATTTTAAAAACCTGTCAACAATACATATATTACAAAAAAATCAGTTCAATTGTTATGAAGACATGAAAAAAAGGCTAATAATGTGAATATAACATTCTCTAGCTCTGATGATATGGTCTGCAACTTTGCAACTTCCACAGTGACTACAAAACCCGGCATTTGACTTTTTGAAAGCATCATTCAAACTTAAACTTTTATAAGCTCTAAACTGCCTATGCAGTATAATAACATGTGGTGAGCACCAAATAACTAATTATTATGTTCATGTTAGTTATTGTTGGAAAGCCCTATGAAGGCTCGCAGCAAAGTCTGGATCAATTTAACTAAAAGGGTGTATGGTGTATATTGTTCACAATCGAAGTTTTCTGTTTGTATTGAATCCACATTCCTGGGCTTCTAGCTTCTAAGTTGGCGAGATAATCACTCATTTCACGGCATTTCGGGATCAGAATCTCAACAAAACCATGCTTGGCATTTCGAAAAATGTCTCAGAAAGTGAAGGAAAAAAGTGACAATCAGAGGTTAATGTTTGTTTACGGTACAATCAGCTGACTTTAAGGTTATGTTCTGAAATGGCCTATTAAAGCTCTGTTTGTTGTTTTCCATTTTATTCAGTTCTAACTATAAATAAAATGAGTGGTAGTGGGTTGTTGTATTGGAAATGAACTTCTCTTGCAACTGGTGGATGGAAATGTTAAACTCTTGACACTTTTGATTTTGGGCTATGACATGTGACAAAAATTTTTAACCTCGAAAATACTTTCAGTGTCAGTACCAAGTTTGAGTTTTTATTGAGTTTCATGAAAAGTAACATATTTGTTGATACAGTTATACACAAATAAAACGTGAGAACATGAACTTGAACTATAAGTCAAGAACCGCCAGTACAAGCAAAAGTCATATTTTTGACATATCCTTTGCGTTCACATTGCACGAAAGACGTTATGCTTTATCCTTGTTCTACTTTCAGCAATACAAGGATAGGAGCACGCTCGTGAACTCGACACTGCTTGTCAATTGCCCTGGTTAGAACGCATGCGTCTTACACTATTCGCGAAAAAAACAGCCCTTTAGAAATCTGTATAATATATTGCAGAAGTCTTTAATAATACATTATCCAAGTCTGGCAGTTCGATTCGCATCCACTGCATTCCGTGACGCATTGTTCCGTAAAATCCTATACGTTAGTTTGTCTTCTTAACTTTGTATATGTGTTCTATGGATAGGAGGAAACATCAAAACTGATAAGCTGGCCACTCAGGGATAGAAGGAAACAGATAAGAGAAATGAGAAAAGATCCAAAAGTCGCTTCACGAAATTTTCTGATTATCCTGCTCAAAGAACTTAACATAATTCACTAAATAGCTACTACAAAAAACATATCGAGGTGAGTTCGAGTTCACGCTCTTAACGCTCCGTGCACGAAGATTTGTGCAGGCTTGAATGTACAGTTTTCGTGCTCGGCATGTTTAGAGCGTGAACTAGAACGCACCTTAGGGCACATTATCATAGGAAATACATGGGAGAATGTGCCCTTGTTGCACCGGAGTTGCGAAATTATCGACAATCTTGTTTCCAAAAATCACAAAAAGCTTCGAAGGACTTTCTTGGATACTCAGGACATGACTTTTCCACCTTGACAACCCCCCAGATATCTAAAATTGACTACCCAGGTCCTATTTCACCAAAAATTGGTAATATCTTCACGAATTTTTGCAGCGAAGTCAAAATTATGTATAGTTCTAGAACTAATATTAGACACCTAAAGTAAAGGATAGGGTGGATATTTCAAATGAAAGTGGCGTTTACAGACTTTCATGTAATTATTGTGCTGCCAAACAAGATAAGAGTTCAAGAACATCTCAATTCTTTGGAGTCGCCAATGGACAATAGATCAGCTTGGTGTTCATCTCAAAGAGTCTGGACAAATTCTCGATTTTTCTTGAAATTTTGGGATGCTACACAGTGTAACTGTGGGGAGAAGATAAGATGTTTTGGAAAATTTAGAAATGGCCAGAACTTTGGTCACCGGTGCTGTCACGCCACTGAACGAACAAGTGGGTGCGAATTTTATCGAAGCAGCCAAATTGACCAGGCTGTTTAAATAGTTCAATCGAACCAGAAGTGTGAGGTTAGATCTTGTGTTTATTTTCAGTTAGTGCAATGTGAAAGTTATTTGAATTTTTGTTTTATATTCTGACCATTATTTGTTTGAATAATTTCGCCATCTGATAATTTGTGATATATTATGACTGTGAGTACGCTCTCTCCATTTTGTTTGGTATTAACATTTAATTACTTGTTTCAGTCTTATGCTCTTGATAATGGCATGTAGCCGAAACGCACAAAGCAGCATATTCAAAGAATTTTTGTGAAGAGACTTTTGGACTTTATCCCATCTCTCTTATCTGTATTCATGGATCTTCACCGTGGAAACTTGATCGATGACCTTCTGGAAGGAAACATCAAAACTGATGAGCTGGCCACTCAGGGATAGGAGGAAACATCAAAGCTGATTAGCTGGATAGAGCCGGCACGGCATAGGAGTGTCTACAAGGACGGTTTAAGTGACAGCACAGGATTGGTCGTGTGAACAATATCTCAGGGACACGTGCAACACCGGGGCTAACAAACTCTAAGGATACGATCGAGAACTTGCCATAAATATCAATCAATGAAGCACTACCTCTAACGCGGATTCAAATAAGACTCAAACTGGGGCTTCAGACGGGGCACTGCCACCTAAGAGTACAAACAGAGACTGAGTACCTACGATGGTCCTACAAGTTGCAGGCTATTCCGTGAAGAATACACGCATCATCTTCGACTGTGAAGCTGCTCTAGCTCGAGAAGATACGACATTTTCGGTGCAACACACGGCCAGTGACCTCTAATCCATGAGAAACTTTCTGGTAGGTTTGTGGATCTGATTTAAGGGACAGAACTGGGCTTGACCGCCGAGGTTGGGACAGCGCAATAGGCTAATGGCTGCAGTGCATATCGGGAAAAGAATATCTTGGCCCCAACCAGAACAACAAAAAACAATATACAGGGTTTCCCAAAAAATAAGACATAAGGTATCTTGCAATAGACCCTTCGAACAAAGAACAACTAGAAAAAAGCATGACACCCCGATTGTGGGTGATTTGTTTGAGTCAATAACATTTTGTTCTTGTTTCGAATTTGCACGCGATGTGGCGACGTTTGCATCGTTTGAACTAATATATCACAGGTCTCAATAATTTCTATCTATAAATGACTCTAGTTCAACATCTACAGAAAACTCAGTGTTGAATAGGTATATTGAGAACTCATTTATTCCAAACATGAATTCAAATTGTCAAATGTGAAGAAAATACCTTCGTCAACGAAATCTTTTTAATACTGACAACCATGGTTCTTTGCGGTAGCCGCGTTCATGGTTTTTTGGTCTTGATCCTCAAACTTCATTGGTTGGAATCCAGCCAGCGAAAAGTGTCTCATTTGACAATGTTCATGTTATGTTATTTCAACGTATTTGTGATAAAATCTAAACAATCCAACCGTCGATGAACAAGCTCAACAAACACAGCACTTTTTTGACATGATTGGAACACAGAATCTACAGCACTATGACAAATGAAACTATTTTGACTGGAAAATGATAACTGTCACTGTGGCGCTTCTGTCAACGCCACTACAACGCTTTTCAAATAGTTTTAATCATGTATCCGACGTTGCCTTTGTAATACAAACTCCTTTTATCAACTGCTCAGTGTAAAAAATAAAAGATAACCAAGTATTCAATGACAACTAGCAAGAGTGATGAAAAAAAAGCTACACTTTCCTTGAATATTGAAAAGACATACATTTATTCGATGTCAGTGAGCTTCAAGTCATCATTATTGAAATTGTTGACGGAAAATCCGGTAAAAGGGCTTTGTGACGTGCCCCGAGATTTTCCGGGTTTGATTTCCGACGGGGATAAGGAAATTCGTTGATGTTAAATAAAATGCTCGAGCGCCACCCCCCGTATTTATGTGGTAGAGGGCCCACAGTGCCTATCGGGTAGCTTTTATGCAGTGAAGAAAGTCCAGGCGTTCGTTATTTCCAAAACTCCGCAAATTTCCGCTCTGAAATGGATATCTGAACTTTCTTGAAATAAAAACACGATGTTAATGAAAATAAATCAATCAGTCTATTTGTCCCATTTTATTATTACACTGGTTTCCAACCAGTCAATCAAATGACTAACAAACTATTCAACAATGAACTGACTTTCAATCAGCAAAATTAATCAGAAATATCACCAAAGAAATAATACTAATACGTCGGTCTAATCTCTCCCGGCGAACAATCAAAATCCCAACCAAATGAAACATGAATTTTGCAGTCTAAAACCGGCAAAATAAGACGTGAAAAAGAGGTGTGTAACCCAGAGAATTTACAGCGACGGGTTGAATTTTCACGGCGAAATAATAAGCAGAAAATAACAGCGATTTTGAAGAATTTAGTCATTTCCAACGACGTAGAGAAAAAGTATCGGGAAAACTAACGCGTACGGGATATTTCCACGAGGAGGAAAAACGGGTTTAGAGGCATAGTAATGATTCAGACGACGCCGGCGGCTGTCTGTTTTCTGGTGACGAAAGAAAATGGTTCATTAACGTAAAAAATAAACGGTTCTTGCTTGCGCGGTAACTCCAGAAGCCCCTCTGTATTTAGTTTGGTTCGCTCGTAACTATCTCAAGAACGTTGTGTCAAATTTATTATAATCTGGTTTCAAATACTGAACTTTTCTGTCTGGAATATCCCACCCGGCAACTTTCGCTCCCCTGAAATTACATTATTCAAACAAAATAAAACCCCGTGAATTTTCCTACAAACAGGCCTACTTCCACAATATAATCTAATATCGTGAAATTAATAGTTTGTTTCAAGAAAATTCACCTGAACGGAACTTGAAGAGTATTACTTTAATTCCAGCACATTACTCAAGAACATTCCATGAGCTCTCCCAGAAACAGACCTTCTCTCACAATATAATTCAATGCCGTGAAATCAAAAGTCTTGTTTTGAGAAAACTCACCTGAACGCAACCTGAAAAAGTCTGAAATATCCCACCCGGTTGATTATTCTAGTTTAACGCGGCTTAACTTTGAGAGAGTTTTGACCAAAATCCAGCACATTTTACGGATTCCGAACGTCTTACCTCGTGGAAATTAAAAAAAAGAGAATCAAAAAAAAAAGTCGCGGTTAGCTTTCGCAGCGGGTTGGGTCAGTCCATAGGTGCGGGTCCCGTTAGTCGCGATGCAGTACTGCTACTCTCGGTACTCTCGGTACCCGTACTGACTATATTTTTGGCGCTTTCGACGTTCCGAATTCAGACCAAAAAGTGGGGACTGCTTGCTTGAATTATGCGCCAAATGTGTCGTTGGCGGTTGGCTTGTGTGTTGAATAATTGATTGTTCTAACGCGTGAAAAACTGGGATGGAATATTACGGACAGACTTTAATTAATAGATCATTAATTATCTCACGGTCAACATTATTATAGAGAAAATACGGGATCTTTTGATAGATAAATAAAAGAGTTATGTAGAAATATGAATTAATCAATATGGGACGGGAAATGAATTCGAAAATTTTGCAAATTACGGTAGCAAAAATCCGGAAATTTTGTAACTTCGTCACAGCTTCCAAAAAAGTAGATATGGCAAACAAGCGGTTTGCTTTTCCTCTTTCCCTCATGTCTTCCTACATTGACATGTTCTACCCACACAACAATGCTCGCATTCATAAGACTAAACAGTTGTGGAACTGTTACTGCTCTTTCTTATGAATGGAGCGCTACTTTGATAGCAGTCTCATAAGACTCAACAGTCAACTATCAGTTGTCAAAAAGCGCCTCCGGAGCGTAGCGATAACTGTGCCGTTATTCTTCTAGTCGTTGAAACTTTTGAGGATAGGCCGCAATTATTCGTCTGATCCTAAATTATTATAGGGGATACAGGGTGAGAAAATTGAATTTTGTTTTTTTTTAATACCTTTTGAAATTATCGAGATATTTTGATAACATTTAGACAAATCTGAAGTTAAGTGCAAATATTTCGAAAAAGACTACTCCTAGCCACCCTTACAGACTATACCTTTTCCAAGCAGATATGACGAAAAAATCAATCTTCCAATGAAAAAAGAGACTACGAGTGCGTACAAAAAAGTTTTGGCTATTTGAATGAGTGAAAAGTTGTGTATTTTCAATTCATTTCCCATATTACAACTTTATAAAGCAGTTGCTTGTCTTGATTTGACTGTTAAATTTTGGGTTAGACAGGCTTATCACTACTCACATAATAGTGGACGTATTATGCATGCCACATGCCTTAAAAATTGGGTCACAATCAGAGCAAAAAGAAAGAAGCATCAATTTTTGTCAATAACACTACATTCCTAGCCAAGTTTATCAAGACTGTTGTAGGTGCCAGGTTACCACTGAAATGTATGATTAAGTTCACATCCAAGTTTGAGATCATAATAGAGATACTATCATATCATTCGATAGACAATTTCATGGATATTTCTCTGGAGCTGAAGTTTCTGTTGAAAAACAAAGATCGATTTTATCGGGATTTATTCAACTTCTTCTGACACTATCAAATATAGAAAATTCAGGCATTATTCCACAATCCCCTCTAAAACAAGAAAGAAATAAACAAGAATGACACTATAACAGCAGCCGTTCTGCACAAATCGAAATTGTCGGCTCAAATATTTTCATTCCAGGGAAATCTGCGAGCTATTCAGTTTGAATTGGAACACAATGATGATAAAAAGTATGTCGGCTGCAGTATGCGAGAATGATTGGCTGTCACAAATTTGAAAAATCTCGATGATCTCCATTAACAGATTCAAGGTGGCAAAGGGCGTAGAGCGATACTATAAATGTACAGGGTCAGTCATTGATATGGGCAAGCTAAATTGCGCCTAAACCGTTAAAGATATCGAGGTGAACAAAATGTATTTGGATGCGCCAGTGCAGCTTGTGGGAATGTTTGTCGATATATAAGGAGTAACATTTCTGCAGAGCAGGCCTCAACATAGTTTTCTTTTTAATAGCAACCCCTCTATATGTTTAGATACCTAATTGAATTCGCACCTTTTTTGGCATCCCAAATCCATTCTGTTTTTGCAATTCGCTTTGATCCTTCAAAATATATGAACTTTTTCTAGAAATTGATACGTTTGGAAGCATTGATTAAAAATACCACAGGGCACTTGGGTTTTGAGATATCAATTTGAGAGTTTGCCAGTGTTTGAGCAACTGCCTGAAGGAACCTTTTAGTGGCAATGCCTTCGATTGACATTACGGTACTACTTTGCTGTTGGACTTTGATATTGGTAAACTTCAAAGGATCATAACTGGATTTTTTAAAATAGCACCCCCTCTACTTTGTCACTTAGTCGCGTTCAGCTTGTCATTTTACGTATTTTTCACGTCGCAATTTCTTATCAAAAATTGATATTTCTGAGATTGTCTAGTTTTTCTGATAACTCATACAAATCTCATCGAAATTAGACGGAACGTGCGATGAAAATCATTTCGACGTCAAAATGACATTTATTGTATGCCTTGCAAAACTAAAAGATATCAAAGAAACTTGAATTGAGGGATCAAGTGACTAGACAATTTAAATAACAAATAAATATCGAGAACATTCAGCTGCAAATGACCAAAAAAATCAAAATGATTGCAACTTTGACATTGGTATATCAGAATTGTGTGATTTTCAGGGCTCGTTCTCTTCATTATCGATGGAAGCATGAGTTTTTCAGAAGAACAAAATTATTTCTCAAACGATCAACTTTAAAAAAAAACTGAGGGGTGGAAAATACGTGAAATGACAAGCTTAACAGAATACAGGGGATGCTATTTGAGAAAATCAAGTTTTGATGATTTGAAGTTGACCAATACTGAAGTGCCACAGCAAAATGGTACCATAATGCCAATCACGGCATCGGCATTGCCAGGAAGAGTTACTTCAGGCAGTTGCTTAAACACTGGCATCATCTAAATTTTATATCTCCAAGAGCTCTGTGGTATCTTCATTTAATTCTTGCAAACGCATCAGGTTTTGGAAAAAGTCAAATAACTTTTGAATGGCCAAAGCGAATTGCAAAATCAAAATGGATCTGAGATGCCAGAAAAGGTGCGAATTGAAATATCCAAAGATATACTACAGGTGTTGATATTTCAAAAAAACTATGTTGAGGCCTGCACTGCAGAAATAACTTACCCTCGATATTGAAAAAAAAATCACAAACTGCACTGGGGCATCCATTATTCAAATCCATGTTGTTCATTTCGATATTTTTGACGGCTTGGACACAATTTAGCTTCCCCATTTCAATGACTCAACCTGTATACTATTATCAGTAGGTACATCGCACATATCACCAAAATATCGACAAGAATGAGCGGAACGGATCATCCATTGATAATTATACAGGATAAGTCTGAAATTATTGCGCACTTTGACATGGTGAATAGAGTATAGTGGGATGACCCTTTGTCAATGAACATGTGTCCGCAAACAATTCGTTAATAAAATGATAATAACAAGGATAATAATTTAAAAAAATTGTCAGTAAATTTGAAACATCCCAAGCGTTTTTGATTAAATTAATTAATTAAGTTTTGTTTATTCTCAGGCAACAAAGCGCAGCACTTTGAGCACATGTCAAATGATTTCATGACAACTGTTCAAAGTGCTGCGCTTTGTTGCTTGAGAATAAATTAAACTTTCGAAATTTAATCAAACATGCTTGAGACGTTTCAAATTTACTGACCAAAAATCAAAATTATTATTCCTACTCCATTTTTTCTAGAGCTTGAAATAAGTAAATTTTTCTGAATCACATAGATTTTTAATTTTTATCTTGATAACGGCGCATCAAACAAGAAAAATCCTTATCACCTTTTTTGTTAAAAATTGAACGGAAAATCAGAAAATGTTTTTTTCTCTGTGAAAACTTGATGGCTAACCACTTTTTTCTTTGATAAAAGAAAAATGATCGTTCTAGGTTCGTTCCTGGAGGTTAAATTCAAAAGAATCTGTCAAGAAGAAGCTCAAGGATCCCGGATAAACTTCCTGAAAGGTTAAACAACAACGCTTGAGGGGTTTCGAATCTACAGACAGAAAACGGAATCTACCTAAACTTTCAACACTGTATTTTTTCGACGAGACATTTGCATTGTGACCTGTTTTTCGTAAACTGTCAGAAATCTCACTATACGCTTTTCATTATGAAGAAATGTAAACTTATATCCTGACTGTTCATTATCAGCCATCTGTGGAGATTTGCTTTCTGTGAGATATTTTAAAACATGACACTCGCAAGATTCGCAAGGGTCCACCTGTTCATGATTATTAACATTTTTTGAATGTTCCAATACTTTATTGACTTGTCGTACATGATAAAAATATTGTCAGTTTTTGTCACGGGAAAAGCATACACAGGATAATAAATTGAAAACTTACCAAATATACCAGAACATCTTTATCAATGAAATACATAGTTTATTATATTACAGATTGATCATATAAATAATGAAAGACATCTAAGGTTAAACCTTTCACTTAAATCTTTTCCCGGAGTCTTCAATCTGTGGACATCTCGCTTGATGCTCCAACAATAGTCAACCGTCATAATACTATCAAACAAATCAAATCAAATCAAAATATACTTTATTGTCCTAAATGTTTCACATTTGTTGACAAAGCATCACTTAATGACTATAACAAATGAAAGTAAAACTAAGAATAACATGTACAAAGAACATAAGTAAGTAAAAAGAAATAAAAACATCCCATATTCCTTGATATCGTGTGGACGGGCAAAACTTACTGAAATTTTGGAAGATGAAAGTCATTTTAGCTTGAAATTAGCTGATTAATCAAAGTCACCAAAAATAATTTTACAACTAATAATTATTGTTCTCCAGTGTAATATACCTGTTATCTCCAACACTTCACAATCCAATTTTTAAAAAATACTTTTATTCAAAATTAATACAGAGGTTATGATAAAGTAAAATTAATGTGTTCTTAACTAAATTGATTACAAAAATGAATATAAATGAATGTCCTTAAAACTAAAAAGCACTCCTATTTATAAACTAATATTGTCTATGTAGCATTGTTGGCACATCGCGGAAGATTGCTGGATCAGCGGTTCCCGTAGTGAGGCAATAAGGTGCTTGACTGGTCGCTAATCAAGGTCGTCGTATATTTTAGATATAACAACTCCCCATTTTATAAGAAAGTTGATGCATTGCAACAACTTTCACTGGTGGATTGGGTCGCATCTCAGTTCGAAGTCTTCTTCTGTGAATTCTTCTGGATGGATGCTTGTACGTCTTCTAGGGACGAGTTTTCGGAGTTTTTGGCGCAACAATGTTTGCTTTTCAGGCTTTGGAGGGTCTGAAGGGTCGTTACCATTGGTTAGGCTGAGTCTATTAGGGCATCTGCGTCGGCATTTACAGCAGATGTAAATGATTACAATGATGATGATCAGTATGAACAGGAACATGGTAAACCAGTGAATATGTTTGGTTATTAAGGGCTGGTTCAGTAGGTTGTCCAATTCATCCGAGTATTGGTTGAGCCTGTGCTGTGCCATATTGAGATCTTCTATGTTTAACTTGCTCAACTTTAGTGGTGTCAGTTCTGGGACGGCAAGTTTCTCTGGAAGATGGTCGCAGCAGTTGTAAGGAATTTTTACCGGATGACTGTTGTATGTGACGTTCTGGTATTTTTCAATTGGGTACTTGGAGTGTAGTCTTGTACTTCCAATGAAGGCATTGCAGTTTGGTTGAAGCTTCAGAAGAGAGTTTGTTCTGAGCATGTTAGTGACCATATTTCGGTTGCCGCATCGGATTGAGATTGGCAGAGGGTCAGCAACTGTGATAAGCCAGTAGTTCTGAGCGACTTCTTGTACATTGTAGTCGCTAGCCAGGAGAAGTGAAGTTTGACATGTCTTGGGAAGTGTGGTAGGTTGTCTTAAAAGCTGTGCTTCACAGATAGCATCACTATCTATTGGATATTGGAGAAGATCAGAACACATCTTCATGTTGTTCTGTAGTTGTTTACAGCTGTGTAACTCTTGTGGAGATACGTAAAGTAAAGAATTGTCATCACGCGCGATATATTTTTGAGTTGTTGGTAAAATGTGAAAGACGCCTGTTCGATTGTCCAATACTGGGATAGGAAAGATTCGAAAGAGGGTGTAGAATTCAGGTTCGATTAAAGGTATTTTCAGGATGAAAACAACTTTATTGTCAGATTGATACGCTTCTAATTCTATTATGTCAAGATATTGAGCGACTTTGGAAGTATAAGTTGGTAGAGGAAGAATGTTTCTTGAGAGAGAGCGCGCTATTTCTTGAAGGGAGGTGACTAAATCTCTAGGAGTTATTATTGAACTATGCAATATTTTTAATCTGGCGAATGTTATGGCACTCAAGATATCATTTAGAGAATCTTCTAGAAATGAATAGCTTTCCATTAGAGATTCGCAAAGATCCAAGGCTTTTATCTGACCTTCGTAAAAAGCCATGTCGTCTGAAATGAAATAGACTAGTCATAGAAAGGTTTTAGTCTATCGAAGTTTATTTTTGATGACTGATTAGTAGATAGATTTTTTACTTTTGCTGAAGTTTCATAAACTTCGGTAATTTCAAATGGTCCGTTAAAACTATTCTGAGCTTTGTCTCTAATTTGGGATTCTTTAACATATACTTTGTCACCTACTTTATACTCTGGAATTTTCTTGGATACATTCTTATCGAATCTAATCTTGGATTCTTCTTTTTGAAGGTTGGTTCTTGATCGTGCAACTTTGTAATAATATTCCATTTTGTTGTTGAGGTCTCGAATGTATTTGGAAATGAGTTGTTCTTGGTTATAAAGAGTTTCAGGAGGTCTATTAGATGTATGCCCAAATATCAGTTCGTAGGGGGTAAATCCGTGAGTTTTGTTTTTAGTGTTGTTATAACAGATGACTGCATATGGGAGAATGTTGAAGGGGTGTTCATCTGGGTGATCGGCTTTGTGAGCTCGGATCATTTCAGTGAGTGTTGCATGAAACCGTTCAAGAGATCCATTAGATTGGGGATGACTGACACTGGAAAATGTGAGTTTCATGTCAAACATCTCACAAAGGTCTTTGACAAGAGTATTGTCGAATTCTCGACCACGGTCGCAATGTATTCTTAAAGGGGTACCAAAGTGTTGAAAGAAAACAAGGAGGGTGTTTACGATTGTACTTGCTTTCTTGTCACTTACAGGGTAGGCCTGAGTGAATTTGGTGAGTTCATCTCGAATGGTGAGGGCATGGTTGCGAGTAGGAAACTCGAAGAGGTCTATGTTTATCCTTTCAAATGGAGTTTTTGGAGTTTCGGTAATGACGAGGGGAGTACTAAGGTTTTTTCGACAGATTTTTACTTTTTGGCAGATTTCGCAATTTTTTATGAATTGGTCTACGTCTTTTGTTAAACCGGGCCAATTATATTTAGTTCTTATGCGTTTAATGGTTTCATTTATTCCACGGTGTAAATTAGTTTTGCCAGAATGGTATTGGTCTATAATTATTGGTCTTTCGTCGTCATCGGGAGTTTTTACAATGTTTTGACATACTTGGATTTTTATATCTTTGTCATTGAAAATGAAAGAGAATATTTCAAGGATTGGAAGTTCGAGATTATTTTCTACTTGATAAGTTTGAGAAATATCAAATTTGTCACGGCACGTGTATAACGAATAAAAGAGGCGTGGTACTACTATGTTGTTATCATATGGTAGTGGGATTATGAAGTATTTACGATCTTTAACAGATTTGCTGTGAAGTATGTTCACTTCATTTGAGTGAAAGTTAGCATTTTCTTCGAAAATATCATTCATTATCTTTTGATGAAGATCTTCTAATTTTGCTTGGCGGAAAAATGTGACAATGTTTTTGTTAGATTTGTCTAAAAGTTGTGAGTTTGAAGAATCAATTTTTGAGTAATCAATCATTGATTTTGTTTTGTAAAGGTGTACAAACCTGTTGTATTCTTCTGTGACTTCGTCATCGTTTGTCGTGTCATTGAACGTTTCGTTTTGTTTTTCGATTGGAGGTAGTTCATATGAGGTTGATGGTTGATTGTGAATGTCGTCGTCGTTTGAAGCAAAAACGGAAACTTTTTGTTGGAATTCTGAACATTTTTGGAAAAGGTTGATTTTTATTCGAGATAATGCGTCAGCATTTTTATTAATTTTACCAGGTTTATATTCGATTCTATAATCATACTCTTCAAGCTTGAGCCGCCATCGAGCTAGACGACTTCCTGGATCTTTGATGGAAAAAAGCCAGGTCAAAGGGCGATGATCAGTAACTAATATAAATTTGCGACCAAAAAGATACGGGCGAAAATGCTTAACTGCCCAGACTATTGCAAGGAGTTCGCGTTCTATGGTGGAGTATTTGGTTTCTGCAGCGCATAGAGTTCTAGAGGCATAGGCTACAGGGAGGTCTTTATTGATGGGTCCTTGTGAAAGAACAGCGCCAATTGCGAAAGCACTTGCGTCGGTTGTTAAGAGAAAGGTTTCTTCGAAATTGGGATAGATAAGAATTGGGTCTGATATTAGAGCTTGTTTGAGCTGATTGAAGGATGTTTCGCATTCCGAGTTGAAAATGAATGGAATGTCTTTTTGAAGAAGTTTCGTGAGTGGTTTGGAAGTTTTGGCAAAATTTGGGATGAAGCGTCTGTAGTAGCCTGCTAAACCTAAGAAAGATTTTATGTCCTTAGAGCATTTTGGAGACGGAAAGTTTTGGATACACTCGACTTTGGATGGGTTAGGTTTTACTCCATCTTGGGTTATCAAATGGCCAAGATAAGCAACTTCTTTACGAAGAAATTCGCACTTATCTGGTTGGATTTTTAGGTTCGCTTTGCGAAGACGTTTGAAGACTTCTGTTAACCTGGAAATGTGCTCATTGATAGTGGGGGAATAAATTATTATGTCGTCCATGTAGACTAAGCATCTTTCGTTTTGGATACCAAGGAGGATGTTGTCCATTACTCTCTGAAAGGTGGAGGGAGAGTTCTTTAATCCAAATGGCATACGAATAAACTCGTAATGTCCATTTTCTACGGAGAATGCTGTTTTCGGAATGTCTTTTGGGTTCATTTCGATCTGGTGAAAACCGGATGCCAAGTCAAGTGTGGTGAAATATTGGCATTTTCCCAATTGATCCAGAAGATCGGAAATGTTTGGTAGAGGGTATGTGTCGTCTACAGTTAACTCGTTGAGCTTTCTATAGTCGATCACGACACGCCATTTAGGTTTGCCAGACGCATCAATTTTTTTTGGCACAACCCAAACGGGGGAAGATCACGGGGAAATTGAGGGGCGAATGATGTGTTGATCGAGCATTTTTTTTATTTGGGATTTCACCTCTTCCTTATGGACTTGTGGATAACGGTAAGATTTCGTGAAAACAGGTCTTGCGTTATTAGTGTCGATAGAGTGTTTAATTTCATTGGTGAAGGAGAGTATGTCACCTTCGAGGTAAAATATGTCAGAAAAATCAAGGCAAAGTTGAGTTATTATTTCCTTTTCTTCGATATTTAAATGTTCGGTTCTCAATTGATCTTTTATGAATGTATTCCTATCAAAAATGGTTGTATTGTCAAAATCGGGGTTAAAATTAAAAATTGTTTCATCACTGTTTAAGAATGGGTCAAGTGGTTCTATATTAAGATCTGAAAAGTCAACAGTTTTAGGCATGGCGTTTACGTTTACAATGGAAGTGTAAAATTCACCTTTTTCATTCACTTTAACCAACGCGTGAGGTAATCTGACCTTATCTTTTTCTTGCGAGTGTAGAATAGCGTCAGTATTAGTCAAATTACATGTTAACTTACATATCATTTCAGTTCTAGCATCTAATGAAATTTGATTACGTTTTCCTGTTGTACGAACATGATGTTTTTTATTTTGCTTGTGCATAAATTCCTCATTTACTTTATACAGGGGGATCGTTTTGAAATTTGTAATGAGTTCTTTAGTTTTTAAATCGATAACACATTCATAATGTTCTAGAAAATCTAAACCCAATATACCATCAAAATCTATATCAAGATTGTAAATGTACACTTTGTGAGGGTCACCTACATTGAAAGGGACAAGAGTGGAAGTATTTATGGAAAGTTTCTGGTTGGTGATACCTTGGATGGTAATATTTTCGGGGGATCGTGTTGGAAATTGTGTTGCAGCGTTTTCTTTAAAAATAGAAATTCCTGCGCCGGTATCTATGAGAAATTTGAATTTGTTGTTGCGATCGTTGATGTAATAGGGATTTTTGAAGTTTACAGTTAGAAGTTGGCTTAAAGGAATGTCTGTTCCGGGAAGTTCAGATTTGGATCCATGTTGTCCAAATTCAAGGCTTGGATTTGGGTCTGGATGTCTAAGATTGGATCTTGAAATGAGTTGTCGGGGGGTTGGTGGTCTGTAGGACGCGTTAGAAAATCCTCATAACTATTATCAATGGTTACTGCGGAATCTTCTTCGGAAAATTGAACATTTTTGTAATGTTCTTGAAAATCGTAACTGGGATACCCTGTATAGGTATTAGTATTACCAGTATTGTCGAAAGGTTCGTTGAGATGATGCAAAGGGCGCATCTGATTTGATGAAAAGTTTGGTTTTTGATATTGAGAGTTGGAATTGAATGGACGTTGTGGGTTTTGGGGTTGATGTTGTTGTCTGGTTTGACCAGAGAAATTAGTGGAATTGTTGTTGAAGTTATTTGACCTTTGAAAGTTTGGATTGAATGATGGATGGTTTGAATTGAAGTTAGAACGATTAGGGAATTGTCTACACTGGTGTGCGTTATGACCAGTGCGGTTGCATGACGAACATTTGGGGATTTGAGAGTTGGGTCGACTAATTTTTTGGGCGTTTGGTCTACCAATTTTTTTGTTCTCCAAATATGAGAGTTGAAGCTCTTTTCTGATTCTGCTTTGAGCTTCTAGGAGGGTTGTCGGATTGCTAGCACGAATTAATTGTCCTAGTCTTGGTTCTAGGCCAGTAAGGAGTGTATTTAGGGCCATAGTTTCAATAAGAGTGGTTTGGGCTTCTTTCTGGTCTCTTTTCAGAGTAGCGGATTTTTGGATGCTCGAATGCATTTTTGCATTCAGAACTTGAAGTCTATTAAAGAATGTCAAGGGTGATTCATCTGGAGTTTGTTTTAGTCTTTGAAGATCTTGGATAAGTGATGAAAGGTCACGGGAATCACCAAAGTGTAGATTTAAAAGTTGCTTGATTTCGAGGTAAGTGTTAGGATTTCTAGAATTGATTAGCTGAGCTGCTCTACCTCTAAGTTTGTTTTTAATATGAATCACCAAAAAAATTTGTTGTTGTGTAGTTGCCATATCAAACGCACAATCGCATGCGTTAATAAAATTTCCTAGAAAGATTTGGTCGCCATCAAATTCTGGGACAATAGAAAAAATTTCGGAAAGTTTGTATGGTTCTACTTCGATAGTCGTTACAGTATCTTGACTAGTTTGACGAGCTTGGGCCATTGTTACTTGATTACTTGAAAGTTTTAATGCGAATAAAGTTGTTTTGCGATAAGGATTTTTCCTCGGGGAAAATTGAAATTGGGAGATACAATATTGAAAAATCGAACAGTAAAGAAAAAATCAACAAAAATGAACGTATACGAGACAATTCGTTACTTACAAGATTGTATTCTTCATCGAGTTGTCGTGTTCTCGTTCTTGACTACCAGGGGTGTCACTAGGTGTTCCTTCCGTAGCAATAGCGAGTGGGGACTTCTCTGGTTCTTTTCTGTTAAGGGATAGGAATCCGCCGCTACCAGTTGGAGTTTCTCGTGTTCTGACAGCGTTAGACAGATCCTACCGACTGCGCCAGTTGTTATCTCCAACACTTCACAATCCAATTTTTAAAAAATACTTTTATTCAAAATTAATACAGAGGTTATGATAAAGTTAAATTAATGTGTTCTTAACTAAATTGATTACAAAAATGAATATAAATGAATGTCCTTAAAACTAAAAAGCACTCCTATTTATAAACTAATATTGTCTATGTAGCATTGTTGGCACATCGCGGAAGATTGCTGGATCAGCGGTTCCCGTAGTGAGGCAATAAGGTGCTTGACTGGTCGCTAATCAAGGTCGTCGTATATTTTAGATATAACATACCGATACCCACTGAACATTTTCAAGATTTTTGTGGAATGCAAAATTTCCTGCAAAATATTTACAAAATTTTGAAGCGTGATAGAGTGAGAGGTTGCTAGGGACTGCCCTCGGGGAGAAGATATATCTTCTCTTTTCTCGAAGTTAGTCGCAAAGGCTATGCCGACGATGTAGCAATACTAGTCATGGGCGAGCAAACCAGTACATTATCAGAAATGTTGCCTTGACATTTGAAGAAGGCTGTTGCAGAAAAATGAGCCTGTGGGCTTCACGAGGAAAAGGAACACAGGGGGCCAATTATTCAAACCCCCTATTCTTTGGACAAGAGCCGCAGGTGGCAAGAGAAGTCAAACACCCAGACATCATCCTAGAAGACAAGCTCTCATGAAACTCACACCTTCAGAAAAACTTGATCGGGAAAAACCACAATAATGCCCACAAAAAGAGCAGTAGGCAAAACTTGAGGGTTGAATCCGCGTATGGCGCATTGGCTCTACTGTGATGTCATAAGACCAGCAGTTGTCTTTGATTCTTTTGTCTGGTGGGCCAAAATCCAACAAAATCCAGAGATAAGAATGTCTTTGTATAACTGGAACTATTTCCACGCTTGTCATGGAAACCACAATCAGATTATCAAAATGGAAGCAAGAATGGGTGCTTATAGACCCAGCAACACCAGAAGCTGAATGCACTTGAACTCCCAAGGACACACCAAGATCTCTAACTCAATCACATAACCCATAATAACAATGAGAAGTGATATCATGCTGAAAATTACAAACTCTAATGCGCCTCTCAAAACACTGGGAAGACGAATCGGTGGAACAACTCGGAAGGTCATATTATGGAGCAATTTAGTACAGACGGTTCCAAAACATATCGGAGCGCAAGCGTTGGAATCGTAAAAAAACCCAACGTGAAAATGATATGAACCACTAGACGTCTGCGTTCAACGATGTCTAACGAGAGGCTATGAAGGAAAGAGAATCTTTTTCCTGAGTAATAGCCAAGTGGCTTGCAAGAACCTTGCAACTTTGGAAGCATCCAACGATTTCAGTCCATTATGGATACCAGGAAACAAGGGGATAGATAGCTGGTAATGTGCGAGTGGACCAACTGACACGCAAAGCTGGAAATACAACACTGATGAGATCAGAACATGACATCTAAGTACTAAGGGCCGGTTGCATAAAGACTATGAACTGTAGTTCATATTATGTTCATACAACCGGCTCTAAGTCCTCTATAAGAGGCTGACTGAACTGTTGCTCCAAAAAAGAACAGGAAGCAAGATGGTGTCAATTATCAGGACTGAAACACGGTGAAACAATGATGGCAGAGGAAATACAACCATCACCTAGTGGAAGGCTACTGGAACTCAGGAGAAAGCAGCTTAGGAAAGTAACAGGAATGATAACTGGACACTGTACCCTGAGAAAATATGATATGTATACCTTCAACGATGAACCCATATGTAGGCTCTGCAATCAAGAAGAGGAGATGGCCTCTCACATCGTCTCTGAATGTAAAGCACTGACGTTTTAGAAAAGGGATAAAATTGCTTGTGTGTTGTGGATAAAAACGTAACAAGTGCTTCGTGATATGTGCGTTCATTTCGAATTGGTCAAATTTTCTGGAATGAGTCTAAAATAAATGTTCATTTTGCTATACGATTATTTAATCCGGAGACCGAAGGAAAATATTGAAGTATTTGTTTGAAATGGTTAAAGTAGCCCAAGTAGCACAAATGTGTTGAGGATTGTTATATACCGGGCTATATAACAATTCCTAATACGACTCTTTTATTTTGAAACTAACTGATATCCTTTAATATGACACTTATGAAAATGAAAAAGGCGCAAATTTATAAAATAATTGTGTCCGGTAAGAGCTTTATAACGATCGCCTGTGATAATTATGAAACAGTATTTAGAATTTAATTGAAACATTACCTGATAGTTGTTCAAGTGAGCTGTAAGTGAAGTCCTGGATCCTCCTAAATAACGTTTTTGTATTTCTGGACATCACTTTGAAACAATTTTACCTTGGCTTTCACCTTTTGATTCCAGAGACATCACAACTAAAACTATTTTTATTTTTCCATGATAATACTGTCGACCAAAAGGTTCTGTTGAAGTATTCTCTTGAATTATTTTGTTGATGGCGGCTTGGGAAAGATTGCGGAGTTTGGTTTGATTAAATTTGATACTTTCACTTCACTTGAACACTTTGGATTGTAAAATACCCTTGCCGGGCCAAGTTTACTGACATTATACAAATATATTTGTGGATTAATTGTCAAGCCCTTCTGATTCGGCATTAATCTATGATAACAAAAATTATGATTTTCATTTTTTTTTTACCTTTCAAGCTTGTGATAAGACCATTTATCACTGGCTGGCGTTCTATCATCCTCTGGATGGTTAATCCAATGTGACAAGCAAATCTTTCAATAGGATTTATTGACGGTGATGTCTTTTTTTCCATTTATGACAATATGGCTGCCACGAATACGGAGTCCATATTCTTTTGCACAACTGGAAAACATGGCGTTAAGTACTTAAGCGTTTTTATCTTTGAAAATCATACTTATAAAAGTAACATGTGTTGGGAACGAGTTTTATAAAACCGTTCTGATATGTAATTTGTTATATAAAAGTCGTCACGATGATTGTGTAGTTTTTATATTCAAAACCTTAGTCTATGATTCAAACACCTTTTATTTTGCCAAAATTGTTGCATATAACTATTATTATTATCTTTAACAACATTTTTGTCAAGAAGGGCTTATAAACAATATGTTATTCAATTATTTCATCTAAGTTTATATAAGTCTGTCATTTACGTAAAGAAGTTCCGGTTCAGTTTTTTTGCAAGTACCGCGTACGTAAGGATAATACCACAGCTGTTCCAAGGATTTTACACATTTTTTTCAGCAAAGATATAACACATAATACGTCCACAGTTCACTGATGTCGGTCATCTTGTTCATGATTGATTCTTCAGATTCTAAAAGGACATTTCCCATATTATTATTCACATCTATTTGGATGATTATATCTTGAGCGGAACTTAAAATTTGTTGATACCTAGTTGGCTTTAACTTTTTTTCTCTAACACCTAGGTATACAATTCGTTTTTTTCGAACAAGAGATCTGAAAATATCACACATGGATTTGTAAAAAGATAGGTTAAGTAGCTAGGGAAGCTATCCATATAGGTAGGATCGCATGATATAAAGTTGTATTTTAAAAGCGTTTTTCATTTTATTACCTATTTTAAATTATCATACACAATCCTTGTTGAACACAACAATAAAACACTTTTATTAAAGTTGACGCTTAAGTGAAAATATCTCGAAGTGTGAATTATTTAATAGGTGAATCGCCAGAACAACTATAAAAACCTGTTTTAAAGTTGTTACATAAAATAAGAGATGATTCATATTGACGTATCTGGCATACCCAATAAAACCATTCTGAATCAGTTATAAGACAAATTGGGCTTGAGCCTAAATGATTTTATAAGTTTTGATTTATAAACATTTCGAAGCACATTTCATACGAAGCTTTTGAAACTGCTCTATTTATAAGTCTCTACAACAACTATTAAATGCTTTAATAAAATATATCTGTTTTTTAAGCATAATTGTTGCCATCGCGAGGTTAATTCGATTATTCACTCTCTGAGGAAGTTACAATAAACAAGATATATAACCATTCTATCTAATAGCGAAATGTATGTGCTACTTGGGAGGAACTTGTACTAAGGTATTGAGAATTTTGAGTAACTATCTCCACATTCAAAACATTGCGTGTATCAACCGCCATGTGTCATTTAACATTACGCTCAAGTACGCTGTTCACGGAGGTCTATAGTGCCTACGCTATAGACCCTCTCCGAACAGCGAAAATAGCATTTGCGTTGTATAGCGCGATAGCGTATTCCCCGAACACGCCCCGCGTATTTAAGTATGTAGCATTATAGGCTTGGGAAAATGATGATGTGATCATTTTTCCAAGTGATATATTATTTATGAGTAACCTTAAAAATTGTTGATGTAGCTATTGAAATACTCAACAATAAAAATTAGGCTCCAACAATGGTCCCCCATTTCCAAGTGATTGATAAACCCGAGTCGTTCTCATAATGGATATTTGACTACAATAAAAATAATTATCCTCTCGTTTATCCCAGTCATCCTCCACATAAATCATAGCCATTGACATTTATGAAGATCCACTACTCTTTGCCAATCTTTATCCAGCAAGCCAACTTATCACTCATTCTCTGCTCTCGATTTCTTGAAAATACAAAAGCAAGACAAACACTGCTTGATAATGGAGCTCTCGGAACATCATTGTGATTATTGATCTTTGAAATGATATTTATGATGCTGGGTTGTTCGTGGATGATATATGATATTTGAAGATGAGCAGGTATTTTGACAAGCTATTAGTTTAACGATTGAGAATGTTTCATTCAGTTTGTCATTTTTGAGTGAGTATATTCATTGCAAATAGTGACTTCTGAAAATGTTTATTTTGTTTTTTGTTCTAGCAGGACTGCTCTCAATAGAGCAATAGGTTTTTAATGGAATACAATTTTGTCGCACTTGAACGTATGGCTATCGGCACAGCTTTTAAAAGAATCAAGAGACGGGCATTTGTCATTATCAAATGGACTTTTGAAGTTTGTCAATGCATGATTGTCGACATTCGCTCAATGCCATTAACTTGCCAACCACTATTGTTGAATCTCTTCAACAAAACACCCCAAAAACATGAAGTTTTTGGGTTGGGTTGAAACTCATGCTCGCCAAAAAGATTGAGTGATAGCCAGTTTTTTAGATCGCCAGGCTCACATCAAATTCTCTTAGTTTAAAGAAGCTAACTCAATAATAGAAAAAAAATATATTTTGACACTCCCTCATATCAACAAGAATGACATCAAGGACTGTTCAACGAATAAAACTGTCACTATAAACTACAGAGTGACCAATTTGGAAGCGGGCCATCCTCTTGAAATTCTTATTTATGAAGCGATTTTGATTTTTTTTTTGTAATATCTAGAGTGAAAAGGTTTATTTTGAGGTCAGACGGCAATTCAAGGCCTAGTAGATCATATTTAGAGGCTCAAAAATCCAGAATTTATTTTAGCGATTTTTTAAGGTAAAATCTGCCTACGCCACTAGATTCGTCACACCTTAAAATGGATCTTCACCAAATTCCATGAAGAAATATTCGACTTGATAACGCATACGAGTTTTTCATTTTATCGAATGACATGCCAAAATTGGTATGTTCGGATACCAACAGTGATAATTATAACAAACCATAAACAAAAAATGGCAAATTTTGGTGGTATTACAATGGTGACCATTGCCGAAGTAGTAGAGACGATGCTGCAGATGCTGTAGCAGAACAGCAAAGGCCCTTCTACCCTCATGTCGATGCATTTCAACTTGGAGATAGACAATGAATCAGAATGTTTCGTTTAACAAAAGAGTTAGTTCTAAAGTGATCCGACTACTTTCGCCCTATATAGAGGAAGGTAGAGAGCCTGCTTATCAATATTGAGACAAAAGAGAACTTTGACTTTGAGAAAACCGACCACTACATAACACCGGTCTTTTGCTCCTCGAAAAAATATCCCATCACGCTCGAAATTAATCTCACGAACTCAAACATACGCGTCCAGAAAGCATTTTTTCGTGAAACTTTGTGAACTGCTTCCTTATGTCAAGTGTACTAACTCCTGAAAATAGTCACTTGGGGGGTGGCCATGTCTTCGAGGCGATATATAATTTGGTGGCCGGGTATACCATTCTTTCAGAAGCAATATAGACAATAATTTTTTAAAAAAATCAGAACTGTATGTATGTAATTCCATAACCTCCAGATGTTCAACATATAGGCCATTTCAGAAAATAACCTGAAAGTAAGCTGATTGTACCGTTAGCAAACATTAACCTCTAATTGTCACTTCTTTCCTTCACTTTCTGAGACATTTTTCGAAATGCCAAGTATGCAATATGGTTTTGTTGAGATTCTGGTCCTGAAAAGCTGTGATAATGCTGTTATCTCGCCAACTTAGAAGCTAGAAGCCCAGGAATGTTGATTTAATACAAACACAAAATTTCGTTTGTGAACAACATACACCCTTCTAGTTAAATTGATTCAAGCTTTGATGCGAGCCCTCATAGGGCTTTCCAAAAATTACTAACATGGACATAATCAGTTATTTGGTGCTTACCACAAGTTATTATATTGCATAGGCAGTTGAAAGCTTATAAAAGTTTTAGTTTGAATGATGCTTTCAAAAATTCAAAAGCCGGGTTTTGTAGTCACTGTGGAAGTTGCACAGTTGCAGACCATAGTATCAGAGTTGAAGAAAGTTATATTCACATTATAAGCCCTTTTTTTATGTCTTGCCAACAATTTAACTGATTTTTTTAAAAAATATGTTTTGTTTACGGTACAAGCCGTCAATTTTGACGTTATGTTGACAGGTTTCTGAAATGGCCAATGAGGTTTCGGTGGTCATCAAACCATGCGTGATTTTTGATGGCCAAATATTTTCGTCAAAAATGATTCACTGTATTGTTTTTGAAAGAATGGTGTACTTGGCCACCAAATTACAAATCGTCTTGTAAAACTGTCAGGTGATAAAGATTAAGAGGTTGCGTGTGCGAAGACATGGCCACCCTCAAAGTTACTATTTTTAGAGGTTAGTACACTTGAAATAAGGAAGCAATTCACAAAGTTTCACGACTATATGGATCACTTCGAAAATACCACGCTGTACTGGGGACTATAAACGATATTGACAAAAAAAATACACACAGAAATGATATTTTTTATTTAAATATTAATTCATGAAATCTGGTACAGATCCATTTTAGGGGACAAAAGATTCAGTGGCATTGGCAGATTTTTTTTTAAATCGCTAATATGTTGTCTGGATTTGTAAGCCTCTCAAAATGCCCTAGTAGTCTGGGTTTTGAAAAAAAACTGGACGACGTAAGGCCGCAAAATGAACCATTCCTCTTCCTACATTTCAATAAAAAAAATCGTCAAAATTGATCCATAAATTGAAATGATATGAGGGTGGCCCACTTTCCAATGGGTCACTCTGTATAATAGATTAACGGGACTCTATTCATTTAAATTAAGTACTACTTGTCTGCTGAAGAAGTATTATTTTTATTTTGTTCTCGAATTCAAAATAACTATTCGTTACATATTTCTTTTTGACCAAATATTTCGAAGAGGTACATAATAATGATAATATGAATATCTAGTGACTACTAACTAACCCAAACTAACCCAAAATATGGAACAAATTCATTATTAATTCGGGGTTCTCATTTTCTGGCAAACGCTTGGATAATTCGATTTTCATTTTGTATGCGGTTTCTTTTTTGTCAAAATTATGTATACAGGGTGCATTCAAAATAAGTTACTTCTTTTTTTGAATAAGAACACTCATGTTTCATTTCATTTTTGAATTCTACGTAGAATCAGAAGTATATTTTATAAAATACACCACATACTGAGGAGAACCACCTATTCAAAATATAATTTTTGATTCATGTTAATTTTGTCTCTGAATGTCCCATACAACTTGTATAAAATAACGGATCATTCCATTTCTTATGAAATTGATTTTCTGTGACATTAGAAGAGTTCCGTAATTTCGTGAAAGTAGAATACAGTTCATTTTTTATTTAAAGTTACAGTGACAGATCAAAAATGTAGGTTAAAGGTTTACAAACATGTTCTTTCACGACATTCATAGATTGAACTGTGATTCGATTTATTTTGCTATGTTCAAAATGTATTTGATTTGATAGAAAAAAACGTTCGAGCATAGACAGTGATGATAATTTTGAAATTGATGATCAAAACCCTTCTTTAATCGAGAAAATGAATTTTATAATCAATCATTATATCATCTCATTTCAATAGGTGAGCACTTTATGACACTTAATTTTTTTTTGCCAACCTTAAACCTCCACCTTTGATCTGTCACTGTATCTTTAAATAAAAAATGAACTGTAGTGACCGAAGAAAAGAAGGGATAATGGATGGTTGCCAGGTAACGATAGATAACAATAGGAGAATTGGAGATTTTTGATTGAGTGAAGGGAAATAATTGTGAATTGTAGTGGTAAATCAGATATATCAGTAAAATGAAATTTATTATAATGTTGATTATCCAATGTTGATTATCCAATTTGTACTGATGTTTTTGATTTATTGTTCTGTAATTGTATCCACTGTGTTTTAATAAACCGTTTCATGCTGCGTGAGCAACTTTGATTCAAATTAAAATCAAGGAAATCCAATTGATCTTTCCGTACTGGAATTTTTGGTACTACAACTGTTGATGCTTCATGCTTTATGCATGCTTTATATTGACTGGACGGATTTACTAGAGTTGAGTTGCCTCCCGTATTATGGGACCTCATGTATAGGCTCTAGATTTGACATTTTATCACCCTGACGAGTGAATATCCTAGTAATACAACAAATCTCCTAGCCATCATCTAGAAATATTTATTCAATTCACGAACTATAACTGAGTTGCCTCCCGTATGGGACCTCCATATTCTCAACAAACAATCTTGAGATATTGACTCAATTTAACTGAGTTGCCTCCCGTATGGTACCTCAGTATTCCCTGGTTTCGACCCCATGACGAACTGTATATTTGCTTGAGCGTGGAACCTCAAGTTTCGATACGAGAGATTGTGCGTTTCTCTGCCGTGCTCTTTCCCCGCATGAATTTCAGGTTGAGTACGGCACTTTTTTCATCATATTTTTAATAAAGTAGGGTTTCTTACAAGTACGTGTTTGATTTGAAAATCCCACCTTCTAATTCAAACTTCCCAAATTATTGTTTTGTCGGGCGCATTCGAGGTAAGTGGCTTTATGCAAATCACAACGTAGGTGTCTTTTCTTTTGATCAAACTTACCTCATTCAACTTTGTTGAACGGACCGACCCGGGGCTGTTATACTACAATATCTTTATCCAACCGTTTTCGAGAAAATTACCTTATAAATCCGTAATATTTCTTCTTGAAAAACAGGTTGATGTTCTTATTGGTTCAATAATTGCATGATACTACGACAAACAAGATATGCTCACTAGCCGAACGAGTTTCGAACTGAACTGCGCATCAAGCTATCCGGTGACCCAATTGGATAAAATAGCATTGGAAAGCATGTCTTATATTGCGATTTTGTTGAATTCTGATGATTATAGTTGGTTATTTACCCCAAAATAAATAATATGTATTTAGTTGGTTATCTATCTATCCAAAATTGATAATATAACGCAAATCCCACCAGATTGGTTAAATAGTATTTAAAAAAAGATCATATTTTCAATTTTGCCGTTACATTGGAAAAACATTTTTTTTAGTTGGTTTTCGACGTTAGAAAAGATGTTCGAAGTGAAACTTTTTTATGTGCGGTGGGAGTGGAATTTCAAGGTCGCGACACACTTGGTTCTTTGTGGTTTTGTGTGGTTTTTTGTGATTCTATGTTCTTTTCTTCCTTCCTTTGTGGTTTTATGTGTTTCTTTGAGAATCTATGTGGTTCTTTGTGATTTTATGTGGCTCCATGCATCTGGTTATTTTTTGGTTCAATGTGGTTTTTGTTGTACCATGTGGCTTCTTTTGGTTGTATGTGGTTACATGCGGTTTTGTGGTTCTAAGAGGTTTTTTGCTATTCTATGTGGTTCTAAGAGGTTTTGGCATGTGGTTTCTATGGTTTTTTGTATTTCTACTTGGTTCCATGTGGTTCTATGTGTTTTTTTGTGGTTCCATGATGTTTTTTGGTTCGTTGAGTTTTTTTTGTTTTTCTATGTGGTTCTATGTGTTTTTTTGTGGTTCCATGTGGTTTTTCAGGTTCGTTGTGTTTTTATTAGTGATTCACGGCTTGACTTGATTTTCAAGCTACTTGACTTGACTTGACTTGACTTGAAATCAAGTCAATCTCAAGTCAAGTATCTGTTTTTGGAATTCAAGTCAAGTCAAGTAGTTGGACATCAAGTAGCTTGACGATCAAGCCCAAAATATTCAAGCTACTTGAGTTTGATTTCAAAAAATGTACATTTCATAACAATAATCTGAACTGCCCAAACGTAAAAAGAATAATAATCTGAGTACAAAAAAAAAGCAAAATATAAAAAAACAAACGGACATACTTTGTTAAATAATAAATAATAAAACAACAAAACGAAATGATGTAATAATACAAAAAAACAAAAATGAATGCAGTAAATTATTATTGTTGTTTTCGCGGCAGGCCGGCAGGTAAGCTTCTTAAGCTACGTTCCTGACAATCCTGACAGTTGACAGTAGTGACATTGGCAGGAATGACGCATATCACCGCATCGATCGGAATCAACATTGCCAAGCTGCATAATTGTCTCAAGTTTTCGGTTTAATGCCCTACCAGCTATACAGCTAGGATTTAAATGTAGCAGAGCTTACAGCTTGTCATTTTTCTACCGGGCGTTGACTTCGACCATGGAAAGCTATCAAATTGAAACTAAGCAGAATCAAACTGATTCCTATATCTTGATACTTGAAAAAATCGAAATTAATATTATCTGGCAGAAATAATAAGATGCTTTGGTCAGTCAGTCATAATGATAATTATTGCTCAATTATTAGAATAATCATAAGAATTATTATTATTATGTACATTTTAGATAAAAAGTGGAAAAATACGTAAGTACCACGGAAACGAATTTGATATGTGATGATACATTATACTTATTCACTTATTCGAATGTGTACTTAGTTCAAAGATTCTGGAATAAACCTTATAATGTGTGTCTCATTTTTTGCGCAGTTGTTGATGCAAATTCATAAATGAATTGACTTACTAATTATTCTTAATCCTAATAAAAAAATCCTCAAAATAGTTATATTTCGTCTACATAATATTAAATTGTTTTTATTGTGTGAATATGTAAGTATGTACCGTACCTATGTAGGTATAATATGTAATTTGATTCTGATTAGTTTCAATTTGAAATTAATTTTTCTTAATTTGAATTCATCAAATCTTAATTCGAAGTTGAAGAGGTCGGTATAGATGTTTCCACAAGTGCCTGCTTGCTGTAAGCTCAGTGAATCTCCTGTGTACATTTCACGTTATCAAGTATCAAGTAGCTTGATTTCAAGTCAAGTCAAGTCAAGTATAGTCCGTTTCACGAGGGTTTGTACTCACGTCATTGATTGTCTCTCCTTTTCTAACTCATGGAGAGGTTTAAAAACAGACTGAAACAGAATTAATGACGTAATAAACATCGGTCGTTACTAGAATCCAAAATGGCCGCCGAGCAACAGCTGATTTCTATCATCTCTGAATAATAATAGCCTAAACTTTGGTTATGTGATCAAGTAATTAATCAAAACAATGTTGTTGTCAAAACACAAGTCAGTTAACTTCATTTCGTCTATGGTTAACTTCTCCAATGTCACAGTTTTGTTGTATAAAGTACCTTGTCGGCATTCAGAATGTGAACAGAATACGATAAAAAAGCTTGTGGTCTACTTTACAAAGGATGGAGATGCTGAAAAACCTTTTTTACCACTTGAGGCAGTTTTGGAGGTGAGTTATTTCATAAAACTAGTTCTTTGTACCTATTCATTTCCTATTTTATCTCCTGAACTTTTGTAGAGAGTATCTGATGCCCTTTGAATTGAAATTACAACTCTTAAAAGATCAGTTCTCATGGAATCAGAATTGATGAGGACTTCAAGGCATCCACGTTAATCGCAGTCCAGAGATCAGAAAGATTGATGGATTATTGGAGCAGTCATGCGTTGTTGAGAGAAGAATAAAGACAGGGCTAGTATTGTTATTGAATGAATATTTTGAGCAGGCAGAATTTGACATTATTTAAGTTTATATTCAGTTCGTGTTCATGATTTCAGTCTCCTCATCTATGTTCCGCTGGTACTTGTTTGTAATAAAATTAAGTTTATTATTTTCTTCTCCTATAGTAAGGAATGTGACTTATTTATCACCTTATGATTGGGCAGAAGGTGATGTCTTGCAGCTGATAACTGATCTGAAAAATGTTTCCATTTTTCACTCCCCCTCAAATGTCCGTTATTTCATGAGTTAGGCATAAAAAAATTATTGATAATTTATCATTTTTTTATAACTTAAAATAACGGCTATTAAGGCGGTTTGCAAATTACAAGGAAAATCCTTTACTCCGCATTTTCAAAAAACACAATAGTCTGATGCTTTTTTCTTTTGGCACTATCATAAAACTTGGAAAAATACATACCTACACTCTGTAGAATCAAAATATACACTCACGGTCGGATAAACAGCACATGCCTAAAATTTGATAAAACGTTGATATTATAATATAATATAATAATCGTTTATTAAGCTAATAAGCTTTACAAAGTCATCCTGCTCCAGTTATCAAAAAATTATTGGTGCATTAAAATGGTTCAAACAATCTGTCATTTGATCGGTCATGGCGATTTTATTCAAAATATTGTTCAGGTCTCTTTGTTCACGTTACAAAAAAAATGTGTAAATTCTGGAAAAATTGGTTAGCACCATCCAAAAGGGAAAATTTGTGTACCCTATGAAAATCGAAAAGAATCGCTGGTTTAGTGAACTGACAAATGGATTCAAGTTCTTTAATGCACCATTACATCTTTGATAACTGTTGCAGGATCAAAGTGTTATCAAGTTTTAGGCTGTTAATCTACTTTTGGCCACCAAACTCATGTATCAAATTTCGTTTACCTAATAATTCATAAAAAAAATGCTGACTAGCTGATTTCTCGTGGGTTGATGTTCATCCAGTGATGAGGGGACGTCTACTGATAAGAATAAAACTCGACTATTGTGGGTTTTTGCGATAATGGTGCTTTCTTAGTTTTTTATTCAAACGTGTCTATATAGCAACGATTGCTTATTGGTATACTAAGAGAAGTCCGTTTTGTGAACTATTATAAATAGAAAAAAACCCTTTGCAAAAACACACAATTGTGGCGAATGTATCCCCCAAAAAGATCAGCTCCTCAGCAATTTTTTTTTCAATAATGATATTTCTACTGGACGAATGTATGGTTGAATGTATTTTTGCACTCTCTCGAGCTTGCAATCCCTCCATGTGAGGATTTTTCAAAAACTACATATCTTGGAATTTCATTCTACATGATTTTCTTAATGCACAAACAGAAGCGAACTGGAATAGCGTTGAGTCTAATGGTTGAGTCACAAGCAGTGCACGCTGTAAGCTGCCTAGTCTAACGATCGCTCGCATCCGGATGGCGGATATATACACGCGACTACGCTTCCAATGGATGACCAGCCCGAATCCAAAATCTAAATGGAAAACAAATCTGAACGTGTTCTGGAGAGCGTTTTGGAACATACTTGTTCGGCTTCAATACAAAATTTGAACGCTCTTGAAACTATATGAATTAGCTACGACATACGTTTTTTTTCAAGTAATGACGTCATCTATGACGTGAGTATGAACCCTCGTGAAACGGACTGTAGTTCTGACTGTAAATCAAGTCAAGTCAAGTAAACATTTTTGAAATGCTTGAGTTTTCAAGTCAAGTCAAGTATCTAAGAAAATAGTCAAGCTACTTGGCTTGATGAATCCCTAGTTTTTATGTAGTTCTTGTGGTTCAATGTGTTTTTTTGTGGTTCCATGTGGTTCTTGTGGTTATATGTGTTTTTTTGTGGTTCCATGTGGTTTTTAGTGATTCTATATGTGTTTTTTTGTGTTTCTATATGTGGTTTTTGTGGTTCTGCGAAAGATTTCTTTTTATTCTGTGTTTTTTTGTGGTTCCATGAGGTTCTTGTGGTTCTATGTGTTTTTTTGTGGTTCGATGTGATTTTTCCGGTTCGTTGAGTTTTTTTTGTGTTTCTATGTGGTTCTAGGTGTTTTTTTGTGGTTCCATGTGGTTTTTGTGGTTCCATGTGGTTTTTAGTGGTTCTATGTGTTTTTTTTTTATTTCCAGGTTCGTTGTGTTTTTTTTGTGTTTTTATGTAGTTCTTGTGGTTCTATGTGTTTTTTTGTGGTTCCATGTGGCTTTTGTGGTTCTATGTGTTTTTTGTGGTTCCATGTGGTTTTCAGTGGTTCTATATATGTGTTTCTATATGTGGTTTTTGTGGTTCCATGCGGTTTTTCTGGTTCTATGTGGTTCTTTGTGGTTTTGAGAGATTTTTTGTTATTCTATGTGGTTCCATGTAGATTTTCTGGTTCTTTGTGTCTCTATGTGGTTCTGTATGTTTTTTTTGTGGTTCCATGTGGTTTTTCTGGTTCCATTGCGGTTTTTCTGGTTCTATGTGGTTCCTTGTGTTTTTTTGTTTTTCTACATGATTTCATGTGTTTTTTGTGGTTATGAGAGATTTTTTTGTTATTCTATGTGGTTCCATGTGGTTTTTGTGGTTGTATGTGTTTTTTTTATTCTAATTTGATCTTGCTTTTCAAGGTTAGCGGGTTTCTCTTCAGATATACCGGATATGCGATACGCACATAGTGCTCACAAGTTTTTTTTATAAGAGTACCTATAATTATGTCGGAAAAATAATTTTCTATAAATAATGCATTACTATACTTACTGCATGATTCGAACTTGTTAATGAGAACAGTGTTAAAATGATACATACTTTTTTTTTAATATAGCATAATTCTTGCGAATAAAAACGTAAATAGTAACATATCTATTAAATTCCCTGTTGATCTAGGGTGAAGTGGGTAGTTAAAACGACTTTGAAGTTATAAATTATGTTTTAATAAATAATAGGGTTTATCATTTAGGGATCTGCAATGATGAAAACGGTTTAGAAAATATACAAATATAAATATACTTATAGTTGGTAAGTAAGTAACCTAAGTGACATTATTGTTTAGCCGATTTACAAACCGATTACAAATTCCAATTTTTTGCCAGAATTACTGGGATGTAGCAGTTATAAAACTCAAAATATTACAATATAGTGTACAACTGACAATTATTAACAATAAGAAAATAAAAATTAGGACGAACACGTTCTTTTAGAAGTCGTTTGAATTGACACAGGTTATCACAGTCCTTAACAATATTTGCTAACTGATTAGGTATAATTAAGGAATTCAACATCATTTCTCCGAAATAAAGTCATAATAGTTTTGAATGTTGTACGAGTATGTCTTTAATACCCACTTAATTCTATCACAGATATATTCAGGCAACAGTTTTCTTTATATTTTAGATATAAATATATGAACATTAAACATAATTTTTTGTTCAACAGACAACTTAATATTGATTACCTAGATCTAATATTGATTCAATAGGTGTATAACGATTACATTTCCAAATCAGTCTCATAGCTCTATTTTGCACTTTTTGTATCACATCAGCTTTACTTATTGGGTAGATCAAATAACAGAATACAGTAGTTGAATCATACTTTTCATGGCTACACATATATTTTTCTAGGAGCAGATTCAGCAATAATTTGATGTGTACTCGGAAAAAAAATTAATCAAGGGTCTAAACTGTTGATACACCGACTATTTTTGAACAGAGTTTATTATCATTATTATTATTTGTTATTTTAAAAGCAAGATATTCCAAGTAGTATGAACACAATTATATCAATAAATAGGAAGGAATGGCTATGTTGCTCATCTCGGAATAGCAAAAAGGAAAAATAATTTTGTAGTACTCTGAGCAAATCAGTTTATATCAAAATAGCTGGCAAAGCGCTTTCGGTAATAAGCCCCAATAGTCAGTGTTATGTACAGGTGACCTTATTCATCATCATCAATGTGATGATCATCGTGTCATTACGTGCTTTTGTTTAATGTTATTTTAAACCTGTACACGTTTTGCTCAATTGACCATAGTAATTACGCCAATATTCAGCCATAATGGACCATTTTGTTTGACCAACAAACACTCGAACAAACACCTTTGAAAAAGAGCTCAGATGATCATCACATTGATGATGATGAATGAGGTCGCCTGAACATAACACTGACTATTGGGGCTTATTAGCCGAAAGCGCTTTGCCAGCTATTTTAAAATAAACTAATTTGCTCAGAGTACTACAAACTTTTTCCTTCCTGCTACAATTATATCATTTTATCACTGAATTTGCTCATAGCTAACCTCAGCCCTATAAAATGTATTCAACCTTAAAAAATCTAATAAAGTAGGTACTCACATGTTGATTATATTATTATTTTCATGTAGGTACATAGTCTTTTTTTTTCATCCTTTCATCCCGGTCTTTCTGTTGTGTGGTTTTGGGTTTTCGAAGTTTTGACAGGTTTAGTGAAGGTATAGCATCTTTCTTGAGTTTCCATTTATTTTTGGGCAATTGCAAATGTCTGTCTTTGTCACAAACGTCTTCTTCAGAAAAATAGTTTGAACATATTCTAGCATATTCAACATTAAAACTGTCCTTTTGATAACACTTCTGTATCTATATCTTGCGAATATACTTGGATGTTGGAAACCGAAAGAGACGGTATTTACACGGACGATTTTCTTTATTTTTCTTATTGCTGCTTCTGCAGAACATCACGGCACAGTACACCATCATCAAATTATGCGAAATTCACGAAATAATATAATATTAATTATATCACACAAATATCAGGACAACAATATTTACATTGCAAACTGACAGAAGCTGGACAACATAACCTCACAAAGGTCACCCGACAAAATGCGCGTGAGCTTATCTGTTTGTCGTAGTATCCTTAATAATTGAACCGAATATCCAATTAGCAACGTGAACAAGAGGTAACTAAGCAACTCAACAAAACAGAATCGCGTATTTGCCTATTTTGATATTCATAGCAAAAAGGAAGCAATATGAACAGATGGTTGATACGCCATTTTTGTTTTAGTTGGTCACCACTTTTTAACGTTATTGAATAGAAATTCAATTCAATTTTTCATCTAATAAAAACATTATTCAGTTTTTAAATAATTGATATTATGGTTTTTAAATGAAATTTTCTCGAAAAAGGTTGGGTTTAGGTATGGCGTATGTCAGAATTTCACGCAGAATTCAAAAATGAAATGAAAAATACATGTTCTGATTTGAAACAAGGAAGTTGATGGTCGTAACTTATTTTTGGTTCAACAAATCAAAATCGACGTGTCCAAGCGTTTTCCAAAAATCAAAAACCTGAATTTAAAATGAATTTGTTCCATATTTTAGCTGGTCACTGTAATATACCAATACATTCCTCAGAGTATATTGAGTTACATTATTTTTGTAGAGTTTGTTTTGAAGCTTTTAATTAAAAGTAACACGTAATTCTTGATTGTCTTGGGGACTGTGGATCAAGTAAGTCAAAAAATGCGAATAAGTTGGTATACAGGGTACCTCCGATCAAGTCGGCACTATTGCTAACTTCTTTATTATTGAAGATACGAGGTCTTTCAAAAAAGAGAACAAGTAGTATTTTTTTGCGGATTAACGTTATGCTTACAGAAAAACAATTGAACAAGGCATTCTGGAGTCATTTCAAAAAACGTTTTTTTTTTTAAATGGGACACCGTATATATTTTTATCATAATTGATCAGCTACTCTTTTTTGAACATAAAAGGTTTGTATGATTTTTTGTTTAAAACCAAAAATAACAAAGTCATGCGTATTTTTCTCGACTGATTTATAAACGTCAAAGTGATAAGTTTCCATGATTTAATTGTCTCAAGATGAGCTTGACAAACAAAATATGTTTAGCACGATATAATAAGCTCGATAGCAAACATGGCAGCCGATATGTACTATTTTGTCAACATTTTTGATTTCATGGCAAAGTTTCCAAAAAATCAAAAAAAGCATAACTCCGTTATTTTTGGCTCTAAATCAAAATTCTTCATAGCCTTTTATGTTCAGGAAAGAGTAGGCAATCAATAATAATATAAATATACACGGTGTCTCATTTAAAAAAATCCACTTTTCAAAATAAAGCGAGAACGCGTTGATACCAGGTTACTCAGCGGAGAAAATACTACTGGTTCTCGCATTTAAACGATTTCGTATCTTCAATAATGAAGAAGTTAACAATGGTGCCGACTTGATCGAAGGCACCCTGTATAGTTTTAATAAACCACTAAAATGGAGACAGACTATAGGGCATGAAAAATCATAGCCTTTGTCAATTTTGTTTCATTCTTGGACTCCAAAGATAACAAAAATATTAGCCAACATTTCCCGTAAAACTTTGAACGATGATTTCCAAAAACGACGTTTTTTGACTCACTATTTTTTTTAATTGTACGGCAGTATAGTTTGACTTCAATGGTAAGCTCAACTATCGAATGTGAAACAGTTTATTACCATTCAACTCAAGGCTAACTCATAACCATATGATTTCACATCTCTTGCCAATAAAAGAGTGTTTGATACGCAAGCTCTAACTAAGAATCTAGATATAACCGGAGCTATGGAGTGAGGGACAAATTGATAGTACCGGTGAATCGTGGTTACTTTGGCCTCTACGTCTTTTTTTTTTTCATTGTTTAATTTTAAACGTTCTTTTTTAATTTCTCTTTGTTATACAGGGAATTCCTGGAGAAAATTTGAAGAAACCTTTACAAACAAGAAAAACTCCAAAAAAGTCGCACGTGCCAAAATAACCCCGATCTACGGTGCTTACTTTCATCTGATGAAAAGAAAGGCAGTGCCAAAAGATATTCTGATAGTGATTAGAAATGGTTCTTATAAACCGTGTGGATCGGAAAATGGATTTTTAAAGAGAAAGGGCACTTGAAAAGGTGAATTATGTAACAGGTGGTTCTGATAATTCGAAATTCAATAATTTAAAAACCACTCGTTATCCACGAGCTTATGCTGATTCTCCTATTTTTCTGGGAGCAACCTACCTATTTAGAAATAAATAATGTTTCTTTTATGTTCAAAAACGCGGGTTCAGCAATTTCTTTGCCATCACTTTTTTGGGAATCCTTTGCTCTAAGTGAATTGCAACAAGAGATTTTGTGTGGGAAGAAGGACATTTTTGGTGGCAGAAGTTCAAAACAAATTAAAAAATAGATTTCGGATAACACCTTTTGATTTAGTGGCAAAATGTCTGGAGTTTTTCCTTTCAACGCACCTATAGCTCTATGTATAGACCAAGCATTAGAGAAATGTTGGTAGCAAAAAAAGGAGAAAGAGACTGACTATGCTGTGATGTTAAGCAAATTCACTAGTGATATTCCTTCATCTTTGATGAAATGAAATATGTGCGGTTACTTTTTTATAAACAAACAAGCGTTTTTTCCGTTTTTTGATTATAGATTCTAGACCAATAAAACAATCAAAAGAGTGTTGGAAGGAAACTTGTAGAGAATGGAAAAATGTAGAGAATGAGTACTTATTGAATTCTGTAGGTTGATCAGTAATCGAGAAAATCCGGAAAAACCAGAAAAATCTGTGCATTAAAAAAATATATACATCTCCGTTGTTTTTAGAGTTATAGAGATCTCTTTTGGCGACATGATACCTATAACTATATACTCACATAACGCCTTAACCTCTAGCATTGAATGTTTTGGTCCCAACACAATGATAAAAGAGGCCAGCTTTATTTTTGTTTACTTACTGGTGACATGACAAAATGTCTGCCTGACTTTTCAGGCATTGTTTTTATAATAAAACACTAAATAGCGCAATGTAGAATAGAAAATATTTCACAGAGTTGTGAGAGTTTTCTCCTGAGAAATCAAGAAATAAACTCAGTAATAACTTCCTAATCTCACAATAAACAATAGCGCCTGTGAAACTGGCCTTGACTTTACAGTCAGGTGTTGCCAAGTTTCAATACAAACCGTAAACCTCAATACAAATTCAAACTTCAAAAATGTCTTTTGATGACATAAATCACTTTGTGAGGAAAAACTAAAGATAAATTGAATTATGGTTTCTGGGGATCATTGATTCAGAAGATTAGCAGTTGAATTAATTGATTTTTCCAGGTATTTTTTCATAAATTTTCAAAATATTCAGGGCACATGACAACCCAGCTGAAAAAAGAGTAAATATTCATATGAGTTATGTTGGGGTTAGGAATATTTGTTTTTTCACTTGTCTTGTGATATTAAGTCTATGGGTTTGTGAAATGTTATTTCTTGTCTCCAAATCCTATTTAAAAATCATGATTGGACCAATCGCCAAGCACCCAGAGCTCTTTGAAAAAAAGGGAGAAAAATTGGTTTTGAAAAAAAAAATCGATAGTCATTAACAAAATTTTGACCATTGTAAGAACACAATAATGACGCGAAGAGCCATCTCTACAATTTTAAAAATAACGGATATATGGATATACGAAAAATGCATAGATTTTTGCGGTTCTTCCGGTTTTTCCCGGCTAATAATCAACTCACAAAGCTGGCCCGTTTTTTCATTCTCTACAACTTTCTCACTTTTTTATTGCTCCATTGGTTTAGATTCTATAATACAAAAAACGGAACAAAAATGCAATTTGGACGCTTCATTTTTTATAACAAACTAACTGCAGATATTTCACTTGAGCGAAGATGATAGAATATCATTAGGAATTACATTTGATGGCGTGGTATAATCGGAATTCTTCTACTTTTTTGTCAGCAAAAATATCTCCGATGCTTGGTCTACTCTCATAATATGTATCTTCCGGCCAACACTTAGTGTTTTTTCTACACAATTTTGATGACACCATGTATACTAATTTTTTTTCTCCTTGAAGTGGACGGAATGGGTGGAGGACTCTTCTCACTTCCTATATTCATCTTCTTCATATCCATTACTCAGACGAATAGTTTCTACATAATAATATCAACACTTCAGACCACTAACAACTTACTCCATATGGTGTTGACCTAAGTCCAACAAACGAATACGGAAAGCAATAGCTCGACAAAATTCTACACTTTCATCTATTGCATAAAAGTCTCACATTTAACGCTTAGAGCGATCCAAGCCATTGTAACATTACAAACAAATCGACAAACCCTTTGACTGCTCAAACGTTATATGGAATTGTAGAATTACCTTTAATAACGGGCAAATATGGATCAACTACAAGAATAATAGGATATATTTAGTAAACAGTCTTTTGAAGAAAAATAACAAACAACCCAAGAACAAAAAATATTGGCAACAAAAAATCTGCTCAATCTAGAAAACTATGAAGTCACCAAATCACTTGATTATAACTGGAAATACAGAGAGACTTACACTCAAAAACATTGCAACATACACAGAGTGTCTCACGGTGAACGTCCATTAGAATATCTCGGGAAATAAAGCGATTGGGAATCTGAGAATTCGTATTTTCAAGGATACTCTTCTCAATTGGGATAATAGCTATGTTGTGCGACTTCCGGTTATACCGAAAGTGGGTGTCAACTCTCTCGTCCTAGATGTAACACCCTATATATTATCACATTTTTGAATTCTAGGCAGATTTTGAATATGATGTCTTATAACTGAGTATACGAGTTTTTGAAATATTTGAGTTTTTTGTCAAAAATTACGTTTGTAGGGTCCAATTTAAATGTGAATTTCACCTTCAAGAAGCCTCTTTTATTGAATTTGAATCGAATTCCCTGTTGAAAGAGACCTACTATAAAAGATTATTTACAAAATTTTGATAACTATTAATACAGGGTGGTCAAAAAATGAGATCAAAAATGAAATTAAAAAAAAACTGCCAAAAATCTATTTTTTCAAATGGAAACCACCAAATTTTGCCAATAAAGGTAAGTTTGTATAACATTGTCTACTTCAAAATTTGAATAATAAAAATATATTTTTTTAAAGGACAATCTTATACAAACTCATTTTTATTTTGAATTGTCAATACTATACAATGATAAAATTTGGGTGTTTTTCTTTAAAAAAATTGATTGTTGGCAGTTTTTTCTGTTTCATTTTTGATCTTATTTCTTGACCATCCCGAATTAACAGTCTAAATATTGTGAAAAAGCTTTTATAGTAGGTCTCTTTCAACAAGGAATCCAACACAAATTGAATGATAGAGGCCTTCTTATGGGAAAAATTCACATTCAAATTGGAGCCTGCAAACGTCATTTTAGACATAAAACCTCAAATATTTCAAAAACTCGTGGACTCAGGCATAGGACATGATGCATCAAATCTTTCTAGAATTGTACGCAGAATCCAAAAATGTCATGATATCTAGGGTGTTGTATTCAAAATAAGCAAATTGACACCTATTTCCGGTATAACCGGAAGTTGAACAACGTCACTATTTTTCCATTCCATGAAAGCATATTTGAAAATCTTACCATACAAATTTTCAGAATTCCAAACGTCTAAGTTCCCGAAATATTCTGATGGAAGGTTACCGTGACACACCCTGTATACCTGACAATCATTACCACAAACTGAACATCATTTCACTAATTGCACTAGCAAACTTTTTGAAAATATTCAATAGAATATTCAAAATACAATACCATATGTAGCAACACTAACTTTATTAAACAAAACAATGAGAAAGCAAAAAGTCTATTCAAAATCCACTCTTTAGAAGTGTATTTCCTCCACGATCCATTTCATTCCGATTACAAAAAAAAACTTTCCCACCATAAAAACCCATACTCAAATTATGCAAAATAATTCCTCCTCTGTCTGCCGAGTGGAAGAATAGGTGTCAAAAATGAAATATTCTTTGACGAGGAAGTTAAAAAGATCCCCGATACTAAATCAACATTTTATCAGGATCTAAGATCAAGTCAAATAAATAGCTCACTTAAATTGATTTATTTTTCCGCAGCTTTGAAGGTTAATTTGACTCGCTAACCCATCGAAATCCTCAACGACCAGATTTTCAGAACAATTCAATCTCTCGTTCTTTACGAAGAAGTTATCGGTTGAAAATCTTGATATGAAATAATAATAGTTGTATTTATCAGCACGTTAATACTTAGGTTTGTCGGAAATTTGATTTATGAATTGAAAGTGAGAACTTATCAATAATAATAAAATACATATTATAATATTAACGTAATTCAAGCTATTATACAGGTTGTTTGATTCTTGTTTATAAAGTTCTGATCAGTAGTTGAGAGATCGATTGTGATCAGATAATTTACATCATAATCTTCGAGCGATAATTTTACTTTCACAAATTGTACAAATTGGAGAAGTTTACATGAAACCTTTCGTTACACGCGACAATCGAGAAAAATATGTTCGCATGCCAATTTTATGAATATTCTTTTGACATTGCTTGTTCGTCAAGGATTTGTGAATTGTTATAAACATTCATTTTACATTATGTTCTGTAGTTCTTCTTCGATTCCGATGACTAAAATGGCACCACGTTGTTGTCACGGGTAAAATTTTTACTACAAGTTACTATGGTTTTATTGGATCTTTTGTTCGTTTCAAGCAGTTGATTTTCATTAATATAGATTCATTGTTTACCTTTGATTCGAATTCCATTCTCATCCTTTGCCAATGAGTTTGGTTAGCCTGTTTTGTTCATGGATCATTGCTTTCATCATTTTTCGTCTTCAACAATCCATTTCCACCTAATTCAAATAATTCTGTTGATCAATTGTTTATTTACGTTTTGCTGACAAATAACGAATGTCATTCAACATTCAACAGGTTATCCTTTCTGCGTGACAGTGTTGCCGGACATGGGATGATTTATTCGGTTTTGGGAATACTTTTCTTTTGGTGAAATTATCGTTCTCGTACCCACAACAACTGCAATAAGACCCAGTAATGCCTTGTAATCACTATTCTGTTTTCTCCGCCCAACCCGGTATAGTTTTGTTGGTTTCTTGCATGTGGAGAAATTGTCTTTCTACGGTTTTCTACACCCGGGGGCAAACGAGCATAATGGTAACTCGTGTCAACTGACCTACCTTCACTTATGTCATATTGGACCCTATGATTGAACGTTCACGTTAACTTAACGTATCTGATATGATTGTTTACTAATGCAAATGTTCCATTTCATAAGAGTTACCATGGTGATATGGACATGTCAAGATAACGTAAACGTTTAATCATAGGACCCATTGTCTCTGTCATGATTGTCATATGGTCATCTGTCGAAGGCCATTCTGATATTGAATTTTTCACGGTCAAAGGGGCTAACAACTTCAATCGGAAAAAATGCTGGTCATCTTTTGATGGATCTTGTTGTTAGACACCTTATTTTAACCCTGGAGTGTTTAGTTGTGTGAAATTAGTTTCCGTTTTGCCGTTACTCAAGAGTTGAGCCTTTTTGGCGATTTTTGACTAGAGGTGAATCAGATTGCTCTTTTTGCATGTGACCATGCATGACTAAATGGCTATTTCTTGGAAAAAGATTCAATTGCTGGGTCAAATCACTGAAACATCGAGGTGGACCGACTTACATGCAGTCAGAACACTTCTGCGGGAAATAACTTAAGAAAAAAACCCTTATTTTTATAAGGTAAGCTCATTGTACTCATCATTTTTTTTATACCATGACAGTCTACATTCTATTTTTGAAGTGACAAATTTTCATGTACATTTCGTTCTGTTTTTTTTTTCCAAATTCAATTTCGGCTAATGAATAAACTTTTTGTAATTGATTTACGTTGTAACGTTTCACTATCAATATGTTATGCTGTTTCAATTCATAACCTTCACAGTTGATATCAAATTTCCATCAAAGTGTTGACTGTGAAAATCATTCAGGGGAAAAAAGGCTGGCTGTTAACGTTGCAATGTTATTAATTATTATGATAATGTCATTTCCTTGATAATCTGGTGACTGTTAGGTAATTTATTTTATACATTTTATATGAACTACAGTACTACAGGGAGTTATATCAGTCTTTACTCCTGTTTTTTTTTTATGTACGTGGCCCAATTCAGCGTACGTTCCATGTCAAAATAATTCGACGCCACATACTGAGATATTTGTGAATGACCACTGGTTGCTGAAGTTAACATTGTCCAACCACTGTATGTATTGGTTCGTGTAGCCAACCATCGACCTAGTTCGTGTTGAACCAAATTCACTGAACCTACGTACCAAGTAATGTGGTAACGTACAATTATGAGGAGTTTATAATCTTTAGTTTTGTTGTTTGAAAGTGATCACTTAGGGCCATTCACCGTATAACCATTATTGATTTGCGACGTGACTTGATTTGAATTTGGAACTTCAATAAACTTGCCGTCACCGTCACATATTTTGTTTTATTTGAGTGGAGTCACAAGTAGAGTTTTTTTTTCCTTCACGTTTCCGTCTTTTAATTTAGTGATGCTGAAATCTAGTTTCCAAGGACATCTTGGGGATTTCTGACTTGGTCCGTTACAAGTCAGTGGCGCTCACCCTTCCAGCTCTCCGGGTCTCTTAAGCTAGGGCATTTTGCACGCTCACTCGACAACTTCATTTCAGCTGACGCTACTTTTGGGGCTGAACCAGGTACTAAACCTTTATTAATTTCATCAACCAAATGAAAGCGTGGCAAATTTTGGCGCCCAACGTGGGGCCCCCTCAATCATTTAAGCTATCTAACCGTTTTTTCCTTTGCCGAACTTGTGACTTTAATCCAAATACTTGGTGATTTCTCATTGTTGACTTTGATCTTTTTTTTCTTTAAATTTGAATTCATCTTGAGCTATTGTATTTGATTGCGGATATTTGATATCACTGATCGACTTTGAATTTTTAATTTGATTGCGGTTATTGACTTTTACAACTTATTTATTTTATTGCTGGCGTATTCTGATAGTGAGTTTTTGCGTTAAGGATTACAAAATGTATGTGCACTACCTTGAAAGGAAAATGCTTTTGCTTGAATTCTAGACAGGTTCTTTCAAACGCCCACCATATTCTTTGAAATTTTCCGAAGAAAAGGTGGTCATTGACAGGTTATTGGTTTCAGCCAAAGAGGCTATTGATTCTCTTGCGGGTGACCGTAGTACAAACCGAGTTCTTTCGATCCATTCAAAGTTAGTACACCTTCTCAAACGAACTGATGATGTCCTTGTCTCCATTTTAACTGACCAAGAACAAACAGACCGTGTCGAACTACTTGTGGACATATTAGCAGCTTTGGATTCGTTGGAAAATGTTTCTGGTGTGGACCCTTCTTTATATGATCAACCCGAAGACGAGGAATTTCCGGATGCTGGTGCATGTTCTCCATCGCACAGCACCCGTATAAATAGGACTATTCTTTTCCCTGCTCCAAGTTGTTCTAAGTCTCATAATGTTGAGAGGTGTAGATTCACAGGTGCGGTGAAGCAGCTATCAGTCCATGGTTTTCTGAAAAGGGCTGAAAAACTTTGTAAAGCTCACAACGTCAGTGAGAAGCAACTCTTTGATTTGGCTATGGACCTTTTTTCTGGCAAAGCTCTCGAATGGTATAGGGCAAACAAGGACAGGTTCTCTACTTGGATGGATCTTTCGGAATTATTGCGTAAGCATTTTGACCCCCGGACAACCGTTCACGTCTTTTTAAGGAAATTTTGGATAGGACCCAGGACGTTTCTGAGAGTATCGAGTATACCTTTCCTGTATGCATGCCTTGTTTAGAAGGTTTGGTGAGTTTTCCCAGAGAGGCTCAGTTGGATATTCTTACTCGGAATTTATGTTCCTTTTATTCTACCCAGTTGCCAGTCGTCACTACCTTGGAACAGCTAGAACAGGAATGTTTGAAACTTGAAACTAAAAAGTACCGTGCTAAGAGTTATGTCCCTCCCGCCAGGAAACGCAATCAGTTTGTTGAACCTGATTTTGCCTTTGTTTCTTTTGAAAATATGAGTTTGGACCGAGTTGATGAGACTCGTGGGAATAACCGTGTCAGCTGTTGGAACTGTCGAGAGCCTGGACCTGTTAGCAGAAATTTTAATAGATCCAAGAGTAGATATTGTTATGGTTGTGGTACCTCTAATGTGACGAAAGGTACTTGTCCTAGGTGTTCGGGAAACGGTGCACGGAGGAACCGTTAGGTCGTTCTTTTCCCCGTGAAACCACCATAACGACCAATCCTTCTCCCTCTATGGATATCACCAACAAAATTCTTCCCGACTACAATGTCTCTGATGCCCATGGTGACCAACGACCCTTTTTGTAGATCAACGTTTCAGGATATCCAATGTTGGGTTTGCTTGATTCTGGTGCCGGTTGGATTACCCGGTTATGAGATTCTTCTCAGCCTAGGTTTGAAGTTGTGTGAACAAAAACTTCCTGCACTGTTGCTAACGGACAGGTTTGCCATAGTATTGGTTACATACAGACTCCTATCACAATGATTGACAAAACTTGTATTATTGATGTCATTGTCTTTTCGGAACTTACTCATAATATAATTTTGGGTATTGACTTTTGGAAGTCGATGGGAATTATTCCAGATTTGAAGCAGAATGTATGGCATTTTTCGAGTAACCCTGACCCCACATCTATTCTCACTGTCCAAAACCATGATAATCTGTCTTCATCTGAAAGAAAGTCTTTGGATGAGCTTGTAAAAGAAAAAACTTCTGAACATGAAATAATCCTTGATTCTGGAACCACCCCCATCAAGCAACGTTACTACCCTGTTACTCCTTACAAGCAAAAGTTTATCGACGATGAGGTTGAAGAAATGTTGAGGTTAGGTGTGATTGAGAAATCTAAAAGCCCTTGGTCAAGTCCCGTTTGTCTTGCTCGCAAAAAAGATGGTTCGTATCGATTTTGCATTGATTTCAGAAAGCTCAACATTCACACCAAGAAAGATGCTTATCCGCTTCCGTATATTTTATCAATTTTGGACAATTTGAGGAATGCTTAGTTTATTAGCTCGATCGACATCAAATCTGCGTTTTGACAAGTCAAATTGAGTGAAACTTCCAAGGAGTATACTGCGTTCACAGTGCCTGGCAGAGGTCTTTACCACTTTTGTAGGATGCCTTTCGGACTGTCTAATGCTCCAGCAACTTGGCAACGTATTGTGAATACTATTTTCGGCCCTGGATTTGAAAATCAAGTTATGGTTTATCTTGACGACATAATCATCATTACTGGCAGTTTTTCCGAACATTTACGTTTGTTGAACATTGTGTTTGATCGTTTGCATGAGGCTGGTCTTATCGTATCGTTGAAAAAATGTCAGTTTTGTAAGCCTGAGTTGCGTTATCTTGGTTATGTGGTGTACTCCAAAGGTTTGAGACCTGACCCCGAAAAGGTTGAGGCTATCGTTAATGTCGCCTCCTAAAAACATCAACAAAATTCGTCGTTTCATAGGTACTGCTTTTTGGTATAGGCGATTTGTGCCAAATTTTTCTACTTTATTGGCGCCTATCTTGAATTTGACTAAAAAGAACGTCAAGTGAAATTGGACCCCTTATTGTCAGAAATCGTTTGGTGCCCTCAAGGAATGTCTTATTTCTGCTCCCGTTATGACTGCCCCTGACTTTGAAAAACCCTTTTGTCTTCAAACTGATGCTTCGAATTTTGGTCCTGGTGCTGTTTTGACCCAGAATTTTGATGGTGGAGAAGAAGTAATTTGTTATCTTTCGAGTTCCTCATCTAAGCAGGAGATGAAGTTTTCTGTTACGGAGAAGGAGTGTCAAGCAGTCATTTGGAGTGTGGAGAAACTTCGACATTATTTGGATCATGTCCGTTACACTGTGATAACTGATCACGCTTCCTTACTTTGGCTTCATAAGTTGAAGGATCCACAGGGTCGTCTCGCTCGTTGGCAACTTCGTTTGCAACAATTTGATTTTGAGTTGATGCAGCGTGAGGGAGAGGATCATGTTGTCCCTGATTTTCTGTCCAGATCGGTACCTGTTGATTCGGTTAATGTCCTTGAACCACCCTTTGACCCTCTTCGAACTACTGATAAGTGGTACTCTGGGATGCTGGAACAGATTGATGGTAATCCCCTGAAATTTCCGACGTGGCGTGTTCAAAATGGTTATCTTTATAAGCACTTGAAGCCAGTTATCTTTGAGTTGTCTTCTTCGTCTGACACCTGGAAATTAGTTATCCCCAAAGAGTTTTGAAAACAGACCTTGCATCGTTGTCACGATTTCTCTGCAGCTGGTCATGTAGGTATTATCAAAACCTACGGGAAAATTCGTCAGAACTACTATTGGCCGAAGATGAAGTTGAATGTAGTCATGTATATCAAGTCTTGTAGCAGCTGCGCACAGAACAAAGTCGAACAAAAACGTCCCGCCGGTATGATGGGTGATCGATCGGACATCAAAGAATCATTTCAGACCATTAGTCTCGATTATGTAGGTCCATTACCCCGTTCCAAAAAGGGTCATTCTTATACAGGGTGTCCGAAAATTACGCGTCAGGATTTTGGTGGGCGATTCATTATGAAAAATTAATGCAACAAACTTCTATACAATTTTTTCAAAAACTTCAAAAATTTTTTCAAAGTACGAATTTTTAATTATTTAAGGTACGGTTAATGTTAAAAGTCGTTTTTCTCGGAAACCGTTAATTCTACGATGATGCAACACGAGCACCTTTTTAAAAAATATTTTGATGCTCTTTAGTAATTTGACATCCAAATTTATAAAAAGATTAAAACAAAAAAGTTCTAAGTAATTTTCCTAAGGTGAAGGACAGCTTCAGCCTTTTGTCATTGACGACTAGCGTCAAATCAATAGGGTGAATACAAAGAAACACTAGTGACATGCATGCAAAATTTGGCGAAAATCATTACACTAGAAAAAAACTTATTAAAAAAATAAGAAAAAAAAAATATTTTTTAACACCCTGTATCTTCCTTAAGTTTTTGAAAAAATTGTATAGAAGTTTGACACCTGGCTGTGGTTAAGGTCCACAAAGGGGGTAACGAGGTCAAAACCTTCAGATCTTCTTCGTTGTTGGACCTTCAGTCACCCTCAACATTTTCAGTAAATTTTTTCTTCAATATTCAGTGACATTTTCAGTATTTTTTTTCCCATTTCCCTGTTGTGATTTTCAGTCAGTTGAACAGTTTTTGGACTAACCGTGTAATTTTGTGGTACCTTGATTTTATGGTCTTTGGTTTGGATTGTCCGACTGTCTGAAGTCACTTTATCTTCATTCAATTCACTTTTATTTTTCTTTGGATCAAAATTACTCTTATGAAAGGTAGTTTGTGTTGGGCATTGAATCAGCGTCAATTGGATTAAAGTGACTTGATAAAGCATTTCACTGTTTGTATCAAGCTTGGAGCGCACTTCATTCCGTTGGTGACCTAACAAAACTTGTAATAGCCTGTAGCCCTGAGTATTTTGACTTTGTTTTTTTAATTATCTTTCTTGTTGGATTTCCCTATCTTTCTTCTACCGATTGTGACTTTACCTTGATGGTTAATTACCGATTTGACTTTTAACCTACGTGGTTATTTCCTGATTTTGACTTCTGGTACTCTTGGAACCATTTTCGCTCACCGGAAACTGGAGGATGGGCTTTGGGGGGCTATTGCTGGGGTTGTACTCCTAGTGGTGTGGGTTAGAGGTATTGAACCGAGGGGAATTTTGTCACGGGTAAAATTTTCACTACAAGTTACCATGGTTTTATTGGATCTTTTGTTTGTTTGAAGCAATTGATTTTCATTCATATATATTCATTGTTTACCTTTGATTCGAATTCCATTCTCATCCCTTGCCAATAAGTTTGGTTAGCCTGTTTTGTTCATGGATCATTGCTCTCATCATTTTTCGTCTTCAACAATCCATTTCCACCTAATTCAATAGATTCTGTTGATTATTTGTTCATTTACGTTTTGCTCATGATACTAAAACAAAAAAGGTATGATCAATTGCCGGACGAATTTCGAACACATGCGCGCATTACGTCATGGGGAGACCAACAAAGCTGAACTAATGTAGGACATACGTTGCATTGATAGGTGTGTTTGTTATGCTCCACTAGTGCACACTTTTTTACTCAGTGTGGCTTTGTTTGTGAAATATTTGTCGGTTTTTTAGGATGGAATATCGTTACTAAACGTACTAAGATATTCTATCCTGAAAAACAGACAAACATTTCACAAACAAAGCCACACTGAGTGTTGTAGTGTAAAAAAGTGTGCACTAGTGGAGCATAACAAACAGACCTGATGAAATAGCATGCACATACGTTGATTTCTGTCAATCCGTAACCAATCAGCGGATAGCATTTTTGACGTTGGGCAGCCGTCAGAACCCATAGTAGCCGTCGCCAGTTCATGGAAAGAAAAAGAGGAATTGACGTTTGTTTTCGTGATTTTGAGGTTATAACTTATTGTTTATACGCTAGGTTTCTGTGACGTCATGACGTCAGCTGTCAGACGGAAATATCCAAACAAACTATTTTTTATTACCTCAAAAGCTGACTTTCCACTCGGCTAATCAAATACGCACTAACGGGACACAAGATATATGTAATATACATAAAAATATAGTCCAAAGAAGTCCAAATTAAACACAAACACTGATTTCAAACTCACACAAGACAAAACCACAAGTCACAAAAGCTTGTTTGGATACCAAATTCGGCCACGACCAATCATATGGTGCCTGTGACGTTTTCAAAAACGTCGCGTATTGTTCTTGCATAGCCTTTTCTGCCTTTTGAACATGTTTGATTCTTATCCGAGAAAATGATGTAGGTACCTGAATGTATACCTATTATGAACTAAGCATTTGCGGTTTTGATAGTGAATACACTTTTTTCTAATACATTTTGGTATCCATTCTTTCAAAGTGAGTGAACCAGTGAGCCGTTTGTGCTTTGTGCATAAAACACCAATATTTTGTGCGTGTGTGTTTTTATTTTAAGTATGGGGTAATGTGTATGGACGATAAAAAAAAGCATTTGCCAGAAATAATAAAAACAACTTTTAAATTTTGAAAATAATAATTTTACTCAGGACAAAACATTTACAATAATAATTCAGAAAGTCATATACATATAATAATACAATAGACCCAAACTATCTATAAACTAGAAACAGAAACCGTATACCTATTTCACAATTTTTGAAATCTTACGTTTTCTCATATTGGAGGTTTATCTGGAAGTGCTATTGAGAACTCTAATTTTGAAAAACATCTTACACCTGAAGAAAAGTTTTTTTGCCACCTCACTTAACTCTATGTTATCTGCTAATCTGATAATATTAGCGAGATAGTTTTTTTCAATTTTAAGAGAATCTCCATTATATTTGGTAAATAAATTATGAAGTTCATGGCACTTTACCAAAAAGTCCTCATTAGGCTTTTGTAATCCACCTTCTGATAAATGGTTAACCCAAGTGAAAGAAGCTTCATTATTGTTGGAAGTGTAGCCAAGCTTCTCTGTTTTTCTCAGTTTGAAAGCAATAAAACCTGCCAGATATTCCAAACCATCCCACTCAATTTCTTCCAGATCTGTATTAACTGAGGTATTAACCATTTCAACATTTTGAAATGTTTGGGTTTGGTCCTCATTTTCATCATCCTCAGGAAAATTCAATGCACTGAATATTTCTCCAGTAATAATCTAAATGTTTGAATCACATATTGAAAAAATAAATTATTGGATATTAATTAATTGTGTTGGTATTACCTCTGATGGTGTATGTCCATGCTCATTTTGAATCATTGTACTGGTACTTGGTTGATCTTGTACATTTGCAGATTCGGAAATTATTTGATCATTTCGACCCACCAAATAGTTTCGAAGTCGATATTTGAATTGAAGAGCGTTTGAGTGGTCATGCAGCCCACCAGTTGCCCTCATGATCGAAAATAAACCTTCAAGAGGATCTTGGTTGATGTGATGGGTTAACAAATATTTGACGTTAAAGTCTTTTTTAAAGTCTGAATAAAGTTTTTTCAAAGACTCTATGCTTTTGATAATTCCCTTTTGAAATGGTAGCAATGTATTTGTCCCCATTTTTCTCATTTCTTTCACCATAGTCTTTATTTTTTCCGAAATATCGTTTTGCTCTGTTAAAGCCAAACCATACCCTAGAATACTTATTAGTCTAGAATAAAATGGATCACAAATTACAATCTCAAACCTTTAACTTGAGTCGGAATGTGGAACTTGAATGTTGAATACATCAAACCAGTCATTAACAATTTTTACGAACTCAGAGCACTCAGACCAGTTGTTTTCGGTTTCATAAAGCCCAAGCATTCTCAATCCAGAAATTGATTTGGAAACAGTATGTATGTCAAAAAAGCTTGGTCGCATATTTTACTGTCATCCTTTAAGCACCTAGAATCAAAACATATTTTAATTAAAATTACGTTCATAGTTATTATAATGAAGAATCAAACTTTCTAGAGTATACCTTTTACAGATAATAAGTCTGCATTCAACTTATGAGCAATATTTAAGTCCAAATGTTGAGTCTTCTGTAATACATCTGCAACTGGCTTGGAATTGATAAGTTTTCCATTTAAAAGGTATCCACTATCCAGAAAATGATTTCTCTAGAGTTTGATCATATGTGGCGTGTCAGCGAATACCTGAACTGCTTTGTGACTGACTGGATTATCAAAACTGGTATTTTCTTTTGAAATATTCAAAGCACTCCAAAGGCCTCTATTACTTCCACCCAAGTCACAATTGATAGCATATACAGGGTAACCAATATTTTCCAACTTTGTTATTATATGGAACACCAGGTTTTTGGTCATCTTGCGATCATAATCGTAGAATATTGGTTGTTTCCAATTCCCACATATCCCTCGTGCCATAATGACTTGCACATATTTGGCTGGAGCCATAGTAGCGTCATTTTTTTTGTCGTAATCATAAACACTCTGAATTTTCATCTCATCAAAAAGTTAGACACATGCTCTTTCCATTTTGGTGAGGGTTATGTTTTGCATTTTCATAAGAGTTGATGCTATGTTTAGAACACCTGCAAATAAAATAAAAATACAATCATTTGATATATACATAATACCTGTAATACTGCTGCTCAATCTTCTATTATGAACCTAATGCAATGAAATAACTAACCCGGCTCTATGTTTATTTTGCCTGTCCATCTTCTTAAAGTTGATACTGCAGGAAGAGGATAGCCCCTTTTTTTTGGAAACGATAAGATCTTGGCCCCGCAGCATATAATGATATTGCTGCATTGGGCCGTCGAGGATATCACTTCAGCATTGCTGAAGTGATATCCTCGACGGCCCAATGGTTCTGCTTTCCAGTTTTAAACTTACGAAGCTGTCCCTTTGTAAAAATATGTTCAACTGACTTGCTATTCTGAAGCTCTATTTCTTTTTGCAATAATTGTTCTTTCAACAGCAAAATCTCTTTTTGCTGTTCATGCACTGTCCTTAAAAGTTCAGGCTCTTCCTGTGAGCTGTTATGTCATAAAAATGTTCAATTGAATATGGTGTATTCATTTATTTATTTATTTTTTCTAGGTAGAAGGGTTAGATACCTTGTTGTTTGTGTAGCGATGTCTTTTTTCTGGCAAATAATTGCATCAGTTTCTAGTATATCCATTGTTCTAAACACAGGTAATTTCTCGTCACCTGAGCCTTCACCACAATCTAACTAACAGTTGAGTCATGCTATTCATAGCTGCAAATATATTTTTCTAGGAGCAGATCCAACAAAGATTAAATGTTTACTTGTAATAAAAGTTAATCAATTGATATTGAACAAAGCAAGATATTCCAAATATGCACATGATTCTCTTATTTTATCAGAGAATTTGCTTATAGCTACCCCAATTCTAAGAAATGTGTTCAACCTCAAACACCTGCTGCTTGATAACTTACAAACTGGCATAATAACTAATAGAAGCACTTATTAATAAATAAGTAGGCACTCACATTTTAAATTTCTGCTTGGTTGTTTTATCCTTTGGGCATTTTGGTAGGTTCAGTGAGGGTACAGCATCTTTTCAAAGTTTCCATTTTCTTTTGGGCAATTTCAAAAGTTTTTCTTTGAGACAAAAGTCATCGTCAGAAAAATGACTAGAACATATCCTAGCACTTTCAACATTGAAATTCTTTCTATAACACTTTCGCACCCATGAATTGCGAGTATCTTCAGCCGTTGGAAACCGAAAGAATTGGTAGCCCTCCCTCACATGTCTTCTAGTGATTTTATTATTGTGATCACAAAATAACACTGCACAGAGAACCATTAAAAGTACAAAAAATCAATCAATATTTTTAAAGACACAACACTTCTCAAAATATTTAACTTGATTACATGACACTATGTTTTGTTTAAGTATCATGACTTTGATTTTGACACGTCACGATGAAAACAAAAAACAACTTCACGTTGATCATGTTCACATCGCATCGCCTAACTTCACTTACCCGGGTCTCCTATTGACGTCAGCGTAACCTGCGCGTGAGCTTATCTTGTTTGTTTTAGTATCATGCGTTTTGCTGACAGATGACGGATGCCATTCAACATCCAACAGGTTATCCTTTCTGCGTGACAGTGTTGCCGGACATGGGATGATTTATTCGGTTTTGGGAGTTCTTTTCTTTTGGTAAAATTATCGTTCTCGTACCCACAACTGCAATAAGACCCAGTAATACCTTGTAATCACTATTCTGTTTTCTCCGCCCAACCCGGTGTAGTTTTGTTGGTTTCTTGCATGTGGAAAAATTGTCTTTCTACGGTTTTCTACACCCGGGGGCAAACGAGCATTACGGTAACCCGTGTCAACTGACCTACCTCCACTTGTCATGTTGTCTCTGTCATGATTGTCATGGTCATCTGTCGAAGGCCATTCTGATATTGAATCTCTCACGGTCAAAGGGGCTGACAACTTCAATCGGAAGAAATTCTGGTCTTCTTTTGATGAATCTTGATTTTAGACACCTTGTTTCAACCCTGGAGTGTTTGGTTGTGTGGAATTAGTTTCCGTTTTGCCGTTACTCCAGAGTTGTGCCTTTTTGGGGATTTTTGAGAAGAGGTGAGTCAGATTGCTTTTTTTGCATGTGACCATGCATGACTAAATGGCTATTTCTTGGGAAAAGATTCGATTGTTGGGTCAAACCACAGTGACATCGAGGTGGACCGACGTACCTGCAGTCAGAACACTTCTGCGGGAAATAACTTGAGAAAAAAACCCTTATTTTGATAAGGTAAGCTCATTGTACTCATCATTTTAATTATACCATGACAGTATACATTCTATTTTTAAAGTGACAAATTTTCAAGTACTTTTCGTACTGTTTTCTTTCCAAATTCGATTTTGGCTGATGAATAAACTTTCTGTAATTAATTTACGTTGTAACGCTTCACTATCAATATGTTATGCTGTTTCAATTCATAACCTACACAGTTGATATCAAATTTCCATCATAGTTTTAAGTGTTGACTGTGAAAATCATTTAGGGAAAAAAAGGCTGGCTGTTAACGTTGCAATGATATTAATTATTACCAATCACTTAGGGCCATTTACCGTATAACCATTATTGATTTGTGACGTAACTTAATTTGACTTTAGAACTTCAATAAACTTGCCGTCACCGTCACATATTTTGTTTTATTTGAGTGGAGTCACAAGTAGAGTTTTTTTTTCCTTCACGTTTCCGTCTTTTCAATTAGTGATGCTGAAATTCAGTTTCCAAGGACATCTTGTGGATTTCTGACTTGGTCCGTTACAAGTCAGTCCTCTCAGCTTTCCGGGTCTTTTGAGCTAGGGCAATTTGCACGCTCACTCGACAACTTCATTTCAGCTGACGCTACTTTTGAGACTGAACCAGGTACTAGACCTTTATTAATTTTATCAACCAAATGAAAGCGTGGCATTGTATACTAGTTTATATTACTGTGATACTACAGGAGCAGTGCACTACATACAAAGACACAGACTTATCAGCTCCAGTTGATAATTTCTACTTGTTATTATATCTAATTACATAGTTACTGGTTACAATGATGTCAGCTGTGATAAATAATCATTGAAGTGACTTTCCACACTCCCCCACAATTCTATGATTATCATAAACGTATATAAACAAAACTATCAGAACCTCATTTTCTTATTAAAATGAGAATAGAATAATTCTAATCACACTTCTATGACATCGATAGATTTCCTGAAATATTCAAAGTTGTTTTTAGTTCAAGCCTCAGTGAACATATCAGCTTGCTGATGTTTTGTTGAAATATAATGTGAATTCACCTGTTCTTTAATAACAAGGTCCCTAACAAAATAATGTTTTACACATGTTTATCAATATGCTTACTGCGTTTGGTTTCGAAAGTTTATGCAATCTTTATACATGATTGATTATCTTCATAAACATGTATGGTATATACCTTATAACTTACAAATTCAGTAGACATCTGACACAAAAATTAACTTCCACTGAAGCATGAGGACAATGCTATAATTGCTATATACTCAGATTCAGCACACCATAATTTGTTATGCTTCTTAGTTTTCCAAGATATTGCATTATCATTTATTTTTATCATAAATGCTCTTTCTATCCAAAACACCATGTATAAAGATAACAACATTCTTGAGGTACACATCCTGAATACTGGCACACAAACATCCTTACACAAAAATCCTTGTCTAAAGTACTCTGCCTAAGCTCAAATCCCCTGTTCACTAAACTTGTCTTTTTATCAACTAGCTCATAAATGTCCCTCTCCTTGAATACCCCTTCAGAATCAATTCCATCAACATTGCATGGGGGGACAACAAGTTCCCATGTGTGGTTTTTCTTCAAGGACTGCAGCTTTTTCTTGACAGCTTCTTTACATCCATTTTCTTGAGCAACTGACTCAGTATCGGTTTCCGGTACTTCATGAAGTAGATTTCCCATAGACAAAGCTCCTGGTAGAGTTTCCGCATCAAAGTCTTCCTCCAGGTAGTTATCATCAACATGTTGAGATTTTGTAGTAGTTTTTTGACTTCGTCCAACAATCCAACTGACATTTTCCCAATATTTTTCTTTGAGCGTTTCGAGACCAAGACCAAGACCGTGACTTGCAAAACTGATCGAGACCAATACCAAGACCAAGGTACCGAGACTTTTGGTCTTGGTCTCGAAAAATACATGTACATACATGCTGTAACTGGACTGTTCCACCGATAAAATCAATCATTTTCTTTTATCATTAAACATCAATATATTCTCTCGGAAAACTACCAGGGCCTTTCAATTCATCCACCCCTAGACAACGCTGGAAAAAGTCTACATACATTTGGTTTGTTGACTTGTTGGGACAATAATTTGTACAAAAAAAGTATTTTTGAATGCTCAAAATCTTAGAACTGTACTGAAAATATTGAATAATAACCTGACGCACTTGTTGGACATGAGGCCGGGCTGCGTTTTTACTAAATATAACCGATTACAGCACAAGACACGCCCCCCAATTCTTGATTCCAAACTATATCCGAATAGAGCACACTGCTCCCAAGTCTAACCGATTACAACTCACCGTGAATAAATGAAAAATATGGCACAGTGCAAATGGATAGCAGCTCATCAATCGATGATGAAAAACATTGAATAGCCGAACAATACACAGAATGTTGCGCTGTTGAATTTCATTGTTGATCAACTTCAGTTGATTCACAACAACCTACACTTGATAAGACATAGCGAAACGATTTAACGGTCACCTGAAATAAACCAGCACATGTGATCAGTTCAATCGTTTTGCTATGTCTAATCACGTGTACTTTATCTACTTTTGGTAACTTTTAGTTGTGAATCAACTCTACAGAGTTACCACAAAAGGCGCCAAACATAACCTAAACTATTCAAAGTTCAAAAACCAAATTCTCTCATAGTCACAAAAATAGATGATGAAAGTTTGTGTTTTGCCATCCTCAGACAAAAATGTACACTACACTGTTCTTACGAAATGCACTAGTGACACTGGAGAAGCATTCTGCAAATACGCATGTGCTGTGGAGAATTCATCTGATTTAGATATCACATCATGTAATACGCTGACGTAAGATGTCAAAAAACTTGGTCATTTAGCAACCGGAGAAAAAAAATATATTTTTTTTGAAAACATGATAGAGAATGACCAACAAAGTAACTTGAGAAATGATAATATATCCTGTAAGACCATCTAGGAATTACAATTTCGATTTGCTCATCAACTGTATTAATTTTAGGTTTCGAAGAACATATGAACAAAGTGGAAAAACTAAAAACAGAATTATATCGTATTGTGGAGCAAGTACAAAATGAAAACTGTGATACAAAATCTAATAAAGAACTTTATGAGAAATCTGAACGTCATAAACAACAACAACAACCAATTGGATTCACTTTGAGCTAACAAGCAATGGATCAGACGAAAAGGAAAATTAATAAAAGTCCAATCAACTGATGCACGTAGTAGAAGACAAATACGCCAAAGCAAGGGAAGAAAACAAATAAAAATCAAACATCCATGATCTTTTTAATTTATGGCTCGTTAGGTGGAATTTGAAAGAGACATTTTTTGATTGAGAAAATCATTGTACTTTTATATAAGGTGCATACTTATATCAAAGTACAATAATTTATCTAAAAGCACACAATGTGGACGGCTTCTCAATTGACAAACTTCTATCCATTTGTACTGCGCCATATTTCCCAATAACTAACGGAGAGTTGTAATCGGTTAGACTTGGGAGCGGTGTGCTGTATTCGAGTATAGTTCAAAATCAAGTACTGGGGGCGGGTCTTGTGCTCAAATCGGTTATATTAAGTAAAAACGCGGCCGGTGTGGTGGACGCAGCGTCTAAAGCGTTGGGTCAGTGAGTGGGCACCGGTCCGGTGTTGGGTTTGAACCCCAGCAATGGCAATAGACCGTGAACGTTGACTGCCTGGTATTTTTTCGGCACCCACATGGCAGAGTGCAAAAGGTTTAATTGTCCTTCCTATTCACGCCGGTAACCAGACCGGGAAGAATCGGATATTCTCGTAGGAAACAGAGAACAAAGATACACATCCGCCAGTCGGTAGGTTCCACCGCAAACACAGCGGTTCTTCAGTACAGACTGGTAGAACATGTCTGTGGTCCGATGGAATCGATTTCCGTGGTTCGGAATCCACGTTAAACTGTAGGGCTCATTGCAAGGGTTGTCAAAACCATTGCCCTCCTTGCCCTACGGTCCCGTCTGCCGTCTATGACGTGCCTTTACATATACAGGGTGACAATTTTGAAACTTGAAATTTCCATGTCTTGGGAACAAAAAACTGGATCAAAAAACGCTCAGAACAGATTTTATAAAACGAAGGGGAAACAAAAAAAAAGCCGATGGACACATCCTTATCTGTAACCCCTAAGATAGTTCGAGATACACCCCTAAAATCTCAAATAGAATGGGGGGTCGAGTGATACCTTATTTTGAAGGGTTTACGACACTGATCACAATAGCTGCCAAATTTCTGTTGATATGAAAGCTAGTCAAAATTTATTTTTTTTATTTTATTGTATTCAATAAATAATTACTCGCAAGAGTTGACTTCTCCATACTGAGGGGATATGATGAGGGACTGAAGACCTTCAAAACGAGCTATCAGTCAGGCCTTTTGACGAGGATTTCTTTTACACATTTTTTTTTTGTTATTTGAAATACTTCTTTGGAGTGATAGTATACCTCGTTTTAAAGTTATTCAGTCTCTCATCATATTCTCTTAGTAAAGTGAAGTTAACCCTTGAGGCGAACTATTTATTGAATCAAATAAAATAAAAAAATAAAATTTTGTCAAGCTGTTATATCAACAGGAATGACAGCATAGGCTTGAAACTTGGCAGTTGTAGACAGGGTCTAGGAGCCTTCAAAATAAGGTATCATTCGACCCCTTTTTCTTTTCAAGATTTCAAAGATGTATCTCACCCTGTCTAAGGGATTACAGATAAGGGTGGATTTATAGGCTTTTTTTGTCTCCTCGTTTTATAGAATCTGTTTTGAAAGTTTTTTGATTCAGTTTCTCGTTCCCAAGATATGGAAGTTTCAAGTTTGAAAATTGTCACTCTGTAAATATATATTGAGCTGGCAAATTGCCTAGCAGCAGTGCCAATCGTCCCCAAACACCAACCAACCACTTGTTGGACATACAGTCAGAAAACAACCATAAAGCACCATGCATTTTTTTAACTTGGAAGGGTCATAGATAAATTCCTGGAAGAGGAATAACAGATAAGATTTCAATTCAAAGAGGTTTTCTTTGTTGTGCTCTTGATAGGATGATATGATGCAATGTTCGTTGTACTTCCATTATTAAAATTTTGATCTTTTCTGGATCAAAGTATCCGCTATGCAGCATAAGAAATCAAAAAGTGCCTACAAATGATAGGTATGACATGTTTGATTATTTTTTTTCAAATTACCAACCCTTACAGAAACTTGATGATATTTTGATCTTGAAAACGAAAAGTCAAGACCCGCTCAACGAAAAATTAAAGTAGAAATACATGGCTTATTTGAATTGCCTAAAAAATGACCACTTAAGTCTGTAATGGTGGTTTTGCAGCAAACCTTTCAAAATACAACTATTATAAGTTTTTTGAATCTGATTCTATCGTGAAATTCTGCAATGAGCATTGTATATCAATCATTTCATATCATCAAGATGCTAGAAAAATATTGCACCATGATGAAATGTCATAATATACTTATTTCATTATTATTCTGGAAAATACTTTAGTCAACGAAATCTATTAAATATTTCATCACCTAACAAAATTGATCTCGCTCGGCTGTGTCTATGAGCCACTACTTCGCAAAAAACCTAGGTGCTTGGAGTCTTGTATCACTTTCAACTTCAACTGAGTATAATAATATCTGTTATTAAAATAATGTTTTTATTTATACTCACTTTTACCACAGCAGGCATTGAAAAATATGATTATTCTGCATTCTGACACTGAATATTGGAAGACACTCATTTAAAATCTTGGGATCGAGACTAAACGAAACAAGACCAAGGCAGAGACCGAGACCATCCATGGTCTTGATCTGGGTCTTGGTTTCAAGACCGAGACCAAGACCAAGACTATGATTCATTTTTCAAGACCAAGACCGAGACTACGTTAGTCTCGGTCTTGGTCTTGGTCTCGCGAACCCCTAGTTGCATACCCAGATATTCACAATTTTTAAACTTTTTCCAGTATCAGATTCCACATGTAGATTCACTTGCACTGTAGCCTTGATTGAGTCTCCCTTATTGGCAATACAATTTGCATAGTTAACTTTCTTGCAATTATCTAGAAAACATTTATAGTTAGCACCTACCAGATGATTCCACTAATGATAAAAATGTTACACCTGATTCTTCTTGTTCACCAGCTCTATTCGACATTGAGGGTTGTGCAAATGCACCATATTCTTTTTTTGAATCCGATGACTAGAATGCCACCACGTTGTATACCAGTTTATATTACTGTGATAGTACAGGAGCAGTACACTTCATTCACAGATCAACTCATCAGTTTCAGTTGACAATTTCTACTAGTGATTATATCTAATAACTCTAGTTACTGGTTACAATGTCAGCTCTTATAAATAATCATTGAAGTGACCTCTCACAGGTTTTTGTTTCACCTATATTCTTGCAGCAAGATCGTAATTGTGGATTCAAAAATAAATGAAAAAAAATCTAACCACAAAAGCACAAGCAGAAAATCAAAGCTTACAACTCTGGTCACTGGAAATCACTGAAAATTATGTATATAGAATCAACGGAACATGTACCGATACCTTCTTTACCTAAAGCATGCAGCAAAATAAGTTTAGTCACTTAGAAGAGAGTCAGTGTCTAATCAATAGGCAAAATGGTCGACAGGTTTAAAAAATAGTCACTGGATTCTTATTCTTCAGCCTTATTCAAAAAACCTCTAACTTTGACACCTCCTATCTCGGTTTTCATCGATTTTGATTAAATCGCAATATTTTGGCATCTATGTACTACACTACTTATGACGCATTTATCACGGACCCTTTGTATGAATCCTTCATGTAACTTGTTAAGGAGTTTGATGTTATCAAAGCATTACGGAATTAATAATTGTCATGTGTTTTCACTGTCTCATAACATCTGTCGACATGACTCACATATTCTAGTTTTCTACGCAAAATAATATTCTACTGACTGATTTGTCATCTCATATATAAAAATAACATATTTATTATATAAGATGTATTATTAACATTTTAAAGATCTAAACCCACCTATTTTACCAAGAGGTTGTAACCCGATTCACATATTTTGAGACTTGTGAAGCCGTGTATTTTTCTCCTATTTCCCTATTGTAGCCGCAGTGATGATACAGCAAAACGCGCCTGTAGACGAATCTGCGATAGAGAAATACATTGCTTTCACACACCTTGAGGTTTTAGGCTCTTGGTTAACAAGCGTGTGCATTTACTCAACTGTAGTTTTGCTATTATGTGGAATCAGAAACATTATTCTTGAAATTATAGCAGATTGCATTTTCAAGTTTTCAACTTCAAGGAATACTACGTAAGACCATGATACTATAACAAAGAAGATATGATCACGCGTAGGTTTCGCTGACTTCATTGCGTGACCAAACCTCAAAATTCATAGGTTACCTAGGTAACTCGGTTACAATGATACTAAAACAAACAATATAAACTCACGCACATCCTACATATAAGTCATCACGTGACCTACCACAAACCTATACAATCAATGTCACGCGGGGATGACATGCGTGAGCTAGTTCAAATTTTGACCAGCAAATGATAACTAGGTATCGTTATTGATGTTTCAAATCAAACCTCACTTTTGGTGACTTTCGCGGTGACGACATGCTCGGTCTGGTTCTTAGTTCATCCAGCAATTGATCGTGTCTTTTGTGTTCTAGTATCATGACGTAAGATAGTTCTTAAAAGAAGGTTTCTCATTCGCACCACCAAAAGAAGGAAATATTATACGTATTTAACATAAATTTCGTAGATTTTATAGAAAAGCTACTTGAGAAAATAGTTTTCCGAAATATCAACGCTCGTGAAAGTCTTTTATAATTTGTGCTTTCAAAATTTGATGTTGATGCAGGAGGGTATAGAATTCAATTGAGGGAATTCATCTGGTCTGAGATTTTACTCAATGCAAGCATTTTTTTCGGAATGCGCCATTTTTTCATCACATCAGCTGCTGGATCAATCCAAGTTTTACTAGGTAGGTGAGGTATCAAACTAGGCAAGCAAATATCTATTTTTGAAAAAAAAAACAGTAACAGAAACGGTATCTCAATGGTCAAAAAATATGAAATATCTACATATTCCGCCCTCTTGTGAGAGACGTATAATCCATTATATCAACAAAATCGATAGTTGATTAACTAGATTGAACCTTTCCGAGATCATTTCTGACAATCTCCGTTTGATAAATTTAAACAGAAATCAGTAATACCTTCCACAAAATCTCATGTTATTCACATAAAATTTCCTCCGTCTCCGAACAAAATCCATACTCATCTATTCTGAGGCGTAATGTTCACTTAGTTTGGTTGCCGGCGTGATAAATACCTACTGTCTGTTTTCATCACGTCAGCCCGAGCCCTGACAGCTATTTTAATGCGCCATTCAATTTAAGAATTCAACCTTAATCAAATTGGTTATAGAATTCATTAAAATCAAGATTTCCTCAAGCTTTGATAAGCTAATTCAGGAATTGCTTAGATGCTGTACCATAGGCAGTACGTGAAAGTCAATTATAGGTATCACTCAAGATCAGAATGACAATTATATACTGTTGATTTTCACTAAGCTCTTCATCTGAACAGTCCTATTCCAGAACAAACTTTTAGAATAATTTTCTGGGTCATAAGCTTTTATTAAAATTTGAACGAGCATAACTTTGTTAATATTGCTGCAAATTGGAGGAAGTTTTTGGTGTTACATGAGGCATTATAAGTTATTTCATTAACCCTGTGAGAACCTCTGTATAGAATAGAAAGTCGAAAAGATCGATGGATTTTACTTTGGACTTGGAATACGAATAAATGAGCCTTAAATATTCTGGTACGTGGGAATTTTTATCCCGTGATTCTGGTATATCTTGATGTTCATTTTGAAATTATGGCATGTACAGGTGTATTTTGAAAAATAAGATGGATTTGTTTTTTTATTGGTGATACATATTTTCAACTATCAACCATACATTATTTATTATACAGGGTTGAGAGAAATTACCAGAACGGTCGATTTTTCCAGAAGATACACGAGTTAGCACAAAATGTCACAGTTAAAAGTTGTGAGGCTTTCAAAAATATACATATCTGTGTTGAATTGGAATATACAGGGCCTGTCATGAAGTCATGACAGATCAAAGTTGCATTTTTTTTCAAATGGCTCCTCCATTATATCATTTGATAATTCAATTCTTCGTTTAATCTTGAGCATAAATTGTGATTCAAATAATGTTCCGCAATTCAACCGTTTTCCTCTATCTTGAACCGTTCGAGTTTTATAGCATGTCAAACATGCAAAAATATCACATATAAAACGCGATAACTCGAAAACGGCTAAAATCCGGAACATTATGTGCACAATAATTTTTGCTCAAATTGAAAGAAGAATTGAAATATCCAATAATATACAGGGAGTCCCATTTGAAAAAATACAACTTTGATCTGCCATAACTTTATGTCCGACCCTGTATGTTGCAATTTATCACAGATATGTAGTTTTTTGAAAGCCCTACAACTTTTATTTGAGACATTTCTCTCCAGAACGTGTATCATCTGAAATAATCGACCGTTCTGGTAACTTTTCCTAACCCTGTATAGATTTTATATCCAAATTTGACTGACACAGAATATAAGCACACGATCACAAATCATAATAATGCAATTTTCAAAAAATGTTGTAGATGTCAATTTTGTGACGAAACATGCCCAGTGGTTCAAAATTTCAAGGCAGCTGGCGGCGGAAACAACGTTCCGACCATATTGTTTCGTCATAACACATCGAATCTTGTCCCTATTGTCACAAAGTTGGTCCACTGGGAGAATTCTCGAGAGGTTTCTCTGCCATACCAGAAGATTCACCATCTATCGATTTTTTCCCGACAATTCTAGGGTATTCATGAATTATCGGCGAAGGCGGTCTTGGGTATATAAAAAGGGTCGCCATGGAATGAAGAGCAGTTCAGTTATTGATTGGCCGCGAAATATAAATCGTTAGAACAAAAATACGCTGCGTTTGCAATATAGATTGTTTGTAAATAGTGATTGCTGTACATACTCACAGACTCAAAATAAATAGATTAAAACTTAACAGTGTTTTCTATAGCAATAAATACTACAATATGGAATGATCCAACTACATTTTGCTTGATATTTATTCCAAAAACAATGTCATTGTCAAATAGATCCTTCGAACATTGAACCACTAGAACAAGCATAGCACCCCGAACGTTCGCGATTTGTTTGAGTTGATAACATTTTAGTTTTGTTCATATCCATGTATTATTATTTTAACTTATTTGTGATAAGATCCATACAATCCAGCAGTCCATAAAGAAGCTCCACAAACACAGCAAATCTTTGGCAAAATTGCCACACTAGATCTTCTTCTCGAGCACAGATAAATTATTTTGAACTAGAAAATGACAATAACTGTCACTGACGCATTTATTAACGTCATGGTATCGCATTTCAAACAGCTCGATTGTTGCTCAACGTTGCCGTTTGTGATAAAAATTCCTCCAATCAATTTTTTAGTGTAAAAGATCAAGGAAAATCGTTCAAGTATTCAACGACAAGTAGTGATAGCGATGAAAAAAAGGCAGCACTTTTCTTGAATACTTAAGAAAAATACATTCATTTGATAATAGTGAACTCCAGGTCATTGTTATTGAATTGGTGACAGAAAATCTGGTGAAAGGTATTTCAAGAAAGTGAATATTGCAAATCAGGAGCCTGCTTTTCCCCTTTTCTCCATGTGTACATTAACATGTTCGACTCACCCAATATTGTTTGTTGATGCCTCTAGTGGTTCAATTTTCAAAGAACAGACCCTTTTTCAAGCTCTGGATGGATGTGTCCTCAACGACATCCTCACTGTCAAGTTTGAGGTTGACTGTAGACAGACAAGACTATGCATGTGACATGGCAACACTTTCGCCCTGCAATGATTTCGTTGTCTATAGATTCTAGTAACTTGATGTCAAACTCAATGACATTGCGGTGGGTCAATTGAAGTTTTGGGATCATGCAAAATTCGAAACTTCTACCTATATAGTTTATGATAATGGTAACCAATGCTCGACACTCGTCCAAACGTTCATTGAGACGGCTTGATATAAGCTTTGGAATATGGCACCTTTGCTTGATGGACAAGAGTTTACTTAAACAAAATCTTTCACGGTTCCCGATATCCTCATAAATTCTCACGGATTTTCGAAGTTACAGGATCTCGATTATTTTGCATTGAACTCATGCTGAATAACCGGCTTTCTCTTCCGCCTCCCTCTAGAAAAATATTTTCAAATTGGCGCCGCCATCTCGGATGTTTGACCTTTTAATTAACTTACGTCAAATACCCAGAAACAGAGAAAAAATGTGGAGACGTGAATTGGATTCAGAATTTTGTAATACTACCCTTACTCAGATAGGAGCCAAGGAATCACCGTCAAAACTCAATGTTTTGCTTAACATTCCGTTGACTCAGGAACTACTCACTTCCCGAGAAAATAATATGTGCAAGGAAAATTAAATAGGAAGTCCTTTGAATAAAGCAGCCTAAAACTTACTGAAAACTAACCTCATCAAGATAGGAGACGAAGAAAAACTACCAAAAAGCTCACTGCTTTTCACTTGCAAGCTAATAAATCTTGAATACTGCTGCATTTTGTATCTTCAGAATAGATTTTCCGCACCACTTTTGAAAAAAATTTTCTTAGTAACAACGAATTGAATCCAAGGAACATAATGACATGTATACCTGAACACTTGTTAACTTGTTAACAGTGGAATTATATGTACACAGGCATAACAACTTCGTCCAGCAGCGTGTTTGTTCTCTGTCCTTGTCTATTCTTTGGCCTCTCAATGACCGTGTCCGTTCTCTTGCCAAAGAGAACGGTTATTTCATTCCGGGTCGAAATCCTGGATAGTTCTCGCAGCTTTTAGTTTTCATAAAACTATGCTGCAGTTCTGAAGATCGAAACTGATCATCGTCCCGACTCACCTTCAAATTATCGATCTTCAAATACTCATCAGGTGACATGGAAACTTCAAGACGCGCCGGGCCAAAAACTTCAATGGCTATACGAAAATCTTCTGCCCAAATCCGGACAAAGTATTTGAAAATCCAGTGTTTCGAAATCCCGCGAAGCTTTCCTGCTCCGAGTGTAAAAAATAAGGCATAATGTCTCGAAATTGCTCCTGTGCCCGTCTTGGTGGCACGAGAAGTGAAGAAAATCCTGTTCGAGGTCAGTTCAGCCTCACCAGCTCAACAGTGTCTCGATAAACCAAACCAAACTGCACGATACTAGACCTCATATGTGTGCATTTTTATCAATGCCACCTTAAAATCATCATAAAATTCCGGAACAGTCAATTCTTTTTTTCCGAGATCGCGTCACCGACATATGCCAACGCCATAATCAGTCAGAAGTTGTCAGTTTCAATCAAAAACGGTTAAATGTATTATAGAAAACGTTGGATACAACTGGGAATAGTCAAATGTAATAATTGAGGAGGCGCCAATCGAAAATGAGGAAGCATCAAGTGGAATTCAGAATGGGTCAATTGAGATCATGCAAAATTCTAAACCTCCACCTTTCATGATTATGTTAAACAGCTTTTCAATACTCACTTCGTTTCATGGGGCGGAAAACGTGGAATGTTAAAATACAAATGAGAAAAAAATAAAGCAAACAATAACTTCACTAATGAAAACTCTCACAACGAAGACTGGAAATCTTCGTTCTTTATTTTTTCGTTCTTTGGTTCTTTGGTTATCTGGTTCTTTCATTCTTTAGTTCTCTAGTTCGTTTGTTCTTTGGTTTTCTGGTTCTTCGATCCTTTCGCTCTTTAGTTCATAGGTTCTTTGATTTTTTGTTTCTTTGATTCTTTCGTTCTTTTGTTATTTGGTTCTTTCGCTCTTTAGTTCTATGGTTCTCTTGTTTTTTGATTTTTTGAGTCTCTGCTTCTTTGATTCTTTCGTTCTTTTGCTGTTTGGTTCTCAGGTTCTTTGATTCTTTGGTTCTTTTAGAGCGTTGGTTCTTTTCTCACTGTTAAAGGTAAGGAGTTTTCACTTCAGATATGCGAACATAGATGTAGATGTAGATGAGGAAGGTGTAGATATAAGGCACATTGTTTATCTCCATGACGAGCCTCCAAGAGGAGAAAGGTCGGTTGCTCTCCTGGTCCATCGTCGTCAAGCCTTAACACTAAGCGACAATGTAGCCCAAGGGCGGTTCATCTGACCTCCCCGTATGCCACATTTTTAGCTAATGATTGAGAACATCACCTGGTTTTAGTATTGGACTTGCAGGATCCAATAGTTTAGGCTAATTATTAACTGTTTGACTGTAAGTAATCAATAATACTACTGCCTACTCAATTCTATTGGGCATTGAGAACCTACGACCATCAAAGCTCTGTATCTCCAGCTCCATCTCGAAGCTCGAAGCCCCTCATATGCGCACATACTGCACACAAGTTTTTTTTGCAACTCCATCCTCAAAAACTCAAAAATATCATTCTTCATCACTTAAGAGTTCGAATAAGTCATCTGTGTCATCAGAGTCCGATCCGTTTGATTGTATAATTACAGGGAGAATATGGGATGCATCGATGAATTTTGATTTTTCCCATGCTTCATTTATCAGGTTTTTTGTATGTCTGACATAGTGATTCCATTTCTCTGTAGTTACCTAGAACAAAATTTTATTTTTAAACTTTGTAGCGTTAAAAGTTGTTCCTCTCAAAAACGAGCTTGATGTGTTTTTAGATTTTGTCGTTAAGTTCTTTCCCACCCTGTATTGTCATGCGGTAGTTTTTCGATGGGTCACCCTATATTCATTATCGAATAGTACATTTTATACAGGGTGTTCCCTCTGAACCGGTCAAAACCTTTAAAGTATGTTGAGGAACCATAGAGAAGTATTCTGAGACACCGATCGGTCATCGAAAAATACATGGTGTTGAAGTTTAATAAAGAAATCGAGTTTTTTCCTCTATCCTGCAAACACTTTCACCTATTTTGACAACATTTCAGAATAAATTAGGTATTCTTGAAACTTTTTGAGCTATTAGGGCAGATTTAGTTTCTTTAAGTCCAGACTTGGAGATAACGTGTGTTGTATTCTTGAGAAAAAAGGGTACGCCACTGTTTTTTCGGAAAAAATAAGTGTCAATCGAATTATTCGTTCCATTTTACAAAAAATGGACTTTACAAAAAATGAGAATTGAGATCTTTGGAGATGCTAACCATGAAATATTCCAATGTAGGCCACACGTACTATCTTGAATTCTTCTTGAGTTATGAGAAATTTTTATGCCAATTTAGAAAATTTTAAACAATGATAACTTGATTTTTCTTAATGCAAGGAACTACTTTTTTTTATGCAGGATTTCCGTACCTTTCTGACGATATAACGTTGTTTGTAGCAGAACGTTTTATGGAGAATAACTTATTTTCCTAAAATCAATAATAAAAGGATTTTCTATATGATTCAAAGTTCCGTAGACATACTGTATAATTCAGAAATGAGTTAGATAAATGAGTTCAAGTAAATAACAAAAAAGTTTATAAATAATAGTTTCGCATGTGCGTACTCAATTTCAAAATCCCTGCAATCGATTTATATTTTCAACGCGTCTTGACAACCATCTCTTGGTAGGCGTCGAATTTTTCAAACCTTGAAAAATATCTACTTGACCCCATACATTGACCACTTTTTACAGAAATGGAATATTCCTATTCCTTTTCGAAATATTGTCGTGCGGAGTTTAAGGTAAAAAACTCTGTATACCCTGTATTTTGGAAATGAGGAATTTGCGGCCATTGGTGTCACATCTCAAACCACTTCTCTGTACTAAAGAAGTTTTGATCAGTTGAGAGGGGACGCCCTGTATAAGTAATTCAGTTAACTTTGTAAACTTGAACGGAACAAACTCCAATCATTCGATTTTCAAATTCTTGAGCTACTGATTAGAGCTTATAGAACCACCTTTTACCTGCGCAAGTGCTTCATTTCAAACATTCATAACTCTATCCTCGGTAACAGGATGAATTGAAGTTATTTTGGAGTCATAATATCTTTTGCACTCTGACCATACCATCTCTATAGCATTATACTGGCAGTGGTAGGGTGGAAGTCGCAAAACACGATGACCATATTGCAATGCTAATTCGTCTATTCTGAATAAAATTAAGAATTGTAAAAAATTTTGAGAATTATATTATTCGGAAATTTTTTTATCACCTATATCTTTTTTTTGGCAAATGACTTTTCATTGTCTCCCAGAGCTGATCTTTCATGGCAAATGCTGGATATGGTATTTGCTTTTTCTGAAGCCAGTCGATCATTGCTTGTTTCGTTCAACTTCTATTTGGAATCCTCTCAACAAGACCACTATGATATGGTACATTGTCCATGATTATCAATGAAGGTTTTGATAAATTTATCAATAATGGTTCAGTGAACCATTTCTCAAAGTTGGTATAATTCATTGAATCATGATAATCCCCTTTTTTACTACCGGACTTGAAAATAAGACTTGCATTTTGCACAAAACCATCCTCAGAACCTGCATGTAGGATAATGTATCTAACACCTTCTCCAGTTTTTTTCCTTATAGTTTCCAAGGAATCATCCTGCCAGCTTTTCGTAAATGCTCCTTTGCTGAAGATCCAGGTTTTATCCAAGTAAACAGGTTTTAATGAAAAATGGTTATTTTGATTTTCCATGAACTCTCTTAAAAAGTGTACTCTCTTGAGCGCAATCGAAGGTTGCTCCATCAGGTATTTGCGATTAGATATGGAGCATTTCTTCCATCTAAACTTCAATTTATTCAAGGCAGCGGACAAACAGCCCAAGGATATTTGTACGTCGTCATTATTTTTGAGTTGTCTTTGAAGTGATTTTATTGTCACATGTTCGCCTGTTGGAAGTGAAAAAGTTAAAGCTCTAAATGACCTGCATGAAAACTTTCTAATCACATAGGTATACAGTGTAGGTCTTATTGATAAGAGTTAAAAATTTGATGTAATCATCCTGCATCAGTTATCGAACGAATGATGGTGCTTTTCAAAACTTCAATCCGTTTGTCAGTTTGCGTGTCCTGGTGATTTTCTCCAAAAACTTTTTCACGTTCAAAAAAACGGTTAAAAATCAAACTTTTTTCTGTGTGATTTTTGATAAAAATGACTAGCACCTTTTGAAAGAGGAGCAAAAGCTATGTACTTCCTGAAAATTTATTAATAATTGAACAAAGGATAGCCTTGCTATAAAATTTTAAACTTGGCAAAAATGACCCATTTTTCATGATTTCTTCAAAAATGAGCAAAAATGGGTCATTTTTGCAAGTTCAGAATAATTGTAGAGCGAGACTATCCTTTGTTCAATTATTATCACATTTTCAGGAAGTACATAACTTTTGCTCCTCTTTCAAAAGGTGCTAGTCATTTTTATCAAAAATTACACAGAAAAAAGTTTCATTTTTAACCCTTTTTTTGAACGTGGTAAGAGGCACTGGAGAAGTTTTTGAAAAAAGTCGCCAGGGGACGCGAACTGAAAAATGGATTGAACTTGTAAAAAGCACCATCATTCGTTTGATAACTGATGCATGATGAAAGTTACATCACATTTTAAGGTTACTCTTATTAATATTACCAACACTGTATATATAGTCTGTTCATGGCTTTCTTGCGGTTACATCATACTTTTCCGTCTCTCTCTTACACATTGAAAAAAAAATCACGTACGTCTGGACGAGGGTCTTTCGGATCAATTTGACAAATATCACATGTGGACCGATGAATCTACGACATACTACCAAACGTCAAATACTGTGCCGTGACCGCAGAAAAGCCTTGAACAAGCTGTACTTACTCTTTGAATACATTGCGTATACCCGGTCTCTTATCGCATTTTGATATATTTTATAATTAGCAGAAACTTGGCTAGCATGAACTTTGATCCTGTACTTCTTATCCTTTTCTATTCCAGTACTACCTATCTTCTGAACTGTTCTAAGAGATATATCTAGAGCATCGATAACGCGCTATTCAATGGAAAAAAATGGATATAGTTAAAAAGATTGAGTTATAGTTTGTCTAGTGCCTGTTTGGCAAGGTGAAATATCCTACCACACGCAATAATCTTGAGGAGCGTATTTCCTATATATTTGAGGAAATTTGCGCGCAAAAATAATCGAGCATACTGAGCTGATGAGTACTCATCGAACCCGACCAAACGCCCTACAGTGGATATGTTTCTTATGCTCAGCGCGGATCAACCAGACTTGAAACATTAAAGAGAATTTGTGAAAGAATATGACTTTATTTCACATACTTCGTAGACAGCAGTTAAGGGCAAAAGTGGCCCACCGGCATCCCTTTCTTTTTTAAAATAACCAATCAACTTTGAAATGATAGCTTGGTCGTTTTCGTTGTACCAAAAAGGCATCATGTGAATTAGATTCGTCCAAATTCGAAAATTTGAAATTGATATAATTGTCAGTCGTCGGCAGACTTTTGACAATGTCACGTCATTTTCATATCATCCATCCAAACGACTTTGTCAAGAGCTTTGAAGTTTAGTTAATTGAAGACTTACGTGATTTTTTTCAATGTGTAAAAGAGAGACGGAAAAGTATGACGTAACCGCAAGAAAGCCGTGAACAGACTGTACGTACCTGGAAAGGTCCCGTCCGTTGTCGACAAACCGTCGAAGTATGTAATTTTGTAACGAAGTTACAAAATTTCCGGATTTATTCTACCGTCATTTTCAAATTTTCAAATTCATTTTCCGTCTCTTACTATTTAAATCGTATTTTCCCGTAACTTAGTTATTTATCTATCAAAAGATCCCGTATTTTTTCTGAAATAATGTTGACTAGGTACGTAATAAGTAATAATCCATTAATTAATTCCTGACCAAAATACTCCTTCTTAGTTTCTCGCATCAAACAAATTAATTATTTAGCTCGCAAACCGGCCGACAAACGTTATTTATTTCGCGCACAATTCAAGTAGATCCCCCACTTTTGGTCAGAATACAGAACCTCGGAGAGACGCGAGGAGCCAGTCAGTGGTACTGAGACCAGGTCGACAACCTGCAGCAGTGGACTTCCCGGACCCGATTCGCGATCTTTTTCTTCAACCCGTTTTTGCTAAAAATTCCATTTTTCTTATTCTTCTTTAATTCAAACACGAGGTAGGAACTCTTCATCGATAACTATGACGTTTTACCAAAATTCTCTCAAACCAGTGCCGCGTTGTAGGTAAGTTGAGTAACAGGGGTGGGAAAAAATAATTACGATATCTGAAAATTTTCTTCAGACTCACGGATTTCAGGAAATATTCGGTGAATCTGTATTTTTTCCAGATTCTCAGGATCCTTTCAGATTCGTATCTGTTTGGGGAATTTATTATTTTATTTTGACTGTCAGGGAAACGAACTTAGCTGGGTGGAAAATTTTCAACTAATGTTCAACACCGCGGTTTATTTTCAACCGTCATCTTCTTTTCTATAAAATTTCTCAAGATAGTTTTGGGAAAATCGTCAAAGAGAGGCCTCTGGAGTTACGACCCGTGTGTGCAAAATTTCCAACGTTTGTCAATAAATTTCCCGCTGCTTTTCTATGCCTCTAAACCCGTTTTTCTCCTCGTGGAAATAACCCGATCGCGTCAATTTACCCGATACATTTTTTCTACGTCGTCGGAAAAATCCTACTCCATTAACGGCTGTTTTCCGTTAAAATTCGCCGTAAGAACCCATCGCGTCAAACTTCGTTCAAACTCCGTTTTCTCCACATTCTGATATTTTTCTACCGATTATTCATGATTCTTAAAAATGTTAAAATACCTTTTAGTTAGCTGCACATTCTGAATCTCCACCGGGAGAGTTTTGACTGACTGATTTTTCTATTGTTAATACCAAGGGATTTTCTTTTATTTATTTAGCTGAATGGAAAATCAGCACATTGTTAATTATTTTATTTATTTTTATCCGACTGGTTGGAAACCAGTCACGATTGTGATTTGTTTCGGGACTAATAGACTGATTGCTTAATTTTCATTAACACCGAGTTTTTATTTCAAGAAAGTTCAGTAATCCATTTCAGAGCGGAAGTTTGCGGAATTTTGAAAATAACGAACGCCTGGACTTTCTTCACTGTCTAAAAGCTACCCGATAGGCACTGTGGGCCCTCTACCACATAAATACAGGGAGTGGCGCTCGAGCATTTTTTGTTCAACATCAACGATTCCCTCATCTCCGTCGGGAATTGAATCCGGAAAATCTCGGGGAACGTCACAAATTTTTGTTAGACATAGATAGCCAGTGTAACGGATACCTATCCTTGTCGAACTCATTACCGGGTATCAAGGTTATGGTTAAGGGGCAAACAAAACTGTTTTGTAAGAATTCAGTGATAGTTTGAAGAGGGGAGGACCAAAAAATATGGTGATCTTTTATCCAATGTGTGGATCCATACCATTAACACATATTTTTGTGGTAGTTAAGCCTTTTTCTTGTGGGATACTGAACAGCCAAATTTATAGATAGATAGATAGATAGATTATGATAAAGTGGAATAGAATGATGCTGTGAGACAAAACGTTCTTTTGAAATCGTAATTACGATGGCTACCGATCTTCAATTCCAAATTTAACGCAACGGTGATCTAAAGAATTGGCGATTTTAAATCTGGCAGCGCTGCTGGATGGTCTCTGTTCTAGATTCAAAAAATCGATAACAGCTGAAGACCGTACCTGCCTATTGGTTGCTTTCCAAATTCGGACAAGAAATATACCCCCCCACCAACTAATCCTGAAATTTTAGATGAAGGCATGCGCATTGATATGTGAGTACACATGAAACATACTTATGGGAAATTGATATCTCTGTCTTTTTCGATTTGGCTTCACCTTCGATTGACCATACGGTGGCTATATTTTGATAATAAGTATATGACTAATAACCCCCTGACATTTTCGACCTTTTTTTTCAAAAATTCGATAACTATACCTAAATTTATTATTTTCATTTATTTTATTTTTTGATTGATATACATAAATGGATGAAAAAAAATGGCATCAGCGTATCTAAATTATATATATAAAAATACTTAACAAATTGATATAAATCATCTCGCAAAAATGTTGTAGACCTGTGTAATCAATCGACACAATATTTTCTTGTTATAAATTCAACCGTACACTCCGTTGTGGTTTTTTTCAAATCCCTGACATATTGCCCATTTGGTGTTAAGGTCTTGGCACTTCTGATACCAATAACGTGGGTACCTCAAAAATCAAATAATCTGAAAAGAAAGTTGTCTAAATGAAATTCTCTGTAGATCGCATCTTTTGTCGCGCTAGATGTTTCTCGGAGACAGAATTTGATAGAATTTTGACATAATCCAATGTGATTTTTGCTAGTTTTTTGATTAACTTGCGAGTAGTCTACATGGCAAAGAGGCAATGCCAATCTCTAACCCCCAATCATAGCATCTGTCAAAAATTTAAAAAAAAAAGAATTTTGCATTTTTCACAAACATAAAAATAATTTTGAACTTTCGTGAAATGCCTACACCATGTTTAAATAAGAAAAAGTTTATTTCTTTTTCGAAATTGAGAAATTTCGAGAATCTCGAATCTTGATTGAAAAATCGCTTTTGAGAAAAACGTCGAGACGAGAGGTTATCAATTTCTCGTCTCGACAATCGAGACAAGACGAGAAATTGCCGTCGAGACGAGAATCCTCGTCTCGAGGAAACACCATCAAAATCTGATGGGTAAGTTTTTTCCATCGCAATGGAAAATTATATAATGAAGTGTTTGTTATACTGTATTTATTCCAAAGCAATATATAAGGGTAATATTTATTGTACCTACCTCCAAATTAATGCTTATTCTATTTATTTTATTCATTATTTAATTATTTTTTTCACATGCTACAGTTTGGAACATATTAAAAATCACTCATCGTGAGTGTTTAGTCTACTGAACAACTGAACCACTATTTTTTTGCAGGGAATGTCCCAAGTAACAAATATATTCAATTTATTCAGCCTAGAGTCTGGGTATATTCATTTTTTAATCCTGATTAAAATAATTTTTGCACGTGAATGGTAAATGTCTTTTCAATTGCCTATCATAATCAAAGCAATAATACAATATTTTCCTCAACTTTTTTAATTTATACTATGGAAACAAATGAACAAACTCAAAAGTGTCAGTGTCAAACGCGTAGTGGGTGCTTATCACGGACCTATATAAAATGCATATGGTCGACCTTGCCAAAAATCACTGAAGGGTATATGCACCGTAGAAATCTAATTTGTATAAAGACTTCATCGCAATCATTTTCCATTACGTGGTGTGGAGAATAATCGCGATAAAGACTTCATCCGGATTGGATTTCTACGGTGCATATAGGGGTGAGTCATGGACGCCGTCATGATGTGACAATTTGAGCTGGTATCTCTGATTCTTTAGACGTGTCACCTATGGCTGCGTTCCGAGAACTAGCGCTTTATTTGAGCGGTCCCACTGGAATGACATGATTCGCAATGCTTTCTTTAGCTCTATCGCAGGAACTGTGATGCAGTGGTGGAAATCATCAATTACGTCATCTTAGTGAGATCGCTTGAAAAAAGCGATGCAGCGCTGCAATTCCTCTAACGCGGCCATTGAATAATTCAGACAGCTGCTTGTTTCAAGGTTATTTCTTCTTCTATTCAGATTTGGATTTGAATTAATATGGGATCATTGCATATTTAAATGAAAAAAAAAATAATGGATTTTGAGAACATAACTATACTCAAAATTCACGATTCACATTGTGATTTTGTGCAGGATTTTCGAAATTATTCTAGATACTTGTAAAACTTTGGACCGTTTTGTACTGGATTATCATTAACATCAAAATGAGCCTTCATTCAATTTTTCAAATATATCATTACCTATAATGTCCTCTCAAAATCATTATAAGTAACGAATAGCACTTGATCTATTTTACCTACCTGACGAGTTTAACTTGGACCCTGAAAGAAACGTAAAATTAACATTATTTTTGAAGTAGGTACCTGGCTACTTGAGAATTTTGCGATAGTCGAAGTTTCAAGATTTATGCATTCTGCGGTTTCAGAATTGATATAATAATATTTTTTTAATATAAATTTTGAAGAAAAAATAGAAATATTCACCCATATCCTTCGTCCAAAATCAAATAGTTAACAGTGAAATGGGTTTACATTCAATTTATTTTCGAATTTGGAACAAACTGTCAAATTTTGGCTTGGCAAACAAGAATCATGTGCTATCATCTATTCATTAACTCAATGTGAATGGTGCCATATGATTCACGTGTGCCAAGCGGAAATTTGACAGTTCCACTCCAAAATGAGATTTGATTTAAACAAGGCATTACAGATTTCTGCATTTTTCAACAATGGCACCACAGAAAATCAGAAGTACCAACTCAAATTGTCAAATCATGGCAGCGCCCGCATGCTTCATTGCATTAATCCGTGGTGCTTTTGGATGATGGATGAGAATGGCGTTGAAAATCTCAAATGAATAAATTGGTCGTGAATAAAGTAGAGTTTACTACTCACAATAATGACTTTGATAATAATTATTTTTTTATTTAGCATAAGCACATTAACCCTCCTCGGTGTCTCTTTAGTCCATTTAACACCATTGTCTAGATAGCAATTTTATATAGATTTAGATTTAGTTCTATAAACATTTTAAGCATTCAAAATAATTTTTATTTATATAAATTAAACCCTGGGCACAATACAAGCTCTGCTTAGGTGCTTATATTTCCGTAATCAAGTATTTTATAGTATGTGATTACTGCCTATCAATTAGTACCTATATGCTTTTGATTTTGATAATAACCATATACAAAACTGAAAAATGGTTTACATAGGTTGGTAAATTGAATAAAATAATTAAAATAGCAAAATGATCAAGATAAAAACGAAACAATGATAAAATATGTACATATATAAAATGATAAAATGATGCGGACAATGAAGAAATGATCAAAATACAGAAGCAAAAAACGCTTCTCACAGAGTCTCAGACAATTTAGTGAACATGTAGATATAGAAGGACACGTTAAACATTTTTGAGGATGTGGTTGCAAAGCAGACTTTTGAATTTTGGTAGTTAAATTCGTACAGACCTTTGTATAGGATAGAGCCGGATACTTGTTTTGTGTTCCATTTGTTTTCTAGAATAAAGTCATTTTCATTCGAGTCTCATGAGTATACATTTTTGGAACATTTTGTTCTATCACAAACATAAGCTGGAACCAAACCATTTTTAATTTTGAAGATTGATACATGGTCACTGGAAGTAACTTTTTGTTTAATAAGGAGCACATCAAGAACATGCAACATAGTTTTCACAGGTGTATATCGACTACATTTGAGGATATTGCGCATTGCCTGTTTTCAATGATTTGCATGTTATCTAGTACTTTTTTGGGTAAATTATAGAATAGGGTGTTACAGTACTCTAGGTGGGGTGCAGCAATACCATGATATAACAACATTTTTGTCTGCATTGAAAAATGTTTTCCTACTCTTACAATAAAATTCACTTTTTGAGAAAAATGTCTAGTTGAGACCGGAAAGACAAATTGCAGTCCAAAATCACACCCAAATATTTCATCTCTTTAACGTGATCGTGCTTATTGTTGCAAATATTTACATCGACAAAACTTAAATCTATGTTCGATAGTCTAAATGTTTTTGCAAATACACAAAACTTTGATTTGGCAACATTAATACTTAGACTATTTACACATAACCAGTCAAATATAGCAGCCAAGTCATTGTTTGTGTCTGTCTGTAATTTTTTCAAGTCCTTTCCCATGACATACAGCATTGTATCGTCTGCGAACAATACAATTTTCGATGTTTTAACAACATCAACAATATCGTTGATGTAAATCGGGAACAAAGGTGGTCCCAAAATGGTTTCCTGAGGTACTACAAGTGTAACCGGTGAGCATTCCGACATTGTGTTCTTGAACCTCACAACCTGTGATCTATCGTATAGGTATAAATGAAACCAGGCAAGAACTTCATCCCTTAATTCAATCTTTTCCAATTTTTGCAATAATACTTTTCTGTTGGTGGTTTCAAATGCTCGTCTGAAGTCGAGGAACGCTGCCAGCACATAATTGTCCCCATCTATCTGTTTCATGAACTCGTCGAATATTATGGTATCAATGACCGATTCGCAGGAATGTTGTTTACGAAAGTCTGATTAATTCGTAGCTAAAATGCAATTTTCATCACAATATTGCTCCAGTTAATCTTTCGCGGCAATCTCAAGAAGTTTTCCGTAAACTGGCATACTATTTATAGGTCTATGCTACTCACACAAGTTCGTCCTTATTTTTGGCACAGTCGTCACTGTCGAACATTTCCAGGCCTCAGGAAATACTCCATAGGTTAGAGACGTATTGACAATACCCAGGAATCTGTTTCCAGCCACCTTAAATATGCTTGTAGAAATGCCAGTATCTCCACCACTCACTGTTTTCATATCACGCACATACGATTTTAACTTAGACATAGTTATCCTAGTGAATTGTCCAAAGTAGTTGGTACATGACTCATGGTTTTGAGGACTTCCGTCTGATTCACAGGACTATGAACATCAGAAACAATATTTTAAACACTGTCGATGAAGTATTTATTGAATTTATTGGCTATTTCCCGCTCCTCCATCACTAAATTTGCCACTGAGAACCACGATCTAAAATACGTTTGTTTTTATCTGTTAATAATGTTTTCAACTTTTTCCATAGAGCGTGGGAGTTGGACCTATTGTTATCGATGACTTCTCTGAAATAAGCATCCTTCCCTGTTTTGATTTTGTTGACGATGTTATTTCTAGCTATTTTGTAATTATCCCAGACATCTTCACTTTTCTCGTGTACTGCTCTGATAGACAAATTGTCTCTTCCGTTCATCAAGAGTCTCATTTCTCTGGTGATCCATTTTTTGTCCATATACCTCTGCCACATAATCGGAATGCTATTTCGTCGTAACTATTGTCACGGGGCGTTTTTGACTTCACGTATTTTCGTTTCATTATGGTTGAGATTGAAGAATTTTAGTTCTACGGTATCAGGCTTGTGCGCAAAACACACGGTTTTCACTCACCTACTTCATATACTCAGGCAGCATGAAGAATGATTGCTACTTACTTGGTCGCCACACATCGTAATATCATCTTTGCTCCTTAAAACTTTTCTTCAAACTTCATCTATCCCTGTTAAGATCTAGACTGGCAGGAAATGGCCCTGTATTTACACACACACTTTCAGGACATGCTAACGGTTTTAAATAACTCGTGTGCCATTTTAGTCACTGTTTTCATGTTATTTTACAGGGAAAACAGTTTTTTTGAGGGAAACTACGTTCGTTTATGCTTTTAAACCGAGTCCCTTGAAGTCAGCTGTTTGATTTGAGGTTGTGGAATTTTGCTCTGCGATGTAACACCGTCGCCAGGCTTGTTTTGGATTACGTGACAGGTGTATTTTCACTGTCGATCTATGGCACGTATGTCGTTCTTTTCTTCGATTGCGGACTGTTAGTGAGGATGGATTCACTTTCCTTGGTGCTGTCTGTGTTTTCTTGATTAGTGGAGGATTGTTTGTACAATCTACCTCCAGCCCTTTACGATGTTGCCGGTGTTTTTGTCGCTATTCTACCTTTGCTTCTCTTCTGGTACTAGTCCTAACACTTTGTTATGAGAATTTGACACTGATTTTCAGCTTACTTTCCAACGAGTCTTTACTCTTCGTGAAGCTTGGATATTTCCTAAGCATTTTTAATCTATTCAGGGATTTTTGGAAAATTGATTCACTTTTATTTATTGCATCGCGTTGAGTTTTGTGTGCTTTGTGTTCCTACCTACCGTGTTGGTGATGAAATAACCGTTTTATACGGATATTTTGGTTTCACGACCTAGGAAAGGGAAGGGTGAACTACAACCTATCATCATTAATACTGGTGAACATAGAAAAACACTGCCGTGTGCCTATTGCCAATGCTGATAAATCACCACGCAGTTTTACACCAGCAGGAAAACCGACAAAAACACCGCCGTGTTTACGTTACCAAAAACCCTGCAAACTCAGGTTTTTTTTTTTGTTTTGGGAGTTATCGGCCACGATTCACGGATAGTGATTTATATTGAGGTATCAATACAACGGTCCACGATCCAGGCTGACAGCCTGTTGATCTTATTGGTAGTCTACAAGAGCTGACCAAGCCACCGTTGAGCTTGAGCCCTTTGACTGGAGAAAGGCTGAGTTGCCGTGAATTTTTGGTATCGATATCAGATTTAAGTTCATTTATTTTTGTTTGAAAAGTGATCACTTGGGGACTTCACTTTAGGGATGAAGAAGAACATTTTTATCCATTGAATTTTTTATATTTCATTTGGCTTTATGTGTCTCATTGACTTAGTTATTAATTTTTGATTTAATAATTTCTGTGATTGGGAAGGTGCCCGAAACATCGAAAGAATTTCGACTTATTTAGTCTTGAGTCGGTGGCGCTTATCCTACCCTCTTTTTGACATTGAGCTAAGGCCTTATTTGCTCACGCAGTAAAACACTCTCTCATTCCAGCAATTAAGTAACTTTTTCTTTTCTCTGTTACCTCATTCCTTTTTTTCACTATTCTTAAGAGATACAAAGAGCGTGGCAAATTTTTGGTGCCCAACGTGGGGCCTGCTTTCAAAAACTAGCAGGCGGAAGTTCCACTGTAAAAATTCTAATAAAAGCTTTGAGGTACAAAGAGCCAAATTTTTAACTTCTCTTTCAGGGCGAAATATTGACTTTTTTTCCCCCGTACGTATTTATTACTCGATTTATTTATTGTGTATTTGCTCTACCCCATCGATTTATCGATTATCACTTTAACATTATTGACTTACTGATTTTTACCCTGCCATTATTACTCTTGATCACTGACTTGCCTACAATTGATTGGTTCATTATCACTAAAATCTTCTTAGAAATTCAACCCTGTTTAAAAACCTTCAATCTCTATTTTCTTGCCTTGCAAATTTTTCTTTTCTTCCCTTGTTATTTCTGGTTCTGGTTTGTCGTCACGATGGATTACAAAATGGATATTTTGTACCTCAAAGAGGAAATGTTGTCTTATGAGATTGTTCTTCGGGGTGTTCAGGTTGATGACAAAAAGACCGTCGATCAAATGAGGAAAATTCTTCGTCCTCCGCTCAGACTCGAAGACCAAATCACACGTACCACCTCCATACACATTCAAGTTTGCGGATGAAAAGTTGCAAATTAGGACATTTCTGAATAAGGCTATCGACACAATCCCTACCATATCAGGCGATCAAATAAATACCTAAATACCCAATCCAGGTTGGTTCACTTGCTCGACCGTGTTAGGCGACTTACTTCGTAGACATTTTGAACCACCAGACTATCGATCAAGGCTGTTCAAAGAAATATTGGGAAGGACTCGGGACACATCAGAGAGCATCGTGGACTATCTCTCTTGTATACAAGCACTGTCTAGGCGTTATAGCGAATTATCCGCAGATACTCAATTGAACATTTAAACTCGAAACTTATCTCCATTTTATACTTCCCAACTCCAAGTAGTGGAATCCATCGAAGAATTGGAGCAAGAGTGTCTACAACTGGAAACTAAAAAGTACAGAGCTGAGCATTATGTACCACCTTCTCGAAAACGTCAGCAATTTGTGAGGCCAGATTTTGCTTTTGTGAGTGTCGACCAACATCCAGACACTTCTGATGCCTTTGGTTTAGATAGAGTCGATACCTTTCCTTCAACTTCTGGACATAGACTTCCAAGACCTCAACCACAATTCAGTTTGGTTTGTTAAAACTGTAAAAATACTGGTCATCTGAATCGAGAGTGTCCCAATCCAAGAAAAACCCATTGCTATCGATGTGGAAATCCAAATGTCACCGTTAGAAGCTGTCCAGAGTGTAACAGTTCGAAAAACGCTCCCCGGGGGAATCGATAGGTCGTGCGACTTCCACCTCAAGTATCCTGACGACCAACAACTCTGAAGATTTGAGGAACCAATACCTCCTAGACTACATCGTTTCACATGCTCATGGTGACCAACGACCATATCTAAACATGAAAATATCAGGCCACCCTGTGTTAGGCTTGTTGGACTCTGGTGCTAGCCATACTCTTGTTGGATTACCTGGTTTTGAGATTTTCAAAAGTTTGGGTTTAAAATTGATCAAACAACAGAATAATTGTACTGTGGCGAATGGTCAAAGTTGTACGAGTATAAAAAAAATTCAGACACCCATAACATTGATGGACAAAACCCACCTCATCGATGTTGTAGTGCTCCCTGAACTTTCGCATAAAATCATACTGGTCATAAACTTTTGCAAGACCATGAAATTATCATCGACTTGAGGCAATACGTCTGGCATTTCTCGGAACTAGCTGGTGAAGAATTGGCAATATCTTCTATACAGGACTTTGATAATTTCACTTCCTCAGAGAGAGCAGCTTTGGATGCATTGGCAAAACTTTAAACCACAAAGATGGGTACCGGACTTGGTTGCTGAGAGCATGCTGAGATTAGGAGTTATCGAGCAATCTTCCAGTCCATGGTCCAGTCCAGTTTGCCTCGCTCGTAAGAAGGATGGATCTTTGATTCTGTATTGATTATAGACAACTGGATAAGCACACCAAGAAAGACACCAATCCCATTCCATACATCTCTAGCATTTTGGATCCATTAAGGAACACCCGATACATTTGCTCCATCGACATCAAGTCCGAGTTCTGGCAGGTACCACTAAACAAGTCATCCCGAGAATACACTGCATTCGCCGTCCCTGGTGGAGGCCTCTTCCATTTTTGTCGCGTGCCGTTCGGTTTCTCGTATGCACCTTGAACTTGGCAGCGCATCGTTGACACCATCCTTGGACCTGAATTGGAGCCCTATGTTATGTGCTATCTGGACGATGTCATACTGATAAGTTAGACATTTGACGAACATATGCGTCTTGTGGAAATTGTTTTCGATCGTTCACGTCAGTCTCTATAGAGAAGTGTCATTTCTGCAAGCCGGAACTGAAGTACATAGGCTACCTGGTCAACAAGAAACGTCTACGTCCCGATCTCGAAAAGGTTGAGGCTATCGTGAACATACCACCTCCAAAAAACATCCAGGAAATTCGTAGATTTGTCGGTACTGCCTTCTGGTATCGCCGTTTCGTCCCAGACTTTTCTTCTGTCCTAGCACCAATTCTCAACTTAACAAAAAAGAACGTCAAATTCAGTTGGACCCCTGAATGTCAACAATCTTTCATCTTGCTCAAGTAATGTCTAGTCAACGCACCTATTCTCACTACCCCTGACTTTGAAAAGACTTTTTATTCACAAACTGATGCCTCTCATTATGGATTAAGAGCTGTTCTAACTCAGCAGTACAAGGAGGGCAAAAAAGTCATTTCTTATTTGTCTAGATCATTAACAAGACAAGAAATGAAGCTCACTGTCACAATGAAGGAGTGCCTAGTCGTTATTTGGTCTGTCGAAAAATTACGTCATAACTTGGATCCCGCTCATTTTACAGTCATTACTGATCACGCTTCGTTATTATGGCTTCACCGGTTGAAGGACCCCCAAGGACGCTTGGTGCGCTGGCAACTTCGTCTTCAACAATTTAACTTTGAACTCATTTATCGAAAAGGCAAAGATCATATTGTTCCCGATTTCCTATCTCGAGTCGTACCAGTGGCTATCGACTCTGTTTGCAATTTGGATCCTCCACCAGTTTTTTCTGCAACTTCCGATAAATGGTTTTTGAAAAGGGTCCAGAAGATTGAGAAAAACCCTTTCAAATTTTCTCTTTGGCGTGTGCATAATGGAAACCTTTATAAATTCATCAAGCCATCAATCCCAGAACTGTCAACTCCGTCTGATGACTGGAAACTTGTAGTCCCCAAGGACCAACGGAAAAGTATTCTGCAACGTTGTCATGATATTCCAACTTAAGGACATGTGGGAGTGTACAAAACTTTTGGAGAGCTCATGCGAAGTTACTACTGGCCAAAGATGAAAGCTGATGTTGTGAGATACGTGAAAGATGTCTGAATTTTTCGTTGGGATGGAGTTCCATTTGAATGTTTAAAATGGGAAATAAGTCCAAATCTCCAATCAAAAATCAATATATCAAATCCTACGCGTTTCAGGCATACAAGCCCATTTTCAAGGATCTTTGATCAGACATCTAATAAAATAAACAGATGCTTGAAACCAACAATACAATACAATAAAAAAAAACTTACGTCAATTTCCAAAGATGGAGTCAGAAACACATAATTAAAATCACATAAATTACGTTAAAATCTTCATTTGTTAATAAACAACACGAGCGGTATGGCGAACTAACAAATAAAAACTGGTGTTATTTATCATTATCCGCGAAACTCAAAGCTATACGGGCTGATTTGATGGTATGATTGAATACCGGGTCATTGAGAGAAGTGACGTCTCGCTTAAGCAATTTTTTCCCAATCTCAATGCTTTCAAGAAAATCCAATTTCTGAGAAAGCCAAATTATTTTCACTGCAGATCACAGATACATCCAGAAAGTTGAGGACCTTATTGGATTCAACTTTCATCGTAAATTTAATCTTATCATGACACCCATTCAAAAATCTCAAAAACTTCTCAAGTTGCTCGTCAGAACCAGTCCAGATCACAAAAGTATCATCCACGTATCCCCGCCAAAAATGTACGTATTTCAATAAGGGGTGATTGCAATCAAACAAAATATTGTTTCCAAAGTTAGACATAAAGATTTCTGCAAGAAGCGTGGACAGACTAGAACCCAAAGGAAGACCTTCTTTCATTTTATAGATTTTGTCATTAAACTTGAAAAAATCCATATTGAGACATTTCTCAAGTAATGTGACTATACGATCTCTGTCCTCCCCACTCAAGTCCGTTTCAGAAATCAAAAGACCCTCCACAATCTGAACTGTCTGATCCCTAGGTATGCTGGGAAAAAGATTGACAACGTCAAACGAGACCAATGTAAACTTTTCAGGCAATTTGATTTTTTTCAAGTCATTGACCAGGTCAATAGTAATCCTGATGCTGAACTTGTTCCTTAGATTGAACTTATCTCTAAAGAAAATATTCAACCATTCAGCTAAGAAATAAGCTGGTGAATTGATGAAGCTAACAACAGGTCTGATAGGAAAATTAGTTTTATGAATTTTTATTAAACCGTATAATAATTGAGTCAAAGAGTTCATGGAAATTTTAGGTCTCTCGTAGAGTAATTTCTAAAAAAGTTTCAAATTTAGCCAACAATTGTCTCAAATCCCTCAAACAAGTGTTTATAGGATCATTCTTCATTTCAACAATAGAGCTATTTTTCTCCAGAACAAACCCAGTTTACAAATCACTAAACAACTACCCGTATCAGCCTTACCCAAAACTAAGTCATTTTGTTTGATTTTTTGTTTTAAGGACTTAAGTGATTTGTGTTGTAACAATTAATTAGAGTTTTTTGGATTGGGGCATAGGTGATGTTTAAATAAGTGGCGCCCTCTCTAACATTGCCATGCGTATTGATGCATAGAAGACGTGTACCAAATTTTAGCATCAGAGTGATGATTTTTTTTCTAAATTTCAACACCCTGTTTTTAAAAATCTAGGCTTTTGCAGACCTATGTCCATACCTTTTTGTTTTAAAATCATTCAAGGATCATAAATAACCCTTTAGTATCTGTATTCAATTAATAAACACCCTGTATATCAAATTTCAATAAATTAGCTTCATTATTTCAAAATTTATTTAGAGAAATCCAGAATTAAAATTTAACTTTGGAATCCAGGCAACCATGGATTGAACACAGTTTTGATCAGGCAACCCTATACTGTTGAATAGGGAATTAAATGAGCTTTCTTAAAAAAAACAACCAAATAACAGATGAGGGTATATTTACAACGCCTGTCCACCTGTTTGTACCTGGCAACCTTATAGGTGTACCCAAAGAAATGTAGGCAACCTATATTTTTCCAATTCTTTGTGCAGTTTTCTTTCGATTAATGATCAATTTTCATCAATAACAAATGAGGAAAGTTGATCAAAAAAAATCAATTCAAGTAAATATTATTCAACAGTGAAGGCTCGTGATTTTACTAGTCAACCCATGCACGATTTATCGATGAACAAATTATCTAACATATAATCTTCATCATGATCAAATAACAGATGCGGGTGGATATTTCTAATACCGGATCTCGTACAATAATGAAAGAAACAATAAAATTTCTTCATTGTCGATCGGGTCGACAATTGTCGATTGGATCGACAATTATTGTCGATCGAGTCAGAAAATACGCGTGAAAAAAAATGTTTTGTTGTTGGCCCTTCTACGCCTTCGTATACAGCGAATATAATAAAAAAAAAATTATAATATTTTTTTTTATTTCCAAAGAAAGGCATGTAAAATATACAAAAGTAATAAATCTACTCAAGATATCTAGAAATAAATAGAGAAATATCTCAGAAGTCCAAGGAGTAGTTCAAGATAATAACATATTATTTATGACTACTCAATAACCCAGCTTATTATGAGCCTTACAAAAAATCAATTTTATGATTAGGTATATCTATTCTATTTTATTCTAGGCCTACCAAATACCCCTCTATATTAGGTATAGCACGCTATAATAGGAGTAGCTCCTTGAACAAACATATAAAAATATAAAAAACCAACAATCTTTTTTTTATCTTAAATCAATGATATTATTTATAGTAGATGTGGACTGAGAGAGAATCCACTCTTGAAGGTTGGTCCTGAATCGCTTCAAATTTTTCTTGTCTTTCAATTCTATGGGTAGCTGTCGGTAAATATGGGGTGCCAGAAACCAGTGGGATCTCTGCGCGTGTGCTTTCGAGACGTTTATAGTCGTAGTTCTGATTTTAATTTTGTGCCTGGTATTATAACTCTGCGATATTTCGAAGAGGTTATGTTTATGCTGGAGGTTCAAGATTTTACATAGATATATCTTCCTGATGTAACGAATTCTGCTGATAGTATATAACTCTTCTGAAGGGTACGTTTTGTTTTTATTGTACAGTATTTTAATAAATATTCTTTGTATCGTCTCAAGAGGCCTGATATGATTTGAGTAAGTGGACTCAATCAGTGCATAATATATTACTTCCATTTGTGCAATCCTGAGAATCTTCTTCAGGTATTTGAATTTGTAGAGCATACATCTTAGTTTTTTTATTACATATTTTACATGTGCGTCCCATTTCAGATGTTCGTCTTTTTCTATGCACAGGTATCTAATGCTTTTGACTTGCTCGATATTTATTTCTTCATGTGGCAGTTTTATGCTTAGAAATTTGTATAAGGTAGTGATACTCTTTCTGGGACTAGATGCTATGAATTTATGAAAATTAATGGATAGGGAGGCTAACAGCGATAATACCACTCTGTCATGGCAACACAAATAAACACTTTGAAACAAATAACCACGTTGTCAGGGCAATCAATATGGCAACGCAAATTAAGTGAAGTTATGTTCTTGGATTCGTGAAATATTCTTCCTAATATCATTCGTGCTTCGAAATTAACCGGATAAATTTTCGCTCATGCGTGTTTTCTCTACAAATTTTGAGAAAACACGCATTCGAGAAAATTTTTGAGGGTAATTTTCAAGCACTCGTGGTATTAACCCCGATAACACCAAATCGATAATCTCACGCTGTCACGGCAACACAAATTTGTTTATCATGTATTATAAATGACAATTTTTTGACACAAATAAGCAGGTTGTCAGCGCAATCAATATGGCAACGCAATTTTATTGAAGTTACACTTTAGAATTCGTGAAATATTCGGGGGAAATACCACGAGTGCTTAAAAGTTACCGCTAAATTTCCACGAATGCGTGTTTTCTCAAAATTTCACGAGACCGGAGGTCGAGTGAAATTTGTAGAGAAAACTTGCATGAGCGAAAATTTTACCGGTTAATTTTAAAGCACGAATGGTATTTAGAAGAATATTTCACGAATTCTAGAATATAACTACACTAAATTTGCGTTGCCATGTTGATTGCCCTGACAACGTGGTTATTTGTGTCAAAAAATTGTCGTTGCCATATCGATTGCTCTGACAACGTGTTTATTTGTGTTGACATGACAGAGTGGTATTTTCGATTTGGTGTTATCGCTGTAATCCTCCGAAAAGTCAGCTGCTCTTATGGGATTTTTTGTACATGAGTGGAATATTCATCTAAATACCATTCGTGCTTCAAAATTAACCGGATTAATTTTTGCTCATGCGTGTTTTCTCAAAATTTCACGAGACCAAAGGACCGAGAAAATTTGTCGGTAATTTTTAAGCACTCGTGTTATAACCCCCCATAACACCAAATCGATAATACAACATCGATAATACCACTCTGTCATGGCAACACAAATAAACACTTTGACACAAATAAGCACTCTGCCAGGGCAATCAACATGGCAAAGCAAATTAAGTGAAGTTTTGATCTAGAATTCATGAAATATTCTTCTGAATACCATTCGTGTTTCGAAATTGACCGGATAAATTTTCGCTCATGCGTGTTTTCTCTACAAATTTTGAAAAAACACGCATTCGTAAAAATTTATCGGTAATTTTTAAGCACTCGTGGTACTACCCCCGAATATTCCACTTATGTACAAAAAATCCCATAAGAGCAGTTGAATTTTCGGAGGCTTACAGCGAATTTTCCACTCATGTACAAAAATCCGATAAGAGCAGTTGAAGTTTTGGAGGCTTACAGCGAATATTCCACTCATGTACAAAAAATCCCATAAGAGCAGCTGACTTTTCGGAGGCTTACAGCGATAACACCAAATAGATAATACCTTTCTGTCATGGCAACACAAATAAACACGTTGTCAGAGCAATCGATATGGCAACGACAATTTTTTTACACAAATAACCACGTTGTCAGGGCAATCAACATGGCAACGCAAATTTAGTGTAGTTATATTCTAGAATTCGTGAAATATTCTTCTAAATACCATTCGTGCTTCAAAATTAACCGGTAAATTTTTCGCTCATGCATGTTTGCTCTACAGATTTCACTCGACCTTCGGTCTCGTCATGGTAGAAAGAAACAAGTCATGTCAGACACTCGGACAAAGATTGGCTTAAATTGCGCAATGACGCCAGACGCTACAATTTTTGTTTATAGTTACCATGGTGACAAAGGAACGTAGCTTTTCACTAGTGCTATCTAGCATAACAGATGTTGTTTCATTTACTGTGGTTGATATCTCATTTTTAAATACTTATAGGTATATATAAATAATCAAAACACATATATACCTTGAAAAGTAATTTCTTGTTCCCGTTCCTTTGTATGGCATTTACTATTTGCCCAACTTTCCAATCTTCGTTGAAGTTTGATAATATCAAGCAATCAAAAATCAGACGAGTTTTGGAGACGGATTTAACTGACTAGGTCACTAGGTAAAAAATTGACGAACGTAGCAATAAGAGAAAAGATGAATAATTATTCCTTTAAATATTCAAAATTCAAATCAATAATATCAACGTTACCTGGACTGACTTTATCGAGACTCGTTCCAGTGACAGTGACACCTGTCACCTCGACACTCCAGTTAACGACGTTGCCAACTTGCAAATAATAACTGTACACCTCGCAATTAACGTTATCAAAATATAGGTTGAATACAAAATTATGTTTGATTCAAGGCAAAATAGATGAAGCAAAAATAGCCTCAAATCAAAGTAAGTAGATAAAGAACCGCTTAGCAAATTTGCTTGAGATTTTGTCTTGAATTGTGGTTTCTAGAAGTAGTCCAATTGCGATTGATCGCGAATATGGCAACACTGTATCTTTGATGCATTTGACGTCACAGTGAGATGCGCGTTGGCATACCTTGTTTCTTTCTACCATGGGTCTCGTGAAATTTTGAAAAAACACGCATTCGTGAAAATTTGTCGGTAATTTTTAAGCACTCGTGGTATTACCCCCGATGACACCAAATCGATAATACTAAATACACAAATAACCAGGTTGTCAGGGCCGTATTGATGGCAACGCAAATTTATTGAAGTTATACTCTAGAATTCATGAGATATTCTTCTAAATACCATCCGTGCTTTAAAATTAACCGGTTGAATTTTTGCTCATGCGTGTTTTCTTTACAAATTTCACATGATCTTCGTTCCCGTAAAATTTTGAGAAAACACGCATTCGTGAAAATTTATCGGTAATTTTCAAGCACTCGTGATATTACCCCCGATAACACCCATATATCTATAAACTCAATATGGCTACCGTCCCATTCGAACAACGAGCGACGCTTGAAGCCAGGATGAGATAGAAGATCCTGGTGTTATCCTGCTGTACTGTATATTTTTCGCATAAGTCTTTACTTTTCTGTCGCGGGGGGACGGTCCCCTTGCGATAGAAAAGGATAGACTTATGCGAAAAATATACAGTACAGTGGGATCTTCTGTCTCATCCTGGCATCAAGCGTGTAGAATTGCTTTCCATATAGTTATTAGTAGATAAAGTCTGTTTTTTTTTTAAATGCCTGACATGTGCCAAAATTGTAGGTTAAAGGTTGGTAATCTTGTATAGATAACTCGCAATTTGAAATGGAAATGGTAGACTGGGTAAGAATTTACGTAACACCAAACTTCACCGTGACTATGATAATAATATGTCAAAATTTTATAAAATTTCATCATGCCGTATGGTAAACATTTATCTGCAGAGATAAAAGCTGCGATTAAAATGCGTATCGGGCGTTTGGAGACATATGCAAGGACCGGAATGACTGCATAGATAGATTATCAAGAACATTCAAGGTAATATTTATTGGAAAACGAGTAATATTGTTTTAATACAACTTTTTGATATTTTTTGTCATTGATTTCGCTTTCATCCATTATAGAGCCGTAAGCCATTACTAAATCTCATTAGTTCGAATAATGTCTAGGCACTATAGAAATACATATATGTTAATATTGTAGATCATAATATATTTTATTTTCTAGATTCATCAGAAGACTATTTTAAAAGTTCTTGAAGAAAAGGAAACAACCGCAGAGAAAAGAAGCGTGAAAAGGGGAAGAAAAAAGAAAGGGCCATTGTTTAACCACATTTTTTTAAGGGAGGAAATTGGGAGATATATTTTTAAAAGTTTGGAAGAGAGGCTAAATTTTTGTTTGACAGAAATATTAGGTCACGTGCGGGAAGTGGTTGATTTTGATGGATCGTGAAGTCTTCTGCACAAAATTATTAGGGATATGGGTTTTAAATTTAAAAAAATAGATGGACGGAAAATTTTATGCAAAAAAAGTCATGTAAAACGTTTAAAAATAACTTTTTTGCTAAAATATTTGGAATATGAAAATTCAAGTGGAAACGTGGTTTTTATTTTTTTGGACGAGACGTGGATCTATCGGAATAAAAGTCAGATTAGAAAGTGGGTAAAAGAAGATTATCGCAGGATGACTAATATCAAAATTTGCAGCGAGGGCGAAAGGTTCACAATTTTACATGCTGCGTACAGGGGCGGGTTTCTTCCAAATTGTGGGTTACTTTTTTCTAGTAAAAATAATGACAGGGATTATCATAAAACAATGAATGGAGATATCTTTATGGATTGGGTTAAAAATAAATTGGTTCCGGATCTGGGCAAAATTAAAGAGAAATGTGTCGTTGTGATGGATAATGCGCCATACCACTCAGTACTTTCGGAAAAACCGGTTACAAAATTTTCAAACAAATCGACCCTTTCGGCATTTTTGGAAAAACATAAAATTGAATGCAGTCCCGATTGTACCAGAATGCAATTGTGGAATTTGGCAGAACCTTTGGCTAAAAATTCTTGTGGTAAAAGGTACGTTGTCGACGAGTTTCTTCAGTCGCAAGGCTATGAAGTTCTTCGACTGCCCCCATATCATTTTCAGTATAACCCTATTGAAATGGTATGGGCATTTTGTAAAACTTATTACAACAAGAACATTACAAATTTTGAATTAGTCGGTAGTGATAAAGTTTTACAAGTGTGGTCCGAGTCATTATCCAAATTCAGTATAGATATGTGGAATAATTGTGTTGACCATACAGAAAAATTAATTAGAGACGACTGGACAAAAGACATGGGTGTAACTAGTATTAACGAAGTACCTCCTTTAATAATATCATTTGAAAAGGATTCATCATCTGATTCTGATAATGACTATTTATCTTCTGAAGATGAGTACTGATTTTCAAATGATATAATCAAGGATGTCTTTTGAATTCATATCCTCAATAAATTTTTTATTTCTGCCCAACTAGCACAACAATAATTTTCAACTATTGGTGCTATTTTGTTTTATAACTGCTTTATTACTGCTCTTCCAACACCATTTTGTTTTATATAAATATTGCAAGTGAAATATTTAGCTCTTGAGAAAGATTTTGCTTTATAATGTGTACTCGTAAGAACATTATTGGGGCAAAAATACAAAACAGTTTTACATGGTTTTACGACAAATTTTGATATTGTTTTATAAACGTTTACACAACAGATTCTATACGATATTTTTGCTTATCGAACATAATATTTGTTTTATAATATATTTATACCGGTATCATCTGATACAAGGTCATTCTTTTGCGAACGAATGAAATTATTGTATAACATGGAAGCCATATTTTTCGTTATTTTGACTGCCCATCAGTGAGTCGGCCATTTTCAAAATTGTTACAAAAAATCATTTAACCAATGATAGAATGCTGTGGATAACTATTTAGTATTTTATAATGATTTAAGATGGATCATCTGAATCATTCTATCACAATACAGTCCAAATGAAAAAATTTCATTTGTCAAAAAACATGCGATATTTAGCTTTTTAGTTATATTGAGGACCATCAAAAAAAACATTATTCTCAGTGGGTACAATTCCACAACAAAACTTCACTTTTATGGTGTTGGTTAAAACAAAAAAGCTACCCATGATATTATAATGACACAACTTTTATAAAACCTTTTTATTATAAATTGTTTCACAGTAATTCATGTTTTAAAATAATTATTCCGTACATTTTTATAAAACTGTCCGATAAAAGCTTTGGAAGCCATAATAAAATAAATTGAGCAAATAGCTGCACAAAAGTGCGCCCTTTTTGTGTTTATAAGCTTTGTATAAACGTCTTTAGCGACACTGTTGTTTCATAAAAATAGTTCTGCGTTAATGTTCTTAGGGCATTTATAAAAACAGATAATTGTTAGTTGAGTGGTTAACACGTTATACCGCATAGCTGCACGTCTTATCATGATTTATCATATTTTTCCTGGGAGTAGTTCGGCTAACTAAAATTACCTATACAATGGACAATTTGCACATTTTTTAAAAATATGAAAAATATAAGGATTAGTAAGTACTGATGCCATCGATGTTTAAAAAATCAAGCTACGACCTCTAATAAGGTAGTAATCACCGATTAAAGAGCGCCAATCAGCATCCACTACTACGTCACAGAATACACTATCTATCGCCGTCTGACGTATCAACTGAGATGACTCTCTCTCTCTCGGAAGGGTTATATGGCCCCACCTCTTTTGCGATCATGCAGTGAAATTCGCGTTTTCTTTTTCATATATTTGGTATATTTTTGGGTGTTTCGAAGAAATTTTTTCGCTAGTGACTTTCAAATAATGTCTAGAAAATGTATATAAAATTTCAACTCATTTGAAAATGTATGCAAATTGTCCATTTTTGTTTAAATATCGTTTAGTATCATAACATGGCGAATCATATTCGAGAAAGCAGACACTCTGTGGTAATATCACATGAATACGTCCCCCTCCCCACCAAAGGCCCCAGTCCACAGAGACTCGTCTTCCAGACCGCAACAAGCCGCCTGCCGTCACCAGCCAGTCCACAGAGGCGCGCTGTTCAACCATCCATACAAGGACAGTCCATAGAGGCTCGCTGGTCATTCATCCTGATCAACTCTCAATAAAGCTACCAGTCAAACACAATGGCAGACAAGAACGAGCTCGACCGCCTTGCACTAGAACAAGAAAATGTGACGATGAACAAGAGCAAAAAAGACACACAAACCAGAAAAACAGAATCCTACATCCAAAAACATCTATGAAAACAACTGGAAAAATTATGGGAAGAACGACAATTCAATCAGAAAACTAAAGGACTTCGAGCATCCCTAAAAAATCAAATCATATTTTCAACAAGTGTCTGCCAAATATGACGAATTCTGGACCTACTTTTCACTAACATGCCCAAAGACCGCAGCTACATCCACCACCCAATCTGATCCCACTTTCTCCAGCAGCCAACAAAAACGGATGAAAATAAATGAGTTCAAAATGGAACAACTGAAAGACTCACTTATGCAAATACAATCAGAGTTGGAACAAAACAAAGCAGAGTATCACCAAAATACTACTTGCTCCAAAATAGTGTCCATCATCTTCAATGGCAGCCTGATCAACCAAAAACCTCCATACCAAGCCACCGAGCCCATACTCAAGCAAACAGATAGCTTTGGAGAGTTGATAAAAAAAGAAAGGGACCATGTCAAAGATCGTCTCCATGACACGGTATGGCATATGGCGTAGCGTTCATCAGCAGTATCACGACAAAAGCCTAATGGTGATCCTAGCAGGATGTCGTGCAGTGAAACTGATCACCAAGAAAAGACAGAAGAGACGAAGCCAGAAAGGGGACAAACAAGGCCAAAACGAAGACATGATGTCTCTACGTTCGTCCATCAATTGTGGAGAGGCGGCAGAATGTTTAATTGCAACAATCATACATCAAATTATTCTAACTATTACATAATATCACTAAATGCATGTTTTTTACTTAGTATTATATTATATTTCAAGCGAAAAAAATAATAAAAGTTTATTGTTGTAATTGTTGGAAAACCCTAATTAAAGCATTTCGGTTCACCTGGTACACATACGGTGCAGATCATTTCATTTTTCGAGTACGTTATTAGTATCAATAGTGCCAATACTTCAAAACTAAAATTGATGTATGTCAGGCATTTAAAAAAAAAACGGACTTTATATAATAACACCAAATCAATACTACCACTCTGTCATGGCAACACAAATTTGTTTATTATGTATTGCCAGTGGCAATTTTTTGACACAAATAACCACGTTGTCAGGGCATTGAATATGGCAACGCAGATTTAGTGAAGTTTCATTCTAGAATTCGTGAAATATTCTCCTCAATACCATTCGTGCTTTAAGATTAATCGGATAAATTTTTGCTCATGAGTGTTTTCTCTACAAATTTCACTCGACCTGCGGTCTCGTTAAATTTTGAGAAAACACGTATTCGTGAAAAGGTATCGGTAATTGTTACTCACTCATGGTATCACCTCCAATAGTTTACCATGATTTTCTTTGATGATGATTACCGTCAAGGTTTAATACTGGTTATAATTGATAATAATTATGATACCAAGGTGATTGCAGAGCGAATACACAGTTTTTCGAAAGTTGATGTGTCTTTTTTTTATAGTCATAAGGCATGAACTATAGAATCGAGGTAATGTCGCTCGTAGACCGGCAATACCGCAATAGTGGTGATCGCGTCATCATATCCTTGGAAGGGGGCCCTGCTTGGGAACAATGAGCCGCGAGCTCTAAGCAACGACAAGTCGCAGTGACGTACCGCCCGGCCGGTGTACGAGCTTACTTATTAACAAGGGTATACTTTCTGCAGCGATTCTGTCTCCGCTCATTACACAAACAAGTAGATAGAAAAAACATGCAGATTTCAAAAGCCTCAATAACTTTTAACGTTAATAATAAATGATAACATTTTCAATATTTACAAAAAAGCACATAATCATGCTCTTGATTGTTTTTACTCTGATAAAGAATCACTATATTTCTTATTTATAATATATCCCAGATCATCAAGGTCAGTTATAATTCATATATAACACATTATACAATGAACGAATTAAGGTATTTTTATTTTTTAATGGATTTATCAAACTTGGATAAGGGAAGCTCGAATTCCGAATAAACCCAAATCACAATATTTCATCAACCATTTTTTTGACAATCTCTTTCCTGTACGCAGATAGGCTATACAGTTTATAGCTCACGGATTTATCGTGCAATAAACAAATTTCCATTTCCGTGTTTGTAATTGTAACCAGCTCGTGAATATTTTCAGCACACCTATCTCCTAATTTCCTCCTCCGAAGGCAATGACGATAGTCCAGTAACTCTCTTTCAAATATAATCGATTTATCCATGCAAGAGTTGATTCAACAAGAATTTGATGCAAAAGTGACATTGCTGAGAGTTAAACAATACGAATTGTCTCCACTTCTAAAGGAAAAAGGTGAAAGAGTTGATCAATACATAGCTGAGCACGATTGTTCATTGATCGGCAAACTCTGTAGAATATCCACGGTATGTCCTGAACCTGTGCGGATGAGGCCGTCACTCTTGTCAGTAGCTCTTGTTGGTTGATTATACGAGTTCTACACACTAAAGCTTTTAAATGACTCCACAGAAGTCAAATCGGGCGATCTTATTGTTGGAAAAGGTTGTATTAAATACTGCCACCCTTACAAGGCAAAGCAGGCTGGATCGCCATAGTGTTAAGCCACACGTTAAAGTCTTATGCCCAATGGAACATTCTTAATGCTGGCCCTGATATCCTCGACGGAGAAGGTCGGTGTGACAGCTTTGTCTACTAAAATAACAGCTCCTTGTGAAACTGGCCTCGTCAGTCAATAGAAAGTTTGGTTATCTCAACTCCTTCCGCAATCATCAACAAAAAAAAACGCGAAGCGGCAGTAAGTGTTCCGGAGCCATGGCCAAAAGTTGGAACGAGTGAAGTTGTTGCTCTAGGAAAACGCCAAACTGTATTTTGAGCCGTTCCTATCATGTTCAATGACATTCATTCTTGTGAATGGATCGGTATCTACATGATTTTGTAATGCCTCCTCACAACATAGTGTGTGCCTGGCGAAAGGCCTCCTAGCACCCGCGACATGACTGACCTTGCCACCAACTCGGAGACAACCATGTGTGTATTATTTGTTTTCAACCAATCCAAAAAATTGATGTTGAAATTTGATACAAAGATAGACATTCCTTGACCCGACTTCCACAAGTGATGATCAACCAGTTGTTTGGGCGTTAGGCCTCTCGATAAACAATCTGTGAATTCTTCTTTCCTGATATATGCAACTTTGACGCTCCTGGAATATTGTCCTTGATCTAAGCTACCCGAATTTCCACAAAAATGTCCTTGTTGTATGGAGTCTGCAACCAACAAAAAACCGTCAAGGAATCTGAGAAAGCAAAGACTTTCGAGATTACTATCCTGCTCTGCATCGTCTCCACAATATGTTTCACCAATCTTGACAAGAGCAGCGCTGAAAATTATTCCAATCTCGGAATTGTTACCAACTTGAATGGTGACGTTTTGGACTTCGCACAAGTCAAACTAGTATGAATTGTTCTGGACTGTTTCAAAACTCGCGTATAAACTGATGCTCCATAATCATTTTGACTAGCATCTGCAAAAGGTACTATAGAAAATTGTCAACCTTCTTCCACTCCGATAAATTTCGGAAGCTGAAAATCCGGGATAAGTACTGCTCCATTTGGAGCTGACATTTTCCGATATGCACCGTGCATTCACGGAGATTCTTGATCCCAACCCAACTGCAAATTCCAAAACTCCTTAACCAGCAATTTCAAAAATATTATAAAGGGGCTTTTTTACATTTTTTCCCAGGTTCATCCAACTTGAAAGTGAAAGTATCCAGTTCTGGATTCCACTGCTTACCTGAAATTTTGGTATCCGATTTGAAGACCACGCCCTTTGATAGCCTTGAGTTGACCGGAAATTTCTCCAGGACCTCCCTTGAGTTTATGGAGAATTTTGTCAGTTCGAAGCCACCAGCCGCAACAACTTCCACCGACTGCTGATAAAGTTGTCCAGCAGATTCCACCGAAAAAATACTTGCCACCAGGTCATCCATGTAAAGATCCCTTTCGATATGTTCGGCTGCTAACGGAAAACGTGACTTCTCCCTTTCCATCAATTCTTGGACCACTCTTAGGGCTAGATAAGGAGAAGATTTTACGCCAAAGGCCACCGTGATTTCATATGTTTCGATTTTGTCACCAGGATCGCTACGCCATAAGAGTCGCTAAAACGGCCAATGCTTATTCACAATTCCAATTTGTCAGTAAATTTGCCAGTTTGGATTTTTTTTCCGCTGATGACTTTCTTATTTTGTCTAGAATACGTATATAAAATTTCAAGTCATTTGAAAATGTATGCAAATTGTACATTATCGCGACAAAATGAAAGGGGTTGAAAAGGGTGTCAAAATAAACACTTTCGCCTCATAAACCTTTGTCCGGAGAAATGCCGTTCGAGCACTACAGCAAATCACAACAGAAAAAAAAAGAACAGAGATTCACCGGATGCAAAATGTTACATTCGCTAATTTTCACGTTCTTTCGCCGTTTATTAAAAATGTTTTCACTTCGCAAGTGCCCCCTGTTTCCATACCTTTCCATGTTTACATTTTTGTCGTCGTAGATTCGTCTCACCTATCCAGTTCATGATTTCAGTGTGTTTCCTTTTTAGATGCGGCGAATGACTTCTTCTATTTATTTTGTAGTCTTTGTGTTCAGTGCATAGTGAATGGCAAGCATTTGGTTGTGAAATGGAACATTATTTGTATGCGGAGCTTGCTGATATGCATTTGATGTACGAAAAGGACTAAAAGGAGATTGGTGGGAAAGGAGCCGCGAACGGTTCTTTTCCCATATAACGTTCAACCGATTCACGCTATTCATGGTGTTTGAGCCAGAGTCCAAACGTAGAATAAGGTTGAAAAGCTTGGCAAGCTCAACTCTTGAGACTCTTGTGAGTTTTCGTAGTTGAGAGACATGAGTCTACAAAATCCCGTCGCAGGTCACGTTTGAAAATTAGGTGTGCCGAATTCGGTACCTATGATAATTATTGCGATCCCTTTCTCCCTTATTTTCTTCCCGCAACTCCAATTTCTTCCCTTGAAAATACCATTGAAGCGGTGCACCACGAATTGGTGGGTTAGTTGATCTTTGTATCTAATTTTAACATCAAAAACCAATAATTCATTTTTTGGACCTATTCGAGGCGGATTTGATCTTGGTATTTAGCGGTAAAAATAGCATCTTTGTTCACAGAAATGGGTTTGGTGAAAAAAGTTGCTCGGCTTATCAGTAAAGTTTTTGCGTTCAACCGGTCGACGGATTCATACCTGGTTGCGGTGTTGCCAGCGAAAGAAGAGGCGAGTCAGGTTTCCAGAGATCAAAATCAAAATTCAACAAATAAAGTCTTACCTACTTTCCCAAGAATAGAGTTACCTGAGTTTTCGGGCGAAGTTCTCGAATGGGAAACATTTTATGAGATTTTCAAAAGTATGATCCACAAAAATACGACATTGAATAACACTGATGAAGTATACCATTTGATGGGACGACTTCGTGGTGCTGCGCTAAGTACTTGTTCAGGAATGGTACCTACAGGGGACAATTATGACATTCTTTGGGGTGCCCTGGTAGATAGATTCCAAGATAAGAGATATTTAGCGAATAGTTATCTATATCAGATTATGAATTTCGAACCGTTGACGATGGAATCACCAAGGAATTTGAATCTGTTTTTGGAGAGATTTGATTCGCTCGTGAATGCACTCAAATAATTGAAGTTGCAAGACTTAACGGATTTTGTTTTCTTCTATGGAGCAAGAAATGAGTTGAACAATGCAACGGTGAAAGCTTTTGATTCGTTCAAACGAGGTAATGACGTACCCACGTATGACCAACTTGTATTATTTGTGAATGAACAATCAGAGATACTCAATATCAATCAGCTCTCAGGTTCCCGTTCACTTCCAGGAAGTAAAAATTTTTTTTCCATCAATTCTTGAACCTCTCTTAGAGCTAGATAAGGAAAAGATTTTACCCCAAAGGCCACCACCATGATTTCATATGTTTCGATTTTGTCACCAGGATCACTACGCCATAAGAGTCGCTGAAACGGCCAGTGCTCCTTCACAATTACAATTTGTCTGTACATTTGCTAATTATCTGCAGTCAACTCCACCTCAAACAATATGAAATTCAACAACACACTGCAAAAGTCCGCGTGTAGCTTTGAGCCGCTATACAAGAGGTCGTTCAATGATACGTCCGAATCAGAGGCAGCGCTTGCATCCCTAACCACTCGTTGAGGCGTGATCGAACTCTCCGTTTTGATGACCGCATGATGAGCTATCATCAGAACAATCATTTTCCAGAAGCTGAATATGACCTTGATCGATTAAGTCTTTCATTGCCTTGTTTTACTCAAGCCGTAAATTTGGAAAACGAGCTAATCTTTTCTCCAGCGAAAATAGAAGAACTACCGCGTTCTGTTTTGAATATCCCAGACTTTTCGCTAAATATTTGAATGGAAGTGCAACACTGAACCTACCGGAGACTTCATCGCACACAATAAGAGCTTCCTGAAATACTTCCTCGCATCCTGCATCCTCCGGATCTGCAAGAGTACGGCTTGGCACTTGCTCCAGTTCTCAAAATTTCTCCAAACAATCCTTAATATTGTTTTCTTTTTGCTGCGTGAAAAACATCGGAGAGTGACTGGGAGAGTTCATTGGCACTCGACCAGTAATCACATAACCAAAAGCGATTTCTAGAGTCACCGGAAAGCCTCCTTCACCCCGTATTGTTCTTTTACGCATTATACACGAGAAAATTTCCTCTCCTGATATGCCATCAATGTCAATTGACTCTGCAAAATTGGAATTCGCCAAAAAAAATCTTCAAAGTTCGCTGAGCACTCTTTGGATTGAACCGATCAACTGGGTAATTTATCGGTTACTTTATCAACAACCGTTGCTGAGATATCAAAAATTGGATCCGTTTCCTATCTGGAACCAATCACCAAATTGGTCATACCTCTAATCGTTTGTGGATTTTGACCCAATCTATGAACCGATGAAAATGTTCTGCTGATTCTCAAACCGAGTTTTCTACAACACCGCAATGTCAGTAAGTTCACATGACTACCGCTATCCAAGATAAACCTTAAAAATGTTCACCATAACCAAAGGTAACAAAACCGTGGTTAACCTAGAAGTCGCCATCGCTGATGTAGTGCAAAGAATTTGCATTCCTGTATTTTCGCCCGCATCCGTTTGTCCATCATTTCGAATCTCTCCTCTAAAGTCCAGTTTGCCCAGATGAAGCAAAATGTGATGTTTCTTTGAACACACGTGAGTCGAAGCTAAACAGTTGTAACACCAATGATTATTTATGACTGCCCCATATCTCTTGGTAGGTGAAAAGGGCCTTGTATTATCCGCACCGTGCCAAATAATGAAAAAAAAAATGTATACTTCCTGATGGTGGACGGAAACCTGAGAGCTTATTCACATTTAGTATCTTTGATTGTTCTTTCACAAATAATACAAGCTCATCATACGTGGCGACGTCATTACCTTGTTTGAACGAATCAAAAGCTTTTACCGTTGCATTGTCCAACTCATTTCTTGCTTCATAAAACAAAACAGAATCCGCTAAGTCTGGCAACTTCAATTATTCAAGGGCATTCACGGCCAAATAAAATCTCTCCAAAAATAGAACAAATTCCTTGATGATTCCATCGTCAACGGTTCGAAATTCATAATCTGATCCAGATAACTATTTGCCAAATATCTCTTATCTTGGAATTTATCTACCAGGGCGCCCCAAGGAATGTCATAATTGTCCCCTGTAGGTGCCGGTCCTGAACAAGTACTCAGCGCAGCACCAATAAATCGTCCGATCGAATAGTGTTCTTTATCAGTGTTATTCAATTTCGAATTTTTGTGATTCATACTTTTGAAAATCTCATCAAATGTTTTCCATTCGAGAACTTCGCCCGAAAACTCAGGTAACTCTATTCGGGAGAAAGTATAAGAGACTTTATTTGGTGAATTTTGATTTTGACCTCTCGAAACCTGACTCGCATCTTCTTTCGACCTCATCAATGTAGCTGCCGCTGTGTGTATGTGACAACACATCTCATTTATAGTGCTTGTAGATTTATAATCCGGTGTAAATTCTTCACTCACCTCAAAGCTTACCTCATCTAATTCATCTACTACGCCAACCAAAGATTTCCGCGTTGAATCTACAAAATGATACACAACACTGGAAATGTATCTTTATCTGCTCTAGACGTAAGCTTTTTAGATAAATCGATTTACTCCTGCAACATCAAAAATAACGATTCCTTTTTTGCTGTTGGCTTTTTGACTTTCCGTTCCGATTTTGTCCAACCCATATTAACTGAGTTATGTTTGGCCAAAATGTAACACATTTCCGAAAACCGCACAAACAGTCAATCATTTCAATTGGAACCGCGTTAAAACAACTTCCGAAAGTCTTATTCAATTGAAAGCCGTTCCATGAATCAACCGAATCCCATACAAGTTCAAAAAAAAACTTCAAACCGAGAGCGTACTATTTCTAAAATATATTCCAATGTTCAGGCATTTAACCAAGAGCTGGCAACACCACAACCAGGTATGAATCCGTCGACCGGTTGAACGCAAAAACTTTACTCATAAGCTGAGCAATTTTTTTCACCAAACCAATTTCTGTGAACAAAGATGCTATTTTCACCGCTAAATACCAAGATCAAATCCACCTCGAATAGGTCCAGAAAATAAATTATTGGTTTTCAACCTAACCGACCAATCAATGTTTAAATTAGATACAAAGATAAACTTAGCCACCAATTCGTGGTTTACCGCTTCGATGGTATTGTTAAGGGAAGAAATTGGTGTTGCGGGAGGGAAATTAGGAAGAAAGGGATCACAATAATCATAACAGGTACCGAATTCAGCACACTCAATTTTCAAACGCGACATGCGACGGGATTTCGTAGACTCATGACTCTCAACTTTGAAAACTCACTAGATTCTCAAGTGTAAGGCTTGCCAAGCTTTACAACCTTATTCTACGTTTGGACTCTGGCTCAAACACCATGAACTGTATAAACAATGGCGTAAATTGGTTGAACGTTATATGGGAAAGGAACCGTTCGCGGCTTCTTTCCCACCAATCTTCCTTTAGTCCTTTTTGTACATCAAATGCATATCAGCAACTTCCGCAAACAAAAAATTTTCCATTTCACAACCAAATGCTTGATATTTACTATGCACTGAAGCCAAAGACTACAAAATAAATAGAAGAAGTCATTCGCCGCATCTATGAAGGAAACACACTTTGAAATCATGCCAACTGAATTGGTGAGACGAATCTACGACGACAATAATATAATCATAGAAAGGTATGGAAACAGGGGGCACTTGCGAAGAGAATACATTTTCAATAAACGGCGACAGAACATGAAAATTAGCGAAAGGAACATTTTGCATTCGGTGAATTTCTCTTCTCATTTTTCTCTGTTGTGATTTGCTGTAGTGTTCGAATGGCATTTCTGCGGACAAAGGTCTATGAGGCGGAAGTGTTTGATACCCTTTCCAACCCCTTTCATTTTGTCGCGATAATGGAAAATTTGCATACATTTTCAAATGACTTGAAATTTTATATACGTATTCTAGACAATATAAGAAAGTCATCGGCGGAAAAAAAAAACAAAATTCCTAAAAATATACTAAATAAACAAAAAAACGCGAATTCCACTGTATAATCGAAAACGGGGCGGAGTCAAATCCCCCTTTCGAAAGAGAGAGAGTCATCTCAGTCTGTGACTGGACCTCCCTTTCTATTTAAGATTTTAGGGGTGTATCCCACCCTGTCTGAGGAGTTACAGATAGATAATAGGCTTTGTTTTTGCTCCCCCTTCTTTTCATAGAAACTCTTTTGAGCGTTTTTTGATTCAGTTTTTCATTCCTTAACTAATGCAATTTCAAGTTTTCAAATTTGTCACCCTGAATATGACATTGATATATGAATTGATGAGTCTTTGATACTCCGCGGATGTTTTTTTTTTGAAAATCGGACCAAACGAAGTCTGAGCCCGTTGATAAATGATCCAAGATACCAAAATCAAAAATCTTCATCAACTTTGACCTATGATAATAATCTAGAATAATATGCTGGATTTTTGACTATTTTAAAGCTCTCGGAAAGTGAACCTATACAGTATGTCCAGCGATGGGGTATCCAATAGGTGAAATAAACCAAAATTTTTATTTTTTGAGAAAAGTCATTCTTTGTAGAAATAAGCTCTATCTCTCTCATTTAGCTTCGGATCAAAGATACCAATTTCCAGGTTTTGCCATTCAAAACTGGTGGCGTCCACTACACACCTTTAGCTTTCCAACGTTTCGACTAAATCTTTTTCATGAAGCAAATAAGCCAGGGCTTACTTGCACGCAAATCATTACTAGATCACAAACTTTTGAGAAGCGTGGCAAATAATCGTATTTTTTAACAGGCAATTTTTTTTATCAAGATTGAATCTCTCAAAAAATGTAATTTTTGGTTCATTTCGCCTATTGGTTACCCGATCGCCAGACATATTGTGTAATGAGAAATATAGAAGATCATATAAATTATTTCCAATTAGCTTTTCCGCAATGTTAGAGGGAACACATCCGTGTTACGTCCACAATCTAGCATATTTCTAATATTTGTGAATACTAGACGACAAAGGTCACATTGAATTAATTAAACTGTCGGCTGTGAGTATCTTTTCTCATTCACAACCAATTCACTGTTTTCATTATCTTTCAAGCATTCTAAATCATAAACGTTGGCTTTTGTGACCTACTCGAAGCTTTTTGGCCAATGTGATACAATATTATTCTGACAACACTACCCACTTCTACAGATTTTCCTGTTCAGTCCCCAGTTTCTGAACAAGATATCTATCCGATAAGTTTATTGATTCGATAAACAAGCAACCTCAATGATAATAATATGTCATATATCCATAAGTTGACACTGCTGTCATATAGATGTTGAGAAACTGAGCATAAATATGAATAGTAATCAAAAACACTACTTACTCAAGTCAGGAGACCCTGATGGATGTCATTCTGCCAAATTAGTATATACAATTGTGCCTAAGGAAACGGGGACAGTAAAAAACCCTCTTATATCCTAGACTATCAGAAATATACAAAGTGGGGCACGAAAAAACATCCCCGCTTAGATATTATAGTGCAAATACAACGAAAGGTTTTCTCATAGGTAAAAAAATCGTTTAACACCAGATAACCGTGGAACAATGTCTCTTTAACCAAATTTTCAACGCTTATGCTTATGTTGTTCAAATCACCTTGAAGTTACGCATATATTCACGACTGTGCTTATGACTAGAGTCATGCTTATGCTTATGAATTTTTTGTATAATAAGAAATCACTAATCAAGAAATCTAATATTAAATCAATAAATGACTGATTAAAAAAGTTAATGAAAAATTAATTAGTCCAAATTAATGGATTCTGCAAGTTCAATAATTAAACTGATCAATGTTCGTGATTTGATCCTTCGTTAGAACTGCGATATATGAGAAAGGTCAGAGGGACCAAGCTTGAGATACGTTGTCACACCTGAGCCGAATTGCTAAAGCTTGACGACGACGGCCCAGTAGAGCAACCTCTCCTCTTCAAGGCTTCTCTTGTAGGTGCTCAATTGGCCCACTGTGTGGCCTGAGTGCTGTGGTATTACTGGTATACATGACCCTCACCCCATATCTACAATCTACTATATCGATGGATTCTATTGACACAATAATAATTCATCAGTACCTACTATTAGAAACCGCATTTTCACGATGGACAGTTCGTTACGATAAAGAATCATTTTCGTCAGTACAATGAACATTCTAATTTCTTATATTTTATTGATTTTAGTGATAAAAGGATTCATTATTGAAACGAAACTTTCACATTCAACTTTGAATGTCTCTTCCATTGAATCAAAATTTCATCAATATGATGAGACAGTTCATCATGACGAAGAACATTCTACATCAATTCAATCTATACAGATTTCATGACTTTACTGAACTTGTATTCATAATATTAATGAATAAGGGCTTTAGTCTATGAACATTATTTTATTGACTCAATCAAATAAATCATTGAACCGATGAAAAAAAGTTGATGATCAGCATTCATTAATATCATGACCAATATTTTGTTCAGTGTAGACTTTTCCAATTGCCGTAAACTCGAGCGCCACCCTTTGGATGAATGTGGTGAAGTGCCTTTCGAGTAGCATTTAAACCGTGGAGAATGTCATGACCAGGGGTCGTAGTGTTAACAGCATTTCCGTCTTTTGTCCAAAAATAAACATAACTTATCTCGCACATACCCGATGTATTTATTTCACTCCTTATCTACCCGGGACAGGGACTATATGAATAAACAAATTCCAAACGCCTTAAGCAAAACAACAACATAATATCGTATAAAAAAGGTAGAGAGAGAGAGCGTGTGTACCGAGATTCAGGATTATCATTATCGCGTCACGCAGGAGAAATACAGCCGTCCGGGGCTTTAACAGGATTTTTTTGCCGGGGCATGATCAGGATCTGTTCAGCAGAAATGCCGTCAAAACAATGAAGGTACAAAGCTCCCAGGGATGTTTGTGACTTTGGACCGTAGGTGTTGTCTCCAACCCCCTCCAGCTCTTAGGTTCCAGGTTTTCTGGATTTTTTTTATGCGCGTAGTGTACTGGTGCTAATACAGGTCGCTCAGAACGTGCCTACGTCATTGTCTGGGTGAAGGCAAAGATATGCAACCCCGTAACGTGGAACCAGGTATTGCACCCCTAAGCCTTCCTTCCCAGGCAGGACGCATTCACGCCGTACAGACCATGCTTACACAGACTGGGCACAGACTGAGAGATGAAACCCCGTAACGTGGAACCAGGTATTGCACCCCTTAGCCCCTCCATTGAAGACAAAGAGATGAAACCTCGTAACGTGTAACCAGGTATTGCACCCCTTAGCCTCCCTAACCAGGCAGGACGCATTCACCCCCATACAGACCATGACTACGTCATTGTCTGGGTGCAGACTGAGAGATAAAACCCCGTAACGTGGAACTAGGTATTGCACCCCTCAGCCTCTCTAACCAGGCAGGACGCATCCACCCCATTCTCACACCATTCAGACCCTCTCACACCACCCTATATCCTTACCATAAACCTACCCTCATCCTGGTGAGGTGCTTCAACGTTGCGAGGAGCTGAAGGCGGCTGGAGCGACTTACCCTAGGTTCTGGTGCTGGTTTCTGGCAGCTGGTCGGTGGGTTAGAGGTCAAACCTACTGGTGCGTCGCCTTAAATACACTCCTGAGCCAGTCCCCACTTGGAGCACACCACGAGAGCTGGAGAATTGCGCGCGTTTTGCATACGTTTGGTACTGGCCAGGGTTCTAATAATATAATCTACTTTCGTATCAGTTATCAATTGATAGAATATAAATGATGGATGGCGCGAGATTTTAATTTGCAGAATTCACTTCCCAGGAATTTGTTACAAATGCATAGAAAAAGAAATGGCTTGATTGATTGATTAATGAGAAGGTTACCGGAAATTTAAAGTTACTACGTTACAACTTATTTGACAGTTTGTACTAACGTAGCATACTGTGCTGGAGTATAAATGGGTCCAGACTTAAGTGCCCTCTTGATATAATTTTTCAATAAGTGGGTGAACATTGTCTCCTCCGTTTTGCGTGTGTTCAGTTATCAAGAACTTAGGCGTTATTGACTAAACAAATTATTTTTCTGTTTTCCAGCGCAGTTATCAGAATAGAGAACCAATTCAAGATTTTCTAAGTTTGCCTTTTTAACACTTTTCATATATTACACAAGTTCCTATCTCCGATGATCCACGTTTTCCCTCTTCTTCGTGCCACATGTAGCAAAAGACGTCTCCTTGTCTTTTTTTGTCAAGATGGCACACTGTAACATTATTAGTCACTGAATTCGACCTATAATAAAAGAAGACTTGGCCATTCGGTGTAGGTAAGGCTGCTTGAAGGACAAAGCACGCAACATGGTAATCTGGTGAAATCATACTTTCAACTTTGAGTTTCTCTCCTCTACTCAACGTCTTTTCCTCTAGATGTCTTGCATATTTATCTCCAACTTGTGTTTTTTCTTTTTCATGGTACATCGTAAATTTTGAATACTTCTATAGCCAATTCTCCCTTTAGCAATCATCTTGATAGTCTCTATAGAATTGGGCTCCTTTAAAATTTATAGTACCAGTGAATGATCTGAACAAACTAATATCTATTGATATCAAAATCCTATTGGATCAAGCTTCTTCAGAGTCCATTTCAACAATTTACTATCCTCTTTTGATACAAAATCTAGACTCTTTAAATATTTGCAATAAAAGATACCTCAATTCAACACTTTCCATACTTAGAAGCTGATTCAGAGCTAACAGATCAAACATCGATAAACACAGTTCTCAAGAAATCTCATCAACATCAAGAATGATCAGATTTTATTACATGAGGCCTATTACAGGTACAAATACTTGAGTTTTATATTTTATGTTATTCTATCTATTTTTTTTAGGCATAAAGTGGCATAAAAATCGTGTGAAAATAATTCTACCCTGGCACAATTCCATATTTCTAGGGCATGAATAAACAATCTGTATAGAAGGAAAATTCCAAACTGACAAAACTCCAAATGAGTCGGAATAATGAGACAAAACAATCAATAAGTTTAAATGTATAGAATTGTTAGCTGGGAATAACTCAAGTGGTGCCATTATTCATTATAATATATCGAATACATTTCTGAAATTCTGGATCATATTGGCACATTAAGAAAATGTGCCATGTTTGCTCCAATGATACACACTTACCTAGATAAAAGATGCTGTCACAACACAAATGTGCCAATATTTCATCAAAAACATAAAATCACTCTTTGGAAGTCATGCCAAGACTACAATATGTGCCGGTATAGTTGTGTCGTATGGCAGGAAATTCACTCGTGGCACAACGCCATCTCTGACATTCTAGGCGTATACTATCTTAATGCCAGTTTAGATGAAGTTATGAAATAAAGTCTGCCGATCATGAATGTGGAGTCAACTCAAAACATCTGTTTTGGGACTTGTGCCACTATGGAACTTGTCGAACGATATGCATCTATTTCCCCAGAGCTGAAGATGGAATTCACGATCACGTGTTTAAATGTAATGAAAAAAATTATAATCTTCATCAGCAAAAAAGCTATACTGTCACAATTTAAACCAAAGTTGTCCACAGCATGAAACGGTCTCATTAAATACATACACGTGGCCCACCCATAAACTTTAGTCTCATAATACGCGGACATTAACACCACCGGCTCCAATGCAACGTCAATCCAGCAAAGACTACAAAATCGTATACAAAAAATAGAAAGTTTTTGTTAATCCTGGAAAAATGAAATCAATAATATCAAAAAAACTCAGGTACCACTAATATCCAAATCAGCAGAAACCAGGAAACCGGCATAAAAAATCAATAATGACTTCAACACTTGGACGAAACATCCACTGTTAGTGGCAGACAGCCGCCTTAAATTTAATAATAATATCGGAATCATGGAACAAGTGTTTGAACCTGAATTTATGTATGCTATGGACGCGCTTATGAACAACCAAACTCCTGAGGATGCAAAAAGATTGGACAGGACGCCATGGTTTATTCGCACGCAAGACGTCTTCAGCGGATGCAGAATTAAGCCATCTTTATTATTGAATGAAATTACATTTTTCGTACGACCCACGGCGTTTCCCAAACAACAAATTAAAAAAACTCGTAGATAGAACCCAAATACTAAGAGAATGTGTTTGTGATCAAATGAACTCTTTTTATATCAATGCGTATGCATTCTGTACTTTGAGCGAGATTCCACACCACCCTTGATAAGGTAGGGCTCTCTGTGCATTTTTTAATTGTAATCTATTAAAGGCCTATTAACTATATTCAATCAATTCTTTTGCAAATTCGTTCCCTCGACTTAATCCAAAGATCTCTGTCCGTGAAAATTGGAGTACATTGTTTTGCAGCGCAAACCATCTTTCACCCAGCTGCATCGCTTTCCACACCCTTTTTTACAGCCGTGAGAATTAAAGCTGGCGCTGGCGTTCAATTCTGTTAATCTTTCTCCAGCCTCATTCATTTGCATTCAAAGTTTTTTCTTCCATCGGATGAATCTGAGTAAAACCGCGATATCAATCCACTTACACTACTTATCGCTCTTTCTTCGTCAAACAAAAAGATAATTCGCTTCATGAGAGATGCTGAGAAAAATAATAAGGAATGGGCCTAAAGCGTATGGTTCCCATGACTTATAGATTCATATTTCAATTTTTGATTTTTCATTTTTGAAATGCACAATTTCATACAAACTCACCTTTATTTTCAATGCTCAATAAAATGAAATAATGAAAATGGGGTTTCCATTTGAAAAAATTGATTTTCGGCAGTTTTCTCCATTTAAATTTTGACCTTATTTTTGGGCCACCCTATAATAATAGTTTTTGAAATGTCGTGAAAAATCTTTCCAATAAGGTCACTTTTAACAAGAAATCCAATACAAATCAAATAATGAACGCTTTCTTCTACGAAAAATTTACATTTAAATAGGATCCTACAAACGTCATTTTTGACATAAAAACTAAAATATTTCAAAAACGCCTATACTTATACAGGACATTATGCATGGAATCTGCCAAGAATTCTACGTAGAATTCAAAAATGTAAAAGATATAGCGTGTTCTATTTGAAACAAGCGAGTTGACACCTTCTTCTTATCATGTACTCTCCTGTCAAAGGTTGGCGATCCAAATGGCAATTGTTGATCTGGAAACTGCAGCACGAAAGATTTTTGCAGACGAACGGTCGAATCATCTTCTTGAATCTTTTAGACATGAGTTCTGGCGTCTTTATATTATGCAGCGTAGTATTTTGTATTAATCTCCTCTCATCACATGACCCAGATATTGCAGTTCTCTTTCCTTGAAGGTGTTCGGTAGTTTTTTTTGTCTCTGCATGCGCTGGAGTACTTTATCGTTGGTGATCTATTGTACCCATGGAATTCGCAGCATCCATACACATACATTTTGAAAGCTTCTAGTCTTTTTCCGGGCTTTGAATTTAGTGTCTTGCTTTCACATTCATAGAGCAAGTGAGAAAAGATGAAGCATATGATCATTCGACTTCTGAGTTCCAAACCGTGATCTAGTCTTGTAAAAAATGATTTCATTCTCATGAAGATTTTCCTCGCTTGTTCAATAGGAATGTTCACAAAAAAAATAAAATGTGTTGAACTATCATCAAACTACAGAAAATAAACCCATTATAACATCTGTGAAGTTTGAAATAAATTCAATCATTCTTGCAGTATAGAATCGGCGATAATAATATTAATATTATTCGAAAAGGTGGAGACGCTCTCTGATTGGCTTGACGTCACTAGTCATGCAGCGAGGTACGCGGGAAACTGACAGACGGCTGTCACGGGTTTGGGTAATCATTAATACGTCCTTATAAAGCATTTACCAGCGTCAAGAATCGATTGTCCAGTGTATCTCATATGTGTTGGGTACCTCATTGAATAAAATTTATTTTGAAATTTGCACAAATGTGTCCAAAAAGCTGATTCACATGATTTGCCGGATGTGTACGGTACTATAGTTTCCGACTTGCTGACTCAATCTAGTGGGATAAGATAGGTACATATATTTGGCTATCTAATATTAACTACGTCAAAAAACCCAATGATTAAAATAAGTGATTTGTGTTTGAAAAATGTTGAAAAAATATTATGATTTGTGCTGTTCGCTGTAGGTACTGGGTACCCAAAATTTTCTTATCGGTCATAAAGTTGGTTCAGTTGTGTTTCCTCCGCACAACAACCAAGATGAACAAAATAATATCGACCATTTTAGTAAAATTTGTATCAAAGTGTAGCCCTATGTCTTGAGATATTAATCTTGATGGATATCTCTGGTTTTGGAAAAATACCGATGACTTGGTCATTATACAGGGAGGAACAGAAGCTACTTTTTTACCCCTAAGTTTTCAACACCCTGTGGAAAAATTAAGCGGCAAAATTCATCTTTATTATGTTCTGTTGTAAAGTACAATCTTCTCTTAGCGAATTGTTTTTTGTGTCATGTCGATATCCGCTTTTTTCGAGAAGATACAGATGTTCAAATATAATGCTGCAGTTTTTTCAAATTTTATCATCAATGAACGAAAACATTCTTATAGACTTGCATGAAGTTTAGCCCTATGTCTTGAGATATTACCCTTGATTTCTGTTTTCGTAAAATACTGATGACTTGGTCATATACGAGGAGAAATAGAAGCTGCTTTTTCACTCTCAAGTTTTCAACACCCCGTGTAAAAATTGAGCGGTGAAATTTAGCTTCATTATATTGTGTCAAGAAGTGCGATCTTTTCTCAACAAAATTTTTTTTTGTCAGGTCAATATCTGCTTTTTTTCGAGAAGATACAGATGTTAGAAGAAAATGCTGCAGTTTTCCGATATTTTCTAAACAATGAATAAAAACATTCCTATAGACTTGCATGAACAAATAATGTTCTAAGATTCCATATTGTCTCAATCTACCCATCGTTTCATATTGGGAAAATTGTTCACCCCGAACACTCTTTGGAGGCGGTAGTATCATGGTGGTGACTGGGGTATCACACCATGTTCGCAATAGTAATCAGAAAACCTTGCCTGATTTGCGAGAAGCCCTTATTGAAAAATAACAAATATTTCTCAAGAGGCATCAAAAGAATGCCAATCGCATGGCAAAAGTCATAGGAAAACGATGTGACAATACGCGCATTCAATTTGAAAACATTTTGTTCATGCAAATCTATGAAAATATTTTCATTAATTGTTGGGAAAATATCGACAAACTGCAGCATTTTATTTAAACATCTGTATCTTCTCTAAAAAAGCCGATATTGACATGACCAAAAAAACATTTTGTTGAGAAAAGATCGCACTTCACAACAGAAAATGATGGAGCTATATTCTGCCGTTCAATTTTTCCACAGGGTGTTAAAAACTTGAGGGTAAAAAAGAAGCTTCTTTTCCTCCCTGTATAATGACCAAGCCATCGGTATTTTTCCAAAGTCAAAATCAACAGTGATATCTCAAGACATAGGGCTACATTTTGATTCAAATTTCACTAAAATCAGACAACAAATAAGAAAGTTATGAGGATATCAATTTGACTCAAATTATTCATGTCCCAAATTCATTGTCGGTAAGTGTACATATATTTCACCATCAGGATGAGTAGCGTGGCAGCACATTTATTTTGATTTTGTGATGACTTTTTAGTTTTCACAGTATGTGGCCAACTACTATCTACTATATCTCAAAAGATAATCATCTTTCTAAGCAGATTGAATCTTATCTAATACACTGTGGTCTAAATTGAGTTGAAACACAGTTTGAGCCTGAATATTTTTTTTTTGTTTATGGATTCTATGATTTTAATGATTTTTGAATATGATATTAGTGAATATGTTCTGGATAAAGTCTGACTTGCAAATAATTTTTCTTCGAAGTGAAGGTGATAGATTTTGGCTTGCCAAACCACCTCGAATTTGTGTTCTGACTCAACTTAGCCGATATCGAATTTCTGCTTGCAGCAAAAATTTGGACTAGATTTGGAGGTTAGATAAATTGGCGTTTTACGCCGTTTGTTTGTGGTTCATTATGATGTAGATTTTGATTTTGCTCATATTGAAAAGTTCATTTGATCGTTTTGATGAGATGGATTTTGATCACGTGAATCACTGTTATACTATTTTCTTGGCAGCCAATTGACATTTGGTTTATTGAATGTAAATTGATAGAAAATGATCTGTCGCAATTTATAAGCCGCCAATTCAAAAACAAATTGAATGTAAATCCTACATTATAATGATAAACTCCAAACTTAAGCTTTCTAATTCTATCCAGTATTGGTCTTTAAGCATCAAGCATTTAAGCTAGTTGCAAAACTGCGCTTTCTACAGACCAAATAATGTCATGTTTTTTAAGAAGAGGATCTGTACAAAAAAGTTTCTAAGAAACCCAGTCATTTTTTGAGTGATGGTGCTTGTCGTCATTAGGACTACCTACACCTTTCACTACACTTTCATCAAGATTTAGTGAAACTCCATAGCAACGTTGTTGCTTTTTGAAGATTGGTAATTTTTTTACTTTTTGGAAATTCTGTTTTTTTTTAATGCAATAATAATCAGAATTTATTGAAAAAATATATTTAATTTAATTTTACTTGGAAATTTAAAGCAACGTAACATTTTCGTGTACCTATATTCTTTTCCATTAGCGTTATATCAAGATTTTATCTTCCAAAGATAAAACCATGTCGACTTTTCCAAAATCAACCAAGGAAATCCTAAAATGACAAAAATTTCACGAATTCTCGACAAACAACGTTGCTATGGAATTTCAAGCAAGCCTGGATCATAGTAGATTCATCTTAGAAGAAAACAAGGTATGTCAGACACTCGGAGAAAAATTGGCTTAAATTGCGCAATGGCGTCAGACGCTACAATTTTTGTTTATAGTAACCATAGTGACAAAGGAACGTAGCTTTTCACGAGTGCTATCAAGCATTACAGATAAGTTGTTCCATTCACTGTGATAATTTTCTCATTTATAAAAACTAGTATATCACGAATCCAAAAACATATCTCGAAAATTAATTTCTTGTTCCCATTCCTTTGTATGGCATTTACTATTACCCCAACTTTTCCATCTTCGTTGAAGTTTGATGATATCAAGCAATCAAAAACCAGACGACGTTTGGTCTTGGATTCAACTGACCAGGTCACTAGGTAACAAAATCACAAACATAGCAATAAAAGATAAGACGAATTACTTCTTTGAATGTTCAAAATTCAAATCAATAATATCAACGTTACCTGAACTGACTTTATGTAGACTCGTTCCAGTGACACGAAGACACCTGTCACCCCGACACTCCAGTCAACGGTTTCAAGTTGCAAATAGTAGTGTACACCTCGCAGTTAAACGTTTCAAAAATATAGGTTAAATACAAAAATATGTTTGATTTTATGCAAAATAGATAAAGCAAAAAATAGCCCCAAATCAAAGTAAGTAATTAAAGAACCGCTTAGCGATTTTTCATGAGATTATGTCTTGAATCGTGGTTTTTAAAAGTAGTCCAATTGCGATAAATTGCCAATATGGCAACACTGTATCTTTGGTGCATTTGACGTCACAGCGAGATGCGCGTTGGCATATCTTGTTTCTTTCTACCATAAGTAGATTAAAACATACCCAAAAAAAATCGTTCCATAGATTATGATTCGGAAATATTGATATTTTTCGGACGATCTTCTACAAATCGCCTTCTTGAAAAATATCAGTTCATTTTTTCAACGAGCTCAAATGGGACATTTTGATAAAAATGACGTGAGTCCGGTGCTGGCCAAAATTTGAAAGCGTCATTTTAGAGTGAAATCCACAACATACTGACTAATATCATATCCAAAAATCATTAGAATCCATAAATAAGCAAAAAAGTTATTGACGGTCAAACTATGTTCCAACAGAAGTATCTACAGAAAGCAAGCCGAACCTGAGACAGTCACACGTGGTAGAATCGTCGCAAGGGTCGTTTCCCAGCCTCGCCAAAATAAATATTCCTTTCTCACTTTTTCGAGAAAAAAATACTTTTAAAGAGTTATTATGATTGCCATGCGACTTTGTTTTCACAGAACCATTGATTTTTGTAAAATTCAAAAATTAGTTTACTTCCCAATTTCTGAAAGTATTTTCCTTTTCGGGTCGCAATGATCTTTGATGTTAGCTCCCAAATATTTAATTGAGGTCACTAGTTGGATTGTGTGTCCCTTGACGAGCAGCTGTGGATTTCTTGGAGTCTTAAAAAAGATCAATAGTTTGGTCTTGGATACATTGCGATGCAATCCAAACATCTCGCTATAGTGAACTACGGAATCTATGATGATTTGTAGTTCTTGTACATCGTTGGCTATTATAACGCTATCATCGGCGCACCTGATATGGTTTATTGGAGTTTCATTGATATTGATTCCGCCCTGGACTTCATCCAGTGCTTCTCTATATCTAAATATAGTTTTCGAGTACAAATTAAATAGGTGTGGAGACAATATGCAACCTCAACGAACATCCCGTCTGATTTGTATATAATGAAATTAGAGCTCTATACCTGTCAAGTAGAATATGCTCTGTAGTTTTGTGGCGCATCCATGATTTACAAGATCTTCTGGGTATTTCGCCACACCCTATCAAATAACAATCAAACTTATGTTTATAAACCAGATCTTCTATATTACCTCAAAAAAATTCTATCAATATCAAACGTTTCGGAAACGAATCTTCTGCCGTCGTCAGTGAAACCTGAAAAAAGAATAATTGATTCAAATTCAAGTTCGTTTTTGTGTGATTTTTCACCCACTCGAAAGGGAGTGTCGTGAAAACGCTGACCTCAACTTTGACGATGCGTTCGAATCCTTGGTAGATCGGAACGCAAGAAGACTTGCACGCGTAGACCCGGCCCTGGAGGATGTTACTGCAAGAACGGTGACGCCTGGCGAAATCAGTGACATCCTTCGTGGACTTAAAATGCGTAAATCACCGGGGCGAGACGGTACTACGAATAAGATGTTAAAAAATCTACCAAGGAAAGGCGTGGCAACGATCTGCGTCATTGCCAACGCCGTGCTTAGACTTGGTCATTTCCCAGTTCGTTGGAAACATGGAGAGGTGATAATGATTAACAAACCTGGCAAAGACAGTACTTTCCCCCAGAACTATCGGCCAATCTCCCTGCTCAACAGCCTGGGCAAGGTGATTGAACGAGTGATTTTGGCGCAGTTGAAAGAAGAATGCGAATTTCTTGAGGTTTTACCGGTAGAACAGTATGGCTTTCGGAACTTGCACTCTGTGGAGCTGCAGGTTTTGAAAGTCACCGAGTCAATTCGGTCCAATAGAAGGCTAAAACTATGCACCGGCATGGTTTTACTGGACATAGAACGCGCTTTCGACAGAGTTTGGCATAATGGCCTACTACACAAAATGCAGGAGATTGGCTTCTCACTTTACATCTGTAGGGTGATAGCCAGTTTTTTGCATGATCGGACAATGTCAGTCAGGGTTAATGGCTCCGTGTCGGACCCCAAGCCACTGGAGGCTGGAGTCCCACAGGGAGCTGTATTGTCACCTCTCCTGTATTCAATTTTCACAAGCGACATTCCAAAAACCTTCAGTACAGACGTCGCAATCTATGCCGACGATACAGCGCTTCTCGCACGCAGCCGTCACAAAAATTTTGTAAAGCGTAATCTCCAACGCGGGCTTGACAACCTGGTCGAATGGACCAATAAGGGGAAGATCCGGATTAATCCGGGAAAAACACAGGCCATTCTGATTAGTCGCAGTCACGAAGACACTCCAGACCCCCTCATCCTCAATGAGGTGGAAGTTCCTTGGAGTGACGCGGTCAAGTATCCTGGCGTCATTATTGACAAAGGGATGACTTGGCACAAGCAGATCTCTGAAAACATCCGAAAAGGACGAGCCGCTATGGGTTCATTACAGTGCCTCATGAACAGTAAGAGCGTTTTATCAGTCAAAGCGAAGATCCTATTGATCAAAGCCGTCTTGAGGTCGATCCATACTTACGGATCAGCCTCATGGGGTTACGCGGCAGAAGCTCATCAAGCTGAAATCCAAACAACGGAGAATATTTATTTCCGTAAAGCGGTTGGTGCCCCATGGTTTGTCCGAACTTCCGAGATCAGACAAGCCATGGAGTGGCAAACTGTTCGCCAATTCATGAGAGTCAAGGCCGGAAAAACTTTCGATCTGGCCGCAACGCATGACGATCCTGTGCTCAGAGCTCTGGTGGACTACGAACGATCCAGCAGATCTCTGTACACAGGTTCGTGAGAGACCAAAAAACCAGTTGTAGGTTTCGCTTTACAAAAAACCTGGAAGATGTTCCAAGCTGGGACGTTCGAAACTAAGGGACAAAACGCACCAAGCGCTAGTATGTAAGTTAGGACAAAATCCGTCTCGCACGCGATTCACTACTGTGAGAGGCTCCAGTTTGTTCGTATTTTTATTCTTTAAAGATCAGACTGCGCAGGTAGGAATCGGGTTTTTTTGTGTTTATGACAAAATGTCACTTTTACTGACATTGTAGTGAAGTGTATAGTGTTGATTGTTCAACTTTACATAATATGTTCAGCGTTTATAATTTATGTTTTTGGGCTATGTTCAATTTCCTTATGAAGGTAACCATGTATTATTTAGATTTACATAGCAAGTTGCTAAAAATTCATTAGAGTTTAACATAATATATGCACTTTCTTCAAGTTTACGTTTTTTAGAACATGGCTCCATTGCTAAGATTTTTGAATTATCCCAATTTATTCTATGATTATTATCAAATGCATGTTGACAAATTCCTGATTTATGAAATTCCCTTTTTTTCATGTATGATTTATGTTCTTCAATTCTCTTTTCTGAAGGTCGTGAGGTCTCTCCAATATAGAACTTATTACATTCACAAGGAATTTCATGAATTACATTTTAAGTGGACTCATTAATATTATTTGGTTAAGTATTTGTTAAATTAGAGCGAAGTGTGTTATTAGTTTTGAAAATGATCCGTATATAATATGTTTGACCTAAACGTTTCAGTTTATGAGAAATTCTAGGTTTGTATGGAATAATTGGATTAGTTATAGGTATATTCGGTTCTCGTTGTTCAGGTTGTTCAAAACTATCAAGACACTTTTCAAGAAAATTCATTTGATAATTACTTTTTGACAAAACATCTCTTGTGATATCTTTTTCACATTCAAAATTATCATTATCACAAATTATTTTTGCCCTATCATATTATAGACTCTTTACCACACCTTTTTTAATATTCAATGGATGATTGGAATTGAAATTAAGATGCCTATTTGTGTAGGTTGGTTTTCTATAAATTTTGGTTTTAAAATTTTGAAGATATTTTTTTATTAGTATATTATCTGAAAACGGGATTTCATTATTTTCTTCTTTTTCAATTGTAGATTTGATCGTGGGTTCTTTATCATAAATGTGAATTAGAAAATCATCAAGTTTATCTTCATCATATTCATATATAGAAAAAATATCATCAAGAAGATTATTGGGATCATAATTATTATTTGATAATTTCTCTAAGAAATATTGTGAATTTTTTATGTATAATTGTGTGTTGCCTGTTAAAGGATTGAGTATGTTCAATAAACATCTTGCTAATGCATGGTTGGTCTTGAGATATTACTCTTGATGGATATCTCTTTTGGAAAAATACCGATAGCTTGGTCATTATACAGGGAGGAACAGAAGCTACTTTTTTACCCCTGAGTTTTCAACACCCTGTGGAAAAATTGAGCGGCAAAATTCATCTTTGTTATGTTCTGTTGTAAAGTACAATCTTCTCTTAGCAAATTGTTTTTTTTGGTCATGTCAATATCCGCTGTTTTCGAGAAGATACAGATGTTCAAATATATTGCTGCAGTTTTATTTTATCATCAATGGACGAAAACATTCTTATAGACTTGCATGAAGTTTAGCTCTATGTCTTGAGATATTACCCTTGATTTCTGTTTTCGTAAAATACTGATGACTTGGTCATTATACGAGGAGAAACAGAAGCTACTTTTTTACTCTCAAGTTTTCAACACCCCGTGTAAAAATTGAGCTGTAAAAATTAGCTCCATTATATTGTGTCGAGAAGTGCGATCTTTTCTCAACAAATTTTTTTTTGTCAGGTCAATATCTGCTTTTTTTTTGAGAAGATACAGATGTTAGAAGAAAATGCTGCAGTTTTTCGATATTTTCTAAACAATGAATAAAAACATTCCTATAGACTTGCATGAACAAATAATGTTCTAAGATTCCATATTGTCTCAATCTACCCACTGTTTCATATTGGGCAAATTGTTCACCCCGAACACTCTTTGGAGGCGGTAGTATCATGGTGTGGACTGGGGTATCACAACATGGCCCTACAGTTCTTGTATTAATTGAATATTAAGCACATGGAAAAGGCATGCTAGGATAGCTAGGTAGACATGTTCGCAATAGAAATCAGAAAACCTTGCCTGATTTGCGAGAAGCCCTTCTTGAAAAATAACAAATATTTCTCAAGAGGCATCAAAAGCATGCCAATCGCATGGCAGAAGTCATAGGGAAACGATGTGACAATACGCGCTTTAAATTTGAAAACATTTTGTTCATGCAAATCTATGAAAATGTTTTCATTCATTGTTTGGAAAATATCGAAAAAACTGCAGCATTTTATTTAAAAATCTGTATCTTTTCTGAAAAAGCAGATATTGACATGACCAAAAAAACATTTTGTTGAGAAAAGATTGCACTTCACAACAAAAAATGATGGAGCTATATCTTGCCGCTCAATTTTTCCACAGGGTGTTGAAAACTCGAGACATAGGGCTACATTTTGGTTCAAATTTCACTAAAATCAGACATCAAATAAAAAAGTTATGAGGATATCAATTTGACTCAAATTATTCTTGTCCCAAATTCATTGTCGGTGAGTGTATATTTTACCATTAGGATGAGTGGCGTGGCAGCAGATTTATTTTGATTTTGTGATGACTTTTTAGTTTTCACAGTATGTGGCCAACTACTATCTACTATGTCTTAAAAGATAATCATCTTTCTAAGCAGATTGAATCTTATCTAATACACTGTGGCCTAAATTGAGTTGAAACACAGTTTGAGCCTGAATATCTTTTTTTTGTTTATGGATTTTATGATTTTAATGATTTTTGAATTTGATATTAGTGAATATGTTCTGGATGAAGTCTGACTTACAAATAACTCTTCTTCGAAGTGAAGGTGACAGATTTCCGCTTGTCAAACCACCTCGAATTTGTGTTCTAACTCACGTTAGCCGATATCGAATTTCTGCTTGCAGCAAAAATTTGGACTAGATTTGGAGGTGGTTAGATAAATTGGCGTTTCACGCCGTTTGTTTGTGGTTTATTATGATGTTGATTTTGATTTGGCTCATATTGAAAAGTTCATTTGATCGCTTTGATGAGATGGATTTTGATCACGTGAATCACTGTTATACTATTTTCTTGGCAGCCAATTGACATTTGGTTTATTGAATGTAAATTGATAAAAAATGATCCGTCGCAATTTATAAGCCGCCAATTCAAAAACAAATTGAATGTTGATCCTACGTTATAATAATAAACTCCAAACTAACCCAAACTTAAGCTTTCGAATTCTATCCAGTATTGGTCTTACGATGTTTTTATGAATTTGGCGCATTTAAGCTCGTTGCAAAACTGCGCTTTTTACAGACCAAATAATGTCATGTTTTTTAAGAAGAGGATCTGTACAAAAAAGTATCTAAGAAACCCAGTCATTTTTTGAGTGATGGTGCTTGTCGTCATAAGGAATACCTATATTTCACTACACTTTCATCAAGATTTCGTGAAACTCCATAGCAACGAAGTTGCTTTTTGAAGATTGGTAATTTTTTTACTTTTTGGAAATTCTGTTTTTTTTTATGCAATAATAATCAGAATTTATTGAAAAAATATAATTAATTGAATTTTACTTGGGAATTTGATGCAACGTAACATTTTCGTGTAACTATATTCTTTTACATTAGCGTTATATCAAGATTTTATCTTCCAAAGATAAAACCATGTCGACTTTTTTAAAAGCAACCAAGGAAATCCTAAAATGACAAACATTTCACGAATTCTCGACAAACAACGTCGCTATGGAATTTCAAGCAAGCCTGGATTATAGTAGATTCATGTTAGAAGGCAACAAGGTATGTCAGACACTCGGAAAAAAATTGGCTTTAATTGCGCAATGGCGTCAGACGCTACAATTTTTGTTTATAGTAACCATAGTGACAAAGGAACGTAGCTTTTCACGAGTGCTATCAAGCATTACCGATAAGTTGTTTCATTCACTGTGATAATTTTCTCATTTATAAATACTAGCATAAAACTAATCAAAAAACATATCTCGAAAATTAATTTCTTGTTCCCATTCCTTTGTATGGCATTTTCTATTACCCCAACTTTTCCATCTTCGTTGAAGTTTGATGATATCAAGCAATCACAACACATTCTATGATTATTATCAAATGCATGTTGACAAATTCCTGATTTATGAAATTCCCTTTTTTTCATGTATGATTTATGTTCTTCAATTCTCTTTTTCAAAGGTCGTGAGGTCTCTCCAATAAAGAAGTTATTACATTCAAAAGGAATTTTATGAATTACATCTTTAGTGGACTCATTAATATTATTAGGTTGAGTATTTGTTAAATTAGAGCAGTGTGTTATTAGTTTTGAAAATGATCCGTATATTATATGTTTGACCTAAACGTTTCAGTTTATGGGAAATTCCAGGTATGTATTGAATAATTAGATTAGTTTTAGGTATCGGTTCTCGTTGTCTATGTTGTTCAAAACTATCAAAACATTTTTCAATAAAATTCATTAGATAATTATTTTTTGACAAAACATCTCTTATAAAATCTTTTTCAGATTCATAATTATCATTATCACAAATTATTTTTGCTTTATCATATAGACTTTTCACCACATCTCTTTTAATATTCAATGGATGATTGGAATTAAAATCAAGATACCTATTTGTGTGGGTTGGTTTTCTATAAATTTTGGTTTTGAAATTTTGAAGATATTCTTTTATTGGTATATCTAAAAAGAGGATTTCATAATTTTGATCTTTTTCAATTGTTAATTTGATCGTGGGTTCCTTATCATAAATGTGAATTGGAGGATCATTAAGTTTTGCTTCATCATATTCATATACCGGGTGCCACAGATTCGAGTGCATGCATGGGAATCTTAGTTAATATAAGAGATTCAGGGTCGATTAAATGGTTGCAAAGTCGCGCATTTTTATGCTTAACAAAATGCCGTTTTGAAACTTAAAAAAATCCGTCTACTTCCAAAGATATTCGAAAAAAAACAAAATTTCGCAAAAACGTTATTATTATTTCCTGAGTTTATTTGGAGAGATATTGTAAAATGAATTACACTTTCTCATTGCCACTTTTTTTCCTCTACAAGATGGCGGTATCAAATTGAAAATCTGACGTTTCGTCTTTGAGCAGCCATCATCAAGTTCATTTTTTCAAATACGGACCTGAATTTTTTATTTTATTTTTAATTATCTTTTGACATCCTTAATGTATTGAGGCATCGCAACCGTTGAAAAAATACCCATCTTGAAAATAACACCAGAGAAAATTAGTTAGGCAACCCTTTTCTTCCTCATGGTTTGGTTCATAAATCCATCTTTATTTGACACGTCATTCTTATGAGAGAACCTGCACAACTAAACAAGCCTAATTGACCGAACCAAAATCAAAATAACATCCAATAACGATACATATTTGATGTAATTAAATCAAATCCACAAATGACATGGAAAATAAAACAAAATCATATAAAAAACTGAATCAATTTTTGCAAGTGTTCAAGAATATTGCCATTTCAACAAAATATTGAAAATAACAATAAAAGGTGAAAAATAATTGAAAATATTGACGTTGCTAAGGCATCCCATTGCTCTACACCCTCATCTCATTCCCTTAATGCCTCAAGGACGTCAAAAGATAACTAAAAATAAAATAAAAAATCGAGGTCCGTATTTTAAAAAATGAACTTGATGATGGCTGCTCAAAGACGGAACGTCAGATATTCAATTTGATGCCGCCATCTAGTAGGGAAGAAAAAGTGACAATGAGAAAGTGTAATTCATTTTACAATATCTTCTCAAATAAACTCAGGAAATAATAATAACATTTTTGCGAAATTTTGGTTTTTTCCGAATATCTTCGCAAGTAGTGGGAATTTTTCAAATTTCAATACGGCATTTTCTCCAGCATAAAAAAGCGCAACTTTGCAACGATTTAACCGACCCTGTATCTCTTATAATAATCAAGATCCCCATGCATGCACTCGAATCTGTGACACCCTGTATAGAAAAAATATCATCTACATCTCTCCACCAAATCATTGGTTTGTATCTATATGTTTTTACATGAATTGTTTTAAAATGTTTCATGAAAATATTACTTAAAAGTGGAGATAAAGGAGGACCCATTATTGCCATCCCAAAATCTTGTTGATAAAACTCATTATTATATTGAAAATATGTTGTTTTAACACAAATTGTAAGAAGTTATAGAATAGCATCAATATCCAAGTCTGTTCTTTCTTTCAACACATCATTTTCTAGTTTATCTCTTATGATCATCAATGTTATATCAACTGGTACATTAGTGAAAAGACTTACTACATCAAAACTTACAAAAAGATTATTGGGATTATAATTAATTTTTGATTTCTCTAAGAAATATTGTGAATTTTTTATGTATGATTGTGTGTTGCCTGTTAAAGGATTGAGTATGTTCAATAAAAATCTTGCTTATGCATGAGTTGGTGGGTTAATACTACTGACTATTGGTCTTGATGGTGTATTTTGTTTATGTATTTTTGGTGCACCGTAAAAATGTGATGCTTCACTATTATGTGGTGTCAGTTTAGATCTTTCATTATCTGAAAAAAATCTTTTATGTTTTTTAAGTTTAGAATATATTTGTCTTTCAAAACGTTTTGTTGGATCTTTATTCAGTTTTGTGTAATTTCCATAATTTATTACAGACATTATTTTATTTTCATAGCTTGTGTTATCTAAAATCACTGTTGCATTACCTTTATCTGCAGAAAGTATTTTTATATTATGATCGGATTTTTTTATTGCCCAACGTTCTGCATGATTGATATTTTGTTTAATGTTATAAGATTTATTTAAAATCAATTTTGATCTAGTTCTTAATTCTTCTTGTTGTTCTTTTGGTAAATTTTGTGTATCCTATAGATGATATGATATTTAATTTATTTATAATTTTTGGTGTAACAGCAAGATTGAAACCTTTTGATAAAACATTCTTTTCATTATTCGAGAGAATTTTATCAGATAAAGTTATAACAGTTTTTTTCGTCATGTCATTGTTTGTAGTTTGTTCTGTATTATGATGTATGCTTTCATTAATTGATTTGTTAAATTTATTGACTTGAATATTTTTTTGTTGAGAGAAATATAATTCAAAACTATTATCTAAACAATGACATAGGTATATGATCAATGTCGTAATAAGTAACTTGCATCACTATATTTCTTTTTGTTGTGTTTATATTGAAATTAGGTTTTTCTATATGAGATCTATGAAATTGAATTCGTTCTCTTATCAACGCTTTACTAGCTCTTTCAAGAATTCGTGTTGATTTTTCATATGTTTATGATGTTTCAAGTCTAAAAGCTTTAGGTATAATGTTATGTTGCCCACATCTACAAAGAAAAGTTGATGAGTTTTTTGAATAAGATAGTTTTATTACATCAGTTTCTAATGATCTAAAAACATAATATAAATAAGCCCCATACCTGTCAAGTAGATATGCTCTGTAGTTTTGTGGCGCATCCATGATTTACAAGATTTTTCTGGGTATCTCGCCACACCCTATCAAATAACAATCAAACTTGTGTTTATGAACCAGATCTTCTATATTACCTGAAAAAAATTCTATCAGTAAATGATAAAACCTATCAATATCAAACGTTTTGGAAACGAATCTGCTTCCGTAGTCAGTGTTATTTTTCAGTAAAATTGTTTTTTTTTGTGTTTATAACAAAATGTCACTTTTACTGTCATTGAAGTGACGTGTATGGTGTTGATTGTTTAACTTTACATATGTTCAGCATTCATAATTTACTTTTTTGGGCTATGTTCAATTTCTTAATAAAGGTAACCATGTAGGCATAGTATAATAAACAACAAGTAGCGACAGCTCCATATATCTGTGGTCAAATCTCGTTCTGTCTCAATGACAGAAACTCGCCTCATTTATACCCTGCTAACATTTTGGAATGTAAAACTGTTTTCTAAATCAAGACTTTGAAACTTCGCATAAATCTTTAGACATACAGCATAGTGGGTAATCGTATTGTATAACTTGATTGATAATTTACCTATGTATAAGTATCATTGAAGTCATGGAATCGGCTACTATATGGTTTTATTTTACATTTCATAAGGTTAGCAGTGTATAAATGCGGCGAATTTCTGTCATTGAGACAGACGAAATTTGACCACCTTTAGGTATATGGAGCTGTCGCTACTTGTTGTTTATTATACTATGATGTAGGCCCGAATCCATCAATCACGCTGAAATCGCCGTTTACGTAAACGTCGTTCAATGTAAACGATATAAATTGAAACGCAGTTTTGTTCTGTGGTATTCACCGATATGAGTAATGAGTTCACCAGCTGCAGTTTAACGAAACGGCGTTTAAGTGAATGCACAGTTGGGCAACATTGGAAATAGCTACAAATGGATGAAAAAAAGTCAAGAAAGTGTAGATTATGTTGTCGGCATAACCAAAATTTCCTCGTTGTCACCATTTGTCACTTCAAATTTATTTCTGTTGGTTTTGTGTGTCAGTGTGTGTGATAATTTCTTTCCTTTATTGGAATATTGTGAAGCGTAGTGAAGCATAAAAAATGGCACAACAAGGTAATGGTGAACCATCAGGACGAGGGCTACCAAAGAAGAAAAAGATGAGAGTTGAAACATTTCAGCCCGTGGAAAGAATACTGCTAGTTGAATTGGTTGAAAAATACTTCTCCATTGTGGAATGTAAAAAGACTGACGCAATCTCATCTAAAACGAAAACGCAACAGTGGAACATAATTGCGGACCAATTCAATACAAGAGGAATCTTCGTTCAAAGAGAAGCTCAGGGCTTAAGAACGGCTTGGGAGAATATGAAGAAGAAAGCAAGAAGTATGATTACAAAAGAAAACCAGAATCGTATTGCAACAGGTAAACATATTGGCTAGTCCTAGAAAATGATTACCTTTATATTAATTTTATTGTATTTTCCAATGACGTGTGAAATATATGAAATAGAATATTTAATTTATAGGCGGAGGCCCTCAACCAACACCTAAAAAAGTAGATCCCGTAATTGAGAAGGTTATAATATTGTTGCGGCCAGTAGTGCAAGGTTTTGACAATGGTCTTGATTCGGACAGTATTGGAAAATGTGTGAACCTTTTTCTTGTTTTTGTTCTGATTTGACATCATATTCTATTAGCAGATGCAACAGAAGGTGAAACTGAGGGTGAAACTAGGAATGACACTCTAATAATACCTGTATCAAATGATAATGTCTCCAATGTTGTAAGTACAATCATGCAGCAACAATAGACAAATTGTGATAACTTTTTCTTGTAGGTATTGGTAGATAGTGTAGAGGAAAAATCGCCCTTAGAAATAGAGCTTTCTGGAGATTGGAGCTCCTATACAAGTTCAATGCTGAGAACCCCACGAACCAACATTCTACAAAAGACCATTTTGCATACTTCTTCTTTTTCTTCTTTGCCTTTGCCTATCGAAAACGAACAAGAAGACTTTGCAATCCCTCACAAGGCACTTGAATCATACAGTACAACTCCAGCCCCTCTAAATCACAATATTGCCACAGTTGAAAATAGTAGCCGACATCCCAAGTCTAGTTGAAATCGACGACGACCTCATCTGAAGCAAACTGAAGCCGAGCAGTTGGCCAAAGAAAAAATAAAGACTCTAGAAGGCACTGCTCAACAGGCAACAGAGGAGCATGATGTCACGATGCGTATTCTTCTCCTTCAGGAGCAGCAGGAGAAAGGAAAATTGAAACAGCAGCAGTTTGCAACTTTGCGGGAACAAGTGAAGCTGAATCAAGAAAATTTAAAGCTGGAACAGCTTCAAAGAGAAATGAAAGAAAAAATCTCTGGAGTTTAATTTTCTAAAAGTTTAATTAGTTCTAGTAGGTACCTACTCATAAATAATGAAGAGTAATACATGTTTATGTAAAAAAAATCAATAAATATTCGTTTACGGTGAAGAATGTTTTATTTAATTGTTCTAACACCTGCCTTACTGCTTCATCTTGTCTATCACGCACTTCCTGCATACCAACCTTCAAAAAAGATATAGATTACACCAAATTCAAAGTAATGCACAAACGATGTTGATGTCTCATTTCTCACCCAGCAAAGTAATTGTCAATAAGAACACGACGCCAGCGATGATTTGGGTTGTCCCTTCTACCAGCAGCCTGCAGAAGAGGATCATTGTCCATCTGTCCTTGCGCCAGAAGAGCATCCCATGGAGCTGGCAGGTTCAGTTTATTATCATCAGGAGGTATTGGCTCTCCTGCTGTCTGAGCTATGTTGTGAAGGACAACTGTGGAAATTATAATAGCAAAGGACTTTGCAACATCAACACGTAAGCCAAGAGCCATGGCTGGAAACCGTCTTTTCCATACACCAAATAATCGTTCGATTGGGTTTCTTGTGCGAATCTGTGATTCATTGAAAAGGTTCTCAGCGGCTGTGTCACAGTTGTCAAGAGGGGTCATCATGTAACGATTACATGCATAGCCGGCATCTCCCACAAGTACAGCTTCTCCAATGTTCTCTGTTCGAACATTGCTCTCCGGTAGGAGTTGTTGAATATGTAGGAGTCGTGAGTGCTACCAGGCTATCTAGCAACAATATCTGTGAATTCCAGATTGGCATTGCATATTGCCTGTACATTCAAGGAAAAATCCCCTTTCCTGTTTCTGAACACCTCTGCATTATCTCCTCCTAAAAAATCACATCAATTTATCAAGCTATGTATAGATTGGTAATATCAACTCTCACCTGGCGACTTGGCCAATTTGACATGGGTACAGTCAATTGCCCCTATAACTTTGGGAAACCTTGCTTTCTGATAAAAATCAACCTGTGTTTTGAGGATTTCATCGTTTTGATCGGGAAAGAACACATGCATGGGTCGCAACCGGGCAATAGCATCACTGACTTTATGGATAATTCTATGAGCTGTTGGTTGACTGAATCCACCCAAATCTCCAGCAGTTACTTGGAAACAACCTGTAGCATAGAATCTCAGTGCACATTATAATTGATTGATTGGGCTGACTGAGAAATTTCTAAACATAATAAATTATTTTGATGATTATTTGAGTTTGATCAATATTTGCTCAGTATTCACCTATCTGATTCATACTCAAGGCGTTCCTCAATTTGTTCCAAAACATATAATGTTGTTTCTTTGGATAGACGATACCTCATTTTAAAATCTACATCATCCAAAGTATTCATGTGATCTTCTCTTTCTCGAATCCATCTTGGTCGCTGAACGAGAAATTCATCTTCACTATCGCTATCGTCAAAAATGAAATCAAATACACGATGCCTTGCAGGATTCATTGCCGAAATCACTATTTTCCACTACACAAATAAAAATAATGAAAACTGCAAATAACCAAAGAATTTTCTTTCTGTCACGATGACACGAATTACGGTAAAACGACGTTTTAATTTGAAAACGCCCGATGAACAGCCGTTTTGCTACTAACAGTAGTTTTCGCATCAAACTGGAGGTTAAGCATGTGGTGAATTCCATTTGTGGCCGAAACTGCGTTTAAGATCTTAAATCAGAGTTTAACACGTTGGTGAATTTAGGACGTATAACTTAGATTTACAGAGTAAGTTGCTACACATTCATCAGAATTCAACATAATATATGCACTTTCTTTAAGTTTACGTTTCTTAGAACACGGCTCCTCTGCTAAGATTTTTGAATTATCCCAATTTATTCTATGATTATTATCAAATGTATTTTTCATGTATCATACATGAAAAAAAAGGGAATTTCATAAATTAGGAATTTGTCAACATGCATTTGATCATTGAATAAATTGGGATAATTCAAAAATCTTAGCAAAGGAGCTATGTTCTTGAAAACGTTAACTTAAAGAAAGTGCATATATTATGTTAAATTCTAATGAAAGTGTAGCAACTTGCTCTGTAAATCTGAGTAATACATGGTTACCTTTATTGAGAAATTGGACATAGCCCAAAAAAGTAAATTATAAATGCTGGACATATTACTTATGTAAAGCTGAACAATCAACACCATACACTTCACTTCAATGTCAGTAAAAGTGACATTTAGTCATAAACACAAAAAAATCAATTTCACTAAAAAATCACACAAAAACAAACTTGCCTTTGAATTAATTATTCTTCTTTCAGGTTTCACTGACGACGGAAGCAGATTCGTTTCCGAAACTTTTGATATTCATAGGTTTTATTCGAGGTTTTATTATTTACCAATAGATTTTTTTTCAGGTAATATTGAAGATCTGGTTTATAAACACTTGTTTGATTTGTTATTTGATAGGGTGTGGCAAAATACTCAAAAAAATCTTGTAAATTAAAAATCAATGTATATTGCATTCTCCCTCACAAATGTAAACAGATCAAACTTTAGCTCCTTGCAGTTACCTAGAACAGGGCATACAGTTAATGAAGTGAGTAATATTAAATACCTGGGCGTGATAATTGATAAACATTTGAAATGGGGCAATCATGTAACTGGTTTAGTGGTGAAAATAAGAAGGCTTGTATACAAATTTTATGAAATACGGAAATTCATGAACAAAAAACTACTGCTATCAAAGCATTGGTTGAATCTATTTTACAGTATGCAATAGTTGTGTGGGGTGGACTATACAGGGTGTCCGGAAATTACGCGTCAGGATTTTGGTGGGCGATTCTACATGAAAAATTAATGCAACAAACTTCTATACAATTTTTTCAAAAACTTCAAAAATTTTTTCAAAGTACGAATTTTTAATTATTTAAGGTACGGTTAATGTTTAAAGTCGTTTTTCTCGGAAACCGTTAATTCTACGATGATGCAACACGAGCACCTTTTTAAAAAATATTTTGATGCTCTTTACTAATTTGACATCCAAATTTATAAAAAGATTAAAACAAAAAAGTTCTAAGTAATTTTCCTAAAGTGAAGGACAGCTTCAGCCTTTTGTCATTGACGACTAGCGTCAAATTAATAGGGTGAATACAAAGAAACACTAGTGACATGCATGCAAAATTTGGCGAAAATCATTACACTAGAAAAAAAGTTATTAAAAAAAAAATAAGAAAAAAAAAATATTTTTTAACACCCTGTATCTTCCTTAATTTTGAGTTTTTGAAAAAATTGTATAGAAGTTTGTTGCATTAATTTTTCATGTAGAATCGCCCACCAAAATCCTGACGCGTAATTTCCGGACACCCTGTATATCAATGCACTCGAGCCTCTAAATACAGTGCAAATTACATATTGAAGATTATCTTTCAAAAAGAAAAACGCTTTTCCACTGATCAGCTTTATAATGAAGACATACTGAAAATTAGAATGATGTATTTCTACAACATATTATTATGTCTTTTTGTATGAAAATGAAAACTTTTAAATGTGAACACAGATACTGGACTAGGCAAATATCAAACCAATATTTAGTAATCCCCTTCTATAGAAAAGATGGCAATCAGAGATTTGCCTAAGTTTAGGACCAAAGATATTCAATACTCTACCATATAATGTGAAGGAAATATCTACTTTTAAAAATTTTGCCAAAAAGTGTAAGCCAGTTATTTTTAAAAACTATAGAACTTATCTCAGTTTAATATGATTCTAAGCTTTTTGTTACTGTTTAATTTTAATTGTTATGGGTTTCTTGTATGTGTGTGAAGGTGGTAGAATATACTTTCTAAGGTTTTTATAGGTTTTTATAGTTAAATTGCTAGATGTGAGTAACCAATGTGATTTTATTTTATTTAATTTTTTTTGCACATACAGGTCGTTTGTGACCTAGGTGCAATAATCATCTTGAAGGTATCATAAGAGAACAGTTATTTATTTGATTACAGATTCTTCTATATAATGTTTTTTTGTTGAATAAATTTGAATTTGAATTTGGATTTGAATTTGTTATGAAACGTGGGTCTTGTTTGTCAACTCCGGTTTTTCATAGAATTTCTATCATCTTCTGATGATCAACACAGTCGAACGCCTTTCGATAGTCTATGAAACAAGCAAATACATTCACATTCATGTCTCTACACTTTTGTGTCATCACATTTAAGGAAAAGAGTGCTTCACGCGTTCCGAGTCCGTTTCGGAATCCAAACTGGGTGTTGTCCGTCTGATATTTGCACTTCTTGTAGATTCGCGTATGGATGATTCTGAGAAAGGTTTTTAGGACATGGGACATAAGACTTATCATCCGATGATCATCACTTTGTGAGGCGTTGAGCTTCATTGGCAGAATCACGGATGAAAAGCCAATGTGACGGCATCCTGCTTGAGCTATACAGTGCGGCTCTGAAAGCTCCCCCTCCTTCTGACTTTTGAACCGTTTGATATATGCGAACGAAATTTGGACACACCATATGTGAGGACGTTCTGTATTTTTTGACATAGTTGTGACAGCTGGAAATATCAAAATGATAGCTTGGCGCCATTTTGAATGAAAAAATCAAATGGGTAGTGGGTCGAGTGATACTTATTTTCAAGGCCCTTGGACCCTGATAACAACTGTCGAGTTTCAAGCCTCTGCTATCGTGCCTGTTGATATGACAGCGTGTCATTTTTTTAATTTTTGTCACTTGATTCATACGTACCCGCAAGAGTTGACTTCTCCAAACTGTAAGGATAAATGATGATGTTCAGAAGATCTTCGAAATGAGCTACTCAATCTTTTTGACGAGAATTTTTCTCCACCCCAATTTTTTTTTGTTGGTAAAATTAATTCATCCACGTCGAAAAGATTGAGTGGTAACTTATTTTGAAGATGTTTTGTACCTCATCATTTATTCTTATTTTGGATAAGTCAACTCATGCGGGTGAGTATTGATCAAGTATCAAAAATGAAAAAAAAATCACGCTGTCATATCAACAAAAATTATAGCAGAGACTTGAAACTCGGCAGTTTTGATCAGGGTCAAGGAACCTTCAAAATGAGGTATCACTGGATGCCATTCACATTTGAATTTTTTATTAAAAATGGTGCTCAGTTGTCATTTTGACATTTTTAGCTGTCACAACTATGTCAAAAAGTGCAGAACGTCCATCACATATGGTGTGTCCGAATTTCGTTCGCATACATGTATCAAATGATTCAGAAGTTAGTAGATGGGACTTTATGAGCCTCAATGTATAGTTTGTTGAATAGTTATGTTATCAAATCTCTTCATTATCAGCAATCAATTTGAGTATTTCAACGTTGATTTTATTGGAACCGGTAGCTTTTTCGTTTTTCTGTGCTTTTATTGCATGGACAACTTCGTCTCTGGGTTTTTCTGGAGCCTTTTCATTCAATATGTGATCTATCGGTGGTGTGGAGCAAGGTCTGTCATCATTAAAAAGTGTTTCGATATATTTTTTTCATCTCGCAAGCTTAGCTTCTACTCCTAGAATCTATCTTATTCTTATCGTCTCTCAAGATTGGTCCTTGATGTTTTCTGTGTCTGTTGGTAAGTTCTTCAACGTTTTTATGAGTATTGAAGGTGTCATATTTATTTTGAAATTGTTCTATTTCTTGGAACTTTGCCGACATCCAGATCTCTTCCGCTTTTTGGAACTTTTTCCTGATGACACTATTTAGACGTTTGTATTCTGTCGGATTTGTTTTGTATTTCCGTCTGTCATTCCTTAGTTCTAATATTTCCTGCGATATCCATTCCTTTTTTTTGGAGGTTGCCGTGAATCCGAGTCTTTTTCCTGGATATTTTTCATTTCAGTTTCTAAATCATTCCATGTCTTTTCAACATCCTCTTCTCGTACAGGTATCTTTTCCATTTCTAGCTCTTTTTGGATTCAAGTAGGTACCCTAACTTGCACAAAAAGTCCGTACATTGAAATGGTAAAATTGCTTTGGTTTGAGCAGTGTATGAAGGTAACAAGTAAACGTCAAGTTTTGTCAGTTGCAATAATAATCCACTTTTCTGAAAACACTAATTCTCACACGCTTTAGTGAAGACCTATGGAACAACTAAAAATAACTAAATGACTAAATAGCCAGATCTACATCCGATGGAGAATCAGCCAGAACTATTAGATGTCATTCTTAATGCGTGGAATGAGCTCGCCAATGATATTCAATATTGTCAAAATTTATCAAAATCCATGGTTAGCGTTTTGGCTAGAGATGGTTCTGATACCAGATTTTAAGAAAACTTATCCTCATTTTTCTAAGCGAACTGAATAAATTCAAAGTCGTACCCACAATATATCGTTTTCATTGGAAAAAAAAATAAAAAGTTCAAGTGCCTGGCATGTAAATATTTTGACAGCCTATTACACTGCTCATAAAAAACATGATTTCACTGTCTGTGTACGCATTTTTTGTGCAAGTTAGTGTACTTATCTCTTTTTTTTTTCTCGGGGTTATTCAATTGTGCGATGTTAATTTTTGTTGACGCTTTTTCTCTTTTAACTCTCAGGTATCTCTTGAGTCTAGAGTCCAACACGACTTTATAAACTTCTTGAAGTTTAGGGTGAACAAAATAAAATCGATCTGATTCGTCAATTTTGTCCTCCCTATCGTCAGGTGACCTCCAGGTGTAAAACCTTCTTGGATGTAGTTTAAAAAGGTGTTATCGATTAAATGTTTCTTTTCTACGCATAATTCCACAAGTCTGTCTTTCCTACTCTTCCTTCCAACAAGAGCTTATGCCCCTATGCTATCCTCCTCAGCAACGCCAAAAATTGAAATCTCCAATTATCATCGTTGAATCTCCCTTCTTTGTGAGCCGCATTACTTCATCTATTTTAATATAAAATTCTTCGATTTTCTGATCTGGTTTGTCACTGGTTGTGGCATAAATTGGAATTATATTTAAATTCCTCTGAGATGTTTGTGATTTTGATAGAGCCACTCTATCGCTCAAAGGGATGAAGTCTGACCGACTGTGCCACTTTATCCGAAAAGAGTATGGCTGTTCCATATCAATGCTCTGGGTCAGTGCCTCCTGAGTAATAAATGTATCCATCACTTGCTTTTTGTTCTCCAGAACCAGGCCATCTAGCCTCACTTGGTCCAGGGTTTGCCAATTTCTCTGGCATAAACAAGCTACGTTCGTTCCAGGTGATGATACGCACTATACTGTCATATATCTTGATTTTCGCTGTGTTTCCTTGATTCTCAATAGTAGGCAACGGGGGTATTCTTCGCACCCTCTCTTCACGCAAAAGATGCCCTGGACTGAGGGTCATTTTATCGTTTTTGTCTGCATTCAAGATATTTGGGAAGTAATTCCCAGTGATGGTCCCGTTCCTTTTCTGTACCGCAGTGTGAAAACCGTTTTTGCTGATTCAGCAGCGCTTTTCCGTGTTCGGTATTATACCGTTCCAGAGTCATTCTTCTCGCGCTCTAGCCCGATTCTGTTTAATCCGCTGCCTTTCACCAGTGCAGTCATTCATTCTGGGACAGACGCTGCGTGGGAATATTATTAGCTTCACCTTAATCTCTTCGAGACTTTATCGTTATGGGTGGTCCTACCGGTAGTTACGCTACCGCCGGCTTCGCTCTTTGGATATAAGGTTACTGAGCCCTCTCATCATCGACAAGGTGATGAATTCCCCAGGGTGGGAGGTTGGCCTTCAAAGAGCGAGGTTGCGAGGTTGCTCGACTTCCGATATTACCGAAAGTCACGCAAAGTCGCTTGTATTCCATTTGGAGAGAGCATCTTCGACAATCTTTTTCTACAAATTTTCAGAATCCCAATCGCATTATTTTCCGAGATATTCTGATAGGCCACCAACCTTGGCGCACCCTGTATCTGTATCAAACAAGAACATTGGAGCAAAGTAAGTGACAGTGAACTTTGCCTCATGAAGCTCTTGTTCATATTGAATTGATGATACAGCGAATACTCAACTTTCATCTCTTTAACAGTAGGATTACGAAAACAACAATTTTGATCATTATCAATTTATTACGCATTATTATCACAGACAGTTTTTCATTCTTACAAGACCACATCGATTTTTACAAACTACTAGAACAATGGTAGGTATTTGATAACATCATAAAAATCTTTTCAACACCCGGTCAATTATTGTGACCAAAAAAAAACGCCAAATAAGTATAATGGCTAATTATACTTTTCAACATGAGCAATTTTTTTTTCAGTACTTAGAACAAATTAGACAATACATGAAATGACAATCATTTATAATTAGTCTAAATTGATTGAAAAATCACCTCTTGTTCAATATACACCCTTAAAAAAAATTGCGAACAAGAAGGCCTAAGATAATTTCATGATAGTATCGGATTTTTAAAAAAGTCAAGAACAATAAATAATAAACTATTATTCTGGAATTCTAGCATGTTCTTGTGGATACATGAAGTTTTAAACGAATATCATTATTTGTGCATTAAGCTACTGAAATCGATTTAAACATGATCATTAAACTAGTCTACATATGAAAACATTGTATGTACGAGTAGAAAAGAGGCATTTCAAGAAAATGCATTTGTTCATCAAATTTTCGCAAACAGCAATTGTAATAATAGTAATAAGAAACTGTAAGCAAAAAGGTTTCTGTGCTATTTAGACATAATATGTCTTAAGCTATTTGGCTTTTTTACAGGTTAAAATTTAAAATTAAGCAAAAGTTATGGTAGTTCAATCGTACAACATTGTGAAATTAGTTTGACAAAAAAAATCATAACATCGACATGAAATACACAATCCAATGGTTTAATTATTTTATTTATTTTGTTAATAAAATAGCACCAACAAGTGATCTTTCTTCTACCTTCATGACCTGAAAATCAAACCAGCATATACAGACGAATCTTAATGACTACCAGGCAGTTTCGAAGAGAAGTTCATTTCTCACTCATAGAGACTATGTCGTCGGTAACTATGCAAAACCTCGTATGAGATTTTTTTTTCCAGTTCTTCACTGTTTGGTGGAAAAAAACGCGTCAAATAACCTCTAGTTTTCAAAATATTGACATAAAACAAAACCTAGTATTAGCCGGTGTCGTGAAAAAACTCGTATGAGTCTGTCTGCCATTAGAATGCATACTATTCGGGCTCGTTCATATCGTCTCCTGAGTTTTTGCTATTTATTGTTAAATACAGTGCCAAAATATATTCGAATTGGTAACTTCTCATACGTGGTTTTGCAGAGTCATCGACGATGTGGTTAAATAGTTCAATAAAGTCAAAGTCTCAGTTAGTTGTCAATTTATTTTCTCCTGCCATTTTTGTCTTGATTCTGATGATGCCCGGATGTGCAAAACACGTTTCACCATTATTTGATTGAAAATTTATAGAAATTAACTGAGACTTTGACTTATCATCAAACCATTTTACCAGGCGGGTATTGCAGCCATTCACGAATCTTCAAACTAAGAAATCCGATACTTTTTGACTACTATAATATTTGATGTAAATTTTTTGGGTCGTAAATTGGATATTCCAAAGACTTGAATACAGTTGATCACAAAAAAAATCACACACCTCACCTCTTTTTTTGTTAAATTTTGATTGATCAATAAAAATATCAATAAAAATATCAGAGCTGATTATCAGGTTGAAGGTTATTGAAAAAATTGTGAAGATAATTTGTGAAATTGTCAACTTTTTAGAATTAGCTTTTGAGAACTCGGTTAATAAACAAAAGAAGCATCGTTTGCGTTATCATATTCACACTTCTTACTGCCAGCCAAAATGTTTCAGTTATTTATTGTCTGAAGTTCATTACCTTCATTAATTTCATTAACTTTCTCTAATTCTGTCTAGAAATGCTATATTTCATTCCACTTATTTTTTTGCCAGTAGCTGTAATTCATAGATTATTGTCTTTGTGATAGAAATATCAATCATCATCATTCAGTTATTATAATAATATTAGGTATATTACAGAAACTTTTTTGTATTGTTAATATGTGTACAAATGACAGTTCCACTAAATTTGTCTACAAATATGATGTCAATGGATCTGACAATGGTTCTTATTTTCGATTGATATACCTACATTACAGCTTTGTCAGATTCGATGATAGGTGACGATAATCACTACTCATCTTACAGAACACAGGCGTATCATCTAATTCGATCGCCAGCCTAATACCATATGAGTTCCAATAAAAAGTCAATTTACTTTTTCATGTGACAGCGAGACGATATAAAGTATACACATCACCTTGTTCCTGATGACAATGTTTCTCAAACAAAAGACGTCTATTGAATTGACACACAATCTCTGTTGGTCGAGTATAACGTAGGTTCAGAAAAGAATCATGATTAAAGTATCTCTACAATAGCACTCCAAGGAAAAAGCAACCAAAGCATAACGCAGGAGAGCATTGTTTGTTCTTGAGTTTTCTTGACCCCATTTAGACCTCCTCTTCCTGAAACGAGATGATGAAGTTATAATTATCAATTATCTTTATAGCCTAGACAATTGTCTTCAAAGAACAGCAGTATATTTATCGCAATGTTGGCTTTTTTTCGCAGTGATAATTATTGTGAATAGGTGAAAACATCGAGTATTGTATTGTTAACACAGAATCCGAATATCGATCCGATCTCAGATCGGGATGCTTAATAATCATTATCTGGAATATTTAGCTCGAACATTCGGATGGATTAGTGAAGCTTGGTATGGAGAGTGTAAGACTAATGCTTGTTGTATAATTTTAAGTGGTATAAACTGCTCGATTTCAAGAAAAAATCTTTCTAGGTACTATTTTGCATCATTAAATTACTTCAAACTGCAATCTGATTATTAACAGAAAGGATTTATTTTGAATCAAGAGTGATACCAACATCATTTATTCAATGTTTGGTCAGGGACCTGATTATACTGGAATCGCACGATACTATGGGGAACTCGTCGTTCAAAATATCCAGGCGAAGCTTGATTTCTGTCGGTTATCGTTTCAACAGTTCGAGTAGAAAACGAAGGGTGTGAGTTGAACCTTCCAGGCAACTTTCTACGTCAGTGACGTTCCGGGTGATTTGTGTTTTCCGGTATATATTTTGATGTTTTGATTTTGAATAAAAAAATACGGACCTTAGAAAGTGGAATGAAGACTATCTTTTGGAATTTATAGAACTCTACTTACAGGTTATTTCCTTACAATTGGAGAATCAAATCTGCCAAATACCACCACCGAATTCAAAAAAACAAGGCCTAGGAAACTATGTATGCGACAGTGTTCTGCGATAAGGCAACGGATCTTTAGTACATTTTTTCCAAAATTTCCTCTTTTGTCTTTTGTCTCTGTTCAGTCCAGAAACTGTGAGGAGAAATTTACACTTGACTTGCACCTAAAGTACCAGTTCAAACAATTATGGACATGGTCTTAGAGCATCCGTTGTGTGACTCCGCTCAGAATTAAATAAAAAAGGCTACAAGTGTTTTGATTTATTATTGTAAATACTTTGATGTTTCTAGAAAATTGAAAACCTTATTCTGAAAAGACATTTTATGTGCACACCTCAATCAGTAGAGCATCATCATGTCAAAACCTTTTTGTGGAATACACTATAAACTATAAAAGCTTACACGGGGTGGCGCATTTAGTGAGTGGAAGTCCATTTTCTCCCTTGTCAAAAGAGATAGGAAAAACATTTCAAGACAAAACTATCAGGGTTTCATCAGGCTCACAATTTAAAAATATTACCGTGTATACAAAGTGTTCTAGGAAACCGTGGCATAAAAAAAAAACACTTTTTTCAAATAGCAACCCCAACTTTTGATTGGATATTTGGATTTATAGCGTAAGATTCTACGTATCCCAGATAGCACACTCTGCTGCAAGGTGCTCAATTTCCTACGGCCGGCAATCAAAAAGGGAGCAATTCATATCATTTCCCTACTAGGCGCTTATCAAATACTTGTTTTTGGCAAGACTACATAAAAAGTGGAAGATATGTGCCTATAATATGCATTCACTTTTATGCGAATAATGCATACTTTACCATCGCTTCCTAAACAACTTCTAATTTTGTTATGTGAAGCACATCATCATGGTTATCAGGACTTCCAGATAAATGCTTCATAGATAGCGTCCGACAAGCAAAAAGACTTATATCATCATCCAATAAGCGGTTATTGAATGCTTTTTTTTTCGCAACATTACAGGAAAAGTGAATGATACGCGCATACAAAATACATATGCTTTTATGCGATTCTTACATGCTCTGCAATCGCTTTTTAAGTACCGCTTGTTATTTCATTTTTCCGAACAATTTTAGACATGTTCGTATTACCCAGTTGCCTGATTGGTTGACAACAGCGTTGGTCTTTCTTATCAGCATTTTGCATTGCACAGGGCAGAGTCAGAGACAAGCCAAACAAGACGCAAGCACATCAGCTTTTCAACTTATTTAGCTATTTGAAAGCAAGTTTCGAGTAGTGCTTTGTATTGAAAGGTTAGTTAGCTGACAAGTTATTCGTGATATTTCAGCTTTGGTGAACCACATTAGTTTTTTTTGTGATTGTAATCTTCTGGAACGACTTTGTGTTTTTGTGTCTATGATCCAACGTGGCGGACGAGGAGAACGAATAATTAGGCCTGATAATTAGTGATGTGAATAAACTCTCGATAAAAGTATTTTCGAGAATAATTATGATAATGGACAATAATTTTGCAGAGAATATTGTTTCGAGGGTTATATACATGTCGTATAAAGAGATTAATGAGTTTATTTCTGGAGATTTACACTATATTATCATGCAGGTACTTCGTGAAATTCCAAATTGGTTAATTGGTATGCATAGTTTGTTTTGAATTATTGTCCATCTTTGATTATGTACTGGAAAATAAAGGTAGCAGTGTTTACATATATTTCAGCCTTCATCGAGCAGTATATTCGAGCGTACGACTAGCAGAATTTTTGAGCGTGAAATACTTATTTCTCTGAAGCGAAGAGTATGCACATATTCAAAGTGCGTAGACGGTAATTATCTAAAGTGCTTTTTATGAAATGCTTTTTTTGTTTCGTACCGAGGGTCGCTGGTCGACTACCCAACCGCTTTTTTGCAGTGCACCATAAGCAAACCTTTGCTCAAGCTTAGTGCTTTTTTAGCAAGTTTCAAACCAATTTTTTTTATCTGGGATGGTACAGTGGTTTCATTTACCTGAACGTACAGTGCTGTCAAGCTATCGAGGATTTACTGACATTTAAGGAAAAAACATGATGTTGGTAAATTAGCTACAAAAACAAAGGATTTGGATTTGAATTTTGCAGATATGCGTATTTTTCAGTGTAAGAGCCAAGGTAATTGATTTTTGAAAAAAGAATCGCCTAAATTTATACAGGGTATGGACAGCCGGTCCAACTTAGCGAATTTAGAGACGAAGAAACTATTTTTTTCTTCAAATGAAACACCCTGTGTGCCGTTATCTAGTTTTATCAAGCACTCAATACCCTGCAACCTTGCGATCACAACACACGTCATGAAATGTGTCGTTATCTCGCAATCTTCGATTATGACAAAATAGTGACCGTTACTTGGGATTTCTCGTTCATTCTCCGTACAGCTCACGTGAAAAAATTAATAATTAGCTTCTTTTTCTAACAGGTGAATTGGGAAGTGTGGTCCAGACAACAGGCCTCCTCGATCTCTCGATATTACTGATACCGATTTTTAGACAATGTGAGGCTGCATCATTAGAGATCAATTGAATAAGGAACAAATCAATGTCTTTACGCCCAATTTAATTAAATTGTTGCCTTATTCAATTCATCATGGGCAACGTCGCGCGTAATGCCAATGATTGTTTACAACTGCGTCGCTTATAAAATATGAAAATTCTCACGTTAAGACCCTAAAGTTGTACTTGGACGCATTGTGAATTTTAACTAAAATAATAAATTTATTCTCGGTACCAGTGCTCAATGCACTGTCTAGAGAATCTAGATAATACTTGTAAACATAAATGTTAATATATGATGAATAAAATTAAAAAAAAAAAAAAATTGGACGAGACGGAGAAAATGGACGTTTTTCAATCATTAAAAATCAAGTTTACCGTGTTTTTCCTAAAACTCAGAAAGATATAAAAGATCGGAAGGGGTAGCATTTAGAAAAATGAACAATGATAATAATATGCGAGTTGAAGTTAGTTTGAGTGAGTTTTGGAACCAGAAATCTCAATTTAGGGGTACTATTTTGACAAAATCAAAGATTTCACATTTTACGACGGTGTTCTATTGGCAAAGTTGCAGGGTTTTAATTGCTTATCAATACCAGATAACAGCACACAGGATGCTCGATTAGCGAAAAACTAGTTTCTTAGTCGTCAAATACGCCAAGTTGGGTCCGCTGTAGAAGGCACCCTGTATAAATGTTGGCAAAATGTTTCAAAAATCAATTACCTTTTCTCTATCTTTTTTTTTTGTAGTTAATCCACCAACATGATGTTTTTCCCTAAATCTTAGTAAATCCTCGATAGCTCAACAGCACTGTACGTTGGGGCAAATAAAACCCCTGTAACTTACGCTGAATTCAAATTCCGAATCAGAAGCTGAGGTCACTATTTGAAAAAGTGTATTTTCTGATGCCACGGTTTTCTAAAACACTTTGCATACACAGTGATATTTTAAAAATGTGAGCCTGCTGAAACCTTACAAGTCTTATCTTGAAATCTTTTTTCCTATCTCTTTTGACAAGGGAGTAAATGGACTTCCACACACCAATGAGCCACCCTGTATATATATAATTATTATCTATCCTTCAATTTCACACTATTTGGAATTTGTATATCACCCAACATTTGATAATACAAAATTGAATATATCAATCATATCATCTAGTTTAACTCTGTTCGCTTCTACCAGAAGCTTGTGGAATGAGATATTTTTGAACGAATTTAAAAATGGTCAGATTTGTTTTTCAACATTAAACTTTTTGTTAATAAAGTTTACAAATATACAGTGTGTCGGACTTTTCGTAAGGTATAAATGACATAGAATTTCCGACGATTTTCTTGAAATCGCTCCTGCATGGACCAAAACTAAGATGTGAAAAAAAGTCAAATCAATCAATCAGAGCGATTTTGGGGCGATTTTATAAGAAATGGGTGACAGTAAAGAACCTTGCTACCTTTATTCAAAGAGATATCAAAAAAAGTTATGGAAGTTGTTTAGAATGAAAACTAATGGCCGAATACCAATTTGGACAGACATTGGTTGATTTTGATTATTTTGAAGACTGAAAAATTAGCTACTTAAAAAAAAGAAAAGATGCAAATTTATGTAACAATTGTGGATCTGTCATAACTCTTCATCCCAAACTACTTTCTCCAATAACTTTTTTTTATAACTCTCGAAACAAAGGTATAGTCCTTGATACAGCATACAAAAAAATATTTTTACCCACCATCAAGCTGTAAGTTTTTCTATAGCTTATCCGTGACGAGTAAAACAGCCTCCCTACGTGAAAAAACTTTGTCTTTGGATGGTTTTTCTTCGGCACCTTGAAAATATTTCGATATCATGGTTTCAGGTTTTGTGATGACCAATAAAGTCTATTCTTCCGAGAATGCTTAACTAGGTGGAGTCATGCGTCAGTATAACATTTTCCGACAAAAAGAATATCTTTATTTTCAGGGTATCGGACGAAGTGGAAGTACCTAATATTTTTTCGGAAAATGTTTTACTGACGCATGACTACACCTAGTTCAGCATTCCTGGAAGTATTAGCTTTGCTGGTCATCACATAACCTGAAACCATGGCATCGAAATATTTTCCACGGTGTCAAAGAAAAACTTCCCACTAACAAAGTTTTTCCACGTAGAGAGGTTGTTTTACTCGTCACGGATAAGCTATATACGAACTCACAGATTAATGGTGATCACTTTTTTTTTTACGCTGTATGATGGACTTGTGCTTTGCTCAAAATTTTCATAAAATCCACAACATTTTTCCAAATTTCCATGAAATCAAAGTAGGCCAATTTGTATCAAAATCTGTACTTGGCCATAACTCTTTTATTCTGAATAACTTTTTTTTATAACTTTTTATTGCAGAACAAACCTTATAATTTTCTATATTGTGAATCTTTCATGACTAAGAACAAGAAATGATATGAATTTTTCGCCATTTCACTTCCAATATCTACAGTTGAAAACATATTACAAATTTAGCAATGATACTTACCTTTCTTAGCAACTTGTTGTTTCGCACTCAGTAATTCTAGCTTCACTTCATCCCTGTAAACATTTGGCAAAAAAGCTATGCAATATAATATCAGTCTACCATTATCAAAATGTAGTTCATCTAGTACAAGCTCAAGAGATAGATCACTCCATGCACGCTCTTTGAGTTTTTCAAAAGGGTCCAGATGATTTCGGGCGACCTGTAAAATTGAATCATATGAATACTGCTAAGCTCTATTTTTTATAACACTTACCAAGTTAGCATTCAATTTGAATTGTAGTGCAACGGGTGGTCTGGATGGCGGACTAGAACAGTTGGCTCTCAATACATCTCCGGCATTGTATCTCTCTTGTCCGATGTAAATCTTGGGAGAAGAGTTCGGGAGCTCTAGGATAGATTGGAATACGTTCATCATAGATATAAAACTGTTTTTGCCAGATGAATTTACGATATATCTCATCCAAAAGATAAAGTGTTAAGCTAAGAATTACATTCCATTGATCAGTAATGATCCCTAGAGTTATAAGAAACAGACTTTTCTTCTACAAGGTGTCTGGGAAGTCCACGATAATACTGAAAGGAAAGCATTCAGAAAAACATCATATGACCTTAGTGAAAAATCTATGGTTTTCGAGATATTGCCACTAAAAATTCAAAATATTCGATAAAAAATCTTATTTTACAGAGAAATAATTTATTTTTATTTTTTTTTTCACCAAGTACGTGAAAATTTTTGTGACTGGATTGTGATTGCGACGGAAAAGGTGGTGGGGAGCAGCAAAAAAACATAAAATAAAAAATATTATGTTTATCTGGAAGCTTATGACTTGGTCTATCAACCCTTTCAGTATATTATCGTTGTCTTTCCAAACACCTTGTATATCAGGTTCTGAATGGGACGCTCTTTGCAAATGTATCAAAACTTTTGCACATTAGTTGCAATGAAAATCGATTTAGAAAAGTATCCTACTAAATTCTTTAATCCTCTCACAAGCTCGACCCCTTTTCCACTCAACCACACAAACGTTCATGGACCAGTTTTACGATCACATAATTGGTGGAATTCATTATGTTTCAATTTTCCTTTACTGTTCTCAACTTTCCTGTTCATTCACGGTCATGAGTTTCTGAGTATAATTCATTTTGTCACATTGTTTTAGTAATGATCGATACAAAATAAAGACCTCGACTTGATCTCATTGCAGTTTCTGTTCTAGTATTGGGAGAATATTGAGTTCGATTTTTTTTTTCGGCGGTGAAATCCAATGACGAATTCCCAGTTTTCTCGTAGGATCCTGCTGAGTGTGAAATCCCCATCTTGACAATGGGTTACCCGAAGGCTTGCATTGTTGTTAGGTTACGCAGTCCAATTGAAGATACCCTCGTTTTGTTCTACCTTCACTGTTTCTGCTCCGTTGCTTCTAAGAATCTTTGAAGCTATGTCAGTGGAAGTGATTCTACTTGCTATGGTAATTTTCTCTTGTGGCGTACGCTTCACATTAACATAACGTTGCTGCAAAGACATTTTTTTGTTTTGGATTCCATCGAAAGTGATAAGATTGATGGTGAAAAATATAAGATAAAGAAATGTTTTGATGGTGAAATAAATCTGATCTGACAAATTTACCGACTTTTATCTATTACTCTAGTGATCCAAGGTTCAGAAACGTCGTTTTCAGGACAAAAATGTAGAAGTATTTTTCTCGCTGGTTCTTTATGTTTTTTGATTTGCTGAATCCAAATCTGAGGTCTGCTACCTCACCAGGTGTCTGCTCGATATCGAAAATTGCAGAAAACCTCAGAATTTTGACACTTTTTCTAGTTTTTTCTCTAGTATAACTTGGGAACTAACGTTTTTTGATGAAAACTCTGAAATATCAAATTAGAGTAGATGACGTCGAAAGACCGTGAAATTTTGGAGGTGTGAAGCGCGAACTCAAAATAATGTTCTCAACTTTTTGAAGGAAATTCAAGAGATGACATTTTTTCTACCCGATCTATCGACGTTATGGAATGTCAAAAGTTTCAAGCTTTTCATGTGTTTGTAGGAAATCTTGTCTACTTTAATTTGTCATCTCAAAGTTATCATCAAAAAACTCTCCATTTCCGAGTTATACTTGAAAAACTGAAAAAAGTGCCGAAACTTTCTACAATTTTTGTTGAGAATAGTAATTTCTGTTTGATCATATCAAACGGAGATTGTGAGAAATGATCTCAGAAAGGTTCAATCCAGTTAACACACCATCGATTTTTTTGATTTAAACATTATAAACTGCTGGAAAGCTGCTTTGCAACATACAAATTTTTACCCAAATTCAAATCTCGATATTTTCGAAACGAAAAGAGTAATCGAATTGAGGTCTTTGGAAAGTCCATAACCAATTCTTCGGAAACACGTACATGGTTGGAGCAATGTATTTCTTTGATATATTATTATATACCTATACAGGGTGGACAAGGTTATGTTTTTTTAGCAAATATTGGTGCTAGGTCAGATTTCTAATTTTTGATCTTGAAAATCTCTTTATCCATAATTTGAATATTTGGACTATCCTGACAAATTTCTCAAATTTTTCAAAAGCTGGCTGACCTCAATTTATCGAATTTTGAAAAAGTGGGTCATTCATCCCTTTAAAAAAGGACTTTTCAGGATTTTTCTTGTGAATCGGTATCTTTTTTCCACACTGTTGCAAAGAAATTATTGATTTTGGACTAGAGAAAAGGTTAAGGTACATATTGAAGGCTATTGACTCCAGTGGCGTGCTGTAAAAATTTGCTTTTCTATCATGATGTAATCTAAACCAAATTTTAAAATTGTAAACGCAAATTATCAGCTCAATGGATAAATCCAAGTAACAACTCTTCACTCTAAGGGTGCGGCGTTACAACAATAGCTTTTTTTTGGTTTGGACAGAAGTAGTTGACAATTCTTACTGCACCGTTCAATGTGTGCTCAAATCTTTTCTCTGGTCCATAAACTATCCACTCTATGCAACAGTGTGGAAAGAAAAAAATATTCATTCACGTAGATCTCACAACTAGAGGTTGCTTTCAGTAGAAAGATGACTAACAGCATTGATAACTCTCAAAAATGGTCCATCATTTTTTATGGAAATGAGAATATTGGAAAAAAGATCTCATGAAAGTACACATCATAGGACGGATCTAGTGATCAATTCTATGTTCTGCAAATTCTAATGACAAGGAAAAGATTGAAAAAACAATATAACAGTATTAATACACAACACATTGAGATGAGTTTAGACCGCGATATCTATAATAAATGGTCATAACGTAGAATAGTTTTTTTTTGAGTCGTTGGCGAAGAATTGATCATGATTTTTATTTAATTTTTTTGAATAATTCAGTTTTCTTAGGTATGCAGTATAAGAACTTCTCTACTATCAATAAAGGTATATTTGATAAGAAAAAGTCTTTGATTCAGGTGATGATTTTGAAAAATTGAAAAAAAGATGAGATAGGCACATCGCTGAAATTAAATCATGAGAAATGGAAAAAATACATTCACATTTTCATTATCATGGTAGGAAGTGTGAGTACCATCATAATAAAATAAATGATTTATGATCATTTTAGGATGTATGCAAAATAGAATAAAGATTTTTTGTAGAAGAAGAATGAATGAATAAAGATTCTGGATTTAATTCCTTATTGTAGCAATCCCATTGATTTCCAATCGCAACTGCTAAAAAACCAATTTTAGATTATATGATTATTATCTGCCTCAATTTGTATTCTCATATACGACTGTACAGTGTTTTTTTTCTAAGACGGAACATAGGGATTCGCATGTCAAATTTTCATGCCTATATTAGCAGTACTTCTATTCGTGGTACACAGCTGGAACTTGCCGTAGATAAACTTTGTTGCTTCGATATTATGTAAGTTCATCAATTCCGCCAGAATAACTTGGAAAAAGACTCAACAAATGCTTCAATGTATTAGAAAGTGATACTTTCAACATGCCTTGTATATGACGTTGACAACCAATTTTCTGACGTATATAGCTTCATTGCCAATTTTTTTAACCAAACAATTTCATTTTTATTTTTATGGCCGTTCAAGATACTGCTTGATCGTGAATAGGAGACACCTTGAAGCGTTTATCCAAAAAATAATGTTTGATTTTTATCATTGTATTATTATAGACCGTGGAAGTGTGACGTCACTGACAGCTACTTTGGGTAAAAACAAACTTCTTGGCCACTTGGTTTGTGGTTAATTTTTATGGGTTAGTATCGTGGTTCACTAGCTTATTCCATCTAAAATAATTTTCTGAGCCTCAATAAGCATTTTAAAGCTCAAATTGGAGAGTATAGAAGTATATTCTGCAATAGTTCATATTTGCGAATTTGGTTTAATGTCCCATTAAGTGATATTTTTGAAAAATTCAAAGAAGAACTATATGTCTTCAAAATATTGAAAAAAGACTTGAAAGTGGGCATGTTTTCAAAATGGATTTTGATGGTGCCTTAGGAATTCTGCGAAAAGAAGTACTGGCATTTTGGAAGCTTAAAAGCACGTTTTCACTTCGTAAAAGCAATTTGGATTGAGGAGTCTCTTTTCAAATGAGAAAATCAATACAGATTGGTTATTCGATCAGAGCTAATATTTGTTTTCACCCAATTTCGAAATGACATCTGTCAGTGACAACACTTCCACGGTCTATACTCTTATATGTGATTACCATAATTTGACAACTGAGTTATTGGTTGACATTGGCATATACAAGTATCACTTTCAAATCGATAAAAGCATATTTTAATTTTGTTTTCAATTTATTCTGTGGTAATTGATGAAATAACATATTTTATAGAAGACTACAGTAAAACGCAACAGGGACGTCGCCCGTGATTGGTCAGATTGGTTGACATAGATGGCAACATGGTGATGGCCGAAGTGACAATATTATTAAATCTGTGAATCCCTATGTTCCGTCTTAAAAAAACCGCACTGTATACTGTATTCAAATATCCCAGAATTGTTACTACCTGTTGATAAAATTGTTATATGTGTGCAATCAACTGCTCAAATACACTCGGAAAATCTGGCTATGTTGCAGTATGTTTGAGGTATTTGAAACATTTACAAATTGGTTATAAAGTAATAGCCCTTGATACTTTTCACAGTGGAGAGATATTGCCAATTGCAATACCGCATGCGTTGTGGTGATAACAACGCGCTATCTTGTTACGCCCGTTGTTAAAAATTTCGAACAGACAGAATGTCAAATGTTTCATACAGCATAACCTGAATTGACATAAACGATAAAATCATTGTCATTGAAAATTATAGTAGTATAATTTAATAATAATAAGTTATTATAGTCGTATCATGAATGAAGCAGTGGAAGCAGTAATATTGCCCGGAGCGGACGAAAATGACATGAAATCTTATTTTGCATTATATACTTGGACGGAAACAACAGATTTTTGCACACCACTGTATTGCTACTTTTTACAATAAAACGTTTTTCTGTCATATTTTCTTCATTTAGTAGGTACTGAAAATGTCCTGAAACCCAACAAGAAATAGAAGATTTCATGCCATTCACTTTATCTTCGAAAACAACAGATTTTTGCACGCCACTGTAGTGCTACTTTTTACAATAAAACATTTTTCTGGCATATTCTCTTCATTTTTTAGTGAAAAATATAATGAAACTGTCCTGAAATTCAAAAAGTAAATGAAAAATTTCATCCCATCAACTTCATCTTCAAAAACAACAGATCTTTGCACGCCACTGTATTGCTACTTTTTACAATCAAACGTTTTTCTGGCATATTTTCTTCATTTAGTAGTGAAAATGTTCTGAAACCCAACAAGAAATAGAAGATTTCATGCCATCCACTTTATCTTCGAAAACAACAGATTTTTGTACGCCACTGTATTGCTACATTTTACAATAAAACATTTTTCTAGCATATTTCCTTCATTTTTTAGTGAAAAATACAATGAAACTGTCCTGAAATTCAAAAAGTAAAAAGTAAAAAAATTTCCATTGAACAAGTACCAATCACATTAAGTTTAGATGAGGTTAGACCGCAAATCCCACGAGCATCAACAAATCATGCCGGCACGACTTTGCTATGAAAAAAAAAAAAAAATGTGGTTCGATTCTACCGTTTGGATTTTTTTTCAATAAAATATTTTCCATTGATTATCATTTTAAGTTATTTTGTTGGTGCAACTGGTAAAGGTGTTTCAAGATGCTAAACCTGCTGAATATCATAATACAGTTGCAATACCCACTATGTGACTAAAAAAATATATATCAAAAGCTCAATTTCCTTCAACATATAAGATCAAAATGTAGAACCACTAGAGCCCAGATGATTTTTCGTACTTTTAATCATCTAAAACATTGTTCTATAGTCCCTATTTGTAGATTTAAGTTTGGTTGAGTTAAGATAATGGCTTATGATGCATATGGCACCCTTTCCAAGTGTTTCGAGTTTTTTGTCTTTAGTACCGACCAAAATATTTTCCACATAAACCGCTATGGTATTAAAATTTCGCAATCCTTTTCATTTTTGATTTTATCATACGTTTGCTCGAAAAAAGTCTCCCTTTCTTCTTCTTCATCGCCATCTATCAATGGCTCGAGCAATGGAGAAGAAAGAAACGGAGACTATTTTCGAGCAAACGTGTGATGGAATTAAAAACGAAGAGGATTGCGATGAAACTTATAATACCATAGCGGATGATGTGGAAAATGTTTCGGTCTGTGAAGATTCGATCGTACTATAGACAATGATCTCGTAGCACTTGGTCAAAGAAGAACAGCGAAGCAAAAGAGAATACGATACATTTTGGAATTGTGAGGTCGACGATTAATCACGATTAAAAAAAATGCGTCGCTCACTTCTTTTTATGATGGTGTGGAAATTTGTTTTTTGGCAAAAACGCATGTTCAGCAGAACTTTGTGGCGCGCGTACGTCAAAACTATTCAATCTACGAAAAAAAAATTATTACATAAATTGTAGGGGATTTTCCCTGGAATTTTCCAAGAAAATTTCTCTAGTTTCATTTTGTATACAGTGTGTCCAAGATAAAAATGCACAGCATGGGGAGCTCTATAAGAGATACAGTGTCGGTTAAATTAGACAAAAATTGCGTATTTTGATACCCAACAAGATCCCATTTAACAAATTTTAAAAAATTCCAAGCGATTCGGAAATATTCGATAAAAACCGAAATATTGCGATTTCGTTTTTAATTCTTTTTTAAGCTATTTTGAAAGATATGAAAAAACCGGAAACGATTTTTCATTGTCACTTTTCAAGCTCTACAAAACAGCCTTGAGAGATTTTCCGTACGACGTTTCGTTTCGGAGAAACCATCATCAACTTTGTTTTCAAATACGGTACTGGATTTTGTAAAAGCCTCTTATGTTCCTAAACCAACGATGTATCGCACTTATTGAAAAAGAGGCGTTTGTTTTTAATCCTTTTAAAAATGTATTTTTTGTCTCTCTCTAAAACCTGAGTTCGTATGGAAAAATCCATCAATATGGCTTTGGACAAGTCGCAGAAAACTGCTGATCTCCATCAACATCAATAATTACACTGTTGCCAAGCTGTAAAACATAGGATCAGTTTCTGAAGACAAGAATATTACAATTCCAGCTCAACTGTAGTCATTTTTAACAATTTAAATTGTACTTTGTATGTTCCACGATTTCTATGTAATAATTAAATTATACTGTATATCAATATGACAACATGAGAAAATAACCGACGGTTATTAGGCGAACGTTATAGGGCTCCGTAGATAAAGTAACACGTTATCGGTTAATAACCGATTCGGTTATTAGACAGTTGAAGTTGAGCCAAGACGTAGACGTTAACGTGATACGTAAACGCATAAAGTTGACGTCTACGTAATGATCCAAAAGCTAGTTGGAGTGTGGCATTTGACGTACGTGAAACGTAGCGAGTTGACTTAACCTAATTTGATTATAGTTTTTCGACCTGTAGAAGTAGAAAAAGTGATGTTTGTGACAATTTGGTTAATGAATTTTCAGGTCAAATAAAAATATCGTGTAATGTCCAAAATCGATTCGTTGGCAGATTATCCAAGATCGAAGACTCGATCGGCAAACATCAGATTACGTATGAGGAATGACGTGCAATACGTGAAGACACGTAAGGTTACGTATGTCCGTAAACGCAAACGTGAGGAAAAACGAAGTGCGCTTGCCCAGATGTCAAACACCACGTTTACGTCTACGTGAATGAAAGCACTTCAACTATCTATTTACCGATAACGTGTTACGTTATCTACGGAGCCTCAACGTTCGCTTAATAACCGTCAGTTATTTTTTCATGTTGTCATATTGATATACAGTATTATTAAATTATTACATAGAAATCGTGAAACATACAAAGTACAATTTAAATTATTAAAATTGACTACAGTTGCACTGGAATTGTAGGATTCTTGTCTTTTTATTAAATATCCAACAGAAACTGACCCACAAAACATTCCCCCTTAGAATTGCGTCTCCCATAGAGTAAAAGTGATCCAAGTTTTTAGCTGTGCGAACTACGGTGAGGGGCGCTGTAGGTTCATACATTGACGTGACGAATGACAGGTTATAGGCGGGACTTTTGAAATTCACAGCTGACAGGTTTTAGGCGGGACTTTTGAAATTCGCGTTTGTATACATTGAAAATATGACTTGCACTGATGGAACGGCCTTAAATTTGATGAAATTTTGATCATGCATTGGTTTTTAAAGAAGCAATGGTGCATTTAAAAATATTAATCTATTTTCCAGTCAGTTTACAAGTTTTGACTTTTTTTTTTCAAAAAAAAAAACGTTTTTTTGTGTAATTTTTGATAAAAATGCATGGCTGGCATTATTCGAAAGAGGGGCAGTTCAAAATGTTCAAGCAAGACTATCCTTTGCTCAATTATTGTGAAATTTTCGGGAAGTACATAATTTTTGCTCCTCTTTCGGATGGTGATAGCCGTTTTGATCAAAACAAAAATTACTCGTGTCAAAAAGGCACTAACCAAAATCGCCAAGATGCGTTAACTGACAAATGGATTAAAGTTTTCAAATACAACATTACTTCTTTGACAACCGATGCAGGATCAAAGTTTTATCAAATTTTAGACGGTTTCATTAGTTTTGTTCATGTTCTGTCTTATAGTATGTAGTACATATTTTTTATTATTGATAATTTGAGGCAAATTGTCCAAGAACTATAATTTGCGAGAAATTCACTTTTTGACAATTTGGTCATAAATGAATAAACATATTTTTTATATTAATAAAGATTATACTTACACTGATCAAGACGATTAGGCTTCGTATATTTTCTGAAATATTTGTTCGGTAATAGAAAAGAAAATGAGTTTGATATTAATATTTAAAGGGACATTATTCAAGGACATTTCATAAAGTTCCGCTAAATTTACAAAAAGATTAACGGAAAATAATCATACCTGCTTGAATTTGTGTACAAAAATATTAATGTTGGAACAGTTCAGAATATGCAATCATTGTTTTGAGTACTACAAGTACACTAGAAAATGTCCTAAACAAGACAATCAAAACACCTGTATGTTGATTCACTGACCAATTAACGTCGGAAATGATGAGGTTTTGCAATTTGTTGGTTGACTGAGTGTAGGTAAATAGTTCAAAGATTATTTCAATATTTTCTTTATTAATCAAAAATACACTTACAGAAAATACTTGAAATATTTACTATAATACGATACAATCCATTTTCTAAACAATATTTTGGAACGATTCGAGAAAACGAATTAGAAATTCAAACACAAAACTTGACAAAACACCGAAAAAACTCACAAAATTCGAAAAGCACAACAATCAAGGGACAAAGCCCGCGAAGCCGCTTATAAAATGGCGTTGGCTTGATGGCTTGGCTTGCCATTTCGAAGTGAAACTTTCAAATTTCCGTTTGGCATACGGAAAACCTATGCTACCAGCTACATCGAATTTGTGTTCCAGACCACGCCTACGCCAAACTCAATGTGAATGGTAGCATATGGTTTCGGTTTGCCAAGCAAAAATTTGACAGTTCCACTTCGAAATCAAATTTTAATGTAACCCCTTACATAATTCAGGAACAATGGGGTCTTCTGTCACGTCAATAAATGTCATCTAACTGTCAAAGCTTTCAGCGCCTCTCACCGTAGTTCGGCCAACTAAAAACGATGTACTGTCATTGCCCATTGGAGACGCAATTCTAAGGGGGAATGTTTTGTGAACTGATCCTATGTTTTACAGCATATACTTATAAATACAATATACCGCGTGCGTCCCATAAGGCAAATGAGAGGGATTTCCCGCGAAGAAGTGAGAAGGAGAATACAGAAGAATCCCATAAGGCAATCCTTGGTTAGGATTTCGATGTACTACCCATGCGCGAAATACCATTTCCTATTGGCTCGGTTTCAAATTGTCACGACGGAGACGGACAAGGAGCTAGAGCCGGCTGAATTGAACGGGAACGTTGAAAAGACGCCATTATTGATTCATGGTTGTTTGTTCTTTGTTGTGCTACCGTTGTTTTGGATTGTTTATATTATATTGATGAAATTTGGTATATGAGGGCTGTTTGACATGCAAAATTCATATCTGAGCACGGAATTGCTCTTACTTTTAGGGGACGCCAATAACACCTGTTTGTTTGTATGTTTAAGCAAGCTTTAAAACATTTTTATTCAAACAGAGGAATCATTTAGGACAAAAACAGTTTAAATTAAGAATAATTTCATTGAATCCCCACAATACTGAAAATTACCGTGTATTACAGCGGTGCCTACTGCCTAGTGAAAGAAATTCCGTTGTTTTCCTTCCGACAAAATACGTTTTTTTTCCCACTGCAAAAAAAAAAAACGAATGTTTTCCTTCATCAAATACAACAACACATAAAAGAACTTGAAAAAAATCAAACCCAAATATTATTTCAGAAACTAAATCAATAAACCTATTTTTGTTCAGATTCATATTTTGAAAAACTCACTTTGGTCAAAGTTTACTATAGTAAACTTTGCTTTGGTCCTCAGACCTTATATTCAACCATTTTTTAACAAAGAATCATTGCAAATCACGTAAATGAGTTGTTAATGGATAACTAACAAAACAGCAAACAAAAATTAAAAATTATTTTTTCCAAATTGACCTGTTTGTTTTTGGATGAAAAACACGTTTTTTTTTTTTAAACACTAACGGTGTCAAAGTTCTATTTTAAGGTTTTCATCTTGCGTTGCGCGACAAATGATTTGAGTTTACAAATTTGAAATATTTAAATTAAAGATATAAAACATGTTTTGTCCACAATAAATATTAATAATAATAATGAGTGCTATAATAATGACCAAGAGGCCGATATGCCGATATATATCGGTATCGGCTAAAAAAGTCATATCGGTCGATCACTACCAGTTATACATCAAAAATTGTACCTATAGATATTTTCATATAAGTACATACATTTTATAATAAGACTATATTATAAAATGGTACATATTATATGGATATTTCACTAAATTTAAACTTGAAAACTGGAAAGGTCTGGAACAGTTTGTCGAAGTGTCTCTGAGAAGTAAGTATAAAGTTAGAAAGTTTAGTAAGACCTATGAACTGTGTGATTGCACTACCGCACAAAAAATTACTATTTTCTTTTGATTTTATAATAAAGTCCTTGACGGGCAGCTCTAATAAGCGAATATCTCCCTTAAACGGTCAAATTTCTTGGAACCAATTTTAAATCTATGTTTCAACACATTTGTATATACTTTTATTTATAAGTATGATATGAACATCCGATGAAATTTTCTCTTGAGCGGGCACCTCCCATAAGCGAACAAAAAAGCTGGAACCGTGACTGCCCGCTTATGGGAGCTTTTGTTTTATTTATGTATATTATGGCATATTCTGAAAGCTTGATTGATGGATTTTACCCTTATTTCATTAGTGAAAAACATACTTATGAATACAAATATGGTGGAAACCAAGACAGAGCTGTTTGATTTTCCAAATCTCCGTGTATTACTCCTTCTGTTACAAAACTAGAAGAACGCCGATATCGGTCTACTCTCTATCGTCTATTCACCTACCTCTGAATTAATCTCACTTGATTTAAGATATCTTCCGCAAATACCTCGAACTGTTATAAATATGAGCGATAATAATGACAAAAACATTATACCTACCCAGGTACACAAAGTTTATAAAGTAAAACCTTACCAATCTCTGGTGATACCTATATTGCTTCAAAAACTATTAAGTAACTATAATATTTCAATGTATAATCGAGAACAAATCACGAAACAAATTCAAATCGTTTTTGAATCAATAATAAATAATATTTTGTAGGGATTTTGTTGCACAAAAATGTTAAATCTTATGCAATCTCACACCTAAACACAAAATCCTGGATCAGAAAAGATGAATTCATGATCATATTTTCCACTCATGCTCATAATATTTATCACCCACCCCACATGTGAATCCACGTCATTTTTTTTCGGAATCCCGCGAAAAATTCAAAAATACGTCGATACAACAGCTGATATTAAGCATGCAGCACTGTTTCCGCCATGTTTCAGCCGGCGAATCACAATTCTCGAAAATCGATTCTGCGCATAATTCAATCTCCTAACCAAGGACAGACTTATGTGTAAAAGTATATGTCTGTTTCAACATCCTCGCGGGAGTCCCGACAAGCTGCCCGCGGTATATTATATTTATAAGTATATGTTTTTCAGCTTGGCAAAAGTGTAATTGATGTTGATGGAGATCAGCTGTTTATCATTCCAGTCGGTGTTTTGCCCATGATACTCGTGGTTTTGCCTGAGTTACATTTAATTTAACTTCGAAGTGGAAATGACAGATTTCCGATTGTCAAACGGGAATCCATCCACATTGAATTTGACGTAAAAGTAACTTTGAACACAAATTCAATGTAGACGGTAGCATATTATTATGATTCGTTTGCCAAGCGGACGTGAAATAAGATGTGAACCTTACATTTCGTAGTCTGAATCTGGTCCAATCTGGACCAAAATATCTTCCATATTTCATAATTCGTGCTAATCCAATTAATAGGGGAAAAGAGTAAGACAAAAAATCGGGTAGTTCCGAATTTTGAATATGTTGTTTAAAATGGTTGTTTATTGATGAATCCGAAGAGGCCACAAAAATTTTGGCTCCGCGGGCGCCACCATTATGAAGAAACTACCATTTTTTGGCACTTTTCTCAGTTTATGGCCCATATTTCTTTCCTTTTCCTTTTTTTGTCATTTGATGTAGTATAGTTGTAGAAGATAGTATAGTTGTAGAAGATAAAATTTACTACAAAATTTATCTATAAAGTTTTTCTGTATGATCAATAATAACGTAGCTACGACGCGCTAAAAAATTGCGAAATTTTTGTATTTTGTGAGATTTCATGTTTTTTCATGTAGCACTTGATGCCCGATTTTCAACATCCACATGCTCCCAAGCACCCACTTATGCATTTGCAAGAAATGTTTTGGAGGATGCTAGAAGGAGCGGCATCTTTTTGCGTTCCGATGGGTTCCAGCGACCTGTCGCCTCTCTTCTATCCCCAATTTATGGGATTTTTGTAGATTCCCATCCACGCCATCACTAAAAATCAAAAGTATAAGCTAGACATGCAGACAATCATGTGTGATTTTTACCTGGTGATACGCTCTGAAGGAGTGGAATTTTGCCGCGTCTGATGTTGGTGGAAGCTTGGCCAAATTGAGGTTGGTGTTGTTCCTTAAAAATTTAGTGTGTCGGAGAATATTGATCGTCATACCATTGTTATCCCCGCCATAGAGGGCTACCAAAATCTTCTCTCCAGCTTCAGCGATCGCATTTGAAGTTGCATTTGGCTTCCAAAATAATATAATAAAAATAATTTAGTGGATGTGCATGCAACGGTGTAAAATCAAAGAAACTTGAAATTTTACCAAATACAATAAAGTCGTCATTTTTTAGCGCGTCGTAGCTACGTTATTATTGATCATACAGAAAAACTTTATATATAAATTTTGTAGTAAATTTTATCTTCTACAACTTTTTATACCACATCAAATGACAAAAAACGCACAGGGAATGAGATATGGGCCATAAACTGAGAAAAGTGCCAAAAAATGGTAGTTTCTTCATAATGGCGGCGCCCGCGAAGCCAAAATTTTTGTGGCCTCTTCGGATTCTTCAATAAACAACCATTTCAAATAACATATCCAAAATCCACAACTACCCGAATTTTTGTCTTACTCCCCCCTGTTTTCAACCTCTATTAATTGTATTATGCTGCTCTGCTAGGAATTTGGCGAAAATATCACAAAATCAAAATCAAAACCCCAAAAACCAAAAACACAACAAATCTGATCACAATGATGACAGATGACATGGTGATGACACATCATCAAACGTTAAATACGAGTTTCAAAATCTCTTTTTTGTGTCCTCTCCGTTATTAATGTTTTGTTTTCTGCGCATGGTTAGTATAGCGGGATACGTTTAATAACGTTGACATTATTAAGGGGTTCAAAAACTCCCTATTAGGAAGCTTTTGAAGCTCTTATTTGACTCGTTATTAACGTTGCCGGTTATTCTAAGCTTGCGCAGATGTCTGGAAGTAACCGAATCGGTTATTAGGGAGTTTTTGAACCCCTTATTAATTTCAACGTTATTAACGTACTCCTATGTTCTACAGCTTGGCAACAGTGTAATTGATGCTGATGGAGATCAGCTGTTTATCATTCCAGTCGGTGTTTTGCCCATGATACGCGTAGTTTTGCTTGAGTTACATTTAATTTAACTTCTAAGTGGAAGTGACAGATTTCCGCTTGTCAAACGGGAATTATGTACTACCATCCACATTGTATTTGGCGTAAAAGTAACTTTGAACACAAATTCAATGTAGATGGTAGCATATTATTATGGTTCATGTTTGCCAAGCGGACGTGAAATAAGATGTAAACCCTACATTTGGTAGTCTGAATCTTCATATTATCTTTCTTCAGTCATATTTCATAATTCGTGCTGCTCTGCTAGGAATTTGGCGAAAATATCACAAAATCAAAATCAAAACATCAAAAACCAAAAACACAACAAATCTGATCACTATAATGACAGATGACATGGTGATGACACTACGTCAAACGTTAAATACGAGTTTCAAAATCTCTTTTTTGTGTCCTCTCCGTTATTAATGTTTTGTTTTCTGCGCATGCTTAGTATAGCGGGATACGTTAATAACGTTGAAATTAATAAGAGGTTCAAAAACTCCCTAATGTTTTTGAACCCCTTATTAATCTTAAACTAAATTTAACGAAAATTAGCACGGTGCATACCAAAAAAAAGTCGAGGACGTTTAACTATTTGAACGCGTTTAGTTGAATGCGTTTATCTGTAGAATCGGAGAATACGGGTCTCACTACCAAATGTAAGGTTTACGTTTACATCTTATTTCACGTCCGCTTGGCAAACGGGAATCATAATAATATGCTACATACACCGACTGGAATGATAAACAGCAGATCTCCATCAACATCAATTACACTGTTGTCAAGCTGTAAAACATGGGATTAGTTTTTGTTGGATAGTGAAGAATCTAACTATTCCAGTGCAACTGTAGTTATTTTTAACAATTTAAATTGTACTTTGTATTTTACAAGATTTTTCTGGGTACTTCGCCACACCCTATCAAATATCAATCAAACTAATGTTTATACACCCGATCTTCTATATTTCCTGAGAAAAGTCTATTAGTAAATAATAAAACCTATCAATATCAAACGTTTCGGAAACGAATCTGCTTCCGTCGTCAGTGAAAACCTAAAAATGGAACCATTAACTCAAATTCTAAAAATATAGTTCGTTTTTTGTAGTGAAATTGACTTTTTCGTGTTATTGGCACAAAATGTCCCTTTTACTGACATTGAAGTGTGTGGTGTTGATTGTTTAACTTTACATATGTTCAGTATTTATAATTTACTTTCTTGGGCTATGTACAAATTTCTTAATAAAGGTAACCATGTATTACTTAAATTTACAGAGCAAGTTGCTAAACATTCATTAGAATTTGACATAATATATGCACTTTCTTTAAGTTTGAGTTTTTTAGAACATGGCTCTTTTGCTAAGATTTTTGAATTATCCCAATTTATTCTATGATTTTTATCAAATTAATGCATGTTGAGAAATTCCCGATTTATGAAATTCCCTTTTTTTCATGTATGATTTATGTTCTTCAATTCTCTTTTTTAAAGGTCGTGAGGTCTCTCCAATATAGAATCTATTACATTCACAAGGAATTTTATAAATTACATTTTTAGTGGGCTCATTAATATTATTAGGTCTAGTATTTGTTAAATTAGAGCGAAGTGTGTTATTAGTTTTGAAAATGGTCCGTATATTATATGTCTGACCTAAACGTTTTAGTTTATAAGAAATTCCAGGTATGTATGGAATAATTGAATTAGTTATGAGTATATTCTGTTCTTGTTGTCTGTTTTGTTCAAAACCATCAAAACACTTTTCAATAAAATTCATGGGATAATTATTTTTTGATAAAACGTCTCTTATGAAATCTTTTTCGGATTCAAAATTATCATTATCACAAATTATTTTTGCTCTATCATATAGACTTTTTACCACACCTTTTTTAATGTTCAATGAATGATTGGAATTGAAATTAAGATATCTATTTGTGTGGGTTGGTTTTCTATAAATTTTTGTTTTGAAATTTTGAAAATCTTGCTTTATTAGTATATCTTAAAAGGGAATTTCATTATTTTGTTCTTTTTCATTTGTAAATTTGATCATGGGTTCTTTATCATTTATGTGAATTAAAAATTATTAAGTTTCATCATTAAGTTTTTGTTCATCATATTCATATATAGAAAAAATATCATCTACATATCTCCACCAAATCATTGGTTTGTATCTATATGTTTCTACATAGATTGTTTCAAAATGTTCCATGAAAATATTACCTAAAAGTGGAGATAAAGGAGAACCCATTGCCATGACAAAATGTTGTTGATAAAATTCATCATTATATTGAAAATATGTTGTTCTAACACAAATTGTTAAAAGTTCCAGAATAGCATCTATATCCAAGTCTGTTCTTTCTTTCAAATGTGTATCATTTTCAAGTTTATCTCTTATGATCATCAATGTTTTATCAACAGGTACATTAGTGAAAAGACTTACTACATCAAAACTTACAAGAAGATTTTTGGGATTATAATTGATATTTGATAATTTCTCTAAGAAATGTTGTGAATTTTTTATGTATGATTGTGTGTTGCCTGTTGAAGAAGTGAGTATGTTAAATAAAAATCTTGCTAATGCATGAGTTGGTGAGTTAATACTACTGACTATTGGTCTTAATGGTATATTTTGTTTATGTATTTTTGGTACACCGTAAAAATGTGGTGCTTTACTATTATGTGGTGTCAGTTTAGATCTTTCATTATCTAAAAAAAATCTTTTATGTTTTTTAAGTTTAGAATATATTTGTCTTTTAAAACGTTCTGTTGGATCTTTATTCAGTTTTGTATAATTTCCATCATTTATTAGAGACATTATTTTATTTTCATAAGTTGTGCTATCTAAAATTACTGTTGCATTACCTTTATCTGCAGGAAGTAATTTTATATCATGATCGGACTTCAAATTTTTTATTGCTAAACGTTCTGCATGATTGATATTTTGTTTAATGTTATAAGATTTATTCAAAATCAATTTTAATCTAATTCCAAATTCTTCTTGTTGTTCTTCTGGTAAATTTTGTGTTGTTGCTTCTATAGATGAAATAATATCTAATTTATTTATAATTTTTGGTGTAACAGCAAAATTCAAACCTTTTGATAAAACATTCTTTTTATCATTTGAGAGAATTTTTTCAGATAAATTTATAACAGTTTTTTCTATCATGTCATTGTTTGTAGTTTGTTCTGTATTAGGATTTATACTTTCATTTATTAATTTGTCTAATTTATTGACTTGAATATTTTTTTGTTGAGAGAAATATAATTGATAACTATTATCTAAACAATGACAAATATGATCAAAGTCGTAATAAGTAACTTGCATCTCTATATTTCTTTTTGTTTTGTTTATATTGAAATTGAGTCTTTCTATGTGAGATCTTTGAAATTGAATTCGTTCTCTTATCAACGCTTTACTAGCTCTTCCAAGAATTCGTGTTGATTTTTCATTAGTGTATGATGTTTTAAGTCTAAAAGCTTTGGGTATAATGTTATGTTGCCTACATCTACAAAGAAAAGTTAATGAGTTTTTTGAATGAGATAGTTTTTTTATGTCATTTTCTAATGATCTTAAAACAGAACATAAATAAGCCCCATACCTGTTAAGTAGATATGCTCTGTAGTTTTGTGGCGCATCCATAATTTACAAGATTTTTTTGGGTATTTCGCCACACCCTATCAAATATCAATCAAACTAGTGTTTATACACCCGATCTTCTATATTTCCTGAGAAAAGTCTATTAGTAAATAATAAAACCTATCAATATCAAACGTTTCGGAAACGAATCTGCTTCCGTCGTCAGTGAAAACCTAAAAATGGAACAATTAATTCAAATTCTAAAAATATAGTTCGTTTTTTGTAGTGAAATTGACTTTTTCGTGTTTTTGGCACAAAATGTCACTTTTACTGACATTGAAGTGTGTGGTGTTGATTGTTTAACTTTACATATGTTCAGTATTTATAATTTACTTTTTTGGGCTATGTTCAATTTCTTAATAAAGGTAACCATGTATTACTTAAATTTACAGAGCATGTTGCTAAACATTCATTAGAATTTAACATAATATATGCACTTTCTTTAAGTTTACGTTTTTTAGAACATGGCTCTTTTCCTAAGATTTTTGAATTATCCCAATTTATTCTATGATTTTTATCATATGTTGACAAATTCCCGAATTATGAAATTCCCTTTTTTCCATGTATGATTTATGTTCTTCAATTCTCTTTTTTGAAGGTCGTGAGGTCTCTCCAATATAGAATTTATTACATTCACAAGGAATTTTATAAATTACATTTTTAGTGGACTCATTAGTATTATTAGGTCTAGTATTTGTTAAATCAGAGCGAAGTTTGTTATTAGTTTTGAAAATGGTCCGTATATTATATGTCTGACCTAAACGTTTCAGTTTATGAGAAATTCCAGGTATGAATGGAATAATTAAATTAGTTATGGGTATATTCTGTTCTTGTTGTCTGGTTTGTTCAAAACTATCAAAACACTTTTGAATAAAATTCATGGGATAATTATTTTTTGATAAAACGTCATTTATGAAATGTTTTTTGGATTCAAAATTATAATTATCACAAATTATTTTTGCTCTATCATATAGACTTTTTACCACACCTTTTTCAATGTTCAATGGATGATTGGAATTGAAATTAAGATATCTATTTGTGTGGGTTGGTTTTCTATAAATTTTTGTTTTGAAATTAGGAAAATCTTTCTTCATTAGTATATTATCTCAAATGTCAATATTCTTCAATGTCAGTAAAAGTGACATTTTGTGCCAAAAACACAAAAAAGTCAATTTCACTACAAAAAACGAACTATATTTTTAGAATTTGAGTTAATTGTTCCATTTTTAGGTTTTTACTGACGACGGAAGCAGATTCGTTTCCGAAACGTTTGATATTGATAGGTTTTATCATTTACTAATAGACTTTTTTTCAGGTAATATAGAAGATCGGGTGTATAAACACTAGTTGGATTGATATTTGATAGGGTGTGGCGAAATACCCAAAAAAATCTTGTAAATTATGGATGCGCCACAAAACTACAGAGCATATCTACTTGTACTTTGTATGTTTCACGATTACTATGTAATAATTAAATAATACTGTATATCAATATGAGAACATGAGAAAATAACCGACGATTATTGAGCAAAGGTTAAGGCTCCGTAGATAACGTAACACGTTATCGGTTAATAACCGTTTCGGTTATTTCCAGACATCTGCGCAAACTCAGAATAACCGGCAACATTAATAACGGGTCAAATAATGTTGAACCCCCTATTAATTCCAACGTTATTAACGTATTCCGCTATACTAAGCATGCGCAGAAAACAAAACAATAATAACGGAGCGGACACAAAAAAGAGATTTTGAAACTCGTATTTAACGTTTGACGTTGTGTCATCCCCATAGTGATCAGATTTGTTGTGTTTTTGGTTTTTGATGTTTTGATTTTGATTTTGTGACATTTTCGCCAAATTCCTAGCAGAGCAGCACGAATTATGAAATATGGAAGATATTTTGGTCCAAATTGGACCAGATCCAGACTACTAAATGTAAGGTTTACATCTTATTCCACGTCCGCTTCGCAAACGGGAATCATAATAATATGCTACCATCTACATTGAATCTGTGTTCTAAGTTACTTTTACGTCAAATTCAATGTGGATGGTAGTACATAATTCTCGTCAGACAAGCGGAAATCTGTCACTTCTACTTCGAAGTTAAATTAAATGTAACTCAGACAAAACCAGGAGTATCATGGGCAAAATGATACGACTGGAATGATAAACAGCCGATCTCCATCAACATCAATTACACTGTTGCCAAGCTGTCAAACATAGGATCAGTTTCTGTTGGATATTTAATAAAAAGGCAAGAATCTTACGATTCCAGTTCAACTGTAGTCATTTTCAACAATTTAAATTGTAACTTGGTATGTTTCACGATTTCTATGTAATAATAAAATAATAATGTATATCAATATGACAACAGGAGAAAATAACCGACGGTTATTAAGCGAACGTTAAGGCTCCGTAGGTAACGTATCACGTTATCGGTTAATAACCGATTCGGTTATTTCCAGACATCTGCGCAAGCTCAGAATAACCGGCAACGTTAATAACGGGTCAAATAAGAGCTTCAAAAACTCCCTATATAACTCCATGCGGTAACCTTATTACCGTGAATGACGTTGAGCAGTGAATCGCGCATTCAATTTACGTCAAAATGCTGCATGCGTTATTATCGCTTGACATTTTTTGATAAGCAATACCTCTCCATACCGTAGATGACGTCAGGCGGTGAATACGGATCAAATATACGACAAAATACCGCTTGACATTTTTTGGATGGCAATATCTCTCCAATATCCTACTTGCTTTCACCTTATATTCTTCAACAAAATCAAAAGTCGTTTGGAGTTGCATAAAATGATTAGTGTGAATAAGCTAGCGCGTCAAAATAGTACACACTGTGAGCCAAAATAAAGGAGTACATTTTTTATTTGAAAATTTTTTTTTTTGGTTTTTGAGCGATCCAATTCCTTTTTGCAGGGCCAATAACCCAACATGTCCTTAACATGACTATAAATTTGAAAGCAAAAATAATGTATAGGGTCGGACTATTGAAAAAAAATTATACAACAGTGCATTTGAGCTCGTTGCAAATGGAAGCTGTCTTGGCTAAAACTGTACCAATAAGCTTTTTCGGTAGATGAACTATCCAGAACAATTCAGTAAAATGGAAATTTTCCGAAATTTCCAGATTCGCGAAATATTATTTGTTTTATTAAATAACATTTCAACAAATAACACATTCATTTAAACAGTTTAGTAATTTTAGAACTTATAGTAAAATACAGTGAATGTGACCAACATTATTGTTTACCACTTATTCAAGTAGTCTGCGGTTGATAGCACCATTTATTGCACCCTGTTAAAAATTCTTCCAGACAAACTGCATTCTTTCTTTGAGCTGCTCGATTGTTTCAAATTGTTGTCCGTCATACAAATTTTGCTCGAAAATTTTCCAAAATGAATAATCAAAATGAATAATCAACCATCAAATTCTGGGCAGTTATATCACGCAAAAATTTGAGCGCAAGCTTAGCTCAAGCACTCTCAGTCCTGCAATCATCAAACCTCTCAATTGGAAGCCACGTTGGCTAAGCTTACCCGGAACTCAGAGTTCTGGAGCTTTGGGGGGGGTTTATTTAAAGTGGGCGCCAGAGATTCGTGCAGGTGAATCCCAACCTTCGAGGTCTTCTCGATTCCAATTGAGTTTATTTAACAATTAACGAAAGAAAGTACGTAGCTGCCTTACTTACCGCCGACAAAACCAGGGATCAGGACTACCAACTCTCAAATCAAACCAGTTAACTCCCAAGACATTCGCATATATTAAAATTATCAAAATCCAAAATTATCCTACACAGTAATACCGTGCATACTTGCAAAGTACCCAAAACATACGTCCGTATCGCATGTACAAGAAATCAGTAAATAATAAAACTAGTATTTTCCAAAAACTCAGTTCAACTATATGTGCAATTTAAGTATCAAGAAAAAAAAACGTTCAGTACAAGGCCGCTCATTAATAATTAAAAACGCTATAACCTTAATAACGTTATTCTATCAAATTTTATAATCCAAACAAGCGAGCAGTTGAACCGATTAACTTATAAAAAGATCACTCACAAACTGAGTTGCCGCTATGTGACGTCACAACGCTTCACAAAAGTACTCATTAAAAAAAAGGTAGATAAATCCCGACTGACCGTAACACTGACGTAAATAAAACAAAATATAGATACGGCTCACCGCAACAGCTTGCTAGGTTCTCAAGTCCAACAAAACCAAGAAAAAAAAAACCCCAAAACAGTCCGTGTAGGCTGTACTGTACCAGTTCCCCAAGCAGATGAACGATCTTGACCGGTTTTTTTATTCAAGCTTCACTCAAAGTAGTCAACAACTCCTCAACGCTTGGTAATTAATCCCATGCTCAAATTAGGCAATTAGGCAATTAGGGTGGGGTGGATCAATCTCGGTCGTGGTAGGGAAGAAAACACCCTTAACGTGGTACATCAGTGGGAGATGGTCATCGTCCTAGGCCTGAATGGACTATCTTGGGGTTACTTATTTTCTACCCCTGGATCTAACACATGGAGATGCGAATGTCTTCCAACCTCCAACCGTTCGCTACCAAAGTCGAGTTCGAAAAGAAAGATACGTTTAATGAAAACTGACATCAGACATCAGCGACGTACAAGACTTTTAACCAGTGCGCTGTTGCCAGTAAATCAAACGACTACAGGGGAGATCAAAAAAATAACATACCACGTTAATGTTGATCAATAGTAATGGGACAAGCAGTGGTAACGCTTTTGGCCCGTGATAACTCCCCCTCTCCTTAGACAGGAGAAAAACTAGGATAGATTTTCGACGATAGGCCGAGACAAGATTAAAGCGAGACAAAGAAAACCTTAAAGATGAACAATTCGGACTCAAGCAAAACAGAAAACAATAACCAAAGGAAAAAAAAACTCAGAAAGGAAATAAGGATGACCACCGGTCAAAGTGAAAAGACGCCCCTATTGTCGGAGAACAACACGACAACAAACCCTACTGATCCAGACTCATCAGATTCGGAAAATCACATGAATCAGCTCTTGCAGTTTGAAATTTTGTAGATGTTATGTGGAATTCCTAACCGGCATTGCGTAACCTCAATGAGACTGAGGATACCTCGTGTACCGGTCTTACAAGAGTTGACCACGCGCATTCACCAAAGTCCGACCAATCCAAACCAGCATGGAGTGAGTAGACTGAGGGAGTCTAGTATAGGACAGAAGACTATACCAACTCTCACCTCTCAAACCCCTTAGACCCACCAAACTACAGGGAATGAGTTTGACCAAACTCATTACACGGGTTGTACTATAGCGTACTACGCTGATGAGTGCTCTCTACGGAAAACACCAGGTGGCCTTAAAAATGACGGGTTATAAAAGCTCCACATGGATTAAACAAAATAAATTTAAACAAAGAGAACCACCGCAAAAAAACCAGCGCTGACGGCCTCTGGAATCCAGCACTTAGAGGGCTTCTACCTCATCCAGAACCCGGAGTAAGGGTATTCTGCACAACCCCCCAAACAGGGTCCAAAGCCTCGTAAAAGAGGGAAGACAAAATCGGGAATAACCGGATAAACGGGGCTGAGATGGAACGCAGTAGCTATGCCTCGTGGAGTCCATGTCGTGGAGGAGCTTAAAACGGTTCAATACCCCTAACCCACACCACTAGGAGTATCACCCCAGCAATAGCCCCCCAACGCCCATCCTCCCGTTTCCGGTGAGCGAAAATGGTTCAAAAAGTACCAAACGTCAAAATCAGGAAACAACCACGTAGGTCAAAAGTCGTCAAAATCGGTAACCAACCATCAAGGAAAATCACAATCGGTGGAAGAGAGATAGAGAAATCCAACAAAAGAAAAGGTAACTAAGAAAAACAAAGTCAAAATACTCAGGGCTACAGGCTATTACAAGTTTTGTTAGGTCACCAACGGAATGAGGTGCGCTCCAAGCTTGATACACACAATGAAATGCCTCATCAAGTCACTGTAATCCAATTGGCGCTGATCCAATGCCTAACACCAACTACCTTCCATAAGAGTAATTTTGACCTATAGAACAATGAAAATCGAAAGTGAATAAAGATAAAGTGACCTCAGACAGTCAGACAATCCAAACCGAAAACCACAAAATCAAGGTACCACAAAATTACACGGTAAGCCAAAAAAACTGTTGAACTGTCTGAAAATCACAACAGGGAAAGAGAAAGTTACTGAAAATTGAAGAAAAAGTTACTAAAAATTAAAAAAAAAGTCACTGAAAATGTTGAAGGTGACTGAAGGTCCAACCACGAAGAAGTACTGAGGGTTTCAACCCCGTTACCCACTTTGTGGACTTTAACCACAGCCAAGTGTCTGCACAGAACTATTCTTATCCAGCAGGTACCCACCTGACCAGCCAGTTTCGCGCCAAGCCAGTCAAGAAGCTACTTTACTAGTCGCCCGCTCTGTAGAGCGTAGAAACAAGGGAAAAAAAAAGAATCAGGGAATGTCAAAATCAGTGATGTGTACCATAACCAACAGGACTCAAAAACAGGGTTAGTTACGCAACAACCCGATGACGTGAATGTATCGAATAAAGTATAGACATGCATTAAACAGACTGAAAGTCTAGAATCGGCAATCACCGAACAACAGCAAGGTTTCAGTTAAAATCCCAATAAATGGCGAGATTTCAGCATTCATCAAACCAATCAACACAATCCAAAATAATGCTGAAACTCAACGAGGTGCTACAATCCAAAATCCTTCAACAAGGAAAAACGCACATCGGCAAAATGATCGCAGACCTCCCAAAACCAATACCATCGGCAATGGCACCGAATCCAAACCAATGGACGATGTGTGGCTATACCCGGCCATGAGTCATCACCTGACAACAGTCTCAGTTTTAAAATCCATACAAAAATGGCAAGAATCCAGTATCAAACTACCAAAAGCAAGCACAAAATCACTGAACTCTCAAATGAAGTAAATATAATCTGAAAAACCTCATAAGAGAAAATACACATTACTCAGGCTATAAACTTCCCAAGACTGAAACAAATGACAACCGTAGCCAAGTAAGCCAAAAAAAAACTTTATAGAATCAGGGTCCATAAAATACATGTCAATAAAAACTGCTGGCTGATGCCATATTTTTTCACAATAAAAAACAGATTCCTCCCATAAACCACAAAAATGCAATACTGGGAATTAATAGAATGGTGGCAATAGGAATCAGAAGTGAATCTGGGTGTCCAGGATATATTTTGACGGACGGGCACCTGAAGAGTGAACACTTGGAGGACTTGTACCTCCGGCTGTTTTCCGCCACGGACCTATTCCTCCGCCTGGCACCGTGAGGCTATTCAACCAAAAGGTGCACACGAAAATCCTGCGGAAAAAGGATGATTATGACAAACAACCAGGCGCACAATACCGCCCTGCCGGAACGCATCATAATATACCGTGATGGAGTTGGCAAAGTATGTATGCTGTCCATTTGCTAATTTATTCCCGATTGCAGGTGAGGAAACCACCGCGAGTACAGACGGGGTGTATACTTCAGTGTCCAACCAAGACCAGCAAACAAACAAAGTACCAGTTCACGATATGGTCCGGGCGAGAAGGAAAAAAAACAAAAGGGGTGTATACTACAAATGAGCGTACCGGGATAAATTGGTACTCACAACAAAGAGTGAACACTTGGAGGACTTGTACCTCCGGCAGTTTTCCGCCACGGGCCTATTCCTCCGCCTGGCACCGTAAGGCTCTCTCAACCAAAAGTTTGATACAGGGTAGAAACATACGAAGAGGTCAACAAATACAAAAACATCTCACGGCTCTCACTCAGCAAATGACAGTCACTCAACATACACTCCCATCTCGCTTTTCCCGTCGATTTGATTCAGAGGCAGGCAGTCGTCTGACCTGTACATAACTCTATCACAATAAGTTCAGCGGTACTCCTCAGCTAGTCTGACCTGTACATAACTCTATTACAATAAGTTTAGCGGTACTCCTCAGCTAGTCTGACCTGTACATAACTCTATCACAATAAGTTCAGCGGTACTCCTCAGACATCTACCCGTCTCCTGCACAAAATAGAAAAGTTGGCTAAGAGAAGAACTGGGTGAAACTTATCCAGATTTCCAGTTACAAGAATAGAGGGAAATATCCAAACATGATACACCAACTGACTGATGAACGATCACATCACATGAAACTTGACAAAATCTCAAATACAAAATATATCAAACATTCCAAGCCGCAAAATAGGTTATATCAATCACAAACACAGTCCACACACAAGTATGATTTGAAAGCGGCAGCTCTGATCAAACGGTCAAAGTCGTCGGCAAGCAGCACCCTTGTACTTGAAACTAGCTGATGGCCTTACAAAATTCCCCCTCTCCCTAGAGAAAAAAAAATTTTTGAAGAGGCTAACTGAATCGCGTCAAAATTTAAAAATCCCAAGAAGCAGAGCAAAGGTCCCAGTAAAAAAAACTATTTCATTAGGCTTCAAAATTTAACTTATTATTTTTTTTAAATATTATAACCACGTTGGGCGCCAAAATTTATCACGCAAAAATTTAAGCGCAAGCTTAGCTCAAGCACTCTCAGTCCTGCAATTATCAAACCTCTCAATTGGAAGCCACGTTGGCTAAGCTTACCCGGAACTCAGAGTTCTGGAGCTTTGGGGGGGTTTATTTAAAGTGGGCGCCAGAGATTCGTGCAGGTGAATCCCAACCTTCGAGGTCTTCTCGATTCCAATTGAGTTTATTTAACAATTAACGAAAGAAAGTACGTAGCTGCCTTACTTACCGCCGACAAAACCAGGGATCAGGACTACCAACTCTCAAATCAAACCAGTTAACTCCCAAGACATTCGCATATATTAAAATTATTAAAATCCAAAATTATCTTACACAGTGATACCGTGCATACTTGCAAAGTACCCAAAACATACGTCCGTATCGCATGTACAAGAAATCAGTAAATAATAAAACTAGTATTTTCCAAAAACTCAGTTCAACTATATGTGCAATTTATGTATCAAGAAAAAAAAACGTTCAGTACAAGGCCGCTTATTAATAATTAAAAACGCTATAACCTTAATTATTATTCTATCAAATTTTATAATCCAAACAAGCGAGCAGTTGAAACGATTAACTTATAAAAAGATCACTCACAAACTGAGTTGCCGCTATGTGACGTCACAACGCTTCACAAAAGTACTCATTAAAAAAAAGGTAGATAAATCCCGACTGACCGTAACACTGACGTAAATAAAACAATATATAGATACGGCTCACCGCAACAGCTTGCTAGGTTGTCAAGTCCAACAAAACCAAGAAAAAAAAAAAACCCCAAAACAGTCCGTGTAGGCTGTACTGTACCAGTTCCCCAAGCAGATGAACGATCTTGACCGGTTTTTTCATTCAAGCTTCACTCAAAGTAGTCAACAACTCCTCAACGCTTGGTAATTAATCCCATGCTCAAATCAGGCAATTAGGCAATTAGGGTGGAGTGGATCAATCTCGGTCGTGGTAGGGAAGAAAACACCCTTAACGTGGTACATCAGTGGGAGATGGTCATCGTCCTAGGCCTGAATGGACTATCTTGGGGTTACTTATTTTCTACCCCTGGATCTAACACATGGAGATGCGAATGTCTTCCAACCTCCAACCGTTCGCTACCAAAGTCGAGTTCGAAAAGAAAGATACGTTTAATGAAAACTGACATCAGACATCAGCGACGTACAAGACTTTTAACCAGTGCGCTGTTGCCAGTAAATCAAACGACTACAGGGGAGATCAAAAAAATAACATACCACGTTAATGTTGATTAATAGTAATGGGACAAGCAGTGATAACGCTTTTGGCCCGTGATAGTTAGGTTGCCACATTTCTGGCTCAATATAATCCGGGAAATTTTCACTCAAGAACATCCTTTCACTGTGGGAAGTGTGCGAGAGTGCACCATCCTGTTGGAAAGTGTGATCGTAAAAAATATCGTACATTTCTGGTAAAAGATGCTGCTAGATTTGTTCTCGTTTCGTTTCTGAATTGAGTTTTACTCAAGCATCAACAAAAATCAGACGAGATTTTTCCAACATGGATAATGCAACAGAGACCATTACAACTTTTGAGAAATGACATTTTTTCAATCAAAAGATGCTCTAAAGGAATTTGTCTCTGGAATTGTACGTCAGAATATACCCTTATAATTTGGGTATTTTTAGATGGCCGTAGATAAAACATTTTTCCATCGGAAAATCATATTTTTCTAATGTCTTTGCGAGAGCAAACCTTCGTAGTAGCAAATTACATCTTTCCAATCGTTTTTTTTTCACAATGGTTTGTCTTTGAAAGTGAACCTTTTGAATATTTTGAGATTGCAGTCTTCTTTAATGATTCTTCGAACTGACGTACGGAAAATCCTATCTATTTTTGTGATTTTTCTTGTTTCAACGAATTGGCCAGGTTGCAAATTTCTTGAAACAACCCTTGCTTTTCCAATATTTTCTTCAGTTTTCGAGCTTCGCTTCCTTCCTCTTCGACGTTTACGGTCAATAGACCTATCGGTTTCCCTTAGATGTCTCAAGAACTTTTTTATCGTGCAATATGGCAATTATTCTCAGGAAATTCTATAACAACTTTTCTTGCAGCATGATTATATTTTTAACAGAAATATCTGATCAATATTCTGTCCTGTTTGCTTAAAAGTGGCATTATGAACTAACTAATCCACTTATTTAGCCGTAAATGTCAAACAAATTCCATGGCAACCTGAGCAGAGCAGTCATGTCCTTCTAATAGCGTTTTCGATCTACGATCAAAAACCGCTCTTGAGTGATCAGAGATCAATCCTTCAAGGATTTGCGTGTTTGATTTAAAACGGAACATTGCTCCCGCACGGAAAGGCATGTTCGATTTGACTTATCAATCCCTCAAGGATCGCTCCCTCTTGCTCCACAAAATTCGATGGATTAGGGAGTTGGATCAAAACAAAAAATATAACCAAACTTCTGCCTATGTTATTTATCGATCATTAATCTTTATCTTGTGAAAATATGCATAGAAAAAGGGTAAAATAGAGCTAGATGAGTACGTGTCCTCTAGTTCATCTTCTTCGGAGAAAGAAATTGAACTATTTTAGCAAAATTCCAGTTATGAGTGTGTTTGATCTAAAAAACGGATCGCTGATGGACTGCCCATTTGTGGATTTGGATCGCACCCGCGGAGATCTGCGACGTCACTGCTCCAGCGAAAAGCGATCTAAGAGCAGTCGGGAGCAATGTAGATCGAAAACGCTATAAGTAAAATTGACATAAAAGAAGTGATAAACAATAATGGAGGCCCCATTCATAATATTTCACTCCAAGTTTTGAAATTACTCAACTATTCTCATAAATGTGTTATTTGTTAAAATGTGTAGGAGTTGGGGTGGTTTTGGGGTTTTCCTGATAGAGATTGACACTCACGTTCAAAAATAACTGCTTTTATTTAAATTAAGCTTTGATTTCAACATACAAATTCATAAAACGTCAGTCTAACGGAATTTTTACCTCCCGTTACCTGTCTGTCATGTCACTAGTAACAGCGTTGCCGGCTTATATGTTAGTACAGCAACTTGGGTAAATGAGGAGTTTGTTACAAATGTTATTTAATAAAAAAATGGTATTTCGCCAATCCGGTAATTTTGGAAAATTTCGTTTTTACCTAAGTGTTCTGGATAGTTTGTTTACCTAAAAAGTATATAAGTACAATTTAAGCTTACAGTTTTCATTTGCAACGAGCTCAAATGCACAGTTATATAATTTTTTTTATCCGACCCTTTACATTATTTTTGCTTTCAAATTTACAGTCATGTTGAGGACGTTAGGTTATTAGCTCTGCAAAAAGGAATTAAATCGCCTAAAAAACAAAACAAAAATCTATTAAACAATGAACTTCTTTATTTCGGCGCAAAGTGAATACAAGGTGTCCCTGAAATGACAGTACAACGCTCAACCACAAATTCCTTAACTAGAAATAAGGTGATCTAGGCAAACTTACCTATATCCAAAATTGCTACGTTAAGTCTACAGAGGGCGTCAAAGATTTGAAAAAAAAGGCTTTTTCTACATTTTTTAAAAACGTGCAAATCAATCTACAGCAAATGCCAAACAACTTTTGATCCACGTCATAACTGCAACCAAGCGATAGATAATTTTTGGTATCAAGTCTTGGACCATGAACTAACGTTTTTTTGTTTCTATAGCGACCGGTTGAAATTAACCGGAAGTGTTATAAAGGTGACATCATAATATGTAGTTATTTCTTTAGATTTTATTTTGGCATCGACTTTTTGATAATTCAGATATTTTATTCTAAAAGTCTTATGTATTAGGGAGTTTTTTTCTCTCTTGATTTTTTTTTTCAAGATAAGTGGTTGTGCCAAAATACCTATCAAAGACAAGCAATATCACGCAAAAATTTAAGCGCAAGCTTAGCTCAAGCACTTTCAGTCCTGTAACAATCAAACCTCTCAATTGGAAGCCACGGGGGAGGTTTATTAAAAATGGGCGCCAGAGATTCGTGCAGGTGAATCCCAACCTTCGAGTTCCGATTCCAATTGAGTCTACTAAACAATTATGAGGTATGAAGTTATTGAACAAAATATGCAGAATAGAGGAAAGTACGTAGCTGCCTTACTTACCGCCGACAAAACCAGGGATCTACTACCAACTCTCAAATCAAACCAGTTAATTAATTCCCAAGACACTTGCGTATATTAAAAGCCAATATTATCTTAC